>JAWDJD010000002.1:238790140-239390140 GCA_035047305.1 Bradypodion pumilum | reverse complement strand
GAGCCCCTTTAACAAACATTCCACGAGGGACTGGAAAATCCCGGGGGCCAAATTTACGCCGAACTGCAGGCACGTGACCTTAAAAGCCCCTTTGTGGGTTACAATTGTTTGCACATCGGCGGCAGCTGGAGTTACGGTCAGCTGTTGGTACACTTGCGCCAAATCCAATTTAGCAAAAAAAACTTTCCCCCGTGCAATGTGGCTAATAGGTGGCTAACAACTGGCACCGGGTGTGCATTTGGGCGGATTGCCTTATTTATCGGACATTTATA
Organism: Bradypodion pumilum; assembly: GCA_035047305.1. Classification (NCBI taxonomy): domain Eukaryota; kingdom Metazoa; phylum Chordata; class Lepidosauria; order Squamata; family Chamaeleonidae; genus Bradypodion; species Bradypodion pumilum. The sequence goes on along the minus strand of JAWDJD010000002.1, from coordinate 239,389,868 downwards.
ATCTGCGCAAATCCTAACCTCCCCGTTAGGTTTCAAAGCAGTCACAATAGGAGTTTCCCACTCCACATAGTCCACTGGAACCAAAATCCCCTGACCCACCAGTTTGTCCAGTTCCGCCTCTATTTTGTCCTTGAGGGCGAATGGGAGCCTCCTCGGCTTGAGCTGAATGGGCTGGATTTCTGGGTCCAGGTCAGATGAAACTGGGGGGCCCTTGAATTTCCCGAGCACCTTCTCGAAAACCACTGGGTGTGCATTGCAAATGTCCAGGAAGGGGTCGGACCCAATGGCATGGATACCCTCTATTGAAATTCCCAGGGGCTGGAACCACTGTGTTCCCAGGAGACAGCAAACCCCCCCCCCTCTTTCAGGACTACTAAGGGCAGCTTCTCCCTGTGGTGTTTGAATTTCACCTTGAATTCCCCCACCCCCAACACTGGGATCCCGACCCCTTGAACGTCCAGCAATTGGGTCTTTAGGGCCTTGAGCTTGGGTCGCTCATTGGGGGGAATACGTAGGAACTCCCGCTGGAATATAATGGAGTAGGAAGACCCCGAGTCTATTTCCATCCTAACTGGGACCCCTTGCAACAGTACCTCAACAAAATAATGGGGGTGTCCCAAGGACACGCTGTGGACAGCCGTGCTGCTGTCACCGCAAACCCGCTGGTACACTAGATGCACTTCTGGGTCGCTGTCGTCGGAGACTCTGCCGACGCCATCTGGTTTCCTCGGGGGACGTTCCGCTGGGCCCTTGTACTCTCCTCGCCGTCGTCTGCATACTTTGGCGATGTGGCCCCTCCGTCCGCAGTTGTGGCACTCGGCCTTCCGGAATGGGCACTTGCATCGGTCATGGGACGCCCCACAGGCATCACAACGGTGACTCTCCTTGCTTCTCAGTCCCCGCCTTCTGCACCTTTCAGATGCCCTCATCCTCGCTGACTTCCAAGGAGGAGAATGATGCTGTGGATCGATGGTCCCGCCAGGCCACCTGTACTGGAGTCGATGCCCCATCGGTTGGTGGGGCCCTTGCCTTGAACAGCTTGACTCCGGCCCTCATGGCTTCGGCCACCTGTGCTTCCTTTAGGACCTCTTGGAACGTCAGGTTGTGGCCACGGGTCATCAGCTTTCATTGGGTCTCCTCGTCCCACAGACCACAGAGCAAATGGTCCCTGAGGGCGGTTTCCAGGTCTGCCCACTCACATGGGGTTGCCGCCACGCAGAGGGCCACCGCAAAGTCAGCCACAGTCTCACCCGGGCGCTGGTCCTATCTCCCGAAGGCAGCTCTGGCCGTGAAGATGGACACAGTCAGCTGGAAGTGCTCCCACAGCGCTGCTACGAGCTGCTTGGCCGGGACCTCGTGGGAAGCCATATCCCACCTTCGTTGCCAATTTGGTGTTCAGGGAAGCAAGATGATAGAAGCAGCCATAGCCTGGCTTAACACATCTTTATTGCACGAAGTACAGTATGAACAGGAGGTAATGGTGGCAATACAACTCTTTTTATACAGTCACTATACATTTGAATCTGGTTGCACGGTAGCCTATTGGCTACTGTCGGCATGACGTCATCCGGAGTCCCGCCCTTCTTGTCCAGGTGTGTCCATGGCGGGAAGGATTCCCGGGGCTGTGCATGATTGGGGAATTTGTACCATGTGAGTTGAATGCTCGCTACTCCAATCTCTGGTAGTAAGCTCGCATTCCAATAGCAGCTGAATACAATGTATCTTTACAAATGGCTTAAGTATACATTTCCTGTAGAACTGGTTACATTTAACTTAAAGGCACAGCGTAACAGTTACATTCCATATTATTCCATACATAACACACACCCATTGTGCTCCAGCTGATGTTCCATTGTCTTGCTAAATCTCTCTCTTATTGTGCCATCAGCTAGAGAGGTTAACCTCTCTAGCACCAGAAAGAGGGCCTTCTCTGTGTCTGCTCCAGTCCTATAGAAGTCCAATCCTATGGAAGTCCAATCCTGCCAATTGAGCTACGATTCCAGACAGAGTTGCTGCCTTTCAGGAAAGAACTAAAAACCTGGCTGGCAAAGCAGGTGTGGGGCACTGGGGGTGCGGTGACCTCCACCTGCTGGCGAATACAGTAATATTGCTCTCTCGCTCTTTTTAGTTGTCAGGCTAATTTTGTATTGAATTTTTAATTGGGGTTTTTACTGGTTTTGTTTTTTATAGTTCTCTAGTGGGATTTATGTAGTTCATGATGTAATTGTTGTACGCCGCCCAGAGTCGCTTGCCGAGTGGGTGGCAATACAAATGTGACTAATAAATAAAGCCCAATTCAGTTTCACTGGACTCAGCACCATACTGGAAATGTGTTAATTGCTTTAAAGGTCCTTTCAGCATCTCAAATGTATATAAATACCTGTCTTACCTATGGTCAGCACCTTTTCCCTCTTTTAGGGAAGGATCCATTTGTTTCAGGCTCAATGCAATAAATGAATTTCTGTCAACTTCTTTATTGCGCTTCTTTTGATCTCTATTCAAGGGGACCAGGGAAGACTTATTAGCCTAAAACAATTGGGTTTCTGAGGCTTGTTAGCCTAAGACAATGGGATCTCTGCTTTTAAGGGTCTGATTATCCTAATGCAATTGGGTTTCTGCTTTTAAAGTAACAAAAGGATGGCACCAGACACATAAGTAGAGCCTAGAACAGTGGTGGTGAATCTATGGCATGCATGCCAGATGTGGCACTCTGAGCCCTCTCTGTTGGCACCCATGCAGTCACCTCAGCACAAGTTTGCCCTGCCCCTCTGCCCAGCAGCCCAATGGGAGCATTTCCTCCCTCCCCTGTTGCTGCGTTGGCACTTTGTGATAAATAAGTGGGTTTGGGGTTGCAGTTTGGGCACCCAGTCTCTAAAAGATTTGCCATCACTGGCCTAGAAGCTAAGTAAAGGAAGAAATAATGATAACAACATACTTTGTATGCCTAGAGGTTCTCCAAGCTCTTCAAGCTCACTCTGTGAGCATACGGGGATACTGATAAGGGGAGAGACAAGATGATTTCCTTTTACTTCACAAGAAGGCAACAGGATGCTTGCCACAATGAACCTAGTTGTGGTAAGCATCAAACTATGTCTACATGACCAGACAGACATGTTACTCTGGCAACTCACTTTCTCGTTGAATACCATTTTTGCACAGAGAAACGTTTGTCACACTGGACTGAAACATTTCTTGATTTGGAGTACCTGGATCAGGAATTCAATTCCACGGCATACTTCCTGAGAAAAGAACCAGCTCATATAATCTTTGGTAAACTGCACAATCCCCGAGCACCTCCAGAAGAAGGGAGTAGTAAACCATTTCTGAGTACTTGGTGTCAGGGTTCAGTACAGTGAATCAGGTTTTCCTGACATAGGTGGGCCTGCATTAGTTACCCACAGGCTTCTGGGCCCAATTAGAGATTCTAGATTTAATTCTGAAGCCCTAAACTGTTTACAAACTCGTTGCCTGCTCACACACCTCTCCTTGATTAATCGTGCCTGGGCAACATGATTTTCATCGTTGTGGGGTTTTAAAATGCTTACTCCAAGAAAAGTGCATAAGATCAGCAGTAGGTCCTTTTCAACAGTAGCTCCAACACAACGAAATGCTATTCTGTTACATGTTGAGCTCCATCGTTGTCTATTTTTCACAAGCTGGCTTTGGCTGAACTATTTAAGCAGGCATTTAAGAATCTGCTGCCCCCTAATTAATTTATTTTCTCCCTTCCACTTAAATTATGTTGTTACCATCATTGTATCAGTTTTACTTAGTATATATTGCTACTGTTGTTTGTTGTTGTTGTTTTGGGGTGGGTGGGTTGTAGTAATGTTCTTCTGTTTTTCTTCTTACCTCTTGGGGCTAGATTACTTTGTTATGCAACATCGCACTGAGTAACTCTATCCTCAGAAAAATACTTCATATGTACAACATGCTGAAGAGGAATGCCATAAATCAGAATTGACTTAATGGCACACAGTTATGATGACTACATGATCCTGTATGTGTTTACTAAAAATATATTCAATTAGATTTATTCCTGCATTAAGATTGCACTATAGTGATTGCACCATTGTGGACAGTATTGATCACGGGTGGCCAACTTATTTTGAAATCTGAAGAACAATAATCCCACAATTACCTCAATAATCTTCTTCTTCCATGTCTTGGCCTGGCGTGAAACTGCCAAAATGAAGCCACCTTTTGGTGAGTTCATTCTGCAGTTCCTTTCGCCTGACCTAGTGTGAGAAAGATTAGTGTGAGAAAGTTTGGCTAGAAACAAAAGGTTGCCATTACCAGGGTACACCCGATTGTGGTTCAAAAATACCACAATCTTCGAGGAGGCTCTTTCTGTGTACCCCACCTCAATAATATAAGGCAGCAAGTCAGACAACAAGCAATTTGATGACCAGGTGTGACACACACAACCACCCTCTAGCTCTTGTAAAACTGGTAAGTGTTGCTGTTCAAAATACAGTCTTCTAGGACAAAATGATCAAATTCTGGGAATTATTGTCCAAAAACGACTGTATTTTCCCAACATCTTTTTGCAGTCAGCCACATTAGTAACTAGTTTACTGGTGCAGAATTGGTGCCTCTGTGTTTTAAGTGGCATAAAAGTCAGGAATGAGTACTTAGCAAGACATGGAAGGTAAAGATCTTGTACCATGAACAAGATGGCTCCTTTCTATGAGGTCTAAGAATTACTGTGCTAAAGGAGTCCTATCCTCCCATCTAAAGACTGAAGATTGTGCAGGAACTACAGCCGTCTACCTACCTTTGTCCCCGACACTTGTTTTTACCCATTCGTTTGCTGCCACAACACTCTCTGTGCTGGTAATGTCCAAAATAGTGGTTTTCAACCGATCAGATGTGACTCTCTCCAATTCCTTTGCCCCCTTCTCAGTGAGACAGGCAGCCAACACCCGCAAGCCCAGAATATCCAGCTGCCTGGCCAGCTGGTTCCCAAAACCAGAGTCACAGCCAGTGATGAAGATGTATTTCTCCCTCAGATTTTCCACCGTTTGACTCTCCCGATACCATCGGATCCCAAAGTACAGGACAACGGCCAGTGTCAGATAGAGCCACATGCTTGCTGTTAATGAAAACAAAATGAAGCAAAATACAGGTGATTAAATTCACCACACCAACTCTGTCTTTCCAGCTTTAGCTTCCTCCCATGAAATCACTTTCTGCAGCATTGCAACCACAAAGAAGTATTATCAACAGTCAGAGATTTAATGGAGCAACATAAGAAAATGATTAACTAAGCCATGATTATAAGATGCTGAGCTTGAAGAATGTAAGGTTGAGGTTCGATACCCGAGTGCTGCATGACAGATCTTAGGGACATGAAAGGAGCCTCATTTGGGCGTCCCCTGAGCAGAGTTTCTACAGCAAAAATTCTTTCAACCCAGAATAATTTCTGACATGAAATTTATTTATTTATTCATTTATTTAGATTTGTATATATATTATTGAAAAATCCAAATCGGATTTTCCACTCTTAGATTCATTTGAATAGTTTTGCCATCTGTGTATTCACAAGAAATTGTAATATTTAAACCCCAGGCTCCAATCCTGGTCACTCCTGGTCCTTCCATCAATTCCTTTAAGTTTCAGCTTTGCAACTAGTAGCTGCCCAGCGGGTCCTCATTCATGGGGGATAATTGCAATCCCCAATCCCCATCATGAATGGGGTTCAAGGCGTTACCTGCACCTGTCAGCGTAGGGTAGACACATGCTGAGCCAGTCAGTATAGCATCCGTGCAGCCCCGGACATCATCTAAAGGCATCACAGACCTGTTATTGCTCAATCTCGGATGGCTGAACACCACTTGACCCTCTAAGAAGTTGGATGCCGACCGCTCGGGGTCGCATAACTAGTTAGCATGCCAGAGTGATATTTGATAATAGCACTGAAACAGCAATCAAACTTAAACATTTTAAAACTGGATTAGTCAGACCTCTACTGGTCCTGCAATCACCCCAATCTATTTGCATTTCCCCTCTTCTATTAAAAAGCCCTTGTTTACTCAGAGGTCCACAATTTTGGGTCATCATTCTTCATTGCTTCCTCCAGGAAGAATCAATTGTTTTCAGTAGACTGAATTTGTTTTTGCCAATCATCATGCCAGCATACCTGTCAACCATCCCGATTTGGCCGGGAAAACCCCATAATTTGGCGTCCATTGACGTCATAACCCGCCCCGCGCTGCCAAAACCCCGTAATTTGGCAGCAGGGAAAAACGCTTTTTGCGCATGCGCAGAAGCACTATGCCGCTTGCGCAGCCCCTACGCAAGTGGTGTAGCGCTTCCGCGCATGCATGGAAGGGGTAAACCCCTTCCACACATGCGTGGAAAGCAACCTGCGCACAAGTGATGTGCACAGGTCTCGTTTTTCCGGAGCCACGGGTTGACAGGTATGCATGCCAGTTGTAAGGTTAAGAAGAAGATTATCTCAGGAATTCTAGGACCTTTCCCTATCAGTAATTCACTCTCAACCAATCACAGTCCAAAATGCAAATTAGCTCTTTCCAACATTCTATTTCTAGGCCTTGTTGTTAAACTGTCATTTTTTCTCCCAAGGCACCTTGGGAGCTGTAGTTCCCATTCCTTTTCCCATTTTGTGGGGCGCAGGCCCCACTCTCGGCCTCCGGACCGTCGTGGGGCTGATCTCAGTGGCATTAGGTGGGTGTGTACGAAGCATTACAAGATAGGCTCCAGGGGTGTGGGAGCCTTTCCCGGGCACGTCCCTTACATCTCTTCCTTATAGATTGGCCATATATAGGTGTCAAGTATAAATAAATGAAATCTGGTTCAGTCTAGCAGCACTTACCTGTCTTTCCTTCCAGAGTACCTGGGAATTTGATTTATTATGTATATAAACAGGAAATAATTTGCATTTGCATCATTTTGGTTTCATACACATAACCTGGATGCAAACGGAAATTGAAAGACTCTGTTTACCAAAGAATTGACCTCTCAGCTTGCATGTCCAATCTGTCTAAAATAGGTCGTCTCCAACACCAAGAAGAACAGATTGGTTAACAACTTCTTCCCAACATTGCATCTCAGGGTCTGGAAGGTTAGCCCACAAAACAGATCCCAAATGCAAGGAAAGTCCAAAGTTCTGGGTTAGGTCTTTGGAAGCCAGCCAGCCAGCTAGCCTGGACTTGTTTAACAGGTTTCCTCTTTCCACAATTACACTATTATTATATCTCCCCTGGAGCAATTGCTTCTCAAGGTCAAAGACAGCTCGGACAGAACTGCTTAGTCATGTCTGTTTGTACAATAAACAATTGTGTCCTGTTTGTTGTACAAACTGCATGTTCCACTGCATGGCTGGTGGAGGGGGAGGGATTGCAATGCTCCCATTTTTCAAAACCAGCCTGCTTTATTCATTTCCTCTAGGTTTGTTTAAACATTTGTTAGAACATTAATTAGCTATACATTGTTACAGTTACAAACATTTACAGCCAAACAAAAATTGTAATTGTAACAAACATTCATTCCCTAGCTACTGATTTTTAGGCGGCTGTGACTGCAACTCATATTGGAGAGTGCATTTCCCCCCTTGTTTAAGGTGGATCCCAGCATGCCATGAGGTCACCCAAACACAATGCTCATGGAGCCACCGCCTGCAGCACATATGAAATGAGACATGCAGGATTTAACACCAGGACTGCAATGGATTGCCACAACTTTGTGAATATGGACATGGTGCGCCTTCACAGCCAGTCCATCTGGCATGGCCTCTTCCGCCTCCATGACCGTCGAGAATCAGAGTTTCTCCCCCACTCATTTTGCCGTTGGGCCCAATCTGATGGTTTCCAGTGGCATTTCTTCCACTGAGGGGGACCATCACCCCAACTAAAGGGGCTCATCCTCCCATAGCCATTGGCCCTTTTGGGAGTCAGGTTATTTACCAGTGAGCAACTCAATGGCAATTTTTATTATGAATAACTAGCATAGTTTGCCTGGCCTTGCCGGGCAGATTTTATGTATGTTTTTTTGGTTAGGGGTGGTTGGGGTTGGGGTTGTTTTGAATTTGTGGGTTTTGACTTTATTTTATTTATTTATTTATATTTGTCATTTTGATTTTTTACATATTTTTGACTGTTTTTACTCTTCCAGCCTCTAGGTGGGGCTGATTTTAAGATTACTGCAATTTTCCTTTCTTTGTTCAGTTTAGTTCCAGATGCATGGAGGGAGGACGTGTTTGGTAAATGCTCTTGATTGTTTATTCTGTGTTTTTTTGTTTTTGGTTTTTTTGTGGTGTTGGTTTGAGGGGTTTAAGTAGAGAGTTTCGACTTAACACCCCCCCCCAAGTGTTTCTTGATTGTTTATTCTATTTTTATTTTGTTTTGATTTTGTAGTGTTGGGCTAGGGGGTTAAAGTAGAGAGTTGCTACTTAAACCCCCCCCCCCCAAAGTGTTTCGGCTTGTTTGTTTGTTTGTATTGTGGGTTTTAGACGTGTATAAGTGTTTTAATTATTTCTGGTTGTTATTTATTTTTTTATTTTTTCCGTATTTATTTAATTTGTGATATTATTGTTTGTTGAGTTAGGTATTTTCGTGTTGTAGATAGGTGTTTTTAGTGTGCTTTTATGGTTTTTCGTTAGCCTTTGGTATTTTGGGTGTTTTTTGTTGATTTTGTTGTTTATTGTTTTGTTGTTTAATGGATTTATTTTAATTATTTGTTTATTTATTTGTGTTTTATTAATTTTGGTGCTTGGCATTTTGGTTAACTGTTTGGTTTTGTTGTTGTTGTGTTTTGTTGTGTGAAGAACGGCCTGTCTGTCGTTTCCTCTTTTCTCCATTGCTGCTTCGAAATTAGGTTTCGATGCAGCGATAGGGAAAAGGAAGAGCTGACAGTCAGCTCGCTCTTCATCCGGTAATGTTCATTAGGTAGGTTGGGTGAAAAGGAGGCAGAGAAGAGCTATCTGCTTCATGATGGTTCTCTCCTCTCTGCTTCTTTTTCCCAGGCTTACCTAATGGGAGATCAGCAGGCAACGATCCGTAAAGGGTGGTGCTCTTCCTTGCGGATTGCTGGCTGCTGCTTTTCTATTACCTCCACCATTGTTTCGTGCTGCTTCTCAAAATAGCAGTGTGGGTGGTAGAAAGGCAGCATCCAGTCAATCGCCAGGGAGTGTGCTTCCCCTGACAAATTGCTGCCTGCTGCTTTTTTTTCTCACCCCGGCTCAACTTACCTTGTCTTTGGCAGGGTAGCAGGGAGGAGAGGGAGTCCCTCTTCTCCCCGTTGCTCCAGGAAAGAAGGGTGGTGGTTGTCTCGTTGTGGTTTTTTGTTTGCATGAGGTGTTTTTTATTTTATTTTTCAGCGTTCTGCTTGCTCTCGCCTGTCAGCCTGATTGGCTGAGGGGCGGTGTGGCACGGAGGACACTTAGAATTGAAGTTGTTTTGTTTGCATTCATGGGGCTGTTGCCCCACTGCCGACTGCGGGACCCTTGCGGCGCTCTGCGGGCCAGGTTAAGGCGAGTGTAGCCAGCTTGGTACGGGATACTATGGACAGGTGCGGACGTGTATGCCGGAGTCCAACAGTTAACGTCCCTTTATAGGTAAAGATGAAGGAAGGGTGACTTTTCACTCACCTTCATTGTGAGTAAAGTGTGCAGTACCTATCAATCAAATCAAATTAACAGCATCTCTGAATGTTTACATACCACCATTTAGTCATAAGAACATGAGTTTGCTAACATATCAGCAAAATTGAATTTTTTGGAATAGTAGCCCTGTTAGTCTGTGTTTCAAGCATATCAGAGAGTAAACAAAACAAAAACATTATAGTGTTTTAAAGATTAACTGCTGTATTGTAATGTCAGCTTTCATGTATCAAGTCCACTTCGTCAGACATAGTAGTGAGACTTCATGGTGTCAATTTAAACACATTAGGTACAGAGGTACAGAGTGATCGGTTAGCATAATAGATAAGTGTACAAATCAATACAGATTTTAACAACTGGTAGTAGCAGGTGGTCTCTGGCTGTTATTAGGATTAGTTGTAAATTTTCATCCTGTTGAATTGCAAATAGTAGGAGGAGTGGATTTGATCCACGAAAGCTAACATTAAAATACAGCAGTTAGTCTTTAAAGTGCTACAATGTTTTTGTTTTGTTTTGTTTCTGATATCAGCAAAAGAGATCATAACCATACCTGTCAACCTTCCTGGATTGGCCGGGATTTCCCGATTTTCGGCGCCGATTTACGCCACTTCCCGCCCCGCGCTGCTGAAACCCCGGGATTTGGCAGCGGGGGCGAGGAGGTACTGCGCAGCCCTTCTGCGCAAGTCGCGTTCTACGCAAGCAGCGTAGCCTTCTATGCATGCGTAGAAGGGTTTTACGCTTGCGTAGCCCCGTTTTACGCATGAGTAGAAGGCTACGTCGCTTGCGTAGGAGGCTACGCAAGCGGCGTAGCCTACACATGCATAGAACATGACTTGCGCAGAACCATTTGTGCGGGTCCCGAATTTTCTGGAGCCGCGGTTGACAGGTATGGATCATAACACTTATTTTCTACAATATAGAACAGGGGTTCTCAGCATTTTCTCGCTATGGCCGGACCATGCCCCTCAGACAGCTCAGCGGGCCAGACACATGGTTCTCCCTGCCGTAAATGCTGCCACAAAATGTGGTCATGCCAAAGAATACTCAAATTATCAAACAATTGCTCTCATCCCACATGCCAGCAAGGTGATGCTCAAGATAATACAGGATAGACTTCAGCAACATGTGGAGAGAGAAATACCAGAGGTGCAGACTGGGTTCAGAAGAGGCAGGGGGACTAGAAACCACACTGCCAACATATGTTGGATCATGGAGAAAACAAAGGAATACCAGAAACAAGTATACTTTTGTTTTATTGACTACAGCAAGGCCTTTGACTGTATGGACCACAACAAAATGTGGCAAGTAATTAAAGAGATGGGAATACCAGAACACCTCATATGCTTCATGAGAAATTTGTACACGAACTAAGAAGCAACAGTTAGGACAGAACACGGAACGACAATGGTTTAGAATAGGAAAAGGAGTAAGACAAGGCTGCATTTTATCACCCTGCTTATTCAATCTATACACAGAGCATATAATGTGCAATGCAGGGATGGAGGAATCACAATATGGGATCATAATTGCTGGGAGAAACATCAACAATTTGAGATATGCAGACAATACCACCCTGATGGCAGAAAGTGAGGAAGACCTAAAGAACCTCTTGATTGGATTGAAGGAGGAAAGTGCAAAAGCTGGCTTGAGACTTAATATCAAGAAAACCATGTGGCGGAAGTGGTGAAAAATCCAAAAAAACCACCATGAATGCACCCACTGCACTGCTGCCATACCACCACCACCACTAGAAGTGGCAGAAGAACCATGCCTCCGGCCCATACAACTGTCTGAGGGGGCATGGTCTGGCCCGCAATGGAAAAATGTTAAGAACCCCTGATTTATGGCCATACAAGATGTGTAGCTGAATGGCATTTAATTATGCAACATCTGGTATATACAGAAAGAGCTTCCTCTGCAGTTTCCCCATGCCCCACTGGCATGGAACGGCCCACGCAGAGGCCACTTCGGGAGAACGCTCCCTGAGCCGTGGGCTCTGCGGGCAGAGAAATTAAGGGGGGTGGATTAATGATAGGGTTTGATTCACCCAATTCCTTGACCTGACCAGCGGTTCTGCTGAGAGAGCGAATATCTAACCCCATTACCCATTAAGGTAATCACTCATCTCCGAGTTTATCCTTATCCTTGGTGCAAATAGCAGCCATGTTTACCCCAGTCTTATCCCTAAACAATGGTGTTTTCCCATGTCGGTGTTTGTCTGAGTTAATTAACTTCCCTTAGAGAGATTCCTCATTAACCTGAGCAAATAGGTGATGTGATTTCTGTCACCGTTGCGCTTTTTCTCCTATATATGTTGATGCTTTCCCTCAATAAACTACTGATCTGATCACACTCCATATTGCCTCGTATCGTTTCTTGATCAGTCTCCTCCGGGACCTCCGGCCCTCTGCGGCCCCGATTCCTACACCTGGTGACCCCGATGTGATCTACTCGTGAGTAAGCGACCCCCGAGCGGTCTACCTCAGAGTAAGCGATCACACGGTCCGGTTCTGCGCTTGAACCGCGTCCGCTCATCCCGGAGGACAGAGCGGCAGCCCGGCCGGTAAACCAGCCGGTCGGGAAGACGGCCTAAGCGGCAAGGCATTACCGAGAGGTTTCCTACAGTTTGCTCCCGACTTTCGCGGCGGCTTGCAGGTTACGGAGAAAACACGTTCCGCAGGGTCAGCTGTGAACCCCTGACAGCGCAGAGGCCACCGAGGGCCCGTGGTAGGGGACCACGCTCCGAGCTCTACCCAAAGAATCGTCGCCAGAACCTATTACCTTGCCCAAGACGTGTCGACCCGTCCCGAGGAGGAAACTTCGGAGGACCCTTCGCAGGTAATATGGGGACCTGTCCTCAGCGACAGCGTCCGTCCGCTAGCCAAAAAACTCGTGAGGAAGAGTTTAAGATCCTGGCCAGGATATTTCAGTTAAGATTTCACAGCCGAGAGCTACCGAGACTTTTGGTGTACCTAAGGGAACACTGCCTGCTTTACCCAGAAGTAGGTACGTTAACCCTTGAGCTTTGGGATCAGATAGGAGACTGCATTCAGCAACCCCCGAAAGCTCCAGAGCGCGTAATTCGCACATGGGACAAATGTAGGAAATGCTTAGCGGAGATAGAACCAGTCCGGATAGAGGCCAAAGAACCCCCACATCTGCCAGCCACGCCAGCCGAGCCATCGGCACCTACGGCGCTCTATCCGTCATTGCAATTTAGGCAGAATAGCGTAGGGAACTTTCCCTCGGTGACAGCTGCAGACGTCACCGACGGAATGCAAGGAATGAGGAGCGCAGGCGCTTCTCTGACAGCCCCAGGTTCCCAAGTTACCAAGAGTGCCCTTCAGCGCACAGTGAAAGAAGAAATCAGGAAGGGGGAGTTGCCAGCGGAAGAACTAGCTGAGCTTAGTCAGATTTGTCCAATTCGCTTAGAAATAGATGCCCTCACAGGGGCCCAGAAGATAGTTCACTCACCAGTCCCGTATAAGCTTCTCATGGCTATACAGAAGGCCATTTCAGAGACAGGGCTTCAGAGCCGATTTACTAGGGGCACGCTTCAGCAAGTGTGCGAGAACACCATGTTCATCCCGCACGACTGGAAAGCCGTCATGCGGATGATGCTCAACCCTAGCCAGTACCTGATTTGGGACAGCGAGTTTCACCTTGAAGCTCAAACTAGGGCTGCCAGGATGGGAGGCGCAATAATTCCTGACCAGTTGTATGGTTCAGGTGCCTTCGAATCCATCGATGTGCAGATCAACTTGCCACTCGCCACTCTCCAGATGTCGGCAGAGGCTGCCTTTAGGGCTTTTTTCAAGGTCCCTGCGACCGGCAAGGCGGCTAAAAATTATACCGCAGTCAAGCAGGGAGCCCAGGAGCCCTACATGGATTTCATCAATCGCCTGGAGGAGGCAATTAGCAGGCAGATCAATAATGAGGAAGCCCAGCAAGAGCTCATGATCAAGTGCGGTTTCCCCATTCCCATCGGGCATGGAAACGGCCCTTGCAGAGGCCGCTTCAGGAGGACGCTCCTTGAGCCGCGGGCTCTGCGGGCAGCCAAATTAAGGGGGGTGAATAAAATATAGGGTTTGATTCACCCAATTACCGTGACCTGACCTGCGACTCGGCCAAGGAAGCAGAATAGCTGACTCCGGTCAAACATTAAGTACATAGTTCATCTCCCGGCTCGGGAAATCCCTGGCGCAAATAAGCCATGTTTGTCCCTGCCTAATCCCCAAGACAATGAGGTCCCTGAACCCATGTTTGCCCCAGCTGATTAAACTCCCCTTTGAAGAATTCCCCATTAACCCGTGTACGTGGGTGAGGTAATTTTCCTGTCAGGTGACAGCTTGCCACCGTTGCGCTTTTTTCCCTATAAATGATGTTGCCTTTTTCCAATAAAGTACTGATCTGATCTCGCTCCTGTTGCCTCGTGTTGTCATTGATCAGTCTCCTCCGGGCTCTAACGCCGCCCTAGCGGCCAGATATCGCTACAGCTGGTGACCCCGACGTGATTTACTCGTGAGTAAGAGACCCCGGAGAGGTCTACTCGTGAGTAGCGCTCCACGCGGTCCGGTTCTGCGCTTGAGCCGCGACCCGCCAGCCCGGAGGATAGCGCGGCGCTCTGGTCGGCAGCCAGCCGGACAGAGGACGGCCCGCCGCGAGGCATTCCAGAGAGGCATTCCTACCGCTTCCTCCTCACTTTCGCGAGGTTTGCCATAGAGGGAAACGCGTTCCGCTCAGGGCAGGCTGTGAGCCCCTGACATCGCAGAGGCCGTTAGAAGGGCCCGTGGCAGAAGGTCCACGCTCCGAGGTCTACCCCAGACACTCGTCGCCCGAACCTGTTGCCTGCAAAGACGCGTCGATCTTCGTCCCGAGAAGGAAACTTCGGAGGACCATCGCAGGTAATATGGGGACTTGTTCTCCTCGACCAAGTCCGTCCGCTAGCCAAAGAACTCGGGAGCAAGAGTTCATAATCCTGGCCAGGGTTTTTAAGTTACGACTTCACAGCAGGGAGCTAGCGAGACTTCTGGCGTACCTCAGGGAACACTGCCTACTTTACCCAGAAGTAGGTACGTTAACCCTGAAGCTCTGGGATCAGATAGGAGACTGCATTCAGCAAACCCCGAAAGCTCCAGGAGGGATAGTCCGCACATGGCGGAAATGTAGGAGACTCTTAGAGCAGATCGAGCCAGTCCGGGTAGAAGCGGAAGAACCCCCGTTAGAGAAGCCATCAGGCGCGCCAGTCGAGCCGACTGCGCCCACCGCACTCTACCCGACATTCAAGTATCAGCAGAGTAGCGCAGGGAGCCTTCCCGCGGTGACAGCTGCAGACGTCACCGAGGGAACGCAAGGAATGAGAGGCGCTGGCGCTTCTCTGACAACCCCAGGTTCCCTAGTCGTGAAGAGTGCCCTTCAGCGCACAGCTGAGATAGAACTCAAGAAGGGGGAATTGCCAGTTGAACAGCTAGCAGAACTTCGACAGATTTGTCCCATCCGCTTGGAGATGGACGCGCTCACGGGCGCACAGCAGGTAGTACACTCCCCAGTCCCGTACAAGCTTCTCATGGCTTTACGGAAAGCAATTTCAGAGACAGGGCTCCAAAGTCGTTTTACGAGGGGCACGCTCCAGCAAGTGTGCGAAACCACCATGTGGATTCCTCATGATTGGAAAGCCGTCATGAGGATGATGCTCACCCCCAGCCAGTACATGATTTGGGACAGCGAGTTCCGCCTAGAGGCGCAAGCTCGGGCCGCCAGGATGGGAGGCGCGGTAATCCCTGACCAGTTGTATGGTTCAGGTGCCTTTGAGTCCATCAACGCTCAAATCAACTTGCCTCTCGCCACCCTAGAGATGTCAGCCGAGGCTGCCTATAGGGCATACTTCAAGGTCCCAGCGTCTGGCAAAACGGCCAAAAATTACACCGCTATTAAGCAGGGAGCCCAAGAGCCCTACATGGACTTCATCAATCGCCTGGAAGAAGCAATTAGCAGGCAGATTGACAATGAGCACGCCCAGGAAGAGCTCATGATTAAGCTAGCCAAAGACAACGCCAACTTGGACTGCCGTAAAGTCTTGCAGTCCCTGGGCAATCGCCCCGACATAACCTTAACGGACATGATTCGAGCATGCTCCGACGTTGGCACAGACTCTTACAAGATGGGTCTGCTAGCGGCAGCGGTGCAGGGGGGAAGAAGACCTAATGGCAAGAACAAGGGGGCATGTCACACTTGTGGCAAGGTCGGTCACTTCGCTAGGGAGTGCCGATCCAAGGGAAGCGGACAAAAGTCCGGCCGTCCCAAGGCTCCGAACACCCTCTGCCCGAAGTGCAAGAAAGGCTACCATTGGGCCAGGTTTTGTCCGAATTCGGGAAACCGGAATCCGGGCACGTCTCTGGCCCCAGTCCAAACAGAGGCTTCCTTCACCCAAATCCAGAACTCCCCAGACCGAGACTAGATTCTAGGCACATCCCAGGCACTGCGAGGGCACAGGCCAGCCCCAAGGGCAGCACGGGGCTAGAATTGACTTGCCAGGCGGACGTTACATGCGACCTGCCAGGCACAGTCTATCTAGTCGACACCCAGTACATGGGACCCCTGCCCAGAGGCTTTATAGGTTTAGTTTTGCCCCGTAGTGTAGCTGGAGCACGCGGAATTTTTATAATTCCAGGAGTCATTGACTCCAATTTTTCGGGCATTCTCCAGGTCCAGCTTTGGGCGCACCTGCCCCAAACAATCCACAAGGGAGACACGTTAGCGCAACTGATCATGGTTCCTTGTCACTCGCCAGCAGGCAGCCAGGGAAGGCTCAGGGACAGCTCAGAGTCCGGTTCAGCAGACCGCTCGAGCGCGAGTGAGGCAGTGCAAGGATACCAGGTCTTAGCGACAGTGGAGACCAACATTGAGTGGAAACAGCGCCCCGTTATCGAGGTATTTTTGAACAAAAGGGTGTTCTCAGGGTTACTCGATACCGGAGCGGATGTGTCAGTGATAAGCAGGAGCCAGTGGCCAAGAGAGTGGGCCATTGAGCCGGTCTCCGATGTGTGGGGGGTAGGAGGCGTCCAGGAAGCGTTCAGGAGCCGAGAGTGGGTAGAAGTCACAATCCCAAGGGCTGACGGCACAGCGGTAATTCGGCCGCACATTCTTGACGTGCACATCAACCTTTGGGGGCGAGACATTCTCCAGCAGTACGGTGCTACGCTTACCTTCGGGTAATGGCGTTGCCACTTAAATGGCTCACCGACACTCCGGTATGGGTAGAACAATGGCCGGTAGTGGGAGAGAAATTAGTTGCCCTCAAGCAGCTAGTTAAGGAACAGCTAGACGCAGGACACATAGAACAGTCCACAAGCCCCTGGAATTCGCCAATTTTTGTGATTAAGAAGAAGTCGGGGAAGTGGCGACTCCTCCACGATCTCAGGGAGATCAATAAATGCATTCAGCCGATGGGTCCGCTTCAATGCGGCATCCCAAATCCTAACATGATTCCCGAGGGGTGGGAGATCCTAGTTGTAGATCTCAAGGATTGCTTTTATACAATCCCCCTAGACCCCAGGGACCGGGAAAGGTTCGCCTTTACGGTGCCGGTCGTGAACCACGGTGAGCCCACGCAGCGTTACGCGTGGAAATTTTTGCCACAGGGCATGCTCAATTCGCCCACCCTGTGTCAAATTTATGTTCACGGCGCACTGGCAAAGTTCCGAAGCCTTTACCCTAAAGCAATTGTTTGTCACTTCATGGACGACATCTTAGTAGCGTTGCCGCAGCTCGGCAGCGAAATGTTTTCTGACCTCCAGGCCAGCCTGGGGGACAAAGGCTTACTTATTGCCCCTGAGAAAGTGCAGAGAACCGAGCCCTTCTCATACTTGGGCCATCGGCTTCTCCGCTCTTTCGCAGCACCAGTCCTGCCTCAGATAAATTTACAAGACTCAGTCACCCTTGTAGAATTGCAGCAAGTTTTGGGGAACATCAATTGGGCCAGACCGTATTTTCGTTTAGATACGGATCTTCTAAAACCGCTCTTCTCGCTGCTAACCTTAGGCAAGCAGCCGGCAGACCGGATAAAAATCTCTCGAGACGCGCGCTTGGCGCTCGAGAAGGTGAACCAAGCTCTCAGCCAGAGGTGGGTGGATAGGATCGCCCCGGGGCCATATGCCCCGATCCTGAATCTGTACATCGTACGGTCAGGGTCCATGTTCACTGGGGCGCTAGGAGTAGACTCAGAGAAGGGAGCGAAAATTGTGGAGTGGGTCTACTTGCCTAACACCTCTTCTCGGAACATTGTTCCGCCCCAAGAACTGGTCTCCGCGGTGATCTACCGCGGCAGGCTGAGAGCAAGGGACATTTCTGGGCACGATTTAGCTAAGATCACAGTCCCGTTCACCAAGGAACAAATCCATCAGTTGATGCAGCTAGGTGACTCACTTCCGATAGCCTTGGAAGGATTCACTGGAAGCTTGGCATACCACTTGCCCAAAGACCCTAGGCTTGTCTCACTTCAGACAGGAACAGTCAGTTTGTTCGAATTGCTCTCGCTGGTCCCGCTTCAGGGGGCCAAGACAGTTTTTACCGATGGGGGACGCACGTATGGTGTCCTGACTTGGCAGGAGGGCGAAGCTTGGCGCACGCTGTTAACTCTTCCACAGAAGTCCGCGCAGCGGGCGGAGTTGGCAGCCGTGAACCTTGCCTTGCGCACCTTCGCCAAGGAACGTTTAAACATCATTACTGACAGTCTGTATGTAAGGAATTTGCTTCACAGTCTACCGGGAGCTTACATTACTCCCGCGATAGACAAGAACTTGCTTAGTCTGTTTCTCACTGCTCAATTTCATTTGCGGAACCGCACAGAGCCGCTCTATATTGCCCACATCCGAAGTCACCAAGACCTACCGGGCCCGATTTCCGCGGGCAATAGCAGAGCGGATGCGGCGGCAAGGGAAATTCAGCAACGTTCAGTTTTGGGAGTTTTCACTACTCCAATCCAGAGTCATGCCTTTTTTCACCAAAATGCCAAGGCACTCGCCAGACAGTTCAATCTGCCACTCTCTCAGGCCCAGGGTATAGTCCGCTCTTGCCAGCATTGCACAGGAGCGCCGGGGGGGCCCTCGTGGGGGGTCAACCCACGAGGGACAGAGGCTAATCAGGTATGGCAGATGGACGTCACGCATGTGCCGCAGTTCGGCAGATGGCAATACATGCACGTCTGCATTGACACCTTTTCCCAGTTCGTTTGGGCAACGGCGCAGAAAGGGGAGGCTGCCACCCACGTGGAGCAGCACCTCCTTTCCTGCATTGCGGCGATGGGCAAGCCGCGGCACGTGAAGACGGACAACGCGCCGGCCTACAGTTCCAGGCAGTTGGCCGCCTTCATGGCTACTTGGGACATCAAGCACACATTTGGAATTCCCTACAATCCGCAAGGGCAAGCGATTGTAGAGCGGGTCAATCGGACGCTAAAGTCCTATATTGACAAACAAACAGAAAGGGGGGAGCCACCAGCCCTCCCCAAGTCACAGGGAGAAGCACAGATGTGTCTCAACAAGGTATTGTTCACATACAATCACCTTAATGTTTTTTCGGATTGCACGCCGCAGGAGAAGCACTTCCGCCGTTCGGAAGCTCTCCCGCGACCTATGGTCCGGTACCGAGTGCCACCAGACCCTTCTTGGAGGGGCCCGGTGCCGCTCATAACCTGGGGAAGAGGGTATGCTGCAGTTATGTCTCCTACAGGTGTCGTTTGGATTCCAGCTCAGTGTGTCAAGCCTCACTTGGAACCACATGGCGTGGACCCAGGCCGACCCGAGTCCGATCCCGGAGATGGAGGACCTCACGCTGGCCGACAAGACCCGCCGGAGGAGACGGCCACCGGCGGCGCCGAAGATCACCTGGGGGATGGTCAAGGCACTTTGCAGTAAAGCTGAGGACGCCCTCCAGCGCGGGGAGAAGGAGCCGACACCGGAGAACCTCGTAGCAGCAGTTTTTGCCCAGATTCATGCCAACTCCATGGCGATCATCGTCATCCTGGCCCTCACCCTGCTTCTGGGGGGAGGCGTTCAGGCTACTCCGATCCAGGCTGACGGTTTGCCGCCTGGGGAAGATCTTTCTGCACGAATGCAGTACAACTTGTGGGAAAGGTTGGCGGGTCTCGTCAACCAGTCCGATTTTTGTCTACAGCAGGACATTGGTTCTGCATCTATCCTCAGCACCTGTCTCATCCCCGTGTGCCACACTCTGGACGCGCGCACCAAGGATGGCGACTGGTTGTTGAAGGCATTCCTTGGCCCACACACTCCTACCACCTTCTCAGCATACGCACGCTGGGGGGGACGGCGACTTGCATCAACCTTGCCGGCTGACACAGCCACTCTTCATACCCCTCGAGTGGCGGTCAGCCCGGACGCTGCTTGCACCCGTATGACCGGCTGCACCTCAGGCGGTCCGACTCGGCGCCGCTGCCTGGACCCCAGCAGCGGCAACTGGACTTGCAACAAACCAGAAACCCTCATTTCGCTGTACGCTCATGTCACCCTACCTTCAGGGTGGTTCTTCACCTGCAACCAGTTCACATGGAACTATATTCCTGCGAACTTGTCGGACTCAATGTGTTGTATCAGTCGTTTGACACTGTTACTCCCTACTAAGGACATGATTGCCCCAAGCACAAATGTTTCTAATGTTTCACATGTTTCCAATGTTTCAAATGTCTCCCCACTCATACGGCACACACGCACAACCCAGTTAGACAGCTCTTGTGACAGCAGCTTCAGAGTAATGAGTCCCGCTGAGTATGTATCCCTAGCAGTCAGCCTTGTCGGCGTGCCAGGCTTGGCCGTCGGCAACGCACGGAGGATTGGCCGCTTGGCTTGCGGTTTGGCCAAAGCCATTAACCATACCTCCACAGCGATAGCGCCCCTCAATCAGGAACAGGCAGAACTTCGCCAGGCCGTTCTTGACAATCGAGCGGCTATCGACTACCTCCTCTTGCTGCACCACCTGGGTTGCGAATCCTTTCATGGAATGTGCTGCTTCAATCTTACTGACAACTCCCGTAAGATCCAAAGCCAGATCACGAACCTCCACACCATAGTCCAGGGTATTACTGAGGGTTCCGCATGGGGGGCTTGGTGGAGTTCCCTGTGGAATTGGATGTGGTCATGGATTCCCTGGGGGTGGCTGCAAACGGTGCTTAAGGTAGTGGTGGGGATAACCATACTAGGCATTACGCTTTGTTGTTTTGCTCAGTGCATTCCCTCGCTGATCTCCAAGTGCCGCCCCAGAGAGAAACTCCGTGACGTCATACCCGCTCAACAGCTGATGCCGCTCTTGCGCAAGGTCGCCAGTCAGGTCCTTAAATAGAAAATAAAGGGGAGATGCGGTTTCCCCATGCCCATCGGGCATGGAAACGGCCCTTGCAGAGGCCGCTTCAGGAGGACGCTCCTTGAGCCGCGGGCTCTGCGGGCAGCCAAATTAAGGGGGGTGAATAAAATATAGGGTTTGATTCACCCAATTACCGTGACCTGACCTGCGACTCGGCCAAGGAAGCAGAATAGCTGACTCCGGTCAAACATTAAGTACATAGTTCATCTCCCGGCTCGGGAAATCCCTGGCGCAAATAAGCCATGTTTGTCCCTGCCTAATCCCCAAGACAATGAGGTCCCTGAACCCATGTTTGCCCCAGCTGATTAAACTCCCCTTTGAAGAATTCCCCATTAACCCGTGTACGTGGGTGAGGTAATTTTCCTGTCAGGTGACAGCTTGCCACCGTTGCGCTTTTTCCCCTATAAATGATGTTGCCTTTTTCCAATAAAGTACTGATCTGATCTCGCTCCTGTTGCCTCGTGTTGTCATTGATCAGTCTCCTCCGGGCTCTAACGCCGCCCTAGCGGCCAGATATCGCTACAATCAAGTTAGCCAAGGACAATGCCAATTTAGACTGCCGTAAAATCCTGCAGTCACTGGGCAATCGTCCCGACTTGACTCTCACGGACATGATTAGAGCTTGCGCCGACGTTGGCACAGAATCCTATAAGATGGGTTTGCTAGCGGCAGCGGTGCAAGGGGGTAAGAGACCTAAAAGCAAACATCAAGGGGCATGTCACAATTGTGGCAAGGTCGGTCACTTCGCTAGGGAGTGCCGATCCAAGGGAGGCGGACAAAATTCCGGCCGTTCCAAGGCTCCAAACACCCTGTGTCCGAAATGCAAGAAAGGCTACCATTGGGCCAGAAACTGTCCGAGTTCGGGAAACCGGCACGCGGGCATGTCTCTGGCCCCGGTCCAAACAGAGACTTCCCAGATTCAAGGCTCGCCAGAGCTAGACTAGATTCAGGTCACATTCCAGGCACTGCGAGGGTGCAGGCCAGCCCCAAGGGTAGTACAGGGTTAGACTTGACTTGCCAGGCAGACGTCACATGCGACTTGCCAGGCACAGTCTATCTGGTGGATTCCCAGTACATGGGTCCACTGCCCAAAGGCTTTATAGGTTTAGTTTTGCCCCGCAGCATAGCAGGAGCACGCGGAATTCTTATAATTCCAGGAGTCGTTGACTCCAATTTTTCAGGCGTTCTCCAAGTTCAGCTTTGGACGCACCTGCCCCAGACAATTCACAAGGGAGACACCTTAGCGCAACTGATCATGGTTCCTTGTCACTCGCCAGCAGACAGCCAGGGAAGGCTCAGGGACAGCTCAGAGTCCCGGTCAGAGGACCGCTCGAGCGCCAGTGAGGCAGTACAAGGATACCAGGTCTTAGCGACAGTGGAGACCAACATTGAGTGGAAACAGCGCCCAGTTATTGAGGTATTTCTGAATAATAGATCATTCTCAGGCCTGTTAGATACCGGAGCTGATGTATCCGTGATAAGCAGAAGCCAGTGGCCAAGGGAGTGGGCCATTGAGCCGGTCTCCGATGTGTGGGGGGTAGGCGGCATTCAGGAAGCGTTTAGGAGCCGGGAGTGGGTGACAGTCACGATTCCAAAGGCTGATGGCACAGCGGTAATTCGGCCGCACATTCTTGACGTGCACATCAACCTTTGGGGGCGAGATATTTTACAGCAGTACGGTGCTACGCTTACCTTCGGGTAATGGCGTTGCCACTTAAATGGCTCACCAATACGCCGGTCTGGGTGGAACAATGGCCGGTGGTAGGAGAGAAATTAGTCACCCTAAAGCAACTGGTTAAAGAACAGCTAGACGCAGGACATATAGAGCAGTCCACTAGTCCTTGGAATTCGCCAATTTTTGTCATAAAGAAGAAGTCGGGGAAGTGGCGACTCCTCCACGATCTCAGAGAGATCAATAAATGTATACAGCCAATGGGTCCGCTTCAATGCGGCATCCCAAATCCTAATATGATTCCCGAGGGGTGGGAGATCCTAGTTGTAGATCTCAAGGATTGTTTTTATACGATTCCCTTAGACCCCAGGGACCGGGAAAGGTTTGCCTTTACGGTGCCGGTTGTGAACCACAGTGAGCCTACGCAGCGTTACGCGTGGAAATTTTTGCCACAGGGCATGCTCAATTCGCCCACCCTGTGCCAAATTTATGTTCACAACGCACTGGCAAAGTTTCGAAACCTTTACCCAAAAGCTTTAGTTTGTCATTTCATGGATGACATCTTGGTCGCGGTGCTGCAACTCGGCAGCGACATGTTTTCAGACCTCCAGGCCAGCCTGGGGGAGAAAGGGTTGCTCATTGCCCCAGAGAAAGTGCAGAGAACCGAGCCCTTCTCATACTTGGGTCATCAGCTTCTCCGCTCTTTCGCAGCACCAGTTTTGCCCCAAATCAATTTGAAGGATTCAGTCACCCTGGTAGAATTGCAGCAGGTTTTAGGAAACATTAATTGGGCCAGACCGTATTTTAGATTGGATACGGATCTCCTGAAACCGCTCTTCTCACTGCTAACATTAGGTAAGCAGCCAGCAGACTGGATACAAATTTCTCGAGAAGCGCGCTTGGCTCTCGAGAAAGTCAACCAGGTTCTCAGCCAGAGGTGGGTAGATAGGATCACCCAAGGGCCATATGCCCCAATCCTGAACTTGTACATAGTTCGGGCAGGATCCATGTTCACCGGAGCCCTAGGAGTGGACTCCGAGAAAGGGGCGAACATCGTGGAGTGGGTGTACTTGCCGAACACCTCTTCACGGAACATCGTTCCTCCCCAAGAGTTAGTTTCCGCGGTGGTTTACCGCGGGAGGCTGAGAGCTAGGGACATTTCAGGGCACGATTTAGCCAAAATTGTAGTCCCGTTCACCAAAGAACAGATTCAGCAACTGATGCAGCTCGGTGACTCGCTTCCAATAGCTTTGGAGGGATTCACTGGAAGCTTGGCATACCACTTGCCCAAGGACCCCAGACTTGTCTCGCTTCAAACGCAGACAGTCAGCCTGTTCGAACTGCTCTCGCTGGTTCCGCTTCAGGGAGCCCGGACAGTTTTTACTGATGGTGGTCGAACATATGGTGTCTTGACTTGGCAGGAGGGCCAGGCTTGGCGCACGCTGCTAACTCTTCCACAGAAGTTCGCGCAGCGGGCGGAGTTGGCAGCGGTGAACCTCACCTTGCGCACCTTCGCCAAAGAGCGCCTAAACATCATTACCGATAGCCAGTACGTTAGGAATTTGCTTCACAGTCTACCGGGAGCATACATCACTCCCGCGATAGACAAGAATTTGCTTAGTCTGTTTTTAACTGCTCAATTTCATTTGCGAAACCGCACGGAGCCGCTCTATATTGCCCATATCCGAAGTCATCAAGACCTACCGGGTCCGATTTCCGCGGGCAATAGCAGAGCGGATGCGGCGGCAAAGGAAATTCAGCAACGTTCAGTGTTGGGTGTTTTCACTACGCCAATCCAGAGTCATGCATTCTTTCACCAAAATGCCAAAGCGCTTGCCAGACAGTTCAATTTGCCACTTTCTCAAGCCCAAGGCATAGTTCGCTCTTGCCAGCATTGCGCAGGGGCACCGGGGGGGCCCTCGTGGGGGGTCAACCCACGAGGGACAGAGGCCAATCAGGTGTGGCAGATGGACGTCACGCATGTTCCGCAGTTTGGCAGATGGCAGTACATGCACGTTTGCATTGATACTTTTTCACAATTCGGCAACGGCGCAGAAAGGGGAGACTGCTTCCCACGTGGAGCAGCACCTCCTTTCCTGCATTGCGGCAATGGGCAAGCCGCGGCAAATTAAAACCGATAACGCCCCGTCCTACAGCTCCAGGCAGCTGGCGGCCTTCATGGCCACTTGGGATATTAAGCATACTTTTGGCGTTCCTTACAATCCGCAGGGGCAAGCGATTGTGGAACAGGTCAATCGGACGCTCAAGTCCTATATTGACAAACAAACAGAAAGGGGGGAGCCACCAGCCCTCCCCAAGTCACAGGCTCAGGCACAGCATTGTCTGAACAAGGTATTGTTCACGTACAATCACCTTAATGTTTTTTCGGATTGCACGCCGCAGGAGAAGCACTTCCGCCGTTCCGAAGCTCTCCCGCGACCGATGGTCCGATACCGGGTACCACCGGACCCTTCCTGGAGGGGCCCGGCGCCGCTCATAACCTGGGGAAGAGGGTATGCTGCAGTTATGTCTCCTACAGGTGTCGTTTGGATTCCAGCTCGGTGTGTCAAGCCTCACTTGGAACCACATGGCGTGGACCCAGACCAACCCGAGCCCGATCCCGGAGATGGAGGACCTCACTCTGACCGAGAAAACCCGTCGGAGGAGACGGCCACAGATGACAGCGCCGAAGATCCCCTGGGGGATGGTCAAGGGCCTTTGCAGTGAGGCCGAGGACGCCCTCCAACGCGAGGAGAAGGAGCCGACACCGGAGAATCTTGTAGCTGCAATCTTTGCCCGAATTCACGCCAACACATGGCAGTCACCATCATCCTGATCCTCTCCCTATTTGCCAGGGGAGGCGTTCAGGCTACCTTGTTAAAGGCCAACGATTTGGTGCCCGGCGGAGACCTCTCTGCCAGAATGCAGTACAACATTTGGGAAAGGTTGACGGGCCTCGTCAACCAGTCCGATTTTTGCCTGAGACGGGACATTGGTTCTGCCTCAATCCTGAGCACCTGCCTCATCCCAGTGTGCCACTCTCCAGGTGCATACCCCAGGGATGGGGACTGGCTTGTGAAACGGATCTTCAGCCCGTACAACCCAGCGGCTTCTTCGGAATACGCCCGCTGGGAGATGCAGCTGACAATGACTTTACCGGCTGATGCAGCCACTCTCCACACTCCTCGAGTGGCGGGCAGCCCGAACTCTACCTGTGCTCGAATGACCGGCTGCTCCGCAGTCGGCCGAAGGTGCCGCTGCCTCTACGTCGGCAGTGGCAATTGGACTTGCGATAACCCAGTGAAGCTTGGTTCAATGTATGCTCGTGTTACGTTACCATCTGGTTGGTTCTTTACATGTAATCAGTATACCTTCAACTACATTCCCGCAAATGTATCAGATTCCACATGTTGCATTAGTCGTTTGACACTGTTACTCCCTACTAAGGATATGGTCACCCCAAGCACAAATGTTACAAATGTTTCAGCACCCATACGGCACACTCGCACCACCCAGTTAGACAGCTCATGTGAGAGCAGCTTTAGAGTTATGAGTCCAGCCGAATATGTCTCGTTGGCAGTCAGCATAATTGGCGTGCCCGGCTTAGCCGTCGGCAACGCTCGGAGGATCAGCCGACTGGCTTGCGGGTTGGCTAAGGCCATCAACCACACCTCCTCGGCGATAGCGCTGCTCAACCAGGAGCAGGCGGAGCTTCGCCATGCCATACTTGACAATAGAGCGGCTATAGACTACCTCTTATTGCTTCATCATTTGGGTTGCGAATCCTTTCACGGTATGTGTTGCTTTAATCTTACAGACAACTCCCGCAAGGTACAGAGTCAGCTCACAGCCCTCCACACAATAGTCGAGGGCATAAGGGAAGGTTCTGCATGGGGAGCTTGGTGGAGTTCATTGTGGAATTGGATGTGGTCATGGATTCCATGGGGATGGCTCCAGACAGTACTCAAGGTGGTCGTGGGGGTGGTCATACTGGGCATAGCTATCTGCTGCTTTGCGCAATGTATCCCCTCACTGATCTCGAAGTGCTGCCCCAAGAAGAAACCCCGAAGCGCCATTCCCGCTCAGCAGCTAATGACTCTCTTACGCAGAGTCGCCGGTCAGGCTCTTAAGTAAAACGAAAAGGGGAGATGCGGTTTCCCCATGCCCCACTGGCATGGAACGGCCCGCGCAGAGGCCACTTCGGGAGAACGCTCCCTGAGCCGTGGGCTCTGCAGGCAGAGAAATTAAGGGGGGTGGATTAATGATAGGGTTTGATTCACCCAATTCCTTGACCTGACCAGCGGTTCTGCTGAGAGAGCGAATATCTAACCCCGTTACCCATTAAGGTAATCACTCATCTCCGAGTTTATCCTTATCCTTGGTGCAAATAGCAGCCATGTTTACCCCAGTCTTATCTCTAAACAATGGTGTTTTCCCATGTCGGTGTTTGTCTGAGTTAATTAACTTCCCTTAGAGAGATTCCTCATTAACCTGAGCAAATAGGTGAGGTAATTTCTGTCAGATGACGGTTTTGCCACCGTTGCACTTTTTCTCCTATATATGTTGATGCTTTCCCTCAATAAACTACTGATCTGATCACGCTCCATATTGCCTCGTATCGTTTCTTGATCAGTCTCCTCCGGGACCTCCGGCCCTCTGCGGCCCTGATTCCTACATTCCTCAAAGATTGTGATATTTTTGAACCACTATCAGGCGTACCCCAGGCAATGGCCACCTTGTTGTGCCGGCTAATCTATCTCACACTAGGTCAGGCAAAAGGAACTACAGAATGGATTTGTCAAAAGGTGGCTTCATTTTGCAGTTTAACATCTGACCTAGACACAGAAGATGAATACAATATTTATCTTGAGATAATGTCTAAATGATTGCTGTGTAGTCCCACTCTTACACCTGAACATAACAGTTAGCATTTAAGGATCCACAATATTTTCCCTTTCTTTTTGTTGTATTGTTTTTGTTTTGTTTTGCTATGCTTCTTGTCTGATGGTCTCTTTACAGGCTCTTGGCATGCTCTAAATTAGTTCTAGGAATGCCTTGTCAGCCATGTCTGGCTGTCTACCAGGAGCTTAACAAAGCTCCTTAATTTGATTTTGTTCCTTAAAAATAGAATATGTGCAAGCATGTCAGAGAGTAAACAAAACAAAAGACAAAAGCCGTTGTGGCACCTTAAAGACCAACTCTTGTACAGTACCTTGCTTAAAGAGCATAATGCATGCCACAGGATTGCACTTTAAGCATACCTGTCAAGTTTCGGGAAATTCCTGTCACATAAGGGAAATTTCTCAGCCAAAACGGGAAACTGGACAGCTATGCTTATCCTGTGCTGGCCTCCATTTTAACGCCAGTCTAATTGCAGTCTAACTAATACGGAATGACGGCAGGAAAAAGAGTAAAATACGGGGGTTTGACAGAAATTTCCTGAAAATTGACAGGTATGACTTTAAGCAAGTTGCTCTTTAAGCAAAACACTTGGAAAAAGCGCCGTCGCTGCCATTATAAGTGACCAATTGTGACTTCCGGGGGGGGGATTGCGAACCCGATTTAGTTGTTAAGCGAATTTTTTTTGTTGTTGTTGTTAAGCGGGGCGACCATTCAGAGAAAATTGTGCTCTTTAAGCAAGTTAGTCTCTAAGCAAGGCACTCTTTATGCAAGGTTTTATTGTATTTTAATGTCAGCTTTCATTGATCAAGTCCACTTGATCAGACCATACCTGTCAAGTATCCCGAAATGGCCGGGATTTCCTGTATTTCCGCGCCATTCCCTCCACTTTCCTGCCGCCATCCCGTAATTTGACCAGTGGGGAAAGTAGTTACTGTGCACATGCGGGTATATGCAGAACCCTTCTGTGCATGCACAGAACCATTTTGCGCATGCGGAGAAGGGTTCTGTGCAAGTACCGTATTTCCCAGAGCCGCGCTTGACTGGTATGCATCAGACACTTTGTCTGACAAAGATGCTAACTCATTGGAAAATATGTTATGCCACAATATTTGTTGCATCCACCCTTTATATGTGATGCATCAGCTTGCAAGAGATATTTGTTTTGCAACCATTTACAATAAGGGGACCAACCTTGCAGCAGGTTTTAATAATAACAGGGTATTTTAACAGCTGAAAAAGATACAATGTTATTATTCTATTAGGCTGGGCAATTACTGTGTGCTTGTGTACCTAATGTGTGTATAAATTGGTGTCATGAGGCCTCACTCTTATGTCTGATGAAGTGGACTTGGTCCATGAAAGCTCACAGTTATAGGAGCTGGTCTTTAAGGTGGCACAATGTTTTTTGTCTTTTTTTTTTTTGCTGTTGTGTTTCATTTACTCTCAGATATGTTTGCACAGACTAACGCGGCTACCACTTCAAACATTTTGTCTGACAAAGTGTACTTGATCTACGAAAGCTAACACTGAAATACAGTTCATCTTTAAGGTTCCACAACATTTTTTTGCCTTTTGTTTTGTTTATTCTCTTTAAAAAAGATACTTTTTGAACTAATATGAGAGACTAAGAAATAAGAATTGGGTAAATGAATAATATAGTTTTATATGTGATAAAATTCGCATAGTCAAAGCAATTATATTCCCAGTGGTAATGTATGGTTGTGAGAGCTGGACCATAAGGAAAGCTGAGCGCAGAAGAATAGATGCCTTTGAGATGTGGTGTAGGAGGAGAGTTTTGAGAGTCCCCTGGAGAGCGAGGAGAACAAATAGGTCAATCTTAGAAGAAATCAACCCTGACTGCTCCTTAGAAGGTCAAATAGTAAAATGAATGTTGGATCGGGGCTGCGAAGTGGCTGTTGGGTCCCGGAGGAGACTGGTCAAGCAATGAAACACAAGGCAAGATGGAGCGAAGACCAGTGATTTAATGAGGCAAATCATCAGTATTTATCATGTACAGGCTGCATGCAAAAGAACTGCGATCTGGCAGAATCCATATGCCACATTTACACGAGTTAATGGGCAAACTCTTCAGGGGAGTGTTGTGTTTGGAATATTGTGCCTTTAAGTAATGTAACACTCGAATGAGTGGATATAATAATCATCAGCTGTAACACTGTAACCTTCTGTATCAGGACGCGAGCTAGTGACCACTAGGGGCAATAGCGAGCGCCCAGCTCACATGGTTCCAATTCCCCAAATACCTACAGCGTGGGAAGATTCCCGCCACCACCTCACCTGGACAAGAAGGGCGTGACGGGGAATGACGTCACGCAGACAGTAGCCAATGGGCTATCGAGGAGCCACATTCAAATGTATAGCCACAGTATATATTGAGCTGTTCATCCGCCATTACCACATGTTCCCCCGGACCATCATGCAATAAAGATGTGTTAAGCCAACCTTTCGGCTGTTTCTATTGTCTTGGTTCACATACACTAAATTGGCGACGAAGGTGGGATAATGGATCCCCACGGAATCAAGACAACGCAGGCCGGTTTCAACATCAACAAACCAGAAGAATGGGAGCTGTTCGAGATGGACTTCCAAAGCGCACTGATGGTGTCCGACATCTCAGATGAGGGGAAGAAGAGGGCCATTCTCATCAGGATGCTCGGGTTTCCCGCCATGAAGGTATTGGTGGACCTGGTGTCTCTGAAGAAGGTGAACGAAGTGCCGGTCAAGCAGCTCCTGGAAGCGATGCGCGACCATTTCCAGCCCTCGGTTTCAATGTTTTCGGCTCGGGACGCGTTCTGGAAGAGAGTCCAGGCGCCTGGTGAGTCCGTGGCTGCCTTTGCAGCGGCCCTCCGTTTGGCCGCCGGCCCATGCAAGTGGGAGAACCTGGAAATCACCCTCAGGGACCGCATGCTGTGCGGCCTGTGGGACGAGGAGGTTCAGCGAAAGCTGATGAACAAGGAGCCGCCTCCAACGCTGCAAGAGGTCGTGAAGGAGGCGCAGGCGGCGGAAGCCACAAGGGCCGGGGTTAAGGGGTTCAGAGCAAGGCCCCCACAACCCGACAAGGCAGCGGGCTCAGTGCAAGCGGCCAGGCGGGCACCACACTCCTCCACGGAGAGCAGCGAGGACGAGGACATCCGGAAGGATGGCCGGCATTGCGATGGCTGCGGGGCGTCCCATGACCGCATCAAGTGCCCGTTCAGGAAGGCCGAGTGCCACAACTGCGGGCGCCGAGGCCACATAGCCAAGGTTTGCAGACGGCGGTGCAGAGACCAGAAAGGCTCAACAGACCGCTCACCGAAAAACCAGGAAGGCATCTGGTCCTCGAGGAAGCAGGACGGCGTGGGCCGCATCTCCGATGACAGCGACGACAACACGGCAGTCCTCAGCGTGTCCTTAGGACACCCATGTTATTTTGTAGAGGTACTGGTGCAAGGGGTCCCCGTTAAGATGGAGATAGATTCGGGTTCCTCCTATTCCATCATTTCCCAGAGGGAGTTTTTGGGAATTTCCCCCAACGTGCGGCCCAAGCTCAAAGCACTGAGGTCTACGCTGCGGGACGTGCAGGGAAATAGCATTCCGGTGTTGGGGGTTGGAAAATTCAAGGTCCAATACAAGCAACACGCCGCGGAACTTCCCCTGGTCGTTCTCAAAGGGGGGAGTTGTTGCCTCCTCGGGACTCAATGGTTTAAGCCCCTGGGTTTGTTCATTGGGGGGGTGCATGCCGTTGGGACTGACCCAATACAGGAGGTGTGTAACGCGCATCCCGAAGTGTTCAAGAAGGGACTCGGAAAATTCAAGGGGCCCCCAGTTGCGTTCGACCTGGACCCGGAGGTCCGCCCAATAAGACTCAAACCACGAAGGGTGCCTTTTGCACTTAAGGACAAAATAGAGGCGGAACTGGACAAATTGGTGGGCCAGGGGATCCTTGTTCCTGCTGATTCCGCGGAGTGGGAAACTCCGATTGTAACAGCGCTTAAGGCCAACGGGGAGGTTCGAATATGCGCTGATTACAAATGTACCATTAATAAGGCGATACGCCCTAATGCGTATCCGGTGCCGGTAGTCAGCCACCTGTTGGCCAGGTTACATGGGGGAAAGTGTTTCGCAAAGCTTGACCTGGCGCAGGCTTATCAGCAGCTCTCGGTAACCCCAGCTGCAGCTGCTGCACAGATGATAGTCACTCATAAGGGGGCGTTTCAGGTGACGCGCCTGCAGTTTGGCGTGAATTCGGCGCCAGGCATCTTCCAATCGTTAGTGGAACGTCTCTTAAAGGGTCTGGAGGGGGTCTTGCCATATTTTGACGACATATTGATAATGGGGGGGAGTGAGTCAGAATTGGCTGAGAGGCTAGACAAAGTACTGACGGTATTTGAAAGGGCGGGGTTGAGGTTGCGGAAACACAAATGCGTCTTCTTCGCAAAAGAGGTTGAGTTCCTGGGTTTCCGGGTAACCCCTGCAGGCATTAAACCCTCCGAATCAAAGGTGGCCGCCATTCAAAATGCTCCTCGCCCCACCTCCAAGCCCGAATTGCAGTCATTCCTGGGGCTCTTAAACTTCTACCATTCCTTCCTGCCTAGGAAGGCGTCGGTAGCAGAGCCGCTTCATAAGTTACTAAAAAAGGACGAGGCGTGGAAATGGGGCGAGAGCCAGGAGAGGGCATTCAATGAGCTGAAACAACTCTTATCCTCAGACGCCATATTAACCCATTTTGACCCCAAGAAACCAGTGGTTCTGGTATGTGATGCATCTCCAGTGGGGGTGGGGGCGGTCCTGTGCCACGTGTTGGAAAACGGGCGGGAGGCCCCGGTGGCGTTCTACTCCAGGTCCCTGTCTAAGGCAGAGCGTAACTACGCACAGACAGACAGGGAGGCATTAGCGATAATTGCTGGGACGAAGAAGTTCCACGATTTCCTCTATGGCCGCCCCTTTACCATCGTGACTGACCACAAGCCCCTGCTAGGCATTTTTACCGCAGACAAGCCCACTCCACAGATTCTGTCCCCTAGGATGCTCAGGTGGGCCATTTTTTTAAACGCGTACCAGAACGCGCTGGTGTATCGCCCTGGAAAGGACATAAGCCACGTGGACGCCCTGTCGAGGTCAACCCCCCCACACACGGGCAGCCACGTGTGCGAGGTGGAACAAGACCACCAAGTGCTCATGATAGAGGTCCTAGATTCACCCCCCATAGTGCCCGCAGAGATCGCCAAGGTGACGGGCAGGGACAAGATGTTGGCCCTGGTTAGTTCGTGGGTGCAGAAAGATTGGCCAACGTCCTCCCCGGCGGCGGAATTTGCCCCGTTTTTCAGGAAAAAGTTAGAACTGTCCATGGAGAGAGCACTGCTGCATGTCAGCCACCCTGGAATTGTCCGCTCCAAGGCACTGGCCAGGAGCTACTTCTGGTGGCCCCAGTTGGACGCCGATATCGAGCACATGGTGGGCACTTGCAAGAGTTGCCAAAGCTCCCGGCCCGAAGAGGCTCGACTTCCGCACAGGGAATGGGATGCGGCAAAGGGGCCGTGGTCCCGCGTGCACATTGACTTCGCGGGCCCTTTCAGAGGATCGCTTTTTCTCCTCATAGTGGATGCTTATTCCAAGTGGTTAGAGGTTATCCCAGTTGCGAACACCTCCTCAGCCGCAACAATTAAACAATTGCGCAGGGTGTTCAGTTCGTTCGGCATACCCGACACGCTTGTTAGCGATAACGCTAGTTGCTTCACGTCCGCCGAATTCAGGGCATTCACCGACATCAACGCCATCCGGCACATTACCTCCGCGCCCTTCCACCCGGCGACGAATGGCCAGGTAGAACGCCTCGTGCGTACCACCAAAGACGTGCTGAGGCGCATGGGCCCCGGGGATTTAAACCTGCAGTTGTGTCAGTTTTTGCTGGGATATAGGGTGACCCCCCTAGCGTCAGGATACTCGCCCGCAGAGCTCCTAATGCGCAGAAAACTGACTACGGTACTGACCAGGCTAGACCCTACGAGGGTGGAAGACACGGGGAGGAACATCGGGTTAGCGGGCACGAAGAGTTTTGAAATAGGCGCCCCGGTCCATTGCAGAAACTACGCTAGCGCAGGGCCGGCCTGGGTTCCGGGTGTAGTCATTGGGCAAACGGGTCCCGTGTCGTATTGCGTAGAGACCAGCACAGGTCTACTCTGGAGGCGGCACGCGGACCAACTCCGACGCCGGGTCTCCGGGAGCCAGAGCGCGGACAGCGCGGAACAGGATTCAACGTTAGGGTTCTCCCCCACCCGTTCAGCCCAAGGGGGAGGAGAGGGGGCCAGTGGTCCCCACCAAGGGGGGGAGGGAATAAGTTTGTCCCCATAGATATCCTGAGGGATACCCCCACAGATACCCCAGGAGATGATTTTGAGTTTGAGTTACAAAACCGGGGGGGTTTCGGAGTGGTCCCCCACCCATCCAAACGAGAAGCGGGGGTTTTCGTTAGCCCCCACTGCCCCCGGTTTTCCCACAATGGAGTTTACCCCTACCCCGAAAACCGCAGAGCCGCGGCGAGTCGCTAACGAGTCTCCCTCTCCCATTGCAGGACAAGAGACCAGGGAACAGAGAAGTGATAGCGCCCCCGGGACAAGCCAGCCAGCCTTGCGCCCAAAATGCGCTTGCAATAAACCATATTGGATGAGAGACTTCGTCTCATCCTAGGGAGGAGGGATGTTGTGTTTGGAATATTGTGCCTTTAAGTAATGTAACACTCGAATGAGTGGATATAATAATCACCAGCTGTAACACTGTAACCTTCTGTATCAGGACGCGAGCTAGTGACCACTAGGGGCAATAGCGAGCGCCCAGCTCACATGGTTCCAATTCCCCAAATACCTACAGCGCGGGAAGATTCCCGCCACCACCTCACCTGGACAAGAAGGGCGTGACGGGGAATGACGTCACGCAGACAGTAGCCAATGGGCTATCGAGGAGCCACATTCAAATGTATAGCCACAGTATATATTGAGCTGTTCATCCGCCATTGCCACATGTTCCCCCGGACCATCATGCAATAAAGATGTGTTAAGCCAACCTTTCAGCTGTTTCTATTGTCTTGGTTCACATACACTAAAGGGAGTTAATTAACTAAATCAAACAATGACAGGGGAACTCCATTGTTCCAAACTATCTGGGGCAAACATGTGGCTGGTATTGGTTTTAGGACTTAGAGTAGTCCGCAGATGTGCGATTACCTATTACATGACTAGCGAGTTAGTCATTAGCTTCCTGTTGTCCGAGCTACCTGTCAGGTCAGCTGTGGTGAATTAAACCCTATCTAATATTCCGCTCCCCCAATTTCTGTCCCTTCAGGAACCCCTGGTAACGAGGTGATCGCCCATCGCCGGGGTTCTGTCAGGGCCAGTATACCAATTGTGCCCGCGGATACCACAGATGAAGATGAAGTACTTTGGACATCAAATGAGAAGAGAGGATTCACTTGAGAAAGCCTTGATGCTGGGAAAGGTAGAGGGCAAAAGAAGAAGGGGGCGGCCAAAAATTAGATGGCTAGATGGCATTGTAGATGCAGTGGGCACAGGGCTGGCCTGGGCGGGCGGAGGATGGTGGAGGACAGAGATGCCTGGCGGGCAATGGTCCATGGGGTCGCAAAAGGTCAGAATTGACTGTGCGACTGAACAACAACAAATATATGTGATTGTGGGTAACAATTGAAAAAAAAATATTTAGAAATAAGGGGTTTAAAGATAGACAATAGGAGTTAAAATAAGAGTTATATCTTTATAACTGAGATAATAATCTTTATTATGTAATATTGTTTTGTTTTTGCTTTTTTGTATTATGTTTATTAAAACTAAATTAAAAATTATTTTTTTAAAAATAGAGATACTATTAAGCAACTGCTGGGACACACTGCCAGACAGGCTCGCTCTAAAACGGGCCGGCTTTCCCGTTGGTTGCTCGCCCCGGAACTGGCCTACATTTCCCGGCATGCTCTGCGCGTCATGAGAGGCAGCCCTCCTTCCGATTGGTCCTCCGAGCGCCAAAGGGGTGGGCCTTGGGTTTTCCCGCGCTGGCGCTGCCGAGCTCGAAGGAATGGAAGATTTCGACGCGGGTTCCTTGCCGGACCTGCTGCTCCTCTATTACCGCCGCCTCTTCCCCTTCGGCCTTTATGGGCGGTGGCTGCGCTATGGGGACGGTGAGGCCGGGGGGGCGGCGTGGGCAACGTGAAGGGGCTGCCAGACCCGTGTGTGTCGCCATGAAGTCGTTGTAGAAAGGGGAGGGGTGGCTAAGACGCTGACTGGGATGCTGAAGGTCAGCAGTTCGATTCCCGAGTACTGCAGGACGGAACGAGCTCCCGTCTTTGTCCCAGCTCCTGCCCAACCTAGCAGTTCGAATCGAAAGCAAGAAATTGCAAGTAGATAAATAGGGACCACTTCGGTGGGAAGGTAAACAGCGTTGCGTGCGCTCCGGTGTCTAGCCATGCCTGCCACATGACCACGCAAACGTCTGCAGAAGCAGACAGCGCTGGCTCTCCGGCTTTGAAACAGAGATGAGCACTGAACCCTAGAGTCGGATACGACGGGCTTTCGAGCAAGGGAAACCTTTACCTAACAAATAGATCCCCTCCAAGGTGCCCGCCGCCGCGTTCTAGACTGCAGATCCCATCATCCCTGGCTAGCTCGGGCCTTATGCGATTTGTAAGCCAGAGCAGCTGCAAAGGGGGAAGGTCCCTGTACCATGCTGAGAATTAAAGGTTCTGCAAAAACTAGAAGGAATGGAAGCCATTGAGGGGAAAAGGAGAACCAGAGAGAAGTTGCTCTTCAACTCCCTTTTTTCTTCCTCTGGTGCAGCCCCAGCAGTTTCCATGTTTTAATTACAGTATTTGTTCACTTGAGAACTCATCGATTGCAGAACGCTCATCTTCCCCTGATGAAGTGGACTTGATCCACGAAAGATAACATTAAAATATAACAGTCTTCAAAGCGCTACAGTGTTTTTGTTTTGTTTATTCACTGATATGATCATCTTCCTCTATAATCTTACAACAGCCTTGTAAGGTACAGGTGAAACTTGGAAAATTAGAATATCGGGCAAATGTTAATTAATTTCACTTAGAAGGTGAAACAAATCTATCAGATAGACTCACTACATGCAAAGCGAGAGATGTCATGCCTTTAATTCATTATAATTGTGATGATCATGGCGTACAGCGTACATGAGATTATGTGATGGTTATGGGGGTACATGAGATTGGTTTTTTTCCCCATAAGCTTTAAGCCATAAGCATCAATATTATAACAAGGTAAGGCTTGAAC
The DNA here is from genome assembly GCA_035047305.1 of Bradypodion pumilum. Taxonomy (NCBI): domain Eukaryota; kingdom Metazoa; phylum Chordata; class Lepidosauria; order Squamata; family Chamaeleonidae; genus Bradypodion; species Bradypodion pumilum. The sequence goes on along the minus strand of JAWDJD010000002.1, from coordinate 239,352,997 downwards.
TATCTTGCTTTGCATGCAATGAGTCTATCTCATATATTTGTTTCACCTTTTAAGTGGCATTACTGAACTGAATGGACATTTGCACGGTATTCTAATTTTCCGAGTTTCACCTGTAAGTAAACATAAAGGTCTCCTTTGTTCGAAAGCTGGTTGTGTCAGACTCTAGGCTAGGGTGTGTTGCTCATCTCTGTTTATAGCCAGTGCTATCTGCGTCTGGAGATGTTTCCGTGGTCTTTTGGCAGGCATGACGATGCCGGAGTGCATAGAATGCTGTTACCTTTCATGCCAAAGCAGTACCTATTTATCTACTTGTAATTTCTTGCTTTCCAACTGCTAGGTTGGTAGGAGCTGGGACAGATGATGGGAGCAGAGTAGTTCAGTGTAATTCCTTAGTGTGTCTTCTAATGCAAGTTTGTAAGTTTTGGTGAGGGTAGAGGTTTGAAAAAAGGTAAGTGTTTTTACTGTATTGTATAACTGGGATGAAATCTTCTGTTTCCTTCTATAGTGCCCAAGAACTACTTTCAGCGGCGGGAGTTCTCATTTACGCTCCGGGATGATATCTATGTACGATACCAGTCCTTCAACACATCCCAGGAACTGGAGAAAGAAATACTGAGAATGTGTCCTTACAAAATTGACATTGGAGCAGTGTATTCACACAAGGTATGAAACAGAAGGATGTGTTGTAAAATAATATACACATTGATTGTCTGGAAATGTCTGCAGAAACACGTCTACTCTGTCTTCTTAAAACCGAGAAAAATGCTGTTTGAAAAACCTTTCTCACAAATCAGAACATTGTCTTAAAATGCACAGGAATGGAAATGTCACTTTAGCCTTTTCCGTTGTCTTGTATGGAATAAGTTAAAGTGTTTTGACCATGTTGTAGCTTTCTGAAGTCCTACTATTGAGAGAAAAGCTGAATATTAGACAAATTAATAGCATACTTCTCTCTGTTGTCCCTAAGCATGTTCTTTCTTGCCACATCCATTGCAACCACAGATATCTTTGATTTCTTTTATTATATTCTCTTAATGTAAAATTATTCATCTTATTTCTGCTTTAAATAGAGGAGGGAATACAAGGAAGCTTGAGGACAAAATTCTTAAACACTCCTTCCAGTTATTGACTTGCTATAAATTACTTGATTCATTGGTTCATTAATGCTGCAAATATAGTATGGTGCTATTTTAGCAGGACAGTTGCAACAGACATGATTGGCTCACTGTTAAGCATATGAAATGATATTCTAACTAAATTTAAGCAGATACAACACCTTAGCCATATCTGTTCCATTTCTCTTTTGTGTAGCCCATTCAGCACAATACTGTCCATATGGGTGCTTTCCAGGCCCAAGAGAAGGAGCTGGTATTTGACATAGACATGACAGATTATGATGATGTTCGGCTGTGCTGCAGGTATTATATTTCCTTTTTGTTGCTAGCTATCATTTCTCTATACAGTAATACCTCATACAACGTCCGCTTCATAGAACATCGGATCCATACAACGTCGCCCAATTCTGGGAGAAAAGATGCCTCATACACCGTCGCCAGAGGTGTATACACTGGTTTCCTGATCATTACTTGCAAATAAGTAACATTAGATTGTAGTGTGGATTGGATAAACTGTAGCAGAGCTCTATGCGTATATTTTCGGAAGCACTAAGTTTAATAGGACTTCTAAGCAAGTGTTTTTAGGACTGTAGCCTTAGTTAGGTATTGCATTAAAAATAAATCCATTCTAAACTTTCAGTTTAAGTTGTACCTGGTTGGTCTCTGATTCTCTTTGTTTGGCTTGAGAAGGTGACTCTTCAGTCTACCTGGTCCTCTGGGTGTTGTGCTAAAAAAAATAACTTTTCCAAATATTAGCACCTTCACCTGATGAAAATACAGTAGAACTCTGTATAACAATCACCCATACAGCGATGAAATCGCATAGCGATGAGGCTTGGAGGGGGGAAAGCCGTTCCCCATAGTGATTGTTCCTATGGGAAAATCCGTACAACAATTTTCCAATGGGAAAAACCGCTTAGCGCCAAACATCGATGTACATTTTTTCCCATAGGGAAAATCGTTGTATGGATTTTCCCATAGGGAAGATCGTACTACAACGAAAACCGCGTAGCAATCAGCTCCGTGGAACGGATTAAAATCGCTATACAGGGTTCTACTGTATATGCTACCTGCAGTCTAATGAATTGGTTTTCTTCTGCTGGTTTCTGCTTTGCAAGATTTGTGGTGCTGCTGAACAGTTGCTTGGTTATTTTTAAGGCAGTAATGTTCTACTGTGATTTTTTAATATGGCTTACTTAATGGGTAGATGAAATAGAAATCCTCTTTTAAAAAATAAATGATTGTTGGGGGGGGGGCCTTTCTGTCCACAGCTCTGCTGATATCTGTTCCAAGTGCTGGACTCTCATGACTATGGCCATTCGCATCATAGACCGGGCACTTTTGGGTAAGGGGCTTTTTAACCCAAAAGACATTTCTGCTAGACTGTCCGTTTGCCCTGTGCTTCCTATGGAGATTCACCCAAGCCAGAATGTACAGTGTTTTAGCTCTTTGATTTTTCCAGGACCGTTTGTTTTTGTGACACTTGAAACAGAAGCATAAAGGGAGGCCTTTTTCTCAGTCCTCACCACCCTCCCTGGTATGTTTGTGGGGATAAGGAAGAGGTCCTTTTCTGTTGCTGCTCTCAAACTCTGTCCCCATCAAGTACATATGTGAGGATGGTTGGATGGAGAGAAAGCCCTCCACTGGTGATCTCAACATCCAAGCAGGCTCATAAAGGGAGATGTGACCTTTCAGATAGTTTGAATCCAAGGCATTTAGGGCTTTAAAGTTTAAAGCTAGTGCTTTGGATTGTACTGCTGTAAAAAGGGAGTTATCTGATCTTCATAGCCAGTCCCCATTAACAATCTAGTTTTAGCATTTTGGACCCACTGGCATTCCAATCACTTTCCCAAAGGCAGCCCCCTATAGAGCTCATTACAGTAGTCTAACTGGGATGTAGCTAAGGCAGGGGTCCTCAAACTATGGCCCACGGGCTGGATCCGGCCCACAGCATCAAATCATCCAGCCCTCGTTCCAGCAGATGGGGGCCTGGGTGGGCATGCAAAGCTTTTCTTGGGGGGAGGGTGTGCAGGCAAGAAGGACAGCCTGGACCCCTCCTTCACCCACACCATGCAGCTCTTCCAGGCTGATAAGCAGGGAAGGGGAGTGTGGGGGGCTCATGGTGTGGAGGCTCATGGTGGGGGGAGTGTGAGGGGCTCAGGGTAGGGGGACTCAGGGTGGGGGTCAGGGGGGAGTATGGGGGCTCAGAGTGGTCACTGCCGCTGCTGCCGTGAACCAGCCCCCGGCTTTAAAAGGTTAAGGACCCCTGAACTAAGATACATATCAACATGACCAGAGAACTGCGTTTTGATGGCAGGTGAAGTATAGATCTAAAAAGGTGGAAGAGAAATTACTCGCAGCTTTCCTGATGCTGCTTCATGTAGCCCTAGCAGGCTTGCATCTAGACAGGAAAGGAAGTGTTAAAATGCAGTTTATTTCATCCCTGGGCTTAATTGGTTTTGTTGAAGTGTTCCTAATCTGTAACTCTTAGCTTCTAGTCTGTCAACTGTATACCCAGCCTACTCTTATAAGACACTTCCACCTCCACCTTCCCCACTAGTTATCCAGGGGTTTTCTATATTTTTTCCTTGGCAGCTCTTTGAACTCTGTTGCTATTGTTGGGACTGTGCAAATTCCTGCTTCAAATATATTTGTAGAGAACAAACTAGGTGGCCACAGACAAGCTGACCTTTTTCTCCCCTTCTGCCTTCTACACTAGTGAAAGATGCTTGGTCTGCCTCACAGGGTTGTCATTAGGACTCTGGATTAATCTGCGTGGAATGCTATGACCCCATATTTGGTTTGTTTGATTGCAGCTAAACCAGTATGATAATGCTCTATTTTTCCATCTCCCTTCCCATGCCTCCAGAGGACTTTGGCATCAAGCATCGTCTTTGGGTATACTCGGGACGCAGAGGGGTCCATTGCTGGGTGTGCGACGATTCTGTCAGGAAGTGGTCTTCAGCGCTTCGCTCTGCAGCAGTCGAATACCTCACTGTAGTGAAGGTGTGGCGTGTTTAAGAAGAAGAAATAGTCAGAATTTATCGAGGAGTGGTGGGTGGTTCAGGAAGCACAAGCCACAATACTGGCCTGTCATTATCAGAGCAAGTAACAGCACGATGGATTCAAGAGGGAACTGGGGGATGTTCCTCTGGATCGGCTACACGATTCACTCGAAGCACTTGTCGACCTGTGGAACAGGACGGCAACAGCAGCCTTGGATGAAATCGCGCCACTGCGGCCTCTCCGCGCCCGTGGGGTTAGGTCATCCCCGTGGTTCACGGATGAACTGCGGGAACCCAAACGGGCAAAGAGACGCCTAGAGCGCCGCTGGGTGAAGACCCAGGATGACTCCGATTGGACACTAGCTAGAGCTGCTATTAGGGCCTACCTAGTGGCGATGGGGGTGGTGAGGCGGCAATGCTTCACCACCCTTATTGCCTCCGCTGATAATCGCCCAGCCGCCCTGTTCCGGGTAACCAGGTCCCTCCTCGGTAGGGGGAGATCGGTGCCCGGTTGGCAGGGTTCGGCTGAGGACTTTGCTGACCATCTGGTGGAGAAAATCAATCGGATTCCTTCAGGGCTGAATCCTGGCGTAGATGGGGAGGGTCAGGTGGGGCACCGGAGCACAGTCTTGCTGTACGATCTGGGATCGGTTTGATCCTGTTGTCCCTGATGAAGTGGACAGGCTCCTTGCAGCTGTGCATACCACTTCATGTCCTTTGGACCCCTGTCCCACCTGGTTGGTGAAAGCCTCCAAGGTGGTGACAGGAGGCTGGGTCGGGGCGATAATAAATGCATCATTACGGGAGGGGGTATTTCCTGCACCATTAAAACATTCTTTGGTGCGCCCCCTCCTGAAGAAAATATCCCTTGGCCCAGCTGTCCTTAACAACTACAGGCTGGTTTCCAACCTTCCCTTTCTGGGTAAGGTTTTGGAGAAGGCGGTGGCGCGCCAGCTGCAGAGTGTCCTGGAGGAAGCGGATTATCTAGATCCCTTTCAATCAGGATTCAGGCCCGGGTATGGTACGGAGACGGCATTGGTCGCACTGATGGATGATCTCTGGCGGGAGCGGGATGGGGGTTATCCATCCGTCCTTGCTCTTCTTGACCTCTCAGCGGCCTTCGATACCGTCGGCTACGGTATCCTTCTGGAACGGCTCAAAGGACTGGGGATCCAGGGCCCCGTGTTGTCCTGGTTTTCCTCTTTTCTGGAGGGCCGTACCCAGTCGGTGTGGTTAGAGAGTGAGAGGTCTAGCCCTAGGCTCCTCAAGTATGGGGTGCCTCAGGGCTCGGTGCTCTCTCTTCTCCTATTTAACATCTACATGAAGCCACTGGGTGAGATTCGTTCCCACGGGGTGCGGTACCATCAGTACACGGATGACACCCAGTTGTACATCTCGGCTTGTGGGGACCCCAGTGATGCTGTTGAAATCCTATCCGGATGCCTGGAGGCCATTGGGGTCTGGATGGGGGCCAATGGGCTTCGGCTGAATCCCAGCAAGACAGAGTGGCTGTGGATAAGGGGCCCCGTCTTATCCAGGGAGCTGCCATCTTTGGTACTGGATGGGGCTGTTTTGCCCCAGACAGACCCAGTGCGCAACTTGGGGGTCCTTCTGGACTCGCTGCTGCTGCTAGAAGAACAGGTAGCGGCTGTGGCCAGGAGGGCTTTTGCCCAACTTCGGGCGATTCGCCAGTTGCGCACGTTCCTTGACTAGATTGTTGTAATGCGCTCTACATGGGGCTGCCCTTGACGACCATTCGGAGGCTGCAGCTGGTCCAGAATGCGGCAGCCCGGGTGGTGATGGGATGCGGACGATATGCCCACGCCTCACCGCTACTTCGGGAGCTGCACTGGTTACCAGTTTGTCTCCGGGTGCAATTCAAGGTGCTGGTTTTGACCTTTAAAGCCCTATATGGCAATAGGCCAGGATACCTTAGAGACCGCATCGTCCCAAGAGTGTCTGCCCGTCCAACCAGAGCGGACCGGAGAGGCTCTCTAATAGTGCCATCAACTAGGGGTGCACATCTGTCCAGCACCCGAAGGAGGGCCTTCTCCGTGTCCGCACCAACTCTCTGGAACCTCCTGCCAACAGATCTAAGACTTCAAAGAGAATTGCTGCCCTTCAGGAAAGGATTGAAGACCTGGCTGGCAGGGCAGGTGTGGGGGGGCCCAAATGGGAACACGGTCCCCGCCTGCTGGCTTATGTAAACCATTAAGAACTCTCTTCTTTTTATAGTGGGTGGGATATGGGTCTTTTAAAGTGGGTGGGATATGGGTCTTTTAAAGTGTTTTTATGTGTTTTTAGAACTTGTTGTAATGCCGCCCTGAATCGGGTTCTACCTCAGTGGGCGCCATATATAAATATGACTATTAAATTAAATTAAGGAGGATGCTGTGATTGAAAAGAATACTGGTGTATTGCATTTGTACTTTGCTCTTCATTCAAAAGGGACTGCAGAGGCTTAGTGGTTAAGACGCTGAACTTGTGTTCCGTGCACTACAATGTCTAGTCATGCCTACCACGTGTTCGCTGAAACGTGTGCAAGCACAGATAGCGCTGGCTCTTTGGCTTTAAACCGAGATGAGCACTGAACCCTAGAGTTGGATACAACTGGCTTTTGAAACAGTGGTTGCACTTCATAGGGTGTGTTCTGTGACACTCAATAAAAAGATAGGCTTCTCTCTTCACTTACATAGCTAAATTGAGTTGTTATAAGGTTTGACTCGGTTTTATTGCATTTCCAGGCAAATGCTACCATTTGTGTAATAGATAGCATTATATTTAAATGAAATACAACTCCATGCTTTATTAGGGTGACCGGCAAGTTCTTAGGTAGGAGAGGGAATTCTCAACACTTCTGGCTCGTTATGGAGGAATAGAGAAAGCTGCCCCGTTCAGAATTCTCTTTTCACCACTATGGAAGAAGCAGGAGCTCTGATAAATGATCAAGATTCTAATATTCTCTATGCCTTTATTTATTATAGTTCTGTTTCCATATGCGAAAGGAAAGGGAGGCATAAACTAAAACTCTTCTCTCTTATTCTTGACATTGGTAGGGTGGCCAAGAGACAATAAAGAAAGTGACCCTTCCAGACAACATTCATCCTTTCATCAGGTCAGTCAGTGGGACAACTAGAGATTGTGCCTGTGTAGAAAGCATTGGTTCCCAAACTGGAGGGGAGGTGGCTGGAAGGATGGGCACGAGGAAGTTCCAAGCCTCCCCTGCCCCCATTTGCCAGAGGGAGGGTGCAGGGTGGATTACTTGCTGCCGCGCCCGTGGGCCGTTACCAGGCTATGCCCAATTGTGGTTGAAAAATACCACAATCTTCAAGGAGGATCTTTCTGTGTACCCCATCCCAAGGGTGATTACAATTTAGAAAGCAGGGGGAGTGGACTGTTTAAAGATGTGGCATGAGCTGGTTAACAGCTTTCTCTAATTCTTCCCGTAGAGCTAAAATAGGATAAGCCACTTTGATTCGTGATTCAGATTCTTAAGCTGTGTCTGCAGTTATGCCTAAAGAAGCTGCTGTTTGTAAGTGAGCGTGAAAATCAGTGTGTATTGATGCACAGCATATTTGTGCTGAGTGGAACGGCCCACCCTTCCCCCTGTTTTATGCTAGTAATGTTGTGGTGTTTGGGGATAGTCTGATGTGGCGTTTTAGAAAAAACTATGTCACACTATTGTGAAACTTCTGCAATTGAAGAGATTTCCCTTATTCTAGGCTGGAACAAACAAAAGAACAACCAGTGAATGTGTTTTAATAGATGCTACATTTTTCCAGTTTGCATTTTCCCAAATTCCTTTATTTTTCTAAAAAGTACTAGAAGTTGTGAAGCGTCCCCGTCCCTAATGTCTTTCCCTTCTTTTGTGACAGAAAATCACTAGATGTGGTGAAAGAGTATTTCGAGGAGTATGCCCTCATTGGTCAGGACATACTTGGAAGCAAAGAGAGATACGAGAAAGTGTTAGCGCTGGTTCCAGAGCATATCCTTTTGCAAGGTTTGAAAAGCCCCATGGTTGATATGGTACAAGCTAGAGAAGAAAATAGTTTCAAATGTCTAGTAAGACATTACAGGTGTCATTACAGATTACATAATACATGTATGTTTCCAACTTTTATACTCTTCCATAGTTCCTAAATAGTGCACTCTGGACAGTTTGCAAAAGTAAGATTAATCAAATAGCACCATACAAACAAGCATATAATTTATAAACCATAATTAAATCCTGTCATATAGGAGCCCAACTTTACATAAAAATAAATTGAACAACATTGAAAGTTCCAGGTCAGCTGAATAAAAAGCTCTTTAAAAAGTTCAGTTTTACTCTTTTTCTTAAGCACTTGGCAGTGGCCAGATTATTTGGTGCCATGGGCCGGATTTGGCTCCCGGGTTGTGGGTTGCCAACCCCTGCTTTAGAGATGTGACACTGCTGCCCCATATGAGGGAACGTGAGGTAGATTTTGAGCATCTTTAGAGAAGAAAGAAGCAGATATCATCTGTGGGGCCAAGGCCAGTTAGAAACAGTGCACACATTTCTGTGAAAGAATTTGGAGCAATGCCCCCTCCCCATGTTTGTGTACGTGTGGGTAGGTGGGTATGTGTGTCTTTCTCCACCTTAGGCACAACAGTGTTTTGAATCAACTGAATTTCCTTAAGGATTCCTCTACCAGTTAGAACTGATCTTCTGTCAGAATTTTCTAAGAAAAACCATGATTCAGTCCAGCGTTGGAAGGTTTTGAAAGAAAAGTTGGGAAAATGTGAGGGGAAAAAGGTGAGTTACAAAAATTTTGCAGGTGGTGCCAACTGTATGGTGGTGAACAGTGAAGCACAGGAAACTAAAGAACAGATTAAGCTGATGGAGGGTGAGGGGGGTGGCTAAAGAGGCCAATGAGTTGTATCCTTAAGTACTTGCTCATTTGTGTATTGTTCAGGGCAAGGCAGTAGTAATGCCCAGGGTCCCCTGATTCCTTAGCTGGAAAGGCAGCTCTATGGTCCCTTAACCAGAACGGTACGAAAAGCAAACCTCTCATTCTGGATCTGACTGTTTTGGGTACTCTGTAAAATGAGTAGGAATCTGTGAGATGTCAGGGTGCATACCACGTCATCATGAAGAAGTTATTTTAATCTTTCTAACATCTGGAAGGATTGTAGCATTATTTCCATTAATCTTGTTTTGAGAATGCTTCCCATCTTCTGTTTAAACTGATTATTAAAGAAAGCTTACTTATTTGTTTGTTTGATGCCCCACCCCAATTACTGCAAGCAACACTCTAGGCTTACAACAATGAAATAGACAACCCACAAAACAATGATATCAAACAGAACAGTCCATACAAAATGCAATCAATAATAAATATTGATAAAACATACTTAGATGCCATTAACAAATTTAAAGTCTTACACTAATTAGTAACCTATGTCAGTGATGGCGAACCTTGGCACTCCATATGTTCTGAAACCTCTATTCCCAGAAGCCCTGATCAGCAGGAGTTCTGATTTAGGCTTCTGGGAACTGAAGTCCAACAACACCTGGAGAGCCAAGGTTTGTCATCACTGACCTGTGTTTTCTATTCACAGCCACAATAGCAATTACACGTCACTCCATAGTGTTTAGTGCACTCTCTGGGTGGTTCACAAGTTAATTAGCATTTAACTCTATAATTCAATCAGCAAAAAAACAAATCAGCGTTGAATTAAAATTAAATTGAAAATAATTGCGTTCATTAATTGAAGAATCATGCACAGTTGTAAACAATTTGCTTAAGAGGGAAATGCTAGGTGGAAAAGGAATGTTTTCTGTTTAAGAGTTGTACAGAAATAGATAAATAGGGACCACTTCGGTGGGAAAAGAGCTTGGGGACATGAAAGGAGCCTCACTCGGACATCCCTTGAGTGGAGTTTATCCAGCAAAAATCCTGTCAACCCAGAATAATTTCTGACACAAAATTATAATTTTTTAAAAATAGCTCAAAAAAGTGAGGGTGTAAATAAATTGTATATAAAGGGGATAGAATATTATGAGAAGGCATTGGGTACGTCTAAGGCAAGAGGGGTTGCCATATTAATATCAAAAAAGTTAGGATTTACAAAAGTAAAGACAGTTGTAGATCCAGAAGGGAGATTTCTTATAACAAGGGGATTTATTAATAATGAGGATATAACCTTTGTTAATGTATACGCGCCAAACGAAAAACAGGAGGAATTTTTAGATAAGGTGTATCAAAGTATAGAATCAGAAAGGGTGTCCAAGTTAATAATGGTTGGAGATTTTAATTTGATCAGATCAGGTTTGGATACTACAAATGTGGCTAAGCGTACATGTACTAATAGGGTGATGGATAGGTGGTTAAAAATAACGGGATTACAGGATGTTTGGAGGAAAATTAGAGGCTCAGAACGGGGATATACATTTTTTTCGCACGTGCACAATTCTTATTCACGAATTGACTATGTTTTGGCTTCAGAAAGTATGATAGATAAGGTTGAAAATATTGAAATTGGTATGATTAAGGAATCTGATCACGCTAAAATAATTACAGAATTTAAACTAAGTGATGACAAACAAAAAAGGGGTACATGGAGCTATGATACAAGGTTATATAGAGATCAAAAGAGTAAGGAAACGATAATAAAAAGATGGGAAGAGTGCTGGGAAATTAATGATACAAAGGATGTAAATGATGGAATATTATGGGATACCATGAAGGCAATATTCAGGGGAGAAAGCATTAGGCTCTCTTGTATTAATAATAGGCAAAATAAGGAAAAGGAAAAAGAGTTAGAGGACGAAATAAAGAAGTTGCAGGATATTCATGCAAGAACGGGAGATAGGGACATATTCGATAAAATGCAAAAATTAAAAAGAGAATTTATTGAAAAAGATATTGAAAAGGTAAAGAAGAATTTAATTTATTTGAAAAGAGATTACTTCGAGTACAGTAATAAAAATTCTAAGCTATTAGCTAGAGCCGCTGAAGAAAAGAAAGATAAAAGAGGAATTTCAGTTTTGATAGATAAGTATGGCAGAAGGTGTAATAAGTTAGTAGATAAAATTCAAATTGTCAAGGCTTTTTATCAGGAATTGTATTCGAGGAAGGACGTAAATACGGATGAATTAGAGCGATATTTAGATAAGTGGTCAAGAATAAATTTAAGCTTGGAGCATAGGAGTTACATGGATGAAAAGATAACACAAAAGGAAATAAAGGAGGTCATTAAAAGGTTAAGGATAGGCAAGGCTCCAGGCGAGGATGGTTTATCGGTGGAGTTTTATAAAGATTTTAAAGAGATGCTGTTACCAAAAATGGAAAGGATTTTTAATTATATTTTGGAGGGAGGGAGAGTTCCTAAATCGTGGTATAGTACAATTATAATTTTAATTCCAAAGGTAGGGAAAAATCTGGAAAAAATTGAATCCTATAGACCGATTTCCCTGATGAATCAGGACGCAAAAATTTTTACGGCCATTTTAGCTAATAGATTGAATAATTTTAGTGGTAAATACATTAATAAGGATCAAGTGGGATTTATGAGAGATCGGTATATGTCGGATTTGACGAGAAGGATGGTTGACTTGACAATTATTGCTCAGGAACAAGAGGAGCATGTGGGTTTCTTCTCCCTGGATATATTCAAAGCTTTTGACTCGATCCAATGGATAACTATAAAGGAAATTATAAAGAAATATGGATTCGGACAAAAATTTTGTGGGGTAATTGAGCAGTTGTATCAGCAAGGCTCGGCTAGGGTTAAATTAAATGAGGAATTAACAGGGGAGATTAAATTGGAAGCGGGCACAAGGCAAGGAGATCCATTGTCGGCATCTTTATTTATAATGGCCATGGAATTGTTAGCTAATGTAATAAGGGAAGATAAGGAATTAATTGGAATTGAAGGTATAAAAATTAGCCAATATGCTGATGACACCCTAATAACAATAAAAAATCCACAGAATACACTAGGGAAGATATATGGGCATTTAGAGGAATTTCAAAGGGTGACGGGACTTAAGGTAAACTGGGATAAGTCAGAAGCAATTCTTTTTAATGTGGATTTGGACATACAAGAAAGTTTAAAAGCTAAATTTAAAATACAAATTAGAGATAATATAAAATACCTGGGGATAAACATTTCAAATAAATATGATGATTTAAAAAGGTTAAATTATGATAAATTGGAAAAAGAATTAAAAGAAATGATTTTACGGTATAAGAAGCTAAATTTGTCGTGGTTTGGACGCATTTCGCTATGTAAAATGAAGCTTTTACCCAAATTAAATTTCTTATTTGATACCCTGCAAATATATATGAAAGAGAAGGAATTAAAGGTTTTTCAAACTATATTAAATAATTTTTGTAACGGTGGAAAAAGGGCCAGGATACCAAAGTTTTTATGGTATTCATCACACAAAAAAGGGCGGGTTAGGAATTCCAAATATTAAAAATTATTATTGGGCATTTCAACTGAAGAATATTTGTAAAATTTTAGTGAAAGAAGAATCGATTTGGGGAAAAATTGAATTGCGAGAGAAACTGGGTGAAGAAATATTAATGTTTTTGGGCAAAGGGAAAGCAAAAATTAATGCTACAAATAAATTGTTAAAAGCTCTTTTAAAAACTTGGACATTACTGAAAAATAAATTGGCACCAGGGTTGTCCCCAATATTAGGCCTGAGTGATATGAAATCATTCCCACTGAGAATGGATAAGAGCGTAGAAGAAGTATTGAATAAGAATAATATAACTCTATTAAAGGATTGGATAACAGCATGTAGAGACAAGGAAAGAAAGTTAGATATAGGTAGACAACTTAAATTGAATTGGCTTCAATTGATGTCTATTGACAGTTGGAATAAAAGATATTTAGATGAAATGAGCTTGGATAGGGAGCGGACGAAATTTGAAGAGTTGGTACTTAGTCTAAAAAGTGGGCAGGTAAAAGTTAAGGGGTTAGTAAGCAAAATATATAAGGTTTTAGATGACTCAGATCAGCATCAGAAAGCTTTAAAAGAAACATGGGAGCTAGATTTGAATATCATAATTACAGACGAGCAGTGGAATGCTAAATGGAAAAGGAGAATAATGAGGTCTTTGTCTGTAAGAATAAAAGAGCACAATTATAAATTATTGTGGAAGTGGTACTTGACTCCGGTACGACTACACCAAATTGACAATACAAAGTCGAAATTTTGTTGGAGGTGTAAGGGGGAAATTGGAACATATGAGCATATGTGGTGGGGGTGTAAAGAGACGAACTCATTCTGGTTGAAGGTGGAACACGAAATTGGGAGAATTCTAGATGTAAGAATGAAATTGGATGTAATTTTAATTTTGTTAACAGATGTGGAGGTGGTAGAGCAACAAAAAAGGGAATTATTAGCAATTATGTTATCCAGTGCTAGACAGTGTATAGCGCGATATTGGAAATGTGATGTTACCCCAAAAATAGAGGATTGGTATAAGGAGTTGTGGAATACTGCGCTGAATGATAAGCTCACCTGGGAGTTAAATTTAAGAAAAGGGTTAATTAAAGAAAGCAAATTTCAGGAAATTTGGAAATGTTTGATAGATTATACCTTGATTAATGGTCATGGGCAACTGCCGGTGCCAGATTACATTGCATTTTTGAGATGATAATAGATAAAAGGGGAAATTCTGTCTCCGTAGCATTGTATATAGCACGTGGTGATATTTTGTTCTGTTTCTTTTTTTTTCCTGTTCTCTCTTTCTTTGCTTATTTATATTACTGTGTATTTTGTCTTTTATTTTCTTATATTGTTCTGTTTGTTATCTCTTGTTTTTTTAATTATTGGACGTGTATCGAGAAACAAATTTTTGAAAAAAAAAATAGCTCCTCCCATGGCTTAGTGGTTAAGACGCTAAGCTGAAGACTAAAAGCTTGGGTTTTGATACCCGAGAGCTGCACTTGGGGGCATGAAAGGAGCCTCATTTAGGCATCCCCTAAAATTATTATTATTATTATTATTATTATTATTATTATTATTATTATTATTATTATTATTATTATTATTATTATTATTATTATTATTATTATTATTATTATTATTATTATTATTATTATTATTATTATTATTATATCATTTATACCCTGCCCTACTTGTGCAAGCACCACTCAGGACGGCTTACAGTGAAGCAAATACAACCATAAATATCTATGACAGAGCCTGGGCTCAACGTCTCTGGAGCAGATGCAGCAGCGGCGTCCTGGCGGCTCCTCCCTCCAGCCAATGGTGGGGGCTAGGGGGCGGCGATGAGGTCCTTTCAACCTAGAGTAATCTCTGATACGAAATTATTATTATTATGTTATTATTATAAATTAAGTTGCCTATGTACAACTGGAGGACTAGGTAAACTTACAGTTTTCCCTTAACAAAAGCATAGTTCGTTGGTTTCCTCTTCTGATTCTCCACTCATCCCTAAACTATAACACAGCCTTCTCCAACTGATTGCTCCATAGCTGTGGTCCTTAAAAGATTAAAAAAAGAAACCCAATCTCTTATCCATCTAGGATGGCTGGAGGGCAGAATTACAGAAGTCAGGTTGAGAAATCTGCTGAGACCCTTTGGCATTAGAGTTGCAACAGAGCATGTTCATGATCATTCTGATAGCCTGGGATAGCCTGGGTTTCTCTTAGGACCGTAGCCCCCTTGAGTAAGGCTATGCACACATAGAAAATACCTGATGCTAATCGTTTCCTCTTTTTTATCATCTTCCAAGAACTCAATTCCAAGAAATATTGAGGCAGAAATCATGCTGCAATACTGCTTTCCTCGGCTGGACATCAATGTTAGCAAGGGAATCAACCATTTGCTAAAGAGCCCCTTCAGTGTTCACCCCAAAACAGGTTGGTGGCATAATGATTTGACTTATTACCCCCCACACACCCCTTCAGTCAAGATGGAAACCCACTGTGGTGAAGCAGCAGAGGGTTTGACTTATATTGGGGACTTCCAAGTATTCTTTTTCACTGGGTGATTTTGGGCCACTTAGTCTCTTAGCCATGCCTGTATTGCAAGGTTATCATAAGAATATAATATCACAAGCTTGTTAGGAGAAAAGTGAGATAATAATGAAATTAGTAGTAATACATTATTTCTGAACATACAATGTTGGTTTTAAAAGGAGGCACTTCTAACACCGGGGCCACGGTGGCTTAGTGGTTAGCAATTCGAGACCCGAGTGCTGCACAACGGAGTGAGCTCCCTTCATCTGTCCCGGCTCCTGCCAGCCTAGCTGTTCAAAAGAAAGAAGTTGCAAGTAGATAAATAAGTACCTCTTTGGCAGGAAAGGTAACATTATTCCATGCACCCAGTGTCCAGTTATGCCTGCCTATGACCATGGAAACGTCTGCAGACGCAGACAGCACTGGCTCTGGGTGTAGAGATGAGCACCGAACCCTACAGTCAGATATGGCTGGCATTTGAGCAAAGGCAACCTTTACCTAACCTGTACCTTTACTTCTAACACATTCGCCTTCTCTGTTTCACTCATGAATAGAAGGAACAGGGAAGGGCAGATGCAGAAAGCATAAATGAAGTGGTCAGATGTGTTCTTTCCTCCTAACAAGGACTCATGCTCTGGTCACCTCCAGATTGGATTATTGTAACATGCTCTACATGCCCTTGGTGACTATTCAGAGGCTTCAGCTGGTCCAGAATGCGGCTGCCCGGGTAGTGTTGGGGTGCAGGCATTATGTTCGCGCCTCACCACTGCTCCGGGAGCTGCACTGGTTGCCAGTGTGCCTCCGGGTGCAATTCAAGCTGCTGGTTTTGACCTTTAAAGCCCTTCATGGCATTGGACCAGGCTACCTAAGAGACCGCATCATCACAAGAAATTCAGCCCTACCAGGGCAGACAGGAGGGGCTCAGTGGTGGTGGTCTCATCAGTGAGAGAGGTGCATCTGATTGGGGCCAGGAAGAGAGCCTTCTCTGTGTCTGCTCCAGTCCTGTGGAACCTTCTTCCACCCGAGGTGCGTCTCCAGATGGAACTACTCCCCTTTAGGAAGATGCTGAAGACATGGTTGTGTCAGCAGGTGTGCGGCATGAGTGTCCCCACCTCTCAGGCCCGCTGGCTTGTCTAGCCTGGGAGACGGACTTGCTCTGTCTGTGATCCGTTTTAATGTGGGTGGTACGTGGAGAGGGTTGTTTTTTAAAGACTATTCGGGGTTTATGTGTTTTAATGTGGATTTTAGCTGGGGGGGGGTTGGGGTAATATTTTTAATGTTGATGTTTTAATTGTTTTATATTGTATTTTTATTTGTTTTTCCCTTTTCCTCTTATGTTGTTAGCTGCCCTGAGTGGTGTTCCCACCAGGAGGGCGGGATATAAATAAATAAATAAATAACAAGAGTGACAGCTTTTCATTCATTAAATTGTATTTTCCTTCAATGCCACAATGAAGATTTCCCTGTTGACATCTTGGGAATCTTAGTTAAACATATTGTTCAGTCAACTAGATACAGTTGAAAGGAATTGCCAACAAGTTAGGAGGAGTAGCACTTGATGGGAATGCAGAACTATTTGGCAAAGTCCAAAATGTGCTATAGTTGCACCGGCTAAGTGGTTAAGATGCTGAGCTTGAAGACTGGAAAAGTCAGAGTTTGATACCCGAGTGCTGCACGATGAATCTCAGGTATATGAAAGGAACCTTATTCGGGCGTTCCCTGAGCTGAGTTTCCCCAGCAAAAATCCTTTCAACCCAGAGTAATTGCTGACACAAAATTTATTTATTTTTATAACTGTGTTTGTTTGAGGTGCAGAGATGCATAGTCTCCTTGTGATGATGTTTACATTGTATCCCAAGGAGATGTGTATATCTTGTTTTGAGTTCATATTTTTCAGCCAGGAGCCATTAACTTACCCTGTCTTGACTGCTAACTGATTTCAGCATGGGAAAAGCTCCTCTCATGCAATACTGATGAAAAGGGATAGAGTACGTAGGGATTCCAAGTTACACCTCTGTCTTCCTTCAGTCCCAGCGTTACTGGAACTGTATCTGAAACTGGAAAGTATTTACACAGATGCTGGAGGTCTGGGTGACCAGGGTACCAGAATCTGTACACACTTTTCTGACAAATGAGTGAATGGCAAGAGCTGGAGGCTTTCCACTTTGCACACCTAATACAAAAAGGTGTGCAAAGTGGGGGTGGCTGTTTTGTCCCAACAGCTCTGGTGATATGCTGTTTCTGTCTCTTTCAGGGCGTGTGTCAGTTCCAATTGACTTGAAGAAGCTGGATGAATTTGA
This sequence comes from Bradypodion pumilum, assembly GCA_035047305.1. Taxonomy (NCBI): domain Eukaryota; kingdom Metazoa; phylum Chordata; class Lepidosauria; order Squamata; family Chamaeleonidae; genus Bradypodion; species Bradypodion pumilum. The sequence continues at coordinate 239,335,612 of JAWDJD010000002.1, read as the reverse complement.
CCCATTCACTGTTCCCACAGTCAGGTATGGAGCACTTGGTTTGAGGCAATATCACTATATAGTTCATTGGAGGTGAGAAAGGTGGTCCACACATTGTTGCTTGTATGGTCTCTTGAAGCAGGTCTTGGGTGTTGGTCATTCAGTTCCATTATTTTCAGACAACTGTGGCTCTTCATGCTACTCTCACAATCTCTTGTCTTGAACTATAATGGCTAGTGCTGCTGGATCCTTAGAAGCCCTCCTCTGATGCTCCTGCCAGATTTCCTATCAGAGGTGAGGCAGGTGAACATTAAGGATACATCCTTCACAATGATGTCCCTCATTTATGAAGTTCTCTACCCAGAAAAAGAAGCCCCCAGCATCTCCTCTGCTTCTGGGTGCGTGCGTACGTGCATGCTGCTACTGCAACCAACAAAAGCCATGTGAATGTTGCGTGTCCCCCCCCCCCCGGTATTTCCTTAAATTTTTTTAATAATTTATTTAAACTTAAGAACAATTAAGCACACAAAAATATCATTACCACGTACATCCACAAATCATACAATTTTACATCGACAAAACAATTCACTCTGTGCTCCCTACCTCCCATGGGACTTGTGCTTCTAATTTGTGATTATTTCACTTCTATCTATATGTTCATGCACTTTTCCCAGAATGTTGTACAGTAAAACCCCAACTTACGGACGCCTCAATATACGGATTTTTCGACGTACAAAATGATTTTTTTCGTAAACCGGAGTCCCGACTTACGAAAAAACCCGACTTACGAAATACCCCGGGTTACGAAAACATTTGTATCTCAAAAAAATCTGGTTTTTTGCGCTCAAAATGGCGGTGGTGCCATTTTGGGCACATAATCTCCCAGTGTAAGAAAAGGAAGCAGCAGCAGCTGGAAGGTATGAAATCTCTCCATTTTTAAAATTATTTTAATTTTTTCATGCATGCCTCGAATTACAAAAAAAATCGAGTTACGAAATAGGCCATGGAACCGATTGTCTTGGGTTTTTTCCTTTTGCTTTGATTAGTACATATTCTATAAATTTACCCCAAATCTCTTTAAAGTCATTTCTCTTTGTTTGTCCTTTCTTAAACTTTAATTCACAAGTTAACCTATTGTTCATTGCAATATTCCAAAGTTCCCCATACCAATCATTCAGGTCTATTTCGCAATGTATTTTCCATTTTTTCACAATAAGATAAGTTAGAAAAGAAGGCAACAGCAACAAAAGGACTAACTAGTAAAATTTACAAATTATTAATAGAAAATGAAGAGACACAGAAAGCATTAAAAACAGTTTGGGAAACAGATTTAGGGATTAAGATGAGAAATGGGGACTGGGATGAAATTTAGAAACATAGAAATATGAAAAGTATGTCTATTAGAATTAAAGAAAATTGCTATAAAACGATTTGGAGATGGTATATGACGCCAATAAGATTAAATCAATATAACCCTATATACAAGAAGGAATGCTGGATGTGTAAGGAAGAACATGGGATGTACCTACCGTATTTTTCGCCCTATAAGACGCTCCGGCATATAAGACGCACCCAATTTTAAAGGAGGAAAATCTAGAAAAAAAAGATTCTGAACCAAATACTGTACTAAAAGGGAAGAAAAAAAAACACATCTTTTCAGAAACCCCACATGTCCAGGTACAATAAAGCCACCACAAAAAAGTCAAAAACTACCTGCCCTAGTCAACCTCCAAGAGGAACAAAGGGCCGGGAGGGCACGATGCTTCGCAGCAGCGGCGTCTTCGGAGCCACGGAAGGCTCCCTTTATCTCCCCGCCGATGGTGGGGCGGGGAGAGCGCGGCTGCGGCAGCGTCTTCGGAGCCTCCCGGGCCACGGAAGGCTCCCTTTATCTCCCCGCCGATGGTGGGGGCGGGGAGAGCGCGGCGGCGTCTTCGGAGAGCGCGTTGCCGCGCTCTCCCCGCCCCTGCCATCGGCGGGGAGATGAAAGGGAGCCTTCCGTGGCCCGGAAGGCTCAGAAGACGCCGCCGCCAGCGTTGCCGCGCTCTCCCCGCCCCTGCCATCGGCGGGGAGATGAAAGGGAGCCTTCCGTGGCCCGGAAGGCTCAGAAGACGCCGCCGCCAGCGTTGCCGCGCTCTCCCCGCCCCTGCCATCGGCGGGGAGATGAAAGGGAGCCTTCCGTGGCCCGGAAGGCTCAGAAGACGCCGCCGCCAGCGTTGCCGCGCTCTCCCCGCCCCTGCCACCGGCGGGGAGATGAAAGGGAGCTTGCCGTGGCCCGGAGGGCTGAGAAGACGCCGCCGCCAGCGTTGCCGCACTCTCCCCACCCACTCCACCGGCGGGGAGATAAAAGGGAGCCTTCCGTGGCCCGGAAGGCTCGGAAGACGCCGCCGTTGCCCGGGACGCCGGGCACTGACGCCGCCGCCAGTGTTCCCGCCGCCGTTGCCCGGGAATGGGAGGCGGAAGAAGCAGACAACGCTGGAACCGAAGCCGCCGCCGTCGCAGCCGCCACGCAGGGCTGTCCCTCCCCGCCCCCTGCTACCAGGCGGGGAGGTTTAAAGGGCTCCCGGGTCAAGGGACTCGAAGACGAGGGAAGAGGGAATATTGGTCCTGCCAGCCAGGAAGGAGGGGCAGCATTCTATCTAGGGAAGTTCCGGAGAATCATATAGGTGTTGTGACGGGCAAGGGGCGGTATGGCGGGTACCGTGGGGCGGGCCGCACTCGGGGAATGCGGGTCCGATGTTTAAGTGCGGTCCCTCATTCCAGCCCTTCAGGTACATCTCTGGGCCCTGAGCGGCAGATCCGGAGTGTCCCCGCCCTTAGGCTGCTGTTGGTGAATGCCAGGTCGGTATGTAATAAGGCCCCCCTGATTCAAGATGCCATCCAGGAAGGGCTGGCCGACCTGGCATGCATCACCGAAATCTGGCTGACGCCTGAAGATGGAGTACCTCTTTCGGACATGTGTCCAGCTGGGTTCGGTATTTGGCACCAGCCTAGAGGTGAGGGGAGGGGCGGTGGTGTCGCCATTGTTGCCAGGGAGTCTTTGGGAGTTGCTAGGGCCACTGCTCCACAAGTGGCTGGTTGTGAGGCCCTGCTTCTACGGTTGGGCCCCAAGGGTCAGTTGGGGATCTTACTCCTGTACCTGCCCCCTTGCAGGGAAAGGGATGCCCTGCCTGAGCTCCTCGAGGCCGCCTCGATGCTGGTATTGGAGTTCCCGAGACTTATGGTTCTGGGGGACTTCAATTTGCCATCGCTGGGGATGGCTTCTGAGGTGGCAAGGGAGTTCATGGCTTCCATGGCAGCCATGGGCCTGACTCAGATAGTTCGGGGTCCGACCAGGGGCAGTGGTCACATGCCAGACTTAGTTTTCTTGTCGGAGCAGTGGCAGAGTGATCTGAGATTACAGGATCTAGTCATCTCACCTGTGCCATGGTCAGATCACTATCTGGTGACTCTTGACTTTCTGGGGGCGATACTTCATCGTAGGGAGGCAGGGCCGATTAAAATGGTCCGCCCTCGGCGACTAATGGATCCAGATGGATTCCAGAGGGAACTGGGGGATGTTCCTCTGGATCGGCTACACGATTCACCCGGGGCACTCGTCGACCTGTGGAATAGGTCGACAACAGTAGCCTTGGATGAAATCGCGCCACTGCGGCCTCTCCACGCACGGGGGATTAGGTCATCTCCGTGGTTCACAGATGAACTGCGTGAACTCAAACGGGCAAAGAGACGCCTAGAGCGCCGCTGGGCGAAGACCCGGGATGACTCCGATTGGACACTAGCTAGAGCTGCTATTAGGGCCTACCTAGTGGCGATGGGGGTGGTGAGGAGGCAATACTTCACCACCCTTATTGCCTCCGCTGATAATCGCCCAGCCGCCCTGTTCCGGGTAACCAGGTCCCTCCTTGGTAAGGGGAGATCGGTGCCCGGTTGGCAGGGTTCGGCTGAGGACTTTGCTGACCATCTGGTGGAGAAAATCGATCAGATTCGTTCTGGATTGAACCCTGGCGTGGACGGGGAGAGTCGGGGGGGTGCCGGTGCACAGTCTTGCTGTACGATCTGGGATCAGTTTGATCCTGTTGTCCCTGATGAAGTGGACAGGCTCCTTGCAGCTGTTCGTGCCACTACATGTCCTTTGGATCCCTGTCCCACTTGGTTGGTGAAAGCCTCCAAGGAGGTAACAGGTGGCTGGGTTGGGGGGATAATAAATGCCTCGTTACGGGAGGGGGTATTTCCTGCACAGCTAAAACATGCCTTGGTGCGCCCCCTCCTGAAGAAAATGTCCCTCGACCCAGCTGTCCTTAACAACTACAGAACAGTTTCCAACCTGCCCTTTTTGGGTAAGGTTTTGGAGAAGGCGGTGGCGCGCCAGTTGCAGAGTGTCCTGGAGGAAGCGGATTATCTAGACCCCTTTCAATCAGGGTTCAGGCCCGGGTATGGAACGGAGACGGCATTGGTCGCGCTGATGGATGATCTCTGGCGGGAGCGGGACGGGGGTTGTCCATCCGTCCTTGCTCTTCTTGACCTCTCAGCGGCCTTCGATACCGTCGACCACGGTATCCTTCTGGAACGGCTCGAAGGACTGGGGATCCAGGGCACTGTGTTGTCCTGGTTTTCCTCTTTTCTGGAGGGCCGTACCCAGTCGGTGTGGTTAGAGAGTGAGAGGTCCAGCCCTAGGCCCCTCAAGTATGGGGTGCCTCAGGGCTCTGTGCTCTCTCCTCTCTTATTTAACATCTACATGAAGCCACTGGGTGAGATCATTCGTTCCCACGGGGTGCGGTACCATCAGTACGCGGATGATACTCAGTTGTACATCTCGGCCCGTGGGGACCCCAGTGATGCTGTTGAAATCCTATCCGGATGCCTGGAGGCCATTGGGGTCTGGATGGGGGCCAATGGGCTTCGGCTGAATCCCAGCAAGACAGAGTGGCTGTGGATAAGGGGCCCCGTGTTATCCAGGGAGTTACCACCTTTGGTACTGGATGGGGCTGCTTTGCCCCAGACAGACCCAGTGCGCAACTTGGGGGTTCTTCTGGACTCGCGGCTGCTTCTAGAAGAACAAGTAGCGGCTGTGGCCAGGAGGGCTTTTGCCCAACTTCGGGTAATTCGCCAATTGCGCACGCTCCTGGACCGGGGCTCCTTGCTTATGGTCACCCATGCTCTGGTTACTTCCCGACTAGATTATTGTAATGCGCTCTACATGGGGCTGCCCTTGACGACCATCCGGAGGCTGCAGCTGGTCCAGAATGCGGCGGCCCGGGTGGTGATGGGGTGTGGGCGATATGCCCATGCCTCACCGCTACTTCGGGAGCTGCACTGGTTACCAGTTTGTCTCCGGGTGCAATTTAAGGTGCTGGTTTTGACCTTTAAAGCCCTATATGGCAGGGGGCCAGGATATCTTAGAGACCGCATCGTCCCAAGAGTGTCTGCCCGTCCAACCAGAGCGGACCGGAGGGGCTCTCTAATAGTGCCACCAACTAGGGGTGCACATCTGTCTAGCACCCGAAGGAGGGCCTTCTCCGTGTCCGCACCAACTCTCTGGAACCTCCTGCCAATAGACCTAAGACTCCAAAGTGAACTGCTGCCCTTCAGGAAAGGAGTGAAGACCTGGCTGGCAGGGCAGGTGTGGGGCCCGAATGGGACTATGGTGCCCGCCTGCTGGCTTTTATAAGAACTCTCTCTTCTTCCTTTTGTATAGTAGGTGGGATGGGTGGGCGGGATATGGGGTTTTTTTAAAGGGGGTGGGTTGTGGGTTTTTATAATGTTTTTTATGTATTTCTAGAATTATTGTAATGCCGCCCTGAGTCGGGTTCCGCCTGATTGGGCGGCATATACAAATATGACTAAATAAATAAATAATAATAAATAATAGCCTCCCGGGCCACGGAAGGCTCCCTTTATCTCCCCGCCGATGGTGGGGGCGGGGAGAGCGCGGCGGCGGCAGCGTCTTCGGAGCCTCCCGGGCCACGGAAGGCTCCCTTTATCTCCCCGCCGATGGTGGGGGCGGGGAGAGCGCGGCTGCAGCAGCGTCTTCGGAGCCTCCCGGGCCACGGAAGGCTCCCTTTATCTCCCCGCCGATGGTGGGGGCGGGGAGAGCGCGGCTGCGGCAGCGTCTTCGGAGCCTCCCGGGCCACGGAAGGCTCCCTTTATCTCCCCGCCGATGGTGGGGGCGGGGAGAGCGCGGCGGTGGCGTCTTCGGAGCCTCCCGGGCCACGGAAGGCTCCCTTTATTTTCCCCGCCGATGGTGGGGGCGGGGAGAGCGCGGCGGCGGCGACGTCTTCGGAGCCTCCCGGGCCACGGAAGGCTCCCTTTATCTCCCCGCCGATGGTGGGGGCGGGGAGAGCGCGGCTGCGGCGGCGTCTTCGGAGCCTCCCGGGCCACGGAATTCTCCCTTTATCTCCCCGCCGATGGTGGGGGCGGGGAGAGCGCGGCGGCGGCGGCGTCTTCGGAGCCTCCTGGGCCACGGAAGGCTCCCTTTATCTCCCCGCCGATGGTGGGGGCGGGGAGAGCGCGGCTGCGGCAGCGTCTTCGGAGCCTCCCGGGCCACGGAAGGCTCCCTTTATCTCCCCGCCGATGGTGGGGGCGGGGAGAGCGCGGCGGCGGCGGCGTCTTCGGAGCCTCCCGGGCCACGGAAGGCTCCCTTTATCTCCCCGCCGATGGTGGGGGCGGGGAGAGCGCGGCGGTGGCGGCGTCTTCGGCTCCCTCGGCCAGGGAGCCCTTTTAACCTCCCCGCCCGGTGGCAGGGAGGGACGGCTTCGCGCGGCGCGGCTCGGCTCCCTTTATCTCCCCGCCGATAAAGGGAGCCGCGCCGCGCCGCGCGAAGCCGTCCCTCCCCGTCCCCTGCCACCGGGCGGGGAGGTTAAAAGGGATCCCTCGGCCAGGGAGCCCTTTTAACCTCACCGCCCGGTGGCAGGGAGGGACGGCTTCGCGCGGCGCGGCGCGGCGTGGCGCGGCTCCCTTTATCTCCCCGCCGATAAAGGGAGCCGCGCTGTGCCGCGTGAAGCCGTCCCTCCCCGCCCCCTGCCACCGGGCGGGGAGGTTAAAAGGGATCCCTCGGCCAGGGAGCCCTTTTAACCTCACCGCCCGGTGGCAGGGAGGGACGGCTTCTCGCGGCTCGGCTCCCTTTATCTCCCCGCCGATAAAGGGAGCCGCGCCGCGCGAAGCCGTCCCGCCCCCGGCCACCGGGCGGGGAGGTTAAAAAGGCTCCCTCGGCCAGGGAGCCCTTTTAACCTCCCCGCTCGGTGGCAGGGGGCGGGGAGGGACGGCTTCGCGCGGCGCTGCTCCCTTTATCTCCCCGCCGATGGTGGGGGCGGGGAGAGCACGGCTGCTGTATATTTGCCGTATAAGACGCACCAACTTTTCCCCCCCAGTTTTGGGGAAGAAAAAGTGCGTCTTATATGGCGAAAAATACGGTACATTTATGGTGGGAATGCAAACCTGTTAAGAAACTATGGGGGAGCGTTTTTAATGAAATTAATCAAATCTTAACCTATAAATCCAAGGGTTAACCGTTGGAACTGGCTATAGGTTGCTATGCCTCGCCCTACTTGCCTGCACTCACCCTTCCTGCACACGGCCGATCTGGGTCCGCAGGTCAACGAAGGATTGAGAAAACCAGCAGTGGGGCAACAGCCCCACAAACGCGAAGAAAGGGAAACAACTTCACTTCCCAACATTCCTTGTGCCGCGCCAGAGCCAATCAGGCTGAGAGGCTCTCGCACGGTGCAGCGTTCGGAAAGGCGCTGCAGCCAATCAAAAGAAAACCATTTTAAAAAACGCAGCACAAACACAAAGCACCAACCCATAACTACAAGCCCCAGCGTCCTGCGCGCCATGAGCGCGCAGAACGCTGAGGAAGCCGGCACCCAAAAAATGAAACAAAAACAAAAACACCGGGAGAGCAAGTCCGCCAAGCCGCGGGAACCAAAGCCCGCCTCCCCAACGGCGCCTGAAGCTCCTAATCGGAGTTTCCCCTTTAATATAACTGGGTGGGGGCGGGGGTGTTGTGCTCCCCCTCTCTACTGGCTCCCCTGGGGTTGAGAGGGTTGGGGGGACCAAAGGAGCCTGTTTCCCCAACCCTCCTGACCCCAGGGGACCCGGCAGAGAGGGGATTCCCTTCCCCCCCCACACACACACACACCCCATATTAAAGAGAAGAAACCAAGCGGTTACTTCTCTTTGAAAACGGAGTTGGGGGGAATCCCCCTCTCTACTGGCTCCCCTGGGGTTGAGAGGGTTGGGGGGGCCAAAGGAGTCTGTCTCCCCAACCCTCCTGACCCCAGGGGACCCGGCAGAGAGGGGATTCCCTCCCCCACACACACACACGCCCCATATTAAAGAGAAGAAACCAAGCGGTTACTCCTCTTTAAAAATGGAGTTGGGGGGAATCCCCCTCTCTACTGGCTCCCCTGGGGTTGATAGGGTTGGGGGGACCAAAGGAGTCTGTCTCCCCAATCCTCCTGACCCCAGGGGACCCAGCAGAGAGGGGATTCCCCTCCCCCACACACACACACATACATGCCCCATATTAAAGAGAAGAAACCCAGCGGTTACTTCTCTTTAAAAACGGAGTGGGGGGGGGAAATCCCCCTCTCTACTGGCTCCCCTGGGGTTGAGAGGGTTGGGGGGACAAAAGGAGTCTGTTTGAGAGGGGATTTCCCCCCCCCCGGACACCAAAAAACACAAAAACAAACAATCAAAAACATTCAAAAATACACAAAAACAAACAAAAATAACACCAAAAAAGTAAACAACAACAAACATTTCCAAACAAACCCAGCACCCAGCCAAACACCACAAAATCCAACCACCACCACCCCCCCAAATAAAGAAAAACAGCTAACTCACCACCACACGACCTCATACCACAATGACTGGAAAAGAAATGAATAAAGAAAGAGACTACTTACTGGAAGAAGCTCCACCCAGAGGCCACGAGAGAAAAAACAGTCAAAATACAAGATAACCCCTACCAGCAGCACTTGCTGCCCACAATAATAAAAAAAATTCAAAAAGGCACAGTAGCCCCACACAAAAGGCCCCTAGAGTTTTTCGAAAAAGTATATCATCCTTTATTCTTTTTTTCATCCACAAAACCAAAACACCAAACAAAACTCATCACAGTTTAAAACAGGCCATCAAAAAAAATTTGTATAAATAAAAATTTCAATTATAGATTAATTTCTTCTTTACAAACATTAACAACAACAACAAAAACTTTCCAACACCATTTAAAACAGCCCGGCAACGCCGGGCAACCTTTGCTAGTATTATCTATAAAATTAGAAATATTTCCCAGAATCGCGCTACTAATGGATTTAGGAAGCATTAATATATACCAAAAAATAAGGGGGAAATGTGATCATAACAATGATGACAGCTATGAGCCATGTGAATGTTGACCTTTATTGCCAGTATAAGAAGAGTATCTGAATGTACATGCAGGACAAAAGCAAAGTTAAATACCACCCCATAGCACTTAGTCCAGTCTTTGGGTGGTTCACAAGTTAATTAGCATTTTGCCCCCCAACATGCTGGGTACTCATTTTACCGACCTCGGAAGAATGGAAGACTGAGTCAGCTTTGACCCCTGGTCAGGATCAAACTAACAACCTTTTGGTTGCAGGACAGCAGTTTAACCACTGCACCACCAGGGCTCCAACAGCAAAGAATGATGTCTGAATAGGTTTGGAGGGATTCCTTATATTATTATTTTTTCTTTATTCTGTAGCCGACTATGTCATGAGTTGGACACAATTAAGAAGGATGAAGGGGGAGAAAAAGAAAATGAAGCGGAGCCAGAATGCTCTCGTAGAAGCAAGGGTGAGTGAAATGGAGGAAGCAGTTCTGAGAAACTCCAATTTGCAATGTGATTCTTTGTTGTCTGGGATGGACAATATGTTCAAAAGCTGTACATATATCTGCAGATTTGCATAATCCTTTTGCCTAATTACTCTTTTGCAATATAAATGTACACTTTCCTTAACAGCCTTGAAGATCATTAATTGCATGAATTCATTTTTAATGCTGCTTCAATGTGCATGTCTTTCCCATCCTTACTATTTTGAAGTTTTAATTGTTTTTAATATGTATGTTTTAATTTTTTTGTGAGCCGCCCTGAGTCGGGTTCGCCTGATTGGGCGGCATAGAAATTTGAACCATAAATAAATAAATAAGTTCACAGAAATGTGTTTCTCTGGCTTATGAGTTCAGCAGATCTGATTGCTAAGAAAGAGAGAAGCTAGGTGTAGAGTGCTTTTCCCCACCACCAGATTTGCTCAGGATCCATCCTGTACAAGGAATAGGATTATCAAAAGAAATGTTCAGCTGGATTGTAATTCCCATCATCCCATACCCAGCATCGCCAGTACCAGGGGATTCTGGAAGTTGCAGTCCAACATCTGGAGGGGGTACTCCATCTACTTTTCTTGCACTATACAGAAAAGACTCATTTTTGCTTTTGTTTTTAAATCATTTTTGGGAGGAAAGGAGAAGTCTTAATGATGAGATGAGCAATACTAAGATGTTCCAGCTGTTTCCAGAATGCTTTTCTATGAAAAACTGGTATGTGCACCCTAAACATGGTGGTTCATAAATTTCTGACCCAGTTTTGCAAGTTCTTTCTTCAGAGATTGTCAGCAGCCAGATTTATACAGTACTAGCAAAGGTTGCCCGCCGTTGCCGGGCTGTTTTAAATGGTGTTGGAAAGTTGTTGTTGTTGTTGTTGTTGTTGTTGTTAATGTTTGTAAAGAAGAGGTTAATCAATATTTGAAATTTTTAAAATGTTTATTTATACAAAAAAAATTTGATGGCCTGTTTTAAACTGTGATGAGTTTTGTTTGGTGTTTTGGTTTTGTGGATGAAAAAAAGAATAAAGGATGATATACTTTTTCGAAAAACTCTTGGGGCCTTTTGTGTGGGGCTATTGTGTCTTTTTGTATTTTTTTGTTATTGTGGTCAGCAAGTGCTGCTGGTAGGGGTTATCTTGTATTTTGACTGTGTTTTCTCTCGTGGCCTCTGGGTGGAGCTTCTTCCAGCAAGTAGTCTCTTTCTTTATTCATTTCTTTTCCAGTCGTTGTGGTATGAGGTCGTGTGGTGGTGAGTTAGCTGTTTTTCTTTATTTGGGGTGGTGGTGGTGGTTGGATTTTGTGGTGTTTGGCTGGGGGCTGGGTGTGTTTGGAAATGTTTGTTGTTGTTTACTTTTTGGTGTTATTTTTGTTTGTTTTTGTGTATTTTTGAATGTTTTTGATTGTTTGTTTTTGTGATTTTTGGTGTCGGTGGGGGGATCCCCTCTCAGATAGACTCCTTTGGTCCCCCACCCACCCTCTGAACCCCAGGGGAGCCAGTAGGAAAGGGGATTTCCCCCCCAACTCCGTTTTTAAAGAGAAGTAACCACTTGCTTTCTTCTCTTTAACATGGGGCGTGTGGGGGGGAGGGAATCCCCTCTCTGGCGGGTCCCCTGGGGTGAGGAGGGTGGGGGAGACAGACTCCTTTGGTCCCCCCACCCTCTGAACCCCAGGGGAGCCAGAAGAGAGGGGGATTCCCTCCCAACTCCGTTTTTAAAGAGAAGTAACCACTTGCTTTCTTCTCTTTAACATGGGGCGTGTGGGGGGGAGGGAATCCCCTCTCTGGCGGGTCCCCTGGGGTGAGGAGGGTGGGGGAGACAGACTCCTTTGGTCCCCCCCACCCTCTGAACCCCAGGTGAGCCAGTAGAGAGGAGGATTCCCCCCCCAACTCCGTTTTTAAAGAGAAGTAACCACTTGCTTTCTTCTCTTTAACATGGGGCGTGTGGGGGGGAGGGAATCCCCTCTCTGGCGGGTCCCCTGGGGTGAGGAGGGTGGGGGAGACAGACTCCTTTGGTCCCCCCCACCCTCTGAACCCCAGGGGAGCCAGAAGAGAGGGGGATTCCCCCCCCCAACTCCGTTTTTAAAGAGAAGTAACCACTTGGTTTCTTCTCTTTAACATGGGGCGTGTGGGGGGGAGGGAATCCCCTCTCTGGTGGGTCCCCTGGGGTGAGGAGGGTGGGGGAGACAGACTCCTTTGGTCCCCCCCCCACCCTCTGAACCCCAGGGGAGCCAGTAGAGAGGAGGATTCCCCCCCCAGCTCCATTTTTAAAGAGAAGTAACCACTTGCTTTCTTCTCTTTAACATGGGGCGTGTGGGGGGGAGGGAATCCCCTCTCTGGCGGGTCCCCTGGGGTGAGGAGGGTGGGGGAGACAGACTCCTTTGGTCCCCCCCACCCTCTGAACCCCAGGGGAGCCAGAAGAGAGGGGGATTCCCTCCCAACTCTGTTTTTAAAGAGAAGTAACCACTTGGTTTCTTCTCTTTAACATGGGGCGTGTGGGGGGGAGGGAATCCCCTCTCTGGCGGGTCCCCTGGGGTGAGGAGGGTGGGGGAGACAGACTCCTTTGGTCCCCCCCACCCTCTGAACCCCAGGGGAGCCAGTAGAGAGGAGGATTCCCCCCCCCAACTCTGTTTTTAAAGAGAAGTAACCACTTGGTTTCTTCTCTTTAACATGGGGGTGTGGGGGGGGGAGGGAATCCCCTCTCTGGCGGGTCCCCTGGGGTGAGGAGGGTGGGGGAGACAGACTCCTTTGGTCCCCCACCACCCTCTGAACCCCAGGGGAGCCAGAAGAGAGGGGGATTCCCCCCAACTCCGTTTTTAAAGAGAAGTAACCACTTGGTTTCTTCTCTTTAACATGGGGCGTGTGGGGGGGAGGGAATCAACTCTCTGGCGGGTCCCCTGGGGTGAGGAGGGTGGGGGAGACAGACTCTTTTGGTCCCCCCCACCCTCTCAACCCCAGGGGAGCCAGTAGAGAGGGGGAGCACAACACCCCCCACCCACCCAGTGATATTAAAGGGGAAACTCTGATTAGGAGCTTCAGGCGCCGTTGGAGAGGGGGGCTTTGTTCCCCGCGGCTTGGCGGACTTGCTCTCCCGGTGTTTTTGTTTTTGCTTTATTTCTTGGGTGCTGGCTTCCTCAGCGTTCTGCGCGCTCATGGCGCGCAGGTCGCTGGGGCTTGTAGTTATGGGTTGGTGCTTTGTGTTTGTGCTGTGTTTTTTTTAAATGCTTTTCTTTTGATTGGCTGCGGCGCGTTTCCGAACGCTGCGCCGTGCGAGAGCCTCTCAGCCTGATTGGCTCTGGGGCGGTGCGGCGCAAGGAATGTTGCGAAGTGAAGTTGTTTCCCTTTCTTCGCGTTTGTGGGGCTGTTGCCCCACTGCCGGTTTTCTCAATCCTTCGTTGACCTGCGTACCGAGATCGGCCGTGTGCACGAAGGGTGAGTGCAGGCATGTAGGGCGAGGCATAGCAACCTATAGCCAGTTCCAACGGTTAACCCTTGGATTTATAGGTTAAGATATATAAATAAATGTATTACCCATTTTAGACAAAGGGGATATAGCAGATGCCAAACAACCTTGAAGTGGTAAGTAGGTGGATGGATAGGTGTTAGTGATGAAGGTTCTTTGCTATTATGTATTGTCTTTTCTTTTTTTCTAAAATAGCTATTTTATTATAATCGTGTTGCATGAACATTTAATGTTTATAATTGTGTCAGATTTGAATTGGGCAAGTTTCCTTGAGATAGTTTATCCTTGAAGGTAGATTGCAAATCTTTACAGTTTAAAACAATAATGGAATCTATTCTCCTCAATGTCTTTTTTATAGATTATAAGAAGACCAGCCTTGCTCCATATGTAAAAGTATTTGAGCAATTTGTGGAAGAAATTGAAAACATACACAGAGGGGAGCGTCTTAAAGCTAGCGGTAAGGCTGTGGGGCAGGAGAGAGGGTGTTGGATTGTTCTCTCCTCAAATATTGTCTCCTTTCTGTGCGGAATTGGGTTTGATGGAATCTTGCAAGCAATTTATTTATTTATTTTATTTATTTATTTTGTTAAATTTCTATACCGCCCACTCGACCAAGGCCGACTCAGGGCGGTTCACAATCATAGATAAAACAGATAAAAACAGATAAAAACATACAGAATTAAAAACCCACCCCCTAAAAAGAATGTTGGAATCTTGGCATATTATGAGTAGAATAGAATGGTGATCACAGATCACTTTAGATGCTCTGTCTTTTTATTTTATTGAGTGATAACCACATGCCATCAAATCTGTTACCCATACCAGCACATAATATCTTGGGAACATAGAAATTCCATGAGATACTTAAATCCACCTAGATACTACAACCCTTTTATCCTGGCATTAGTGAGCATCCTCAGCCAATCTGTCCAAGCAGAGATAATGCATCTCGAACAGTAGTGGTGCTCCTAGAGATACAAGAAATTGCCAAGGCAAATGACTGAATTTCTAAAAAGGAACCACTGGCCAGTGGCCCACGGTGCCACTGTACGTTTTCCTTGCTGGGCAAAGCCTGGAACCCGTAGCAAGTCATCAGCTGCCAAAATTCAAAAAGGAATGTCATGAAGCAAAAGAAACTACCACATGCGTGTCTGTGGATCTCCCAGATATTGTACTCATCGTGTTTGAACTGTTCTAAACTACTATTGGAGCTAGACTCAACAATGTCATAGAAGTCACAGCTGTCAGGGGAGGATTTGTGCCCTGGTTTTAGCCTCATCCAAGTTGGAGATTTCCATGCATGGGAGACCCTTTAGCACATACCCTAAAGAGATTGGAATGTGTAAACATGCTGGCCTCATGGGTTGGAAGAAATGAAACCTAATGTGTGATGGACATGTTATACTGTATAATTATTGGCTGGATTCCATTAGGGGGTGGGAAGGAGGTGGACCCTGAGGGAGGAGATAAAACCCAGATGGAGGAGGCAAGACGCTCTCTTGATCCAATGCTTTGAACTAAGGGTGAACCGCAAACATGTAGTTGCTTAATTTAAAAGCTTTAAAAATTATTTTTACCGCACACCGTGAGTCAAGAAAGAATAGCAAAGTTCTGCAGAGTTTCCTTCTGGCTTACCAGCTCCCGTAGTGATAAGTTCATAAGATGTCTTACATTAGATCACGGGTCCCCAACCTTCTCAAGCCAGGGGCCGGGTCACACTTAGTCAGCTTCAAGGGCCGGACAGCCATTTTGCCCTGCCTGCACGATGTGGGTGGCTGTTTTGTCCCAACAGCTTCAAAGGGATGGCCATTTTGTTTCTCGAATGCCCTTGGAGGGGTTTGGGGCCACATGAAATGGTGCCATGGGCCTTAGTTTGGGAACCCCTGTATTAGATGCTTTCACCCTAACTATGTTTATATTTGTGTTTCCTCTTTGTAGACATGCAGCTGGATTTCTGATGTTTTCAAGCAATCTCGAATTTGCAAGGATGATGCCATCTACCAATTTCATTCACAAAAGCAAATGGAACTTATCCTTACCAAAAGAGAGATGATAAAAGTTGAACTAACAGCTGGAAGGTTTCAAGTCCCAGCACCACATGAAGAGATGGGTTGATGTGAAAAATACCTATAGGACTTAAAGCATCTAACACTAGTATTCATATTTTGCATAAGGTAGTAGCTTTTTCAACAGGCAATCTCTTCCTCTTGAAACAGAAAAAGTAAGGGTTCATATCACATACCATGTTATACAGGAAATTGGGGGTATGTATATATGTGGTTTTTTTTACTTGAGGTTAATGTTATTAAAAAGGAAAAAACCAAGTACACTAGTTCTTGATGGTTCTTGGAATGAGTCTGTTCATGGCCCATCTGGATTTAACATCCAGAACTTGGTTTCAAACAGCTCACACACAGAAATAATATTAAGGGTGTGATCAGATGGCACTCTGGGAATGGACTGGTTCACTCCCTCTTCTGGCAACCACACGAGGTATAGGCAATCAAGCCAGTCCAATCCTTATCCATGCCTTTTCTCACCTTTCTGAGTCCGTGGATGGGGCTACTTCTTTCTTTTTTAAGGATAAGTGGTATCACTCCATTTTAGTTACGTTTCAGCATGTGTGATTTCAAGTATTGAACTAAGTATCACTGGAGGATATTTCCATCCTATAGCAGTTCAGTGCTGTATCATCTAAGTGGGAAGCCAATGAAATGATATGTCACTTATCAATAAAAGAGAACAAACCCAACTTTTTGAGGCAAGGGGGTGGAATCTAACCTAAGAAGATAGGAGAGGATCCAGGGAGATGGAAGCTGAATGGGAGGAACCAACTCAGTAGAGGAGCTTTGAGTTGCAGTATGGCTTCTTGTCTCAAAACCATCCAATCTTTTGCATGCGGATGCAAGGATCATTCAATCTAAATCTCCGGGCCGGCTGCACTTTCAAGTGACCTTGTTTAACCCAATAACTTCACTGACTAGTCCGGATCTGTTGGCTTCAGAGCCCCGTATTTTCCATGCAGTCATCCTCTTTTTTATGTTAAAAGTTTAAGAGTGTATTCTACCTCTCTGCTTTTTTGTTTGATACCTGTTTTATGATTGGTATTACATTTAGAAACTAAAATGTGATCCTTTTTTTGAATTGGTAGTTCACAGTCAATGGGTGTTTCCTTCCATCCAGAGTTAAATATCAGTATTTCACAGGAGGCTTCTATAGTGACAGATTGGGTGTCAACCTTTGTTACCTTCTTATATATATTTGAATGTTTTTTATGGTGATTGTGAGCCGCCCAGAGTCACTTCAGTGAGGGGGCGGCAATAGAAATCCAATTAAATAAATAAATAGTTTGTAAACCATATTCAGTTTTATTTTCTTCTTCTTTGCCTATAAATCAGAAGTCAGAATCCAAATCCAGTAAAAATATTTTCTACAGCAGGGATTCTCAACCTGCGGCCCACAGGCCAGATGCAGCCCGCCACACCATTTCATGTAACCCCCACCTCCACCGCCTCCACCACACCAGAAAGTGCCATGTGGTGGAGGAAGGACAGAATGGCCGTTCGGCCCCCAAAGCTGTCTGAGGGAGCATGACCTTGCTCCCAGCTTTAAAAGGTTCAGAACTCCTGTTCTACAGAGTAATTTATGGCATTTGCTGTAACATCTCATTAAGCTAGAATGCTGCCCCTATTTGCTCTCTGACTGAAGAGGTCTAACAAGTTTCTTTGGTTGCTCTATTACTCTTTATCAGCCATTACTGATACTGTCTCTTCTACAATAGCCTGGCTCTTGCTGCTCCTTCCATAATTAATGTTTGCAGATTGCAAGAACCTTCAGTGACCTCTGTTTCAACATGATTAGTAGCTTTTTTAATGACTGATAAATGAGAGAACTTGCAGAGTCATTCTTGATTTCTTTTCTTACAGAAACTAGAAAATTTCTTGCTTGTAGTCAGCTTTCTTGTTACCTTTTTTCACATCATATGTAGACTCCTGCCTGAGCAAGAATAAAATAATGAACTCATGGATGCAGTCATTATTGACTTTGTCTATTATTGTGGCCTTTTGGGGGGTAACTGATTCAGTATTGTTTTAAATTTTCAGAATATCTGTGAAAATACAACACATGGATATATGTGTTGTATTTTCACAGATATCCTGAAAATTTAAAACAATACTGAATCAGTTACCCCCCAAAAGGCCACAATAATAGACAAAGTCAATAATGACTGCGTCCATGAGTTCATTATTTTATTCTTGCTCAGTTACTAATGAAAATTAGTAAAATTATAGTCTGGCCAGACATCCTGCTACGATAATGGAGTGGACCGTACCGCCCGTGACTCAATGTCAGGCAGCTGTTAACTAACCTGACTCCCTAAAGGAGTCAACGGCTACGGGCGGATGAGCCCCTTTGGGTGTGTGTGGGGGGGGGGGGGGGATGATGGTCGCTCTCAGTAGAGGAAATGCCACTGGAAACCATCATATTGGGCCCAATGGCAAAATGAGTGGAGGAGCAACTCTGATTCCCAACGGTCATGGAGGTGGAAGAGGCTATGCCAGATGGACTGGCTGTGAAGGCGCACCTTGTCCATGTCTTCAAGGCTGCGGCAGTCCATTGCTGTCCCGGTGTTAAATCCTGAATGTCGCGCTTCATGTGTGCCATGGGTGATGGCTCCGAGATCATAGTGTGTGGGTCGCTTCATGGCAAGATGGGATCCACCTTAAACAAATTGACACCAGTGACATTTTTCCTGCTTCAGGGGGAAAATGCATTCTTGGATAAAAGATGCAGTCGACTATGACTAATGAAAATATCCACAACACTGTGGGGTGGGAGAGAAGCAGGCAGGCCTGGGATTGAGATCTGGGAAGAAGGGAGAACGCACAGGATCAGACCTCCTTGGTCAGAGAAGCATTATGTAAGCAAAACATAGAAGACTGAGCTAGGCTTGAATTTATTACATTTCTATACCACCCATTTGGCAGACACCTGGATTAGAATTTGGAAAAACATGAGAAGAGAAGGAGATCTAATGGTAGGGATACCCAGGGTGGTGTATTGGGTAGAGTGATGGTCTAGACTTCAGGAGGCCTGGGTTTGAATCCCTGCTCAGTCATAGAAATGTAACTGGGGATGTAGTTTTCAAAGGAGTAGTTGTGTTAGTCTGTGCAGGCATATTGGAGAAGAAAGAAAAAAAGTTTTAAAAAATGTGGCACCTTAAAGCTGCATTTTAATGTAAACATTTGTGGATCATGTCCACAAGTCTAAGTGAGTGGGTGTAATTCATGAAAGCTCCCATTAAAATATATCAGTTAACAGAAAACTGTGGAAGTAAGTCATAAAAACGCTTCAAACTTTCCCTCGACTCAGCCAACAGATTTCTATCTGGTACAGAATATCTTCATAGGTAGCATTCAGCTCAGACAGAAATTCCTGAAACTGATTCAGTGCATGAGCCTGGATTTTGTAAAGAGTGGGCTCCCCCAAGGTTCAGTACTGGGACCCCTGTTTTTCAACCTCTTCATAAATGATCTAGAAGTAGGAGTAAATAGCAAGGTAGCCAAATTTGCTGACGACACTAAATTATACAGGGTAGTGAAAACAGAGATTGTGAGGAGCTCCAGAGGGATCTCTTGGCACTGGGGGAGTGGGCAAAACAGTGGCAAATGAGCTTCTAAACTACTAAATGCAGAGTGATGCATGTTGGGGCAAAAAAACCCAATTATATTTATAAACTGATGGGGTCTGAACTCTCTGCAACAAACCAGGAAAGGGACCTTGGTGTCCTGGTGGACAACTCAATGAAGGTGTCAACCCAGTGTGCCTCAGCAGTGAAAAAAGCAAACTCAATGCTAGGGATCATTAGGAAGGGTGTAGAAAATAAGTCAGCAAGCGTAATTTTGCCTCTTTATAAACCTATGATGAGGCTCCATCTGGAATACTGCGTACAGTTCTGGTCACCATACCTCCAGAAGGATATTATGGAGCTGGAAAAAGTGCAGAGGAGGGCGACCAGAATGATTAGGGACTGGAACACCTTCCTTACCATCTGAGACTGCAACGTTTGGGCCTCTTCACTCTTGAACGACGGTGTCTAAGAGGTGACCTGATTGAAGTTTATAAAATCATGCACGGTGTGGACAAAGCAGATAAGGAAAAACTGCTTTCCCTATCACATAACACTAGAACTAGGGGACACTCCAGGAAACTTTTGGGTACTAGTTCTCAAACAAATAAGAGAAAGTACTTTTTCACCCAGAGGATCACTGGTCTATGGAACTCCCTGCCAGAAGAAGTGGTGACAGCTGGCAGTCTTGACAGCTTTAAGAAATGATTAGACAAGTTCATGGAGGACAAGGGTATCAATGGCTATAATTATGGATACCTAAGGACAACCTCCGGGTTGGCAGAATATCTCTCAATGCCATTTCCAGGGAATCCTGAGCAGGTGAAGGCATCTCCTTGGGAATGCCCTGAAGCAAATGGTGAGCCACTGTGTGAGACAGAATGTGGGCTGGATGGGCTGTGGCCTGTTCCAGCAAGGCTGTTCTTATGTTCTTACCTAGAAGCTTAACTTGTGAAAGAGTACAATCTTTTATCTCTTGCTTTTTATGATTGTAAGGGACAAAACAGGATTGACTGAGTTGGTTTCTCTATCTACTTTGACCTGAAAAAAATTAAATATTGATTTTTTTTTGAAAGGATTCATTCATTCATTTTATCAATTGTGGTACACAGCATGATATAGCAGAGAGAGTGATGTCCTAGGACTCAAGAGAACTGGGTTCTAAACCTTAGTTAGTCATGGGAACTCAGTATGTGTGTGTCACTGGTAAAACTACTTCTTAAACATATCACATACCCTGAGACTCAACAGCACATAAAAATATCACAGTATAGTACATGTTAAATCAGGCGGGGGGGGGGGTTAAAATAAATATTTGGTGTTTTTTTTTGTTCTGTTTCTTGTCTGATTAGTTGCACAGACCAACACAGCTACCAATCTGAAAACCACATTACATGTTATTTAACAGCCCTTGTTTCAATTTTTAAAATTTCATTTTTTGCATTCAGCAAAAGAATCACTGTAAAACTTTTGCCGCAGGCCCTGACTAGTTTTCCCCTGCACAAGTATTCATCTTCAGCGAAGGGCCAAATATGTTAAATATATTTTGTAAGATATTTCAATGATTTTTTTCCAATCAAGGTTAAAGAACAGGAATAATTCCTGAAACTTGTCTAATGGTTTGTTTACATAGGATCAATTGGAGTGGGCTATGTATGGTCACTGAAAGTTGGGTATGCATTCAATATGCCATTTGGTGCAATTTTTTTGCATCCAAATGACATCATTATCTCAAGTTACCCTATTTAGCATGCTTCCCACATGAATACAACAAAAACAAAACACACACAAAAATGCCCCTCTCTCCTGGGAGGAACATTCATTTTTTAAAACATTTTTCCCAAGTGATATAGTGCATCACCAATGTAAAATAATGCCGCTAGCTTCAAGTTCTATTTATAGGCTTTCCAAGAGCATCTACTTGACCACTTCATGAACAGTACTCATTGGACTAGATCAATTTTTGTTTGATCCACTACTGTTCTTCTCATGCCACTCCAACAGTCACCCTTCCTAAGCCCTCTTTTAATCACTAGTACTCCACCACTGACATCATATGATTGCAAAAACAATGATACACAACATCAACTCATAAGTCAGTCCACTGAGTTCTGTGGGTTGATTTTGGCTGACAGTCACCTCAAATCTTCAAAGCGGCGTCCTGTAGAGCAGGTATGGAGTGACCCCAAGATCTTCCTGTATGGTCTTCCAACCTGTTTACTGTTACTCATCCTGTACCCTCCGCCAGAACCTCTGCAAACATAGGCCACACAATGCTGACAGGTACAATCTAGGGTTGGGATGGCTGTCATCTTAAATGCATCAGAACTTTATTCAGCATTTATCACCCATTTCCCCCCCACATTCCTCCTTTCCCACATTCTTTGTAACAGGAATCCCCATATGCAGCCCCCAAACTCTTCCCAGGTGGCCTTCCAATGTGCTTGTTTATTGTTATCACCATCAAGTCATTTTCCCTCAAAGCCATTCTAATCTCAGGTGGCACTACTGACTGCTGTTTTTCTTGCCCCTTTCTTATGAAAAGAAACACAAGCGCAACCTTGCTTCTCCCTGGTTCCTCCTGTCATTCCCCTCTCTTATATCCAACAGGGCTGTAGCCAGGAGGTGTCCAGGGTGAGCATCGTCTACCGAGTTAACCGTTTACCCACTCTCAAACTCCCGGCTGCTTATACTGTATACATGACACACACACACACACACGTGTGTGTGTGTGTGTGTGTGTGTGTGTGTGTGTGTGTGTGTGTGTGTGTGTGTGTGTGTGTGTGTGTGTGTGTGACATTGTTGCCCATCCTGAAAAAATATTTGTCCACCTATATCTAGAATCTTGGCTACAGCCCTGTCCTCCAACCTAGCCTTTGGGCCATCCTGGGTGCTTTGCTAGCCAGCAGAACTCAGGTACTCATAACACTAATATTTCTGCATAGACCTCTGAATGTTTACTTTGGATCTAAATCGGTAGGTTAATCATTTTGTTACATTTTGATTTGAGATGTTGACCCCTCTATAGGCACTCTAATGTGTCCCCATGTCTCAGAAGGCTGAGAATCACTGCTTTACAGGAACGTTACTACTCAGAGCTACTGGCCCTACTTGTGAGCAGAGTAAGGCAATTACCCAAGGTGGCCAGTTACTGAAAGGGTCAACAGCAGCAGTTCTTTACCCATTCTTCTGAGCAAATTGGCTTCCCCTCTTTATAGGAAGACATTGCCTTATGGGACACACAGCCTGATCTAGACCCTGCCCATATTATTATTATTATTATTATTATTATTATTATTATTATTATTATTATTATTATTATTATTATTATTATTATTATTATTATTATTATTATTATTATTATTATTATTATTATTATTATTATTATTATTAATTGGAGGGAGCATAGTTTTTTGGGTTTTTTAGGACTGCAGTGGCTCAAGTGAATAAGACGCTGACTGGGAGGCAGGAGGTCAGCAGTTTGATTCCCGAGTACTGCATGACAGTTTGAGCACCTGTCTCTGTCCCAGCTCCTGCTAACCTAGCAGTTCAAAAGCAAGACATTGCAAGTAGATAAATAGGGACCACTTCGGTGGGAAGGTAAACAGCGTTCCGTGTGCTCCGGTGTCTAGTCATGCCTGCCACATGACCACGGAAACGTCTGCAGAAGCAGACAGCGTTGGCTTTTTGGCTTTGAAACAGAGATGAGCACTGAACCCTAGAGTCGGATATGACTGGCTTTTGAGCGAGGGAAACTTTTACCTATTTATAATTTATTTAGTTTGTTTATTATTTATGTTGAATTTTCTATTGTAAAGATTTTTTAATACAGTATCTTGTAAGCTGCCCAGAGTCGGGAAAATATCCCAGATGGGCGAAATATAAACGTAATATAAATGTAATAAAAAAATTTAATATTAGCATGTCTTCATCGACCTCTGATCTAAAGTGGTAGGTTAATAATTTGCTTACATTTTGATTGAAGACGTGGCCTTCTTTCTAATGAGGACCCCAGTCATATATTTGGTAGGGGGCATTGCAAGTAAATAAATAGGGACTACTTAGGTGGGAAGGTAACAGCGTTCCGGTGTCTAGTCATGCCTGCCACATGACCACGGAAACGTCTGCGGAAGCAGACAGCGTTGGCTCTTCGGCTTTGAAACAGATGAGCACTGAACTCTAGAGTCGGATACGACGCTTTCGAGCAAGGGAAACTTTTACCTTTACTATTTTTAATGCAGATGGAGGTCACCGCTGTAGGGCAACCTTCGTACACGCCCTGTCGTCCTCCCAATTCCTCCCGCCTGAGCCGGCGGTCCTCCCAAGCCCCTTCCATTCCTTCTTTGCAGCTGTCCGGGGCACAAATTGCGCCATGGAGACGCCTCTCCCAGAGCGACCGCAACGCTCACAGGAAAGCCGGAACACTAGCGGCCAGCACCGGAAGCCGCTCTCCCCGGGACCGGAAGTTGCCCTCCCACCGCTTCTGGCTCCCTTCTCGACGCCATCTTTTGACCGGCTTGTCTCGGACAGTAAGTGGCCTGCTTTCTATCCGTCGCCATCGGCCCTTGCGAGAGCTTCAGCCACGGTGGCTCAAAGGCTACGGGGAGGGGGTGGGGGTGGTTAGGCCCGGGCTGAGGAGAGAGAGGCGCCCTTGGGCCGAGCCTCCTGGAAACCTCCTGTCCGGTGCCGAGACTAGGCCGCTCTGGCCCCGAGAGCTCGCGTTGTAAAGGCGTCGGGGACGGCGGGGGGCGGCTTCGGCAGGAGCCCTGGCCGAGAAGGGATTGTCAGATCCAAGGGGGAGACGGGGGTGAGGAGAGACTGGGGTCGCCCGCTGTTGCCTCCTCAGGCAGGCCGGTGCGCCGCCCCCTCCCCCCCCCCCCGGTTCCCCGGCGCGCCCTTATTGGGAACAGAAAGGCATCTTATCTCCCTGCGGGTCGGTCGTTGCCCAGGTCGCGTTTCAGGGGCGGCCTAGCCGCTGCCGAAATGGCGTCCCGTGGTGGCCCCGCTTTGGGACCCTCAAGAGGACCTGCCCGAGGGCCCCTTCTCTCCTCCAGGAAGACCCTAGTCATTCTGTAATGGCGAACCGTGGCACTCCAGCTTGGACTTCAATTCCCAGGCGCCCTGCGAATCCACACGAATGGGTTTACTGCACTTCATCCGGCCCTCACTGCCCTCGTCGCTCCCGGAAACCCTCCTGTACGTAGGAAGGGTTAACCCGGAAGAGTTAACCGTATGGGCACGTTTTACTTCCGCTTCTGGGAGCGACAAGGGCAGCGTGGGCCGGATGAATCGCAGTGATAAACCCATTTGTGTGGATTCACAGGGTGCTCGGGCTTCTGGAAGTTGGAAGTCCAAGAACATCTGGAGTGCCAAGGTTTGCTATCACGGACCTAGTCATTCACTTATGGCTAACCTTGGCACTCCAGCTGTTCTTGAACTTCAGTTCCCAGAAGTCCTGATCAGCAGGAGTTCTGACTTTGGCTTCTGGGAACTGAAGTCCAAGAACATCTGGAGTGCCAAGGTTTGCCATCACAGACCTAGTCATTCACTTATGGCTAACCTTGGCACTCCAGCTGTTCTTGGACTTCAGTTCCCAGAAGTCCTGATCAGCAGGAGTTCTGACTTTGGCTTCTGGAAGTTGAAGTCCAAGAACATCTGGAGTGCCAAGGTTTGCCATCACAGACCTAGTCATTCACTTATGGCTAACCTTGGCACTCCAGCTGTTCTTGGACTTCAGTTCCCAGAAGTCCTGATCAGCAGGAGTTCTGATTTGGGCTTCTGGAAGTTGAAGTCCAAGAACATCTGGAGTGCCAAGGTTCGCCATCACTGCAACTAGTGGGTAGCTGCGGTTTTACTATGTAGGAGCAAAAGTTACAACCTGCCTGGCGGCAGTTCTTGTACCTGTTCTGTTTTATTTCTCTGCTTCCGTGTCTAGGCCGGACGTGGAACTGCCAAAACGAAGGCACCTTTGGGGGAGTTCATTGTTTAGTTCCTCTTGTTTGACTTAGTGTGAGAAAGATTCGCCAGCAACACAAGGCGGCCTGATTGTGGTTCAAAAATATCACATTCTTCGAGGAGGCTCTTTTTTTAATTTTATTAAGTTTTTATTCAGAATTAATATACAACAATATATACACACAAAGAAAACACATGGAAAAACTAATAATAAAAAAAAATACATATCAAACCTCAACAACATTAGAAAGTACAAAAATATTGGTAGAGATACCTGTAAATCTTTAAAACTAGCTATGCAATTGAAACCTTGAACCCAGAGGAGGCTCTTTCTGAGTACCCCATTTGTCTCCCTGGTAGAGTGGCAGGGAATTTGGTGGTTTGATCCGAGGGAGGTGTAAGTGTGTGAGGGAGTTCCCTTACAGTAGTCCGAAGGTCTGCCTCGTGGATGGTGGGCACGTAAAAGGCCATACTAGCAGTTTTAATGGTAGAGCAGGAAGGATCAGACTAAAAGACTAAGTAAGTCATTCTCTTTCCGACGATAGCCAGCCTCATAGTTGTAGAAAGTTTATAAGCCCCTTTTTGTCATTGTTGCTTGGTTTTCAGAGGTCCTGTATCTCTACTGACTACTTGAATGCCGCTTCTAAGGGATTTACTCAGTACTCGTCACTCCTTCCGAAACTTGCACAGCCCAACATTAATGCCAGACGTCTTTAGACTTAGATCCTCCCATACTATGTAGCATATCTGGCAGCAAGGGAGTTTCCGTCTTGGACAAGCACTTTGGTATTCTCCCAAGTTCTTTAAATCTGTAATGGAAGTTCTCTGCCATGTATTTCGAGGGCATCCTAGTTGTCATTTGGCATTAGGAGGTGTCCAACTTACTGCCACCTTGGGGGTCCTGTTTTCGTCCATATGAAGAATATGGCCTGCCACTTGGAGTCGCCTTTGTTTAATGTTGTTCGTCTTTCTTGTCCCGATAACACTGGACTGTCAAAATGAAGCCACTTTCTTGGCTTCATTGTTGGCCATTTCTTGGCTTCATCGTTGGCCAAACTTAAGTCCTCATCAGTGCATGTTTCTGGCAGTAATTGGCAGACCAGTAAATGAGCCAGATTTTTGTATCTTTCCACATTCACACAGCATGTTGTTGTCTGACACAGAAAGCCTCCTCGAGGACTGTGGTATTTTTAAATCACATTTGGGCGTACCCTGGTAACACAACCTTGTGTTGCCAGTTAATCTTTCTCACACTAGATCAGGCAAAAGGAACTGCGGAAAACTCACCAAAAGGTGCCTTCATTTTGGCAATTTCACGTCTGGCCTAGACATGGAAGAAGAAGCCCCCACTTGAGCATATTGGTCTTAAATTTAGGCACTCCGACCCTCAGCCAATTCAGAGTCCTCCAAGTGACGGAGGGGAGGTTGAATTCCTCAACCATTTGCTCCAATGTTGTTTGTTGTCCAGTGAGCTCCTTCCTCCATCTTCTAATTTGGTTTTGCTCTTCTGTCCTCTCAAGAATGTTTCTTCTTGCCATAAAGCTCTTCCAATATCTGAGCTGGCGGACTTGAGGCTCATATCCGTTCAGAGGATATGTGTGTGTGAATGTGCTCCATACTGGAGCAGCATGTTCAGAGAGACTCGGGGCCCGCAATGTGGATGGTTGAATTTCCCATTTATAGTTTGTGAGTTTCCTGATGATGTTCCTTGTATTAACTTTGGCTTATAATGTTATGTTAAAGCCAGAAGAGGATCTAAATTGAAGATATAAAAACTCAACTGTAACTGTCCAGTTGTAAGTTGAACAAGGGTACTGACAGCACAAGACATACTATCTTTTGGAGTTGACTGTACATTGTATGTTAGTTGCACCTAATACAACTTGTGAGTTTTAGCTTTCAGCAGAGATGACTAGGGGGTAAAGATAAAAGTTTACAGTAGGCAGACAAAATGCTTTGAACAGGTATTTTAAAAATCAGGTGTACTCTTGTGATCTTTTCTTATCTAAGAAGAAGCAGTGTCTATGCTCTTGAGTTTTGTATAGATGAAGCTTGTCTGGCTATTTTTGTTGTAGAGGAGCAGAATTTATGTTTGATATCCTGCACTATTATTAGATTGAGAAGTGCTGAAAACATGAGTGAATTTTCTTTTATTCCTATACCTGTCAAGTTTCGGGAAATTTCTGTCCGATAAAGGAAATTTCCTGGCCAAAATGGGAAACTGGACAGCTATGCTTATCCTGTGCTGGCCTCCAGTCTAACTCCAGTCTAATTCCAGTCTAACTAATATGGGATGGTGGCGGGAAAGAGTGTAAAATATGGGGGGGGGGCGTTTGAGAGAAATTTCGTGAAACTTGACAGGTATGTTTATTCCTCATCTTCCAGAAATGCCTGGTGAAGCAACAGAAGCTGTCCCTGCGACAGAACAGGAGCTGCCACAGCCTCAGGCTGAAACAGGTTAGTGTCATGGATGACTAATACACTTTGAAAAAGAATCCTGAAATTCATCTAGTTGGTCATCTATCTCAGCAAGTAAGTCTATGGGGAGAACTAGAACAAGTAGAAATTTAAAGGGTAGTATATCATACTGATTGGGGAATAAAGGTTGCAATCCTTTACAGACTGACTTGAAGGGAAGTCCTGTTATGCTCGGTGGAGCTCTCTTCTCAGGAAAGTTTATAGGACTGCAAATGTCAGAGGTCCCTGGGTTGTATCTTTGCTGTGAGCTTAGTAAGAAGCTGCTGGCTCTCAATTTCAGGCACACAACTGTGGATAATACAGATCTACTTCACAGTGTTATTGAGAGAGTAACTATTGGGATAATGTATACAAAGCACTTTGATTATTTAGAAATTTTACATAAATGTATTTTGATTTTGAAAAACGAACACAAGCATTTTGCCATAAATGGTTCAGTGTTTTAACTAAAATTGATCTTATTCCAGTTTGATACATTGCAGGTTCTGTCTGTGGCATGGTAGTAGCATGTGTAAAAAGAATCTTGAGCTGGATAAACATGGCTGTCCTTGGGTCTGCAGGTTATATGGGATGCTATTCTACTAATTAATGACTGAGTTTTTGATTTGTGTGTGTGTACTAACCTGGTGTGGTTGCTGGACAAAACAATCGAGAAGAATAATTCTTATTTGCTGTAATCAGGGTCAAGTATTAGGTGCCTGCTTAATAGATTTGTTGTGCTTGTTTTTGTTTGGTCTTTTAGTGTACAAGTTATATTGAAATCTTTATGGCTGTTCTTTAGTATTATATCTGTACCCCAAATAAAAGCAGTAAGTTTTATATATAATAATAGTATTGTCTCAGTTCAGTCACCTACATATTCGGACCCAGAACTTTGTTTAAATCTGCTAAACTAGTTAGGTCTAACGTGGATGGCTTACTAATCCAGTCCCTAATTTTTTTTTAACTTAAGTACAGACCAATGAAGCAAATTTATAATTGTGCTGGTAGTAAGATTGCCTCATTGTAGTAAGAAAAAGCAAGAAGCTGATCCTGCTGTGAAAAATCTGGTTGCATTTTGAAGTGGGGGTGGGGCATGCTCATTGTGTATTTGCCTGGGGTTTTTGCCTAAGATTTCCTACCACTTAACCTTCATATGCATTGTGTTTCCACTTGTCTGTCTTGAAGGTTTCATGGATGCTGGTTAGCAGAAAGCCAGGTTTCAATGTTTGCTACATTTCTGCTTGGAAACTTAGGGGACGCTGCATGATTCTTTGCCTGGGTCCACTCCTACATAAAACTGCTCATGGGGATGTTGTGCACTGCATGATTGGTAAATGCAACGATTTCTGTTGTATGAGTTTGACTTGGAGACAGAGGGAAAGTTCCTTTGGGTGATCAGATGGTGTTCTGTTGAGTGAAAAAGTGTTCCTCTGTAGTGAGCTTGCTTGGAGCTATTAAGAGTACAGTATAACTCTAAACAAAAAGTCCCCATTAATTTTCAGCTTCAATTCTGGTCTGGTAGAAGGTGTATATTGTGGCCATGTCTCAGCACTCCTTTAAGGAGAAGAAGCAGATGCTAGTGTAGTGGCAATTTTTGTGACATAGTGGTGCTGTGATCCCCAACCTTCTGAGACATGGAGGCTGCATGAGAGTGCCTAAAGAGGGCTACATCTTAAATGAAAATGTAACAAAATTATTTACTTGCCAATTTAGATTAAAAAGTAAACATTCAGAGGTAAACATGCAAGTTGGAGAGCTACACAGAAAGAGCTCGGGTACCCCTCTATTAGATTGACTATTTGGAGTTAAGTGGGAAAGTGATTAGAAAACCTGACACACACACAAAGAATACTAGTCAAGCTCTGCAGCTTTGATTAAAACACAGTCAAAAATTACCTTCTGCTGGGGGTACTCGCTGCGAATCTGGAAGCAAGAGAAAAAACATGAAAATACCAGAACCAAGTAAAATGTCAGGAGACACAATTTGTACAACTGATTTCAAATTCAGGGCATCTGGATCTGATTTCAAATTCCATGTGGGCAATAGTTGCTATAGAGATAAGCATTTGAACATTCTGCATTACCTCAGTTTGTGGAAAGTACACTTTTTAGTTACCCCCTTGTAGGCATGACCAGTGAACTCAATTCAGATTGCCTATTTTGACCAACCAGTACTAACCTTCACAAACAAAGGTCAGCTGAAGTCAGAACGTGATAATCACGTGTGTGGCCACATTGCCACAGGTGTCATAGTCTGAAAGAGCTGTTAGAACAGACCTCAGGCAGTTCAGCCTAATGCAGCAATGACATAATTCTCTAGAAAGTTTGTCAAATATTTCTCTAAAATGGAATATAACAATTTAGATAAAATAAGCAGTATTCAAGGCTCCCAAAATTCCAGCCCTGCTAACTTTTTCCCCCTAAGTAAAAAGGTGTTTGCTTTGTGTGAAAAGTCCCTGGATGTGCCCTTTGTGATCTACAATGTGTAGAAGAGCTTATGAAAATGCATGTGTATTTATGTCCTTTTCCCCCCTACTTTACCTACCTCCACATGTTTCAAATTAATTATGTGTGAAAGTAGCCATAAAAACTACAAAATAGTCCTTCTAAATAACCATTGAGTAGACTGGGTGTACTTCCATGGTACAATCAGTCCCTTTTCATACATGCTCCTAGGGAAGGTGAAACTTCACAGTTTATTTCTGAGACATGCTGCTTCCGTACAAAGTCACTCACTTTCTACTGTGCCTTTTTCTTGCCTTGTATTGAGCATTTCTGTTTTGAACAGTGCAGTTTGCTTCTCTGTTCTCCATCATAGGTCTACATTTCCAGTTTCTGCCCAAGAATGGGTGCATAGTAAATGTGACACCATTACCTCCTAAAATGATTTGCATCAGTCATTCAGTGGACTGTTTGGTGGCCAGCGCAAACTAATGTGTGTGATGGTTCCATGGCTACCTTGCTTGCAATCTTTTGATGGAAATAAGAGCCAGAATCTGCAGGGGCTGTTCAGTATTTCATTCATTGTGACAACATGGAGTTTAATTCTCTTGTCATGGTTGTCAAATCTGTTGTTGTAAATCTTGGGACTTGCAAGCACAATCAGTGAAGAGAGAACACGTTTTTAAATTGAAATCCGCGTGATTTTCGTGGATTGCATATCTTTTGCTGAAGGGCGAACAGGATTTATGTAGCTTGGTTTATCTCACTTTGCTGCTTTGTATACATGTATTGAAGTCTGATGTCATTTCAATCTTGCTCTGAAACAAGAGCTCTAACAATTAGGGGGAATTCCCAAATGGGCAACAAATTTTACCTTTACTGCTCATACAAGTTAAATGAAAATTGCAGTGAAAGAACCTGAAGTACAGTACAGTAAACCCCCATATAACAATTTTAATTCGTTCCACAGGTCTAGTCGCTCTGATTTTGTTGTACAATTTTAAAAAATTGTACAGTGATCTTTCCTATGGAAAAATTTGTACAACGATTTTTTTTTTTTTGCTAAGTGGTTTTTCCATTGAAAATTGTTGTACGATTTTTTCCATAAGAAAAATCATGCGGGGCACCACTTTCTTTAAAAACCTAATTGCTATTTGACTTAGTTGCTATACGGGGCGTTCGTTATACGAGGTTCCACTGTACTCTCAAAACTGTTTATCATGTGACATTGCAAAATGCACATTAGGAAGGAGTTTTCTTTTTTCCACCCTGCTTCATCCCAATTACTGTATGTGTGTGTTTGTGTGTGTCACTTATAAAACGATTGAAGTAAGATTTATGATTCAGTACTGCTTAAATAAAATGTGTGGTAGGTTCCTTTTTTTGTCACAATCAAACATCCATACGGTACACATTTGGCTCTTCCTGTGTGATTCTATGGCTAATGACCTGATTAGCTTTGTTTAAAAGCCATTCATGTTCTTTCAGAGAGGACTCGCAAACTAGCCTAGTGCAGTTATTTATTCTTATTCTATATATGTAGTATATAAAGTTTACTAAGTACTCTTCAAGACTCAGATGGAAAGTCTTTGGAAGTGAGTGATTGCACAAAAATTATGAATGCCTGGTTTCCAGGTTGCACAGTGTCCAGTGATGTTATAAGCCAGGGGTTTTCAAACTTTTCAAGTCGGGGGCCAGGGTCACAACCCCTCAGACAGTTGAGGGGGCCAGACTGGTGGTCCCCCCATCATTTATGACAGCTGTAAATGAGTCCACGGTCTATTCTGGTGGTGGATGGAGCTAGGGTGGTGGATGGATTATTTGGCACTGGGCCAGATCCGGCCCACACGCTGTAGGTTGAGAACCCCTGTTCTAAGCATCAAACTGATTTTTAACTCAAGTCTCTTCTGAGCTTGAATTTGTGGCAAGCCTGAAGGGAATCCAACTCCTGTAGTGGTGCGTAGAAGGCGCTTTGCATCAGGGGTGTGCAAAAAGCATTCAGTGGTCAATTTGACAAAGCCAGGAATATAGAACCTTTTAAATTGTTCTGGTTGTTGATGTATTGGTCATTTTTTTAAATATCTTATTGCTCTTGCTCATTTAGCTCCTGCCATTCCTCCCCCTTCTGCTGGCGTTCCTGAAGCGCCTGCAGCTTGCTTTCCTGAGCCTCCCATTCAAGGACAAGGTATTTGTTCTGAATCCCAGTGTGTGTGTCTTAATGGAGGTTTGCTGTGCTGTGTCAGTGCAGTTACATTAGCTATACCGTTTTGCAAGGTGGTTCCCTTCTGAGCTCTTTTCCTGTCCTAATGAGACACTGCCATAGAATAGAAACTTCTCTTTGGGTTTTGACAGAGTTTGTAACTCATTTGAAGAAGTGCATCATGGATAGGTCAAGATATTGGGTGAATGGCCTGATGTTCTCTGTATTTGTAGGAACAATATTTAAGGGTCTTCAGGCTGTTTCAACCCTTTCTGTGCCCCCTTTAGCAGTAAAATAGGAAAGGGGAGGCATATAGCGCAGACTGAAGCCTTGGGGAGTGATTTGTCATTTTAAGGCTGTCTCTTATCGCCATGTTTCAGATGTGGAATAACCCTTTTTCTTTGAAGAAACAGAATGTGACTTTGACTTTCTCAAAGGCTGTTTCACATCTTATGCTTTTGAGGAAGATAATCTTTAAATGGTAAATCATGCCCTCCACTGCTTCTGAGAACAAGATTTACCTTGTTTGCAATGATGATGGACTAGGATTATTCAGCAGCCCAAAAGTCTTTACCAGAGTTGAAAGTTTGGTTTTATGATGTGAATATTGACAGGCACACAAATAGCACATTATGTGGTATAGAACTGCTTCTGCAGTACCTTACACTGTATTTATAAGGCCAGTGGTATTTTTTGTCTCCTGGGATGGCCTGCCCTTGCTATCTGTGCCCTGCAGAACGTGACTGTTGTATCCACGAAGAGTTTGCCTGAAATTCAGTAGCTTTATCTTGGAAATGTATAATGTGAATTACTTCAAATTCTCTTTCTATTTGCACCTGATCTTGCTTGGAATGGGGTGAGGAAGGGGGGGACGACACACATGGAAGTACCAGTTCTCAAGATGGATAGCAAACCTTGTTCCCTAGGATTTTCTTCTGTAGCCAAATGTATCTGTCTGATGTAAGAACCTTTATAAATAACAGCTATAAAACAAAGCAAATTGCAGTTGGCAGTCTAGTATTTATTAGCTGAGTTAAAACATGTGACTCTAGATGTGACGGATGGTTAAATGCACCAATGCAGATATTTCAATATGTTTCTGCAGATGGTAGTCTAGTATTTATTAGCCGAGTTAAAACATGTAAATCTAGATGCAACATGGATGGTTAAATGCACCAATACCAATATTTCAATGTGTTCCTTAAATTTGCTGTTATCTAGTTTCAGGATGAGCAGCCTCTAGAGGTCTGGGGGCTGCAAATTCCCATCACTGGACCTTGAGGTCTGCTCCACATCAGTTACTTCTGAAAATATTTTCTCAAACTGAAAACCTTGCTTGTGCCCTCTAATGGTACTTTTTGAAAAACAACGTTGGCAGTATATAACCCCAGGAATGGACAGATTCCCCTAAAACATTGCATCTATGCTTCCTAGAAGGCACAAAGTGGTTATTTGAGCCTGTTTCTCCTTCAAAGAGATTTTTAAATGCCGGGAATGTATGGTGGGGGAGGTGTAATCGATCCCTAGGGGGCCCTATGTATTCTTCTGTTCTAGTGAAGCACTGTAGCTGCAGAGATATGACTGATCAGGGCATGGGAGATGTAACTCATCTATTGTCCCACAGGTAAAGGAACACGATTTCTGTGTAAGACGCTTCAGATAACTCATTATTTTCTCCTCATGTTTTCCATTCATCATTGATTCACTTTTTTTTTCTCCTTTAGCTGCTGTTTCAAGCTCCTCTGTTTCTAGAGCTGCTCAGCCTTCCTCTCCATCCCATGATGTTAACTCTCCACCTGCTACTCCGCTGGCATCTGCTGGCCTCCCAGCCCCTCCTGGCCAGCTTCTCTCCCTCATGGCTGATCCTTCTGTTCCTTCAATCCCAGTTGCTGCTAGTAGTGTCCTCTTGCCTTCTGCTGTGCCAACTGAGGCACGGCAAGCAGCTTCTCCTCTAAAGCCCCCAGATGTGGCTGCTTCTGCACAAACGGTTACTCCTTCATCTGCAGGCATTGCACCAACATCTCCTTCAGTCCCAGCAATTTCCTCTGAGGCTCTCCCTTCCACTTCACCCCCACCCTCCACTTTCCCAGCCCCTTTCATTCTCCCTGTAGCTCCTGTTTCTCCTTCTTTGTCTCCTGGCCCCACTCTTGCTTCTGGCCCTTTTGCGACTCCTGCCAACCTTCCTGTCAGCCCCTCTGTCCCTCCTAGCTCCCACCCTCCAGTTTCTGTCTCTGTGGCCCCACCCTCTGTTTCCTCCTCTGTTCCCACAGTGTATGCATGTGCTCCCCCCATGATCCTGCCACCTGCTTTCCCTTGCCCTGCAACCCTTTCTCCAGTTTCTGCTACTCCTGTGGCTTCTGCTCCTAGCCCTATGGCTCCTATGTCACCTCCTGTACCCTCTCCCCATGATGATAAACCTTGTGAGGTGGTACAGCCTGTATCTTCTCACAGCCATGTGCCATTTCCAGTGCCAGCATCTAGTCCTGTCGGCTCTGCATGCCTCTCCATGGCTTTTCCTTTGACACCTGTTTCTGGCCCTACAGTACCCACACCTTCCCCTGTAGCACCTGCCATTTCTCCTGGGGTTTCTCCTCTGTCCCCACCACCTGGCCCTAGGCCACTCATACCTTCAGGACCTTCTGTGAAGCCTGCCTTCATTCCTGAGGTTCCAGTAGGGTCACCTAAAACACCACTGGCACTTGCTGGGCTACCCATAAAACCTGCTTCTGATACTGCTGTTACTCATGTAGCTCTTCCTCCGGCTCAAACAAAGTCTGAGATACTTTCTGGGCTACCTGTAAAATCTGCTTGTAGACCCGTACCACCTCTGGCCCCTGTAGTACCTGCCTCAACACCACTTTTACCTGCTTCCCTTCTGGCTCAGGCAAGCCCCTCTTTGGCTCCCATGTTACAGCCTGAGCCACCTGTAAAATCTGCTCCTGAACTCATAGTTCCTCCACTGGGCCCCATAGAGCCTGCCCCTAGTCTTGAAGCTCCTCTGAGTCAAATACGCCCCATTTCTGGACCCAAGGCACCTGCAGGGCCACCTATGAAACCTGCTTCTGGGCCTGTACCACCTTCTCTGGGCCCTGCAGTACCTGCCTCAACCCCACTGTTACCTGCTTCCAGCCCTGTAGCTTCTCTGGCTGAATCTAACCTCTTCTCAGATCCGGTGGCACCTCTTGTAAAACCGGCTCCTGGCCCTGTCATTGTTCCGCTTGTCCCAGCAGGGCCTGCTTTGGACTCTGGAGCTGCTGCAGGCCTTGCACCTACTGCAATCCCCCCTGTGAAAACCACTGCTCCTTTAGTCCCTGCAGTTCCTTCTGTGGCCCAAAAAGGTTCCACTTCTAGTTTGGCAGCAGCATCCACAAGGATGCCGGCAAAACCTGCCACTGGTCCTGTTGTCCCGTCAGGGCCTGATTCTAAACCCGAGGTAGCTGCAGTGCCTGCTGTAAATACTGCTTGCCCTTCAGAAGCGTCAGTGCCTTCTACACCCTTGTTACCTGCAGAAACTGCTTCTGGTCCTGTAACACCTCCTATAGTCCCAGCAGGGCCAGTTCATAGTCATGTGGCCTCCGTTTCTGAGGCTGTGGCCCAAGGACTACCAGCCCCTACACCACTAGAAGCTAGAGGCCTACCTAGTAAGCCTGGTCCTTCAACAGCTACATCTGGCCCTGAGCCCTCGCCAAAACCTGTGACTCCAATTTTGACCCCTATTTCTGGCCTTGCACCAGTACCTCTCACCCTAGTAGAGTCTCCTCCAACACCACTAGCACCAGCTGTTTCTCCTTCAGGGTCTGTGCCTGCTTCTGAGCCCCCAGCAGAACATGCTTCTTGTCCTGTGACACACAATACCCAAACTTCAGCTCCTACCCCTAGCTCTGTGCCCTCTTCTTTGGTCGCAGCAGACTCTGCAGCTAAGCCAAGGACGTCAGTAGTGCCCCCTGTGACATCGCCTCCATCCTCTTCAGCTTCTCATCCAGTAGTTAGTCCTGCAGGGCCTCTCTCTGGTCCTGTCCCACCAAGACAGGAACCTGCCATGCTACCCACCAAGCCTGCGTCTCCTCCTAGCCTGGTGTCTCCAGCAGGGCTTGCTTCTAGTCCCATGGCTGTTCCTCTGCAGCCACTTGCAAACCTTCCTGTGGCTCCAGAAGGAATGGCGGCACCACCTAAGAAGCCTGCCACTCCTTCCGTACCAATTTCTGGCTCTGTAGCCTCTGCTTCCCAGATTGTGGCAGCTCCTCCCACCCCTCCTTCGGGGCCTCTGGCATCCCCTGTGGTCCCAATAAGCCCTATCTCTAGTCCTGAGGCCCATCCTGCTGGCCTTATAACTTCTCCTGCCTCCGATCCTCTGACCCCTGCTCAAGCTTTGTCTGTGTCTCCTTCTGTGTCTCCTACTGTGCCCCCTCAAGAACCTGCTTCTGTGCCTTCTTCTACTTCTCTTCCTAACCCTCCTTTGGCTTCTGCTTCTGGCCCAATAGCCACTTCTATAGCATCACCTGTCACCCTTTCTTCTGGCACTCCCGGTGCAACGTCTCCACTGCCTTCTCCTGTGTCCTCTGTGGCCCCATCTCTTGCAACTTCAGTGGCCTCCTCCAGCCCAGTCTCTGCCCCCACACCATCACGTGTTGACTCTACTCCCTTAGCCCTGGGAGCGTCCCAAGCTTCTGTTGGAGAGGCGCAACAACCTCTGGCCTCTGTTGATCTCTCTCTTTCTGCCCTTGCTACAGACACCCTCCCTCAGCCTTCTCCTCCTGCACCGCTGCCTGCTTCCCCTGTGAAGAAGCTAACCCCCTCCTCTGTGCTTCCTCAGCCATTGCCCATTTCATCCGCCTCTGAAGTGCCGCCCCAACCCCCTAGCCCTTTCTCCACTCTCTTTGAAGACGACGAGATGCCACCTTTGATTCCTCCAGAGGTGCCTGCTGGGGAGCCACCTCTACAGCCAGTCCTGGTGGATTTCTCTTCTCAACCAGCGGTGGCTCTGGCTGAGGTCCCAGTAACTTCTCCTCTTCTTCCTCCTCCTCCTCCTCCTGCTCCTGCCAAACAGCCTGTGCTGAAGAATGATAAGGGTACTTGCCTCCTCCGTTTGCTGTGTGCATGGATTTCACCGGCTCACTGACTACTAACCCTCTCTGTACAGTCCGTTGGCCTTCCGCTTTGTTTGTTAACCCAGGAAATTTAAGAATGATCTGAAGCCAGCATTAAGTCTAGGCCAAACTGTAACCAGTTACGGTCGAAGCTAGTTGAAAAAGTTCCTTTGTGTGGACTCGAGTGAGAAGCGTCTGTTGTCACACTACGCATGCTGTGGATACCTGTGGATACCTTGTAAAGGGTGTGACATCAGCCTTGCCTGGGACTAGGACTTCTTGAATAACCTAGAAACTCTAATCACAGCTTAGTTTGCTTTAGCACTTGCTTTCTCCACTTAGCCGCCTCTCTCCAGTCATCGTTGTTTGCTTGTGATCTTCCTAATAACAGTTGCCTTGAGTGACGTGTTTACAGATTTAACATGTGTTATGATGTAACGTTTCATCCAAAAACAATGGCCCTGGAAGGAGATATTGCACTGCAATACTAAAGTTCGTTCTATCCCTTTCTCACTTTGCAATCTCTATATTTCAGCCTGCACTTGGGACATGGAATCATTTTTTTTTCTTAATGCCAGTAGCAGATTTTCTATTAAAATTACAGAAAATACCTATTAAACTGTATACTCACTTATCTGTTAAAATCAGGAATCTGCAAAAGATGAGGCATGTGATACTGCATGTGATTCTGTGTAGATACACATTGTGATCTGGTTACTTACACAGCCGGGGGTGGGAGGGAGATCCTGGCATTTTGCTTAAACCGGGATTATTTTGTGGCTATTGACAAGGGAAAGGGGATTGTCATTCTTGTTGCAGGAAGAGTGTGACCTCAATAGATTCACACCTGTAGTCATTGGTCTCCTCTAGCTTGCATCATGGCCTTTCCCACTGCATGCTGCACTGAAATACTGTAGGTCCTTGAGTCAGCAGTCCACAGGAACATGGAAGGATGTATGCTGGAGGCAGTGGTTGCAGTCATGTAATAGTAGCGGGCAAGCACATTATGTAGCTGTCTCTCTTAGAGGCAGTAATCGGTGGGAGCACCTAGTTCTCTGTGGTGGAACTGAAGGTTTCAAAACCTGTGCTTTTTGTTGCTTTGAAAAGGTGAGGAATCAGTAGCATCTAATCCTCGTAAGCACCTTCTCTCTTTCACAGTGGATCAGCACAAATGTTTTAAAAACACACTGGAAATATATGATGCATGGACACATTTCATCTCCATCTGACATGTATCATCTCTCCCTGTTCTAGTTTGAGATAACCAGTGCCCGCCAAGACTTTCAATAAACCAAGTTATTGATTGATTGATTGATTGCATTTTTATACTGCCCGTTTGGGATATTTCCCACTCTGGGTGGTGCACATACAAATAACATAATATTTATTTTTTATTTATTTATTTATTTATTTATTATTTAAATTTCTATACTGCTTTTCTCATCCCAATGGGAGACTCAAAGCGGTTTACAACATCTACAGCAACCAATAACAAGATGCAATGCAAATAAAGAGGAAGAATACAAATAAGTTACAATTACAATAGAAATCTCCACAATTACAAATAAGTTACAATTACAATAGAAATCTCCACAACATGGTAAGTTCTCTAATAAAGGGTACGACAGATACATAGTACAATATAAGCAAAATAAAGCATAGCTACAATACAACCAAACAGACAACACCACCTCACACATGCACTCATTCCTACCCCCAGCAGATGCGCATATATCAACAAAAGTTCTACTGCCTCAATGGCCTTTTAAAGTCCTGGCCAGAGGAAGCGGTGGAAGGCAGGTCCTGAGGCACAGTGGCGGCGATGGTCGGCTTCTTCTCAGCGGGCCTCCCCACCCGTCTGAACAGCTGGGCGAGGGCGAATGCCAGCCTCCATGGCCTTTTAAAGTCCTAGGCGGAAGGCGGGTCCCGAGGCGTGGGCGCGGCGGCGATGGTTGGCGTCTTCGCTGCGGGCCTCCCCGCCCGTCCGAACAGCTGGGCGAGGGCAAATGCCTGCCGCTTCAACGGCCTTTTAAAGTCCTGGCCGGAGGCAGAAGACAGGTCACTTTACTAGCACTACCTATGTTTTAGACAGCATGGGCAAAGTATGGTTGTCACAAATCATGAAAAATAAGTAGGAATCTGCAGGTTCTGGGGAAGGGGTGAACAAGTCTGCAGTGTGTTTTTGCTCTCCAGACTGTGGTCTAAATCAAACTACAGTTCAGCTTCCCACTTTTTCACAACCTGTGCTACTGTTCAAAGCAGAGGTGACTCCTTGATCCTGACAACACAAGCAAGATTGTGCTCCCAAGTTCTCCTTCGTATAGTTTGTGAATCCACACTCATGGGTTATGCGCCTGCGCAGAACGGCCGATCGGAGGCTTGAAAAGCTATTGGTCAAAAGTTTTGGCGGTAAGACCGCCCACCGTACCGCCCACCCTGAGGCGTCCGCGCGCCATTTTACCTCAGTTCTCTTCTTTCCGCCGTAGCAGCAGGACGATCGTTGAGAGCTTCCTCAATTTTTTCGCCCTTCTGAGGGAAAGTCTTTTGGCAAATTTCAACAATTTTTCTCGGTGATCTTGTCCTCCGGGCAGGATCGCCACCCCGGCTCTGTCTCTTCTCTCGAGTGGATTCAGTAGCCAATTTTTCGCATCGATCACCGTCTCCCCCCTCAAGGGGGTGGCAGCTGGTCGGCCCTTCGGGGTACTTGCCTCCAGAAACTTCCACTGGAAGAATTTTTTCCGCGGTTGATGGCTGCAGCGTTTAAACAGTGCACGGCTTGCCTTAAGAAGTTCCCGGCTTCCGACGGACACAGCCTGTGCCTTTTTTGTTTGGGAGAGTCGCATCAGAGTCAGTCTTGCCCGCATTGCAAAAAGTTTACGCGCCTCGCGGTGCAGAACCGAAGCAATCGCCTCAAGGCTCATCTGATGGAGCTCGCTCTGGCTCCCGCGGCGTCCGCTTCCACGTCCGCCGCTGCCGCCCAGCCACCGCCGGCCTCTTCCTCCGTGCTTCCGATGAGGAAGAAGAAGAAGGACAGGAACGGTGAGAAGAAGCGCAAGCATGGGTCGGAGAAGAGACGGCCGCTTCCTCCCACTCCGCGCACACCCGCCTCTCCCGGGCCTTCGCCGCCATTCTCGACTGCCCGATGTCCTTCTCCGGGATCCTCCATCTGGGGAGGACGGTCGTCTTCCGGGTCACCTGAGAAAGGACGCAGGGCTGGGGCTCCAGCTCGCCCGCTTCAGGTGCTCTCCTCTCCTCGGGGAAGAAATTCCTCGCCGAGGCAGGCCTCCGTCTCTCCACGGCCCAGGACGCCGACGGACGACGCGGTCGTCACCGTTCCGACGACCGTTTCGCCGACACCGGTGCCGGCCACCGTTTCGGCGCCCACCGTTTCGTGGGCCACCATCCCACCGGCCACCGGAGCTCCACCGTCAGCGGACTCGGACGCGTCTCAGATGGCCCTCGTCCGAGAGATGTTCCAGGTCATGGCGTCGTTTGCGACCAGGTTCCAGACCTCCACGCCTGCGGCCTCTGCGGCTCCGGTTCTGACCACCGCAAGCCCCGGGCATCCCGGCCCTGCCGTGGCCCCACCGACCTCCCGTGGGTCGAGTGCCCGCTCCGCCGGCCCACCCAACCCGTCATGGTGTGGTCCGGACGTTGATGCGGTGGACGCCCGTCCCGCCGGCCCGCCCAGGCCGTACTGGCGCGGTCCCGACGTGGATGAAAGACTGCCTCCCTCGTCCTCCGATGAGTCCAGCTCGTCGTCGGAGGAGGACGAGGGAGACATCGACGCCGAGCGCACGCCGGAACAGGCTATCGGCTCAGTGGACCCACCGCGTGGTGAGGACCAACGCTCACTGACCGCCATGCTCACAAGGCTGGGCACCGCCCTCAACCTGAAGGTCGATCAACCGCCGTTGGAGGGTGAGGATCAGATGACCGCGAAGCTCGACAGGCGTGCTGTGCGGCCGGTCCACATAACCATGCTCCCCTCCATGATGACCTCGGCGAGGGCGACATGGAAGAAACCTTTGGCGGCGCACTCCGTTTCGTCCAGGCTCGACAGCATATACCGGGTCCTGGACGAGAACGTCGAGTTCCTGCAGGCCCACCCCCTGCCGAACTCCCTGGTGGTCAAGGCCTTCCAGCATAGGACGGCCACCAGCGGATTCCCGGTCCCGTCGACGCCGGAGGGAAAGAAACTGGACGCGGTGGGGCGTAAGTTTTACGCCACCGGTTCCCTATTCTTCCGGGCCGCCAACTACTCGGCCGCCATGGGCCTGTACCAATCTCACCTCTGGGAGCAGGTGAAGGTTGAGATGGCTAAACTGCCCGCCGACGCCCAAAAGCGGATTGACGCGCTGGCCACCGAGGGGGACTTCGTCGCCGAGCAGCTGATGCGCACTGCCCGGCATATCAACGATTATGCGGCAAAAGACATGGCCTCCGCAATCTACCTCCGTCGCCATGCTTGGCTCAGGGACACCTCCCTCGATGACGCTATGAAAAAGCTCATCGAGGAGTTTCCCTTCGACGGGCAGGGCCTCTTCGGTCAGGACACCGATAAGGTCCTGAATGAGATGCGCCAGACCAATTCCACGGCG
Source organism: Bradypodion pumilum (assembly GCA_035047305.1). Classification (NCBI taxonomy): domain Eukaryota; kingdom Metazoa; phylum Chordata; class Lepidosauria; order Squamata; family Chamaeleonidae; genus Bradypodion; species Bradypodion pumilum. The sequence continues at coordinate 239,293,956 of JAWDJD010000002.1, read as the reverse complement.
AAGTTCCTGGGGCTCACCACGCCGGCTACTTCCGCCAGGCCGAGGTTCCAGCCCTTCACACGGCGGTTCCAGGGCAACCCGCAGCAGCAGGGACCGACGGAGCAGCCTAGATCCAGCTCCTACAAACAGCGGCGACAACACAAACCCCGCTACCGGCCCTACGGACAGGACAAGCGTTCGAGCGCCGAGGCCCAAGCCCCGCGTTTGAAGCTGCGACGGCCGAGTCTCTCTCGCTCCACATCCCGTACCTCCCCCTCCGGAACTTCCTCCAGGTATGGTCGGGCATCACGGACGACCAGTGGGTCTTAAAGATCTTGTCCTCTGGCTACGCCATCGAGTTCGTGCGGGTGCCTCGGGTAGGAAGACATCGTCTCACCACCTCGTCCCCCCATTTGGAGGAAGAAATATCAACCCTTCTCTCCAAGGGAGCCATCGAGCGGGTAGCACCGTCCGACTGGGACAACGGCTTCTACTCGAGGTACTTCGTGGTCCAGAAGAAGGACGGAGGCCTTCGCCCTATCCTGGACCTGCGCCGCCTGAACAAATGCATCCACACCAGGAAGTTCCGGATGGTGACCCTACAGACCGTCCTCCCCCTCATCAACAAAGGGGACTGGTTCACAGTCATAGACCTCAAGGATGCCTACTTCCACGTCTCCATCCTCGAGGAACACAGACGGTTTCTCCGCTTCCGCATCGACAATTCCGTGTACCAGTACCGATGCCTACCATTCGGTCTGGCCACGGCACCGCGAGTCTTCACCAAATGCATGGCTCCGGTGGCTGCATTCCTCCGCCAACGGGGCATCAGGGTCTTCCCGTACATCGACGATTGGTTGATCGTCTCCCCCACCAAACCGTCGGCCGTTCGGGACACACAATACACGGTTCACCTCATGGAGAGTCTCGGCCTCAGGATCAACTTCACCAAGTCGAAGTTGACTCCCTCCCAGCGCGTCGAGTACATCGGAGCGATACTCGACTCGCTTACTACGAGAGCCTACGCCCCCCCAGAAACGCTTACGGGACATTGCGCAGGGGGTGAGCGAACTGCGCACCAAACCGTGCGTCCGGGCGAAGAAGGCTCAGAGACTTCTAGGCCTGATGGCCTCAACGACGGCAGTGATTCCCCATGCCAAGTTGAAATTCAGGTCCCTGCAATCGTGGCTCCTTCACGAGTTCGACGCACTTCGGGAGAGCCAGTCCAAACGGCTGACCCCATCTCCAGAACTGAGGGACCAACTGCTGTGGTGGTCTACACCACTCAACGTGGCCACGGGGAAGAGTTTCTACCCCCCGCAACCCTCGTTGCAGATACTGACCGACGCGAGCAACCTCGGCTGGGGCGCTGCTTGCGGGACTCTCACGGTCAACGACACCTGGACACCACACGAAACGGTGTACCACATAAATTACCTGGAATTACCTTCCGGGGCCTTCCGCGACCAAACGGTAAAGCGCTTCCTCAAGGGACTAAGGAACGCTTTTCCACCGGCCCGGACACCGACGGCTCAATGGTCACTGTCCGCCGTTCTCAACGCGCTCACCAGGACCCCCTTCGAGCCCATGGCTACCGCCGATGTCCGTCTCCTCACATGGAAGACGGCATTCCTGGTGGCTATCACGTCTGCACGACGAGCTGGTGAACTGGTTGCCCTGCGAGCAGACGCACCTTTTCTCCAGTTCTTCAACGACCGCGTCGTCCTCCAAGCGGACATCACCTTCCTACCCAAGGTGGTCTCCAAGTTTCACATGGCACAAACTATCTCCTTGCCAACCTTCTTCCAGAACCCCACTAACGCCCAAGAAAGGACTTGGCACACACTGGATGTGAAACGAGCTTTATTGTTTTACACCAGCAGGACTAGAGAGTTCAGGAAGTCGCAACGCCTCTTTGTGGCTTATGGGGGAAGTCCAAGGGTGAACCCATCTCTGCTCAAAGGTTCTCCAAATGGATCACCTCTACCATCTACCTGGCCTACGAGTCAGCCTCACTGCCACCTCCACCACATGTCAGGGCGCATTCCACCAGGGCGGTTGCCACATCCACTGCCTTTCTGGAGGGCACACCGCTTGAGGACATATGTAAGGCTGCCACCTGGTCCAGACCTTCCACATTTGTCCAGCACTACAGGGTGGACACCAGAGCCACTGCGGACGCCAGGCTTGGCCGTGTCGTCCTCACCAGAGGGCTCCGGACTCAACGCCCCTGACGGGTCCACCTACGGGTTCTTCAGCTCATCGTGGGATCATCTCATCCGACTGCCCACCGACCAAGTAAGTGTGAGCTTGCTAATCTCCCATGAGTGTGGATTCACAAACTATACGAAGGAGAAAGTTCGGTTTCACTTACCAGTGATAACTTTCGTTCTTCGAGTATATAGTTTGTGAATACACACTACCCACCCTGCCTCCCCTCTTGAGCTGCACGGATGAGATCAGTTGGTTTATCCTGTGCTTGGCTTAAGTATGGAACTGAGGTAAAATGGCGCGCGGACGCCTCAGGGTGGGCGGTACGGTGGGCGGTCTTACCGCCAAAACTTTTGACCAATAGCTTTTCAAGCCTCCGATCGGCCGTTCTGCGCAGGCGCATAACCCATGAGTGTGTATTCACAAACTATATACTCGAAGAACGAAAGTTATCACTGGTAAGTGAAACCGAACTATCATATCTGTCTGGAATATCTACATCCCCCCCCCAACTGAGACAAATGCAGCTTTTCTCTTCCGATATTCTTAACCACCACCCGTAAGGTCCAGTGATAATTTTAAGTCATTGCACGTCAATTTTAAGAGCCACAAAGAAATGCTAGTTTGAATAGTTGGGGTGGCGTTTTAGACAGTCTTGTAGCCTAGGCTGAGAAAAACCAAAGCACATGTTTTACCACAATCTCTGCATGAGACTGCACAGTTTGAAGCCATTGTGATAAAAAGCACTGCCATTTCAGTATTTGAAGTGCGCTTGTCTATAAATTGCACTCTTTCAATGTATATTTCCCTGCTTTGTTACCTGGATAAGAAAAATATCCTGTACCACCAGCTAATTCTGAAGTTTCTTGACTCATTGGCAAGCCTTTAATGTGCATTGGCCCAGTAAGACAGTGAAAGGTTCTGCATGTCTAAGCAGCTGATGGCCTCACGTCGTGCCTGGGCCTGCCTGCCACTCCCAGCCGAGACCAGTCTGGAAGAAATTCTGCATGTTTGTTTCTGTAGGGTCTGGAACAGAATCCGACAGTGATGAATCCGTGCCAGAACTTGAAGAACAAGACTCCACGCAGGCAACGACACAGCAGGCACAGGTGAGAAGTTATGGAAAACAGCAAAATGGTATATAGTGTGTGCGTGTGTGTGTGTTAATGTACGTTCTGTGTAGTGCAAAGATTCTCAACCTCTGGCCACGGGCCAGATGCAGCCAGCAGCACCAGTTCATGTGGGCCCCCACCGCCTCCACCATACCTGAAAGTGCCATGTGGTGGAGGAAGGGCAAAATGGCCATCCTGGCCCCCAGCTTTACAAGGTTGAGCACTCCTGGTGTAGTGCATAGAATATTGTGATTTGGAGCAGATGTATCGATGGCCATCAGAAAACCACCCGGAATGGTTTTACATCCATGATTCTGTGTAGAACTGATGTTGATGCAGTAGGCAATAGACATTCCATATCGACAAGTTTGTGCTAAAAATGGCTTGTTTAAGCCCACAAAAAAAGCAAATTCAATAAACTAAATCTATCAAAATGTTAAAATTTACCTTTACCTAGCTGTCAGGCTTTTGAGATCACCTCTTCAGTCTGGATGTTATGTAAAATAATAAAATAGAGGAAAGCATGACATGGACACGTTTCAGTAGTTGACCATTCTTGACAATCTTTGGTAGATTACAGGGCATGATCAGTGGATTGAATAGGCTGTTTTGGAGGAAACCATTTCAAGGATCATAGGCAAAGAAACTCGGATAGCAATCTTCCTTATCTTGGCTGTTAAAAAACATAGCTATTGTGTGGCCCCTTTTTTGTATTTAGACCAGCCTTTATATTTTCCAACTCTGAAAGAACAACAGTAGCTGTGAAGTTGTTCTTTACACCATCATTTCCTCCTAGCTATTTCTGCTATTTCGTTTGTTTTGCTTATCCTTTAGCCTGGAGAAGAGTTAGAGATGCTTGGTCAGGAATTTATATATCCTAATAAGGAAAAAATCCTGTGATTGAATGTTAATTACCCTGTCCCTGACCCCTACTACTGAATCTCAGAGAGAGAGAAAAATCTGGAAGCCACTCAAGCTTGATATCTCTTCATGGGAGTATCAGCCATAGAGCACCTGAACACACCTCTCCATATGCCATTGGTGGGATACATCCACTGTACTTGGATGTTCGGAATCAAGTCTCTGAAGCTGTGCTATAAAAATGAAAGTGGCTTCATTGCTTTGGCCTGCACTGAAATCTCTGAAGAATTGCCTCTTCGTTTCCCAAAGAAATCTGCAGTGAAAAGTTGCAATCAAAAGGTAATTCTGCTCTAGTTTCCTTTAATCCCATTTTGTGTCTCTTTCTTTTTATTTCTGGCAGCTTGCAGCTGCAGCTGAAATAGATGAAGAACCAGTTAGCAAAGCGAAACAGAGCCGAAGCGAAAAGAAAGCACGAAAGGTAAGACCAAGTAAAATGACAGAACACAATTTCTAGTATTTTGCTTTATTCAGAGGCACTAATAGCCACTCAAATGATTTGCCCCTAGATAATACATAATGTGTGGTAATATACCATGCCACTTCTGTTTTATTGAAACCAGCAAAGAGGTTATTCTGAGTTCCTTGCCCATTTGTTCTATCTTAAATACCATCCTCCTTTTACAGAAGCAGGCAAAGAAGAAAGAAAGGTAAAGGTCTCCCTTGCTTGAAGGTCAGTTATGTCCAACTAGGGGGCAGTGCTCATCTTTTTACAGCCAAAGAGCCAGTGCTGTCTGCATCTGCAGATGTTTCCATGGTCATGTGGCAGGCCAGAGCACATGGAAAACTTACTTTTCTCACCAAGGCAGTGCCTATTTATCTACTTTCAATTTCTCACTTTCAAACTGTTAGGTTGGCAGAAGCTGGACAGATGACAGGAGCTCGCTCCATCACGCAGCGCTCAGGTCTCAAAACTGTTGACCTTCTAGTCATCAAATTCAGCATATAAAAATTTAAAAATTAAATTAAGAGCTTACTGCCTCTTTATTGGGAAGCTTTTATGTAGAGAAATTTTATTTTGCTGTCTTTAAAAGAAAAGGCAAGTTTGTGTCTTCATTTAGAAAAGGTGCTGTAACACATAATATAGAGTTAATGACAGCCAAGAATAGGTTCCTGGCTCCGTGCTGCTTCTCTCTTGTGGGGAAAAGCTTTTGAAGAAAAAAGATTCACCACCTTGGGATTTTTTGAAGAGGTAGCTGTGTGAATCTGTACAAGCACCTCAGATAGTAAATTTAAAAAAAAGAACAAAGACATTATGGTCCCTTAAAGACTAACTGGTATATTTTAACATCGGCTTTCGTGGATCAAAAAGTATATTTTTTGTGTGTGTCTGAAGAAGTGGACTTGATCCACAGAAACTAACATTAAAATATACCAGTTAGTCTTTTTAGGTGCTGCAATGTTTTTGTCTTTATTTTTTCCCTTTCTATTTTTATTGTCTGACTACCTTGGGAGTTATATTTCCATGTTGAACTATCTGAGTTCCTGCCTCAAACGCTCAATGATGTGATCTCTGCCTTCTGTTTGTTCTTTTAAGGCAATGTCCAAGCTTGGCCTTCGTCAGGTCACAGGTGTAACCAGAGTTACTATCCGGAAATCCAAGAATATCCTATTTGTCATCACTAAGCCAGACGTATATAAAAGTCCTGCATCAGATACCTATATAGTTTTTGGTGAAGCAAAGGTGAGTTGCATCTAGGAATTTTGGGTTGAGGTACCTGGCCGTATGAAGATATTTTTGGTTCGGTTGGGTGTAGTTTGATGTAGTAGTAGTTGTAACACAGTAGCCGCATTGCCAGCCAGGCTGTGAGGACGTGTCTCGTAGTGACAAGCTATTCTCTCTGTTGGAAAAGCTGCTGTGTTCTAGTCTTAAGTAGTGTTTTTGAAAAATATCTCATTCTGTCCTCTTGGTTCATCATCTGTTGCTTCTTTTTAGTTGTAATGGCCTCATTGACTTCTTCTCACTTGTCTCAACAGATTGAAGATTTGTCACAGCAAGCACAGTTGGCTGCTGCAGAGAAATTCAAAGTACAAGGAGAAGCTGTTTCAAACATTCAAGAAAACACACAGACTCCCACTGTACAAGAAGAAAGTGAAGAGGAAGAGGTATGACACACTTGACTGTGTGCCTGAGCCTTCATGCACTTAAGGACATGGATTTAGAGATTGTGCTCAGCGTACAGCTGTGGATGTGATTAATTTTGCCATGGTATCTGAGACATGCTATAGGCCAGGAAGAGCCTGTTCCGCTGTTGAAACTTCCCTGATTTTGCAATATGGGCTTAAACTGATAAAAAGCTTACTATATAAGCATGCTTGTTCTTTACTCGGGAATAAGAGATACAGACTACTGTTTTTGCTTCTGCCTCTGGTTTCATAGTTCCTCTGCCTCTCCTTTAATATTGTGAGGGGAAACCTGCACCAGTTCATTTCACTCCAGTTTCCTTCTGTGTTTGAATCACTAGTTCCGTAAATTTAACATAACACCCTTGGCTCATTTGTGATTGAGCTGCAGACAGACTTGCCAGAGTCTTAGCTTCCTGCTGGGGCCTCAAAGTCCTGTTTTTTCCTGCTGCATCAATAATTTGGGATGGGTTTGAACCCATCCATAGACAAATAATATCTGTGGTTTCTTCTCGAAGAGTGATGCTAGGTGCTGCATTTTTAAAAAAGCCAGGTTTCCTTCCCAAATATAGCAGATGGGAGAGAGGGGCATAGGCTTAGTAGTTGCATTTTTGTGGTTGTGGCTGTGCATGCCTTTGCAGAATACTAGTGGCTGTAATTACACTAAAGCCTTAGAAAAGGTCACCCCTCATTTTGGAATGAGCTGCCATCTATTTAGCTACCTAATAAGTGGGCAGCTGTTGAAAGCTTTCTTGATTATTCCAGTTTTGTAGTTTGCCAGATGGCATTGTAAAATGGCCTTACTTTTTCCACTACAGACAAACCATTTTTTGCCTTTACAAAGGCATATGGAAGTTACAGCACTTCTCCAATCCTGAAAGGAACAAAACAGAACCCAGGATGTCCGATAGTGTTTGAACTCTCAAGTATATGTATGGATTGTGCTCACTTGCCTGCCATTTTATCATTCCCTTTTCTCTAGCATTCAAGCCCTGAGCAATATTTATGTAAGAATGCAAAATGTGGGTTTGGGGATTTTGTTTTGTTTTTATTATTATTAACTGTATATACAGTTCTTAATTTCACTGAAGCAAACATTTGAAGCAAAAGATACCATTTTGGGTTTTGTTCTTGCTATAAATACTATAGGTTAACTTCTGATTCTCTGTCCTAATTAGTAATTGCATGCTACCAAGTCAATTCTGGCTATTCTTTCCAGGGTTTTCTAGGTAGAGAATACAGTACATAGTTTTACAATCCCCTTCTTTAGATAAAATACTGAAAGAAAATAGACACATTTTTCATATTCAGTGGAGACTTGGTAGTAGTAACTGGCTCTTTGTTGCATTAGTCTTCTCGTATGCTAGAGAACTATAATGTTGTCTGACTGACCTTTGGCTGAATGGATGCTTTAAGTAAGGAGGAGACCACACTTGGTCTTTACCACATCTCTCTTGCTTAGCAGTGAAATAGTTTCTCTAAGAGAAAATCAATTTCTCCCCATGTAGGTTGACGAGACTGGTGTTGAGGTGAAAGACATTGAGTTAGTGATGTCACAAGCAAATGTTTCCCGGGCAAAAGCCGTCCGTGCCCTGAAGAATAACAGTAACGATATTGTAAATGCTATTATGGTAAGTGGTTTTATTTATTTATTATATTTATACCCCGCCCTATTGGTGCAAGCACCACTCAGGGCGGCTTACAGTGTGAAGCAAATACAATAAACATCTATGACGGAGCTTGGGCTCAACATCCATGACGGAGTTTGATGAGTGTCTTATGTGTGTTGCATTGTTAGAGCCCCATGTCTACTGAACAGATGGGGAAATGTACACATCCATTTCACTTAGCCATTTCATTTTACTAATTAACTTGCTGAGAAAGGGTGTTTTATCTTACTCCCAGTACTTCTGCCAACAGCTCTCATGTACAAAGCAATATTTGTTCAAGGGCACACGTACATCACAGTGGGCTTTTCTGTGTCATGAGTTAGCTTTTCATAGATGTTGGAAACAGCTGCATTTCAACTATACTTCCCAGGGTTGTTAGGGATAATGAGGATAATTTCCATTAAACCACGTCAACACTTTAATTGTCAATATAGCCAGAATGTTTCCTTGGGAACAGATAAATTCGTCAGTCATCAATGTTATATCCTAGGCAACTGCTGGGGTAGCAGGCACTGTATCTTTGTCTATCCTCATCTAGTTCTTTTATCATAATTAGAATTATACTGTCTGTGTTCCTTGTGCTCTTATTTAAAAAACACTGGCAGCCATAACAAGAGCCCCCAAGGTTACTTGGCTGTACAGTGTAGGTAAACAATTTGAACTGTCTTGCTCTAGCAAAACACCATGAATTTCTACATCTCACCAAGTAGGGGTGAACAAAGAAAGTTTCTAATTTGCTTCTTTCTGTTTTTTCCAGGAATTGACGATGTAGCCATCCAGAAGGGGGACTTTTGGGTGTTGCAGAGGAGAGTAAATTGCAGCTGGCGTGAAAATTTGTACTATTTCTATCAGTTAATAAAAGTTGTGGTTTAAAGGGTTTCACAGAGTTTTATTTTTCTTTTTAACAGCACATTAAATTCTTCAATAAAGTAAAAATGAAAAGTTGTGGTCACTGGTCCAGTTCTCATCATCTGCTGGTTGCTTTTGACAGTTTCGTGAGAAACTCCTGATTCCTTAAAGATCTGGAACATCAGAAAATTCAGTCTTGATGTGGTGCTTCATAGGCACAAATGTGTATTGTGTTCTGATTCTGAAAAGTAGAAATGTAGTCACAGAGCTATTGCTTCTAGTTTAGAAATTTCCCCTTAATGCTCTCAGCACAGAGAGGCTGTTAGGGAAAGTTGTGTAACATTCTACAAGGAACAATTCGTCTTCTGGTTTCAGTGGACAAAAGGAAAATTCTTGTCCCCACCTGAAAGGTTTTGATTAGTCTTAGCCAGTGCTACCTCATACTTGGGCTTGTGCCATGTCTCGTTTGTTTATGCACATCCCACATTCATAGGCACAAAGATTGCAAATCTTGCAGTCTCCTCCCCTCAAAAAAACACAGTTGCTTTTATATAGGGCTTGGCATTTTGTATGAATATTACCCTTTTTTTCCTTATGCAGCTTGAATGTACACCATTAATACAAGGAATGTAAGGTCCTAAGAGAATGAACTTTCCCCCCCAAGAACAGCAACGGAATTGTGTTTCTTATTTTAAAATATAACTGCAATAGGTACTTCACATAATGCTTCTCTGCTGAAGAATGCTGCCTTTCAAGACTAAGCTGACTTCCTTGCCTGTCGGACACGGCAGAATGATCCAGTATTCAAAATTTGGCAAGGAAGACATGCATCTTGTTCACCTCAGGAGCAAAAGGGTCTAATGAGCTGTTGGGTTACCACCTCTTACTGTTAATGAGTTGTGACTTAATTGCAAAAAGTGCACCCAATTAGTAAATAAAGTAATCCTAAGAGACACTTAAAAATATTGATAAGAATTTAATTTTGCAATGTATCTCAAGGAAAAATACTTTTAGAAGTCTTAAGTTCCATGGAAATATGACAAATCATTACAAAATCATCAAAATTAAGTGGTCTAGTTTTTAAATCAGTTCTGACGATATGCCGCTCTTTAGTTCAATTTGGGTGGACAATCTGTGGCTCTTCAAAGCTTGAGTTTTAACTACCGCAGCCAGTGACTGAGATGATCTGAAATTAACAACATATGAAGGGACTTGAAAGGCAAAAAGACTGCAAAATAGAAATGTTCAGTAAGTTCCAGTCCCCAAGAAGAGAGACTGCAGTAACTTCAGGATCACTGCTCTAATTACTCAAAAATAAAATGCCAGAACTGATGTTTAGATACCAGTGCAACACTGCTAATTCTTAAGGTTGCTTAACATAAGACAAGGAAACATTTGTACACCCAATGAGAAGGTTAGATCAAAATACAGGGGCTGGGATCCAACAAGGAGCACAACCAAATTCTTCCACAGCCTTGGCTGAATGATGTTCTTTTGAATGCACTGCATGCAAAAACTACATGAACTTGGAATAGTGAGTGGTGAGCTGCTCATGGTTACATGCCTAAGAGAGACATCAGGAGAACTGCAGCACCAATGTTTAAGCAATCCTTTGGTATCTAAAATATTCTAACCCTGATCTTTTGCTGTATGAGCCATAACTGAAGATTTATAGATATATCAAGTATGATGAGTGAGTACCATCTTCCATTGGTTAGTCAATTCATTTCTCTGTTCTGTTAATTTCTGAGACCCTGTGTATGATATTTATTTACAATAAACAGTTATCAAGAATAATAAAGGTTTTGTTTCTTGGACTGAATCATGGTCTTGTCTTTTTTTTTCCTTGGCAAAGAACAGCTCCATTTTCAATTTTGTACTATACTTTCTGCTTAATTTCTGTGTTGGCTATCCATGTGCACCATAATCTTGCCTCAGTATTAGAGCTACTCCATTTCTCCTGAGTGTCATTTCCAGAGAGTAGAACATCTTGTAGTTGTCTGAGTGAAAAGATCCCATTCCGTTTCACTTAAATTCACTGACACCAAACACTGCAAAGATTATATTCCACTTCTTTACAATTTCCTACTTGTCTTAACTTCACACATTCCTTGTTCCAAATGTATGTGTGGTCCAGCATCAGACTTTACTTTCACTTCTGGGCACATCACCCAGTAAAAACCCTTTCGGCTTTTATCTATTTGTATCATTAGTAACTTCTGCCTGGCCAGACATCCCGCTATGGTAGTTGACCTTAAATTCACGCCAATGGGCATTTTCCTGAAAACATTTTCAGGTAAAAAATGTATACTCGGACATGAGTAGCAACTGACGACGACAATTAGTAACTGCAATCTAAAGCTTTTTTAATGTATCTTATGCTAGAAATGTATTTCAAAGTCTGATATGTAATAAAATAAATCAGAAATGGAAAAGCTGTTTTCGGGGACGCCAAACTTTCAGCATAGGTCGTAGTCGGCTGCAACTTGTATCAGAGAATGCATTTTTTTTACTGAAGCAGGGGAAATGCCATTGGCGTGAATTTGTTCAAGGTGGATCCCAGCTTGCCATGAAGTGGCCCACACACTATGATCTCGGAGCCATCTCCTGTAGCACATATGAAATCAGACATGCAGGATTTGACACCGGGACTGCAATGGACTAGTTGCGTCTTCACAGCCAGTCAATCTGGCATGGCCTCTTCTGCCTCCATGACCATTGGGAATCAGTGTTCCTCCTCTACTCATTTTGCCGTTGGGCCCAATATGATGGTTTCCAGTGGCATTTCCTCCATTGAGGGGACCATCACCCCACCTAAAGTGGCTCATCTGCCCGTAGCCATTGGCCCCTTTAGGAAGTCAGGTTATGTACGGCTGCCCAACACTCGGTGTTGAGTCGCTGACTGTACGGTCTACTATTCCATTACTGTAGCAGGGTGTCTGGCCAGACAATAAGCATACAAGTTAGAAGCATTCTTTTTTTATGTATATAAATTTTTTATTAATTTTTAAAAAAAATACAAAAGAGAAATTGCAATTACAATACAAAAATGAAGAGAGCATAGAAAATAAAAATATAAGCCATATATACTATGAATAGTGAGATACTGATAATACATCTTAATTATAATATACCACATTTTATACTCTTTTTAACCAACTACTAATTATCATTAAAATAATAAAATTGAGTAACCCATCTAATTAAAATTTTATTTTATTTGTCTTATTTATTGGCTGTCCTTTCTAAACCATCTTAATATATTCTAAGCAAAAATACTATTACACCCTATGTGACTATACATTGCCCTAGAGGATGTGGTGTCATTCATTCATCACTGTTTCCAAAAACTGTAATGTTCCTGTACTGGCTTGTTTTGGTCACCCCTAACTCCAACGGATTCCACAAATAAATACCAAATTGGCCAAATTCTATTCTCTTTTACTATACCCTTTTTTATATTCAGCTCCCAGGTTAGTTTATCGCTATCTCCCACATTTCTCTATACCAATCTTCTATATTTAATATCTGATCACTCTTCCACTTTTTTGCTATACATTGTCTTGCGATTGTTAAACATATTGCAAGTAACTTTTTTTGTCCTTTCTTATACTCATATTTTCGATATCAGTCAGCAAAGCTATGGCTGGCCCCAGTTTTATATTCTCCCCAAAAAATTTAAAAATCTCATTTTCTATTTTCCCCCGAAATTTGTTAACCACCTTACAACTCCACCACATATGTTCATATAATCCCAAATTATTTTGACACATTGAACTTTTATTTTTATCTATCTGATGTAGACGAACTGGGGTCAAGTACCATCTCCAAAGCATTTTAAAATTATGTTCTTTTACTCTGACTGACATTGTTCTCATAATCCTTTTTCCATTTATTTTTCCAATCCAATTCTGTAATACTAATGTTAAGATCTTGCTCCCATATCTTCCTCAAAGTTTCTTGCAAATGTCTCTTTGTTTAACAATCTATATATTTTACTCACCAATCCCTTTATATCAAATTCTCCTTTTCTAACTCTTAATAGTATTATCTCAAAATCTGTCTTATCTCTTTCCAAACTTAAATTTCCCAAATAGTTACCATTCCACTTATTTAACTATTATTTGGAACCAATTCAATTGCAACTGTGAGTAAACATCAATTTTTTTTCTGATTATCCTTACAAACATTTAACCAATCCTTCAACAGGATAATATTGTTTTTAACCAAAATCTTCACTTTACTATCTTTTTATTAGAATTTTTTAAAAAATCCTCTAATTCTATAATCTGAGAAATATCAGGGACTAAGTCTTTTTTAACCTTTTTCCATATGTCCAGTGTTATATTCATCAATTTATTTTTAACATTTAATTTATTCCTTTATCCAAGAAAACCGCCTTACCAATTTGATTTCGTTCCTTCATCTCAAAATCTTCCCAGATTAATTTTTCCTTCCTCAACATATTTGCTATAATTTTAATCTGGAAGGATCTATAGTAATTCTTAAGATTTGGTATACCCAATCCACCTTCCTTTTGAGATAGATACCACAAACTTTTGTTAATTCTAGCTCTGATTCCACCATTACAGTAAACATTAAAAATATTTTGAAACTCTTTAATTTCTTTTTCTTTTAATTGAATCAGCAAAGTATCAAACAAGAAGCTCAGCTTTGGAAGTAACATCATCTTGCACAACCACGGCAGTTTTATTATATTGCAAATTGTTTTCTTTTATTTCTTTTTGTTTTTTGTTTTCCATAGTTGAGCCTCTTGAGATCATCCCATTTATAAGATATATTTATCCCGAAATATCTCAAACTATTTTTAACCTGTATTTTATATTTATCCTTAATTTTCCTTTGTTTTTCCTTATCTATATTACACACTATCATTTCAGACTTGTCCCAATTTATCCTCAATCCGGTGATTTCCTCAAAGTCTTTTAAGTGTTTCTGGATCCTATCTAATGCCTTCATAGGATGTTTTACAATTACTAAGGTATCATCCGCATATAAACCTATCTTATTTTCTGCAATCCCTTCAATTTTAGTATCCTGTTTTATGGAATTTGCTAACATCTCCATTGCCATAATAAATAGTATTGGAGATAGCAGACATCCCTGTCGTGTTCCTGCTTCTAATTTAACCTCATCTGTACTGGCTTCGTTAACTTTGATATTGGCAGAACCTTGTTGATATAATTGATCTATAACCCTCTTAAATCTGTCTCCAAATCCATATGAATTAACTATTTCCTTTATTGTTACCCGTTGAAGAGAATCAAACGCCTTAAATATATCCAAAGATACCATCCCCACGTTTTCTCTATCTTTTGTCGCAATATCAATTAGGTCCAAGACCCTCCTTGTCAGGTCTGCCATATACCTTCCTTTTAAAAAACCTGCCTGATCCCTATTTATATATTCATTCATAACTTCGTTAAGTCTTTTAGCCAGTATTGTTGTAACTATTTTGCATCCTAATTTATTAAAGAGATGGGCCTATATGATTCTATTTTTTCAAGATCTTTACCCGGTTTAGGTATTAAAACGGTTATTGTCCAATTCCAGGAGGTCGGCATTGGTCCCCCCTCCAAAATATAATTAAATAGTTTTAATATTCTTGGAACTACAATATCTTTAAACTCTTTATAAAACTCTGCTAGTAGTCCATCCTCTCCTGGAGACTTTCCTGTCTTCAATTTATCTATCGCTTCCTTTATTTCTTTTTCTGTTATTAATTTTTCCATTCTAAGCTTATGATTTTGAGTTATTCCACCTACTTGTTTTTCCAATTAATTTCTTAATTTCCCTATATCTATCTTTTTTTGTGTGTATAGTTCCTGATAAAAATCTTTTATTATCTTAATTTTATCATTTATTATATTTAATTCCGTCCTTATTCAATACTCCAATTTCCCTTTTAATCTTTTTTTCTTTTGCCGCTCTTGCCAACATTTTTGAATTTTTATTACCAAATTCAAAGTATTCCCTCTTCAAATAAGCTAAATCCCGTTGAACCTTTTCTATGTCCTTTCCAACTATTTCCATTTTTAATTTCTGCATCCTATCAAAAATCTTAATATATTTAGTTCTTGCATGTTCCTCCTATAATTTTTTGATCTCTTTTTCACTTTTTTCATGTTTTATCTTATATTGTCTGTTTTTAATATTTGCCAATTTAATACTTTCACCTCTAAAAATTGACTTCATAGTGTCCCAAACCATATTATATCCTATTTCCCCTGTATTGTTCCACAACCAATACTACTCCCAATTTTGAATTATTTGTGTTTTAGCCTCAATATCTCGGTATAGCTTAGAATCATATCTCCAATTAAATCTACTCTTCTTTATACTTTCTAAATTTAATACCATCAAAAGTTTTGCATGGTCGGACTCTTTAATAATCCCTGTTTCTATATCTTCCAAATTTTTAACCATATTTTCAGTAACAAATATGTAATCTATCCTTGATTAGGTGTTATAAACCTGAGGGGAAAAAAGTATATGCCCTTTCTAAGCCTTTTATTTCTCTCCATGTATCCTTTAATGCTAACAATTTCATCCACCTATCCAAGATTTTCAATTTATTTCCCCCCCACCTTATTATATTTAAACTATAGTTGATCTTACCAAATTGAAATCCCCTGCTACAATCATCTTTGTAGTTTTTTCCTTCTTCAAAATTTGATCGATCTTATCCAAAAATTTCTCTTGACCTTCATTAGGTGCATAAATGTTAACCAAAGTGATTTCCTCACCACCTTTTTTACCTTGCAGAATTAAGTACCTACCTTCCAGGTCTGCTATACTCTTAGTCATATCAAAGCCCAATCTATCTGATATTAATGTTGCTACTCCTCTCGATTTAGAAGAACCATAAGCTTTTTCATATATTTGTGTCCATCCTAGAAACATTCTGTTTGAATCACTTGATTTTTGATGCGTTTCCTGAAGAAAGATTATATCTGGCCTATCTTTCCTGAGAGCTGATTCTAATCTTCTACGTTTGACCTGGCAGCCAGTACCTTTCACATTCCAAGTTAACATCTTTATGTTCTTCATAATTCAATCAAAAAATAGTTGTATTCACCGCATCCTCGTATGGGCGTGCATTCCTTTAGCCAGGAATTTCCCTTCACCGTACATAAACAACAAAAATACAAATAAAAACAAAATAACATTGAACAAAAAAATTGCAACCCTCCCCACTTTCCCCCCAAAAAAGTCATCTTTGTTCTCCAAAGGGGGGATGTGTTTTCGATGTGAGATATTCATTGATGTTATTATCTACCCCAGTGCTGATCTTTATTCTTTTAACTACCACCTGCCACTCCCTGAGATTCCAAATCATCGTCATCACGATTTCCTGATTTACATCCCCCTGAAACAATCAGTTCCTCTTTAAGAGCATCCCATTCCATAGTACCAGTTTCAACCAGTTTTGCTTGTTCCATAATATACATAGGATCCAACCCTTGAGCAATCACAAACCATCGGCCCAAATGAAAAAAAGTCAATTGTTTTGGGAATTTCCAATTATACTTTACAGCTTTATTGATCAATATTTTAGTTATTGGTTTCATCGACTGTTTCCAAATCCTTTCCTCTACCGAGATATCATTGTATAACTCAATGTCGGTTCCATCCATTTTTAAGGCCTGTATTCCCATTTTTTTAACATGTGCCATCACGTTCAATTTATCCGATACATTTGCAAATTTCAACAGCACATTTCTGGGTCCTGTTCTACCTTTTTTGCAGCCCAATCGAAAGACACTCATGATATGTTCTGGACCAAAATTAATTCCCAATCCTAACCCATTCAACCAATCTATTATTCTAGGTCTTAACTGATCTGGGGTCCTCTCAGGAATCTTTCCAATTACTATATTAGCTCATCTCATCTGTTCTTCCACCATCTCTAATCTCATCTCTTGACTTCCCAATTTAAGATCTCTTTTCTTGTCTTTTTCCTTTATTTTTTCTAATTCTTTAGCTACTTTTACCTTTTCTTTTTTCATCTCTTCCTGTTCTTTGTTAAATGCATCTTGCCCTTTCTCCAATTTATCATGTCCTGAATGTACTGTCTTAATGAGATCAACCATCATTGTTTGGAGATTCAGTTGCCCTTTCATTATTTCTGTCTTATCCTTGACCCACTCCTCTTCTAATTTTTGAACATCTTTCTGCAAACTGAGCTGTAAACTGTGTAAATCTTTCTGTAAATTCATCTCCATAAAATCTAATCTCTCTTTAATTTTTTCATATTCAGTCTTGGGTGCCCCTACTCCTTTCTCATCTTTAGATTTCTGGGATTTCTGTTGTTGTTGCTGTAGATGTTGTTGTTGCGGCTGCTGCTTCTGTTGCTGTTGTTGTTGTAATATCTTTCTCACCCTCTCCTGTTACTTCGCTTCCTTTAACTCTTGCTGCAAATCCTTCCATCCTAATTAACCTTTTGTAACTTCTATCTGATGATGTCTCACGATCTACCCTTACCCAAAATGGCTTTTTATCCTTTTCCGCCCCCCCCCCCGCCCACAATGACTCATTCACTCCAACAAATTATACAATTATAATTATTCTAAATATTCCCCAAAGTCATCCAGTTTGCCTTCAAACAAATCAAATAATAAGTTCAAACTTTCCCAATTACGTAATTCAGTAATAATTCAAATTTGTGAAAAATAATAATCAAAACAATAATAAAGAGTTGAAAAATGTTATGAATTCCAAAGTTCTTCCACTATATCCAATTTCTTTCAAAGATCAAAAGTTGTATAGTTCAATTTGTTGTCCAACAAGTTGTTATTATATTATCTCAAAGTCCAATGTTGCAGTTTATTTTTAAAAAATATGTTCAGTATATAGTCTCCAGTATATCCAAGTCAGTAAGAGTAAAAAAAAAGGTTTTCTTCCTTGCAGCATTAACAATCTGTTACTTTGTAATAATCCAAACCGATGACCATGAAACTGTATCCAATATGTATCCTTATCCAAATAAAAAAAGTTAGAGTCTCTAAGTCACCAGAAATTTTTAATATTTTATGACTTTGGTAGTACTTTGTAAAATCCAAACTTGGAAGTAACTTTAGAGGGGAGTAGAAAAATAATATGACCAAAGCGCAGCAGAATCCACTTTACTACCAGTGCTTTACCGCTCAACCATCTTGTACATCCACCTCGTACTCAATCCAAATCAACACTTCAAGGCGATCCAAAAATTTATATATCCAAAGCAGTCAAAAGGACAAAGTTAATTCCGACTCATAAAGTCTTAGCAGACGAACAGATGCATCACAGCAAAAAAAAAAGAGGGGGGGCGAGAGTACTGCTTTCCACGAAACTCCGGCAATCCCTCTAGATCAATGGCTGTCCAGGATCGAATGAGGCTCGCCTCTGCTTGCCTCGTGCGATCCCTCCAAGCCCCGATCCCTTCCGCCTCCAGATCCGCACACTCACTGAATTTTCACCGCCTGGCTTGTCCGCTCACTCGCTCTGCCAAGTCACAGTCTATTCGCCTCTTGCCACCCCAAAAACTTCACTCTCACCAGAGTTTCGCTCTCATCAGACCATCCGCTCCAATCTTGACAATCCACGTCTCTCCCTACAAAGTCCTCCGTTTAGCTCTGGGTCTACTCTGCTGTAAGCCGCTCCATGCAATCCAGCAGCATTTATTTCAAGAGCGCCCCGAGGCCGCGGGACGCCGATGTTAGTGGCTCCTCCAGAGCCGCCGAAATCCCGCGCTCTCCTTTATCTCTTTGCCAAGAAAGAAACCTAGATGAAGATATTTGTCTATACTATTTTTAGAGTAATTTGGGTAGTTTAAATCACATTAATCCACAAAAGTGGCTCGCCTTTTCAGCAGCGCTGGAGAAAACGCTCCTCTCACCTCGTGATCATAGCCACACCCCAGTTAGAAGCGTTCTCTTATTCTGGGATTCATGGTTTTCTCAGCTCTGCAAAACTTTTTGCTGGGATTTTCTAGTTTCTGCTTATGGCACACCTCACTCCCAAATGCCTGATTTCTGCTGTCCTTTACAACATGAACATTCCTGCTTCCAGCTATGGGTATACTTGGTCCATATTCTGGAAGCATCAGAAGTGCAGTAACGTCATAGTGGTTAACTTGATGATCAGAAGTTTGGCAGGTCAGCAGTTCCAGACCCAAAGTGCTGCGCGATAGTGAGGTCCCAGCTCATGCCAACCTAGCAGTTCAAAAGCAAGAAATTGCAAGTAGATAAATAGGGACCATTTCGATGGGAAGGTAAACAGCGTTCCGTGCACTCTGCTGTCTAGTCATGCTTGGCACATGTCCATGGAAACGTATGCAGAAGCAGACAGCGCTGGCTCTTTGGCTGTAAATAGAGATGAGCACTGAACCCTAGAGTCAGATACAAGTAGTTGTCGAGCAAGGGCAACATTTACCTCAGCAGGGAAGGTAACAGTGTTCCATTCATCTAGTCATGCTTGCCACATGACCAGCTCTTTGGCTGTAAAATAAGATTGAGCATGGCCCCCTAGAGTCAGAAACAACTGGCTTTCGAGTGAGACATTTACCTTTACCTAATTATAATCTTGCTTCAAAAAAAATGTCTTGCAGCACCTATCAAGCTTCATTGGATATAAGGTTTGGCTTACATCTTTTTGATGCCCACAGATATTTCAAAAATACTTGTTATGTCTTTAAAGCAGGGGTGCCCAAACTTTTCGGGCTGCGGGCAAGTCATGTGGTTCAGGGAGCCAGTCACTATGGCCCGGGGCCCAGAGTACCAGGCCACAAGGATGGTCTAACAGTAGGCATATACTATCGGCCTCCGACCCAAACTCTTGAGGGAGACTGGCATTTGGAGAATGTTGTAAAGGAGGCATCCAAGAAGGGAAGCCTGGTTATAATGGGGGACTTCAATTACCCTCACATAGACTGGGTGAACTGTTGTTCAGCACATGATAAAGAGATAAAGTTCCTAGATATGCTAAATGATTGTTCCCTGGGACAGATGGTTGAAGACCCAACTAGAGGTACAAGAATCCTTGACTTGATCCTGAGTAATACTCAGGATCTGGTGCAAAATGTTAATGTGACTGATCCAATAGGGAACAGTGACCACAACTCAATTATGTTTAACTTGATCATAGACCACAAGTCACTGATAAAATCTCACACAGAGACCTTAAATTTTCAAAAAGGAAATTTCCCAAAGATGAGGGAACTAGTAAAAAAGAAGCTGAAAGGGAAAATTGAGAGAGTCCAAACACTCCAAGAGGCATGGAGGCTGTTTAAAAAAACAATAACAGAGGCCAAATTGGAATGCATACCCAAAAGGAAAAAGGGCACTGCCAGGTCCAAGAGGACTCCAATTTGGCTTACAGGAGCTGTTCGGGAAGTGATCAAGAGCAAGAAAAGCTCATTTAGAAGATGGAAGGCTTGTCCGAATGAGGACAGCAGGCAGAAACATAAATTCTGGCAGAACAAATGCAAGGCAACAATCAGGAAAGCAAAGCAAGACTTTGAGGAGCGTATAGCTAAAAATACTCAGAGAAATAACAAAGACTTCTTTAAGTACATTAGAGGTAAGAACCTAACTAGGAAGGCCATTGGACCATTATATGACAATGGAAGGCAAGGGGTTATTAAAGAGGAAACAGAGATTGCAGAGAGACTCAATGAATTCTTTGCTTCAGTATTCACTGAAGAAGACAGTGACCACATGCCCAAAACAGAGCCTATCTGTAGGGAGGGAAACTGAAGAATTAAGCCAGATAGAAATAACCAGGGAGGAGGTCCTTGCATGTCTTGTTAAACTAAACACTAACAAATCACCGGGACCAGATGGCATCCATCCACGAGTTCTCAGGGAACTTAAAGATGAAATTGCTGATCTCCTAGCCAAAATATATAATCTTTCACTCAAATCAGGCTTTGTGCCTGATGACTGGAAGATAGTGAATGTAACACCAATTTTCAAAAAAGGATCCAGGGGTGATCCAAGAAATTACCGACCTGTCAGTTTGACATGTGTCCCAGGTAAAGTGATGGAAACCATCCTAAAAGATAGAATTAATAGGCACATAGAAGAGAAGGCACTGCTAAAGGAGAGCCAACATGGCTTTTACAAGGGCAAATCATGCCTCACTAATCTATTGGAATTTTTTGAGAGTGTCAACAAGCATGTGGATAAGGGGGATCCAGTTGACATTGTTTATCTGGACTTTCAGAAGGCTTTTGACAAGGTCCCACACCAAAGGCTCTTGAATAAATTTACCAGTCATGGAATAAAGGGACAGGTCTTGTCCTGGATCAGCAACTGGCTAAGGGACAGGAAACAGAGGGTAGCACTAAATGGACACTTCTCCAAGTGGAGGGAAGTAAAGAGTGGGGTCCCCCAAGGTTCAGTGCTGGGACCCCTGCTTTTCAACCTCTTCATAAATGATCTAGAGGTAGGAGTAAAAAGCAAGGTAGCCAAATTTGCTGACGACACTAAATTATACAGGGTAGTGAAAACTGTGAGAGATTGTGAGGAGCTCCAGAGGGATCTCTTGACACTGGGGGAGTGGGCAAAACAGTGGCAAATGAGCTTCAACATCAGTAAGTGCAGAGTGATGCATGTTGGGGCAAAAACCCCCAATTACATTTATAAACTGATGGGGTCTGAACTCTCTGCGACAAACCAGGAAAGGGACCTTGGTGTCCTGGTGGACAACTCAATGAAGGTGTCAACCCAGTGTGCCTCAGCAGTGAAAAAAGCAAACTCAATGCTAGGGATCATTAGGAAGGGTATAGAAAATAAGTCAGCAAGTGTCATTTTGCCTCTTTATAAATCTATGGTGAGGCCCCATCTGGAATACTGTGTACAGTTCTGGTCGCCATACCTCCAGAAGGATATTATGGAGCTGGAAAAAGTGCAGAGGAGGGCAACCAGAATGATTAGGGGACTGGAACACCTTCCTTACCATCTGAGGCTGCAACGGTTGGGGCTCTTCACTCTTGAACGACGACGTCTAAGAGTGACCTGATTGAAGTTTATAAAATCATGCACGGAGTGGACAAAGTAGATAAGGAAAAACTGTTTTCCCTATCGCATAACACTAGAACTAGGGGACACTCCATGAAACTTTTGGGTACTAGTTCTCAAACAAATAAGAGAAAGTACTTTTTCACCCAGAGGATTACTGGTCTATGGAACTCCCTGCCAGATGAAGTGGTGACAGCTGTCAGTCTTGACAGCTTTAAGAAAGGATTAGACAAGTTCATGGAGGACAAGAGTATCAATGGCTATAATTATGGATACTTAAGGACAACCTCCGGGTTGGAGAGATAGGCAGGATAGATATCTCTCCATGCCATTTCCAGGGAATCCTAAGCAGGTGAAGGCATCTGCTTGGGAATAATACCCTGAAGGAAATGGTGAGCCACTGTGTGAGACAGAATGCTGGACTGGATCATGGGCTCCCGTGACCTGTTCCAGCAAGGCTGTTCTTATGTTAACCATCTTGTCATTTCCTGCTCTAAGTGCCAAAAAAAACTTATCATCACCCCACCCACCCACCTTTCTGCATGTTTACAGGAAGAATAAATTCCATTAGGTCCAAAGCGGCTTATTCACTTGAACCCTGCGTCGCAGCCGCCAAAACAAAAACCTGCGAAAGGTCGCCAGGGGGCAGCTCAGGTCGCCTTTCTCAGTCAGTCTGTTGCGCATGCGCTTAAACCGACTTGGCTGCTGGAATGGGAATGGAACAGTCCAGAGCGAACGAGAAGATGCGCGAAAGAGAGTAGCACGCATGCGCTGCTGTGTGGGAGGAGGTGGCAGAAGTGTGGGGTGGGGGCATGTGCCGCCGCCGCTGATTGGACAGGAGCAGAAAAGCTGTCGAGAGGGAGAGAACGTGCGCGAAATAAGGTATTACGCATGCGCGCTGCGCAGGCGGGAAGGAGAGAAACATGGAGGTATAAAAAAACAGGAGATGGCACTACAGGCTTCATAGGTTTTTTGAAGCCAGTGGGAGTGGCCTGCCGCCATATTAGGGGGACCAAAACATTAGCAGAGAAGAAACATTGTTAAAGAGAAGAAACCGCTTGCTTTCTTCTCTTTAATATGGGGGGGGGGTGTCGGGGGGATTCCCCCTCTCCGCTGAGTCCCCTGGGTCCAGAAGGGTTGGGGGGACAGACCCCTTTTGTCTCCCCAAACCTCCCAACCCTAGGGGAGCCAGCGGAGAGGGGGATCGCAACCCCCCCAAACACTGATATTAAAGGTGAAACCCCAATCTACTTTTACTACTCCACACAATTAAAGCACCATAAGGCAATGTTTAGGGCCAACTAACATGGCGGACTGTCAGATTAGTCGGCTTCAGGTTCGTGACGTCATGTCGTCTGTTTTTTTTATACCTCCATGGAGAGAACGTGCGCGAAATAAGGTATTACGCATGCGCGCTGCGCAGGCGGGAGGGAGAGAAAGCGAGCCAGAGGCGCTTGCGCGGCACAGGAGACATCTCAGTATATGCGCGCGCCGCTCAGGACGGCGAGGCGGCGGTTAAGGGTGTGGGCGAGTGCACATGCGCCTGGCTGGAGGGGCGCCCAGGGGAAGGGAGGGAGGGAGGGACGTTTTGCGCTGCGTCACGCGCCGCTTGGAAAGGAGGCCGGCCGCCGTTGCTGGAGAAGGGGCGAGACGGGGGGGTGGGGGGAAGAGGGAGAGCGCTCACCTCGCGCGCGCGCGCGGTGCTTTCTGGGTATTGGGTAACAGGCCTCAGCCTTCTTCGAGAGCCCTGCTGAGAAGGAGCCGGTGCCGTCGCCTTGCCGCCGCCGCCGCGTCCGCGTCCTTGGCAATTAGGAAGGCCTTTCGCCGCACCCCCCCACTCCCTCCCTTGACGAGACAGGGAAGAAGGAAGAGAAGAGGAGCCGGAGTCCTCCCCGCTCACACACCGTTCGCCATGTGAGTAGTGAGGCGGCGGGGCCGGCAGAGCGGTGGTTGGGCCGGGAACGGTCGAGAGGCACGTCCGTAATCTACGGGGAATGGGCGGTGTGTGTGTGTGTATAATCATGCGAGCGAGAGAAGGCCGTAACCGAACTGGCCCTTCCTATCCGTGACCACCTCCAACCCCTCCCGGCCTCCTGAAAGGAAGTGGATGTTGTGAGGAGAAGTCAAAGCGTGCGTTACTCTCCCCCCCCCCCTTAAAGTCCTCTTTTTCGGACACACATACCTAGGCTGGTCGTGAGACAAAGGTGTCTCTCTTCTCGCCCCCCCCCCACCTCAATATTTGGCCACCAGAGAAGGAGGAACTATGAAGAGCGCCCCTGAGCACGTGCAGAGTGTGCATCCTTCCCCCGCCGAGTCGCTGGAAAGGCTTTAAGCCCGTGTGCCACTGCCTGCCCTCCCTGGAGTATTAAGGAAGGAGGTTAAGAAGGTGATGCTTCTAGGCGAATTTGGACAAATGGCATTGCCTTTGGCTTGCCCCGGGCGCGCCTCAGGAACTGCTCAAGTGGCTCCTGTGCTAGGCCAGTGTTTCGGCAGCCGCCTTCTTTCGTGTCCAGGTCAGGCTTTAAACTGCAAAATAAAAAAAAAAATATGAAGCCACCTTTGGGTGAATTAATTCCGTAGTTCCTTTTCCGCCTGACCTCAGTGAGAAAGATTAGCTGGCGCAACGAGTTTGCTTTGGGCAGCTTTAAAGTACTAGGCACACAGAAGTCGGAGAAATTGGCTGTATTAAGCAGTATCTGTAATTAAAGTCTGGGTTTGAGCTGAGACGAAAAATGGTTGCTTGTCTAGGTTGTGCCTGATTGAAATTTTTTATTTCTTTAGATTTATATCCTGCCCTCTTGCTTCAGGGCAACTCAGGGCGGCGTACAACATATAAAAACATTACAATATAAAACCCCATAAAAACTACAATAAAAACTCTTTATAAAACCACCCCATGTCTAAAAAGACCCACCCCTTCCTACAATCATTGAAAGGACATGAAAGGAAATGGAAGTTGATGCAGGCACAAGAGAGGCATGGGCATAAAGGGAAGGGAGGCCAAGAGAAAATAGTTATGCAAGATTAGAAGCTTTTTCTTTATTCGTGCCAGATGCACCACCAACATATACTAACATACAAAGTTAAAATTGACACGTCTAAAAACAAAATAGAATTTAAAAGGGCTAGATGACATCTGCCCAATATCGGGCCACTTCAACAGCATTTCCAACATAAGGTCCTTCCTCCTCAGTGTACGTTGAGGGGCGTCGTGTGTGTTGTCTCAAAGGGGAGATAGTTTGTACTCCACATTTACACAGACTGTCATCTACAGGGAAACCCCACTTTCTCAGATTAGCCCTTGATTTTTCTACCCCTGCACGCAGTCTATTTAAAGCTTTCCACACTGGCCATGGTTGTTCTTGGTCAGGCGGTAGAGAGGCATGTGGTTCTGCCCAGTTATCTGGTAGTTCCTTGCTCACCTTTCATAGTTCTAAGGTGGTCTGTGGGGGCTGGTTGTTCAGAGGGGCAGAAGTTGTGAGGAAGCTATGCCTTGATTTCAGTCTCTGCTTTGGTGGTTGGTGATCAAACAGTAGGTGTGTTTCTGAGCAACATATAGTGCATATAGCTTCTTGGAAATTACATTTTGCTGCCTGGATTATAAAGTTGTGCTATATTTTTATAAAAGGATTTCTAACTGTACCAGATTAGTCATTTTGTAGGTCTGCTTTGAAAGTTGAGTAAGAATGAGAGGAGGGAGAAACATGGCTTTTGATAGATAAAGTAATAGGAAACAACTGATTTCCTGTACTGAGGAAGAGGTGCCACTAACTAGAGGAATACCGAAAGTACAGTGATACTTCATACAATGTCCAAACTTGGTTCCACAAGTTTGGACTTTATACGGATTTGGACTTTGTATGAGGCATGTAAAATCCTAGTCAAGATGCCTCATACAATGTCAAAATCCTTGCTGCGATGCCTTGTATCCATAGAGATATATTGTACTGTAACAGCACAGACTTCAGAGCAAAGTCAAAGAAACAGACAGGAAACTGACGGAACTTTAAGAAATTATTGTCTAAAGGCTAAATACATTTTAAAAACATGTCAAACAACCCTGATTGTCCAAGAACCTGAAGAATGCTGCAAAAATCCCAGGAATGCTTCTAAAAATTCTTACGGAAAAATCCAAAAAATCCAAAATCGTGCTCAAAACCAGTCCTAAACACTTTTCACCTTGTGTAAAACCCACAAGAGCAATGCACGCATGTGTCCTGCCTTTTATACTGCCCAGGCACAATGCAACCTGGGAAAACCCCAATGCCTCATACAAAGTCGCAGCGACTCTGTATGAGGCAACTTTTTTCAAGGAATTAGGCGATGTTGTATGAATTCAATGTTGTATGAAGCGGACTTTGTATGAGGTATTACTGTAAGTGTGAAAGCAAAATTATACCTGTTAAGAGTTCCGGTTTCAACTTCAAAAGACAAGAAAAGGTTGGTCTGGCTGACATGGATAAGGAGTGGAAATCTTTTCATTGGTGATATATTTGGCTTGCATCAAGCAAAATGAGAATACATGTAGGATGAGCTTGCAAAAATGACTCAATTTGAGTAGATTTGGGGCATATTTATTTTCCCTTACATTCATATTAATTTTTAATTCTAACTAATACCATATCTGCCAGGTTTCGGGAAATTTCTGTCAAATAAGGGAAATTTCCCGGCCAAAACAGGAAACTGGACAGCTGTGCTTATCCTGTGCTGGCCTCCAGTCTAACTCCAGTCTAATTCCAGTCTAACTAATATGGGATGACAGCGGGAAAGAGTGTAAAATATGGGGGTTTGACAGAAATTTCCCGAAACTTGACAGGTATGACTAATACACCAATAATTACGTAAGGTTGTAGGCCTTTAAGCTCTTTCTGAGGGTGGTTAGAGAGCTAGAAAATGAACTCCTTCAAACCAGAAGAATGCTCATTTTGCTGGTTGCAGTTGTGTTACAAGAATGTGTTGTAACTCAGACTTTTTTTTTTGGTTGTAACATTTGTGTATTTTACATATCAATTCATATATATGCATAGGGACGTAAAATCCACATTTCCCTCTTCTAGATATTATGAGTGCTGCTTGCATCAGATATTAAGAGTTCTGTCTTAGAGAGCAGTTTTTTAAGAGGTAAAAGTTCTACTTTGAGTGTGGCCTTTTGGATACAGAGCATCTGTGGAGAGGTGTTTTTTTTAAAAAAAATCAATTTATGGATTTTTTTAGGCAGGTGAACTTTTCCTCTCACAAAAAAAAAGACAGATTTGTGTTGAAAGCCTCATTGTTGGAATGTGTGGAATTCACCTACTTCTTTTGTAGTCCCAGCCAGATTTGGAAAGATTTGCTTGTCTGTTTTAATTATATTTTCCTCTGTACTTCCAGGAAGCCATGGAGATGTCCTTCTCTTATACCAATGTTATTGTAATGTTGTATCCATGCAGCAATAGTGTACAGATCTAGATAGAGTATAGCCTCGCATAAAGAACGCCTCGCTTAGAGACTAACTTGCATAAAGAGCAGAATTTTCTCTGAATAGTAGCCTTGCTTAACAACAAAAAACAACCCAAAACTCGCTTAACAACTAAATCAGGGTTCGCAGTCCCCGCCGCTGCCAGAAGTCACAACTGGTCACTTACAATGGTGCTTCGCTTACAGAGCAAACTCACTTAAAGAGCAATCCTGTGGAACGCATTATGCTCTTTAAGGGAGTTACCACTGTACATCTATTAGCTATCATTTTCCATATGTATAGCGACTTTTGGGACACCATGTATTCTGCCCTCATCACAACAAGCATTCACTCACAATTTTTCATGTGGGCCTATAATTCAGCTAGAAAACAGGCTACCGAAAAGAAAGTCTTATCTCTTGTACCTATAAGCTCTTTGCATAGAAGAGATGATCTTGTGATTTCTGGAATTTATAATAGGTGATTCCATTATATAATGGAGTTGCACCAAAGTGATTCTAGTAACCCCATTCATGCGAGGCCAGTTTATCTTGCTTTTCCTGCTTTTTTTGTTTTATTTGTTCTTGCTAAACAGTCTGTATAAAAATCTGCCATTGTTGATTATCTAAGCCACCAGTACTGAAATAGCAGTTGTATAGCAATCTGAAATGCTTAATGGAAAGCATGTGAAATAATTAGAATATTTGTGTTTACTAATGTTAGGAAAAGGGGGTGCTTCTGAAGTCTTGTATAAGTCCTTCAGCAATGCACTATTAGTGAAGGAAGCAATCTGTTTGTTAGCCCAGTCGAGATGTACTTTAGACCTTGCAAAAATTCCCATGTTAATGAAACTGGGATGTTGTGTATGGGTGCCCAGTGGAGCTACACTCAAGTTATCCAACAAAATTTCCTTGTGGAACCCTTTTTTTTTGGGGGGGGGGGCAAAAACTGCAAAATTTTCGCACTCTTCTCAGTTTTTCGATTATATCGTCTAAACCATGCGTTTTTTGTGTACTACATGTAATTAGAAAGTTATAGAGCATTAAATTTCCTTCAATTATCACTAGTCAAACTTATTTTTTAACCCCATAGGTACTGAGATACAGGGCTTTGAAAAAGTGCTAAATTTCTCAAATTTGTAAAAAAAAAGTGCTAAAAAGGCTGGTTTTACTATGCATCTTCTATTTCGCAACATATTTAATGGACTTTTGGATTCTACTTCAATTTCCAAACATTCAACTACATCCCCCTCTCCCCCCTCCCACTACTCCCTCTGTAAGATGTTCATACTTACAGTGTACATCTAAGGTTCAAAGAGCATGAAAACCGAGTTCGTCTTTCAGTTTGGAAATTTTGACCCACCCCCCACAAACACACATTCCTCAGTAATTGTTCATTCAGTACCTACCTACATGTTTCAAAAGTACATTAAAGACTTAATTTTCATTTTATGTTTTTATGATACTGACAGCCCTTGCCTCCACTACTCATAAAAACATCTATTTTCAGAAGAGTGGGTGAGGCAATGCCCCATCAACCTTATATTTAGCAGGTTCATGCAAGATAGACCCAAAAGACATTCTGTTTCTTCAACCAGTCAGCGGCTGCAACACCACTTCAACCCCCTTTGGACAAGGGAAGAAGAAAGTGTGCAAGCTGTATGAGGAGAACAGTTTCCTACACTTTTTGGCTGCTGCTTTTAAGATTCGGAAGCCACCCCCTCCCAGATTTCCGCGGCAGGGGAGAAGTTTTTGGTTGCGCTGTATTGGGGGGGGGACACATGGAGACCGACACATTGGACAACCTCCGGTACCAACTGTTTACCAAGTTGGTGGCCAAACCCACATTCCAGTTGGCCAGACTCCCTCCTACCAAAGATGCTGCCACCCACCATATTTTTCACACGTACCTCCAAGTCCAGATCTGGCTAGGTAATGACGACATCATACCATCAGTTTGATGGTGGTCACTAACAAGGGAAGGTGTTGGTCCCATCAGAGCCACTCGAAACGCAGCCCCTGACAACATCTTGAATATAATCTGTAAATCCAAGAAAGGGTGCAGCACTGAAGGTTGAGCTGCAAGAAAGCAGGACTGTGATGCTCTTCCCTTTGCAAGAACTGCGCGGGGAACGGTTGTGAAAATTCCCCCGAGCCTGACCTCCAGGAGGAAGAAGTGGGGGACTGCGAAGAACAGAGCATGACGGATGCAGTGCTGGATATGGACAAAGAAGGAGAAGAAGAGGAAGCTCCGTATGGCGTAAAACACCAAAAATATTAAATGTATGCTTCTCAATGCTTCCTGTTTTACTTTATGTACATACATATTGCTTCCGACTTTTTATTACATTTTACTGTACATAACTACTAATAATTTCATAAGAAATACCTGTGTTTTTTTAGTCTTTATTAACTTAAAGAACATCTTATAAAGGTCACTCAGGATAAAGCCACGTCGTGGGGGTGGGGGTGGTGGGTCAAAATTTCCAATCTGAAAGACGAATTCGGTTTTCATGCTCTTTGAACCTTAAATGTACAGAGAAGGGGGTAGTGGGATGGGGAAGGGGGGGAGGGATGTAGTTGTACATTTGGAAATTGAAGTAGAATCCAAAATTCCATTAAATATGTTGTGAAATGGAAGATACATAGCAAAAAACAGCCTTTTTAGCAGTTTTTTTTTTACAAATTCGAGAAATTTAGCGCTTTTTCTAAGCCCTGTATCTCGGTAGAGATGCAGTCCCCCGTCCCCCCGTCCCCCAGGTTCAACAAGGAAATTTTGTTGGATAAATTGAGCGTAGCTCAACTGGGTACCCATACACAACTTCCCAAAGTTTCATTAACTTGGGAATTTTTGCAAGGTGTCCCCCCCCCTCCCCCAATTTTGGACCTATGGCGACTGGGCGATGTGGATAAAATGAGGAAAAACGAAGCAGGGCTAAGCTCTGTGGGTGTTACAAGAGATTTTGGGTGTGGTAGGCTCTATACAGGAAGCACCTCAAAAAAAGACCCACTATCATGCCCATAATTCCTTGTGGCTTTCACAGATTTTAACCCCACCTACCCATTTCCTGTCTTCTCCATTGAATAAAAATGGCTGTGGGATATGACTTCATTCTTTTAAGAACTTGTCAAAACATTAATTTCTTGATTAATGTCCCCAAAAGTCTGGCTGAGGGAATTCCTGTAGACTTTTGGGTTCTGTAGTTCATGAATTCCAAAAATCCGATGCATAATGAAAACATGGTGTTTACAAAAGGCAATTCAATCATTGTCATATTGCAGTGTGATTAAGACCCTGACAAGGTAACTGCTTCAAATTTTCAGCACAGGTTTTAATAAGGTTAGTCTCCATTGCAATGTCTGCCCTTTAATACAGTTACTCTTTGGGGGCGGGCGTTCTGTTCTGTTCATTTACATAAGACAATGAAGTACACTAATGTAATGTGACTGGGAACATTGCTGTAGTAAAGAATGATACTGTTGTCTCTTCAGATAGTGGCTAGCCTAGCTTCCTCCAAGATGGTTTGTATTGGGAAAGATGCATTGCAGCTTTCTGTGCAAAGATACACTGTATTCCATGAGCAGACAAAGAAGATTTAGCCGTGTGATTCCTATTCAAGCTATAAAAATTGCAGCAAATGCAAGAGGAAGGCGATACCTTTATTGGATCACTAAAAAATAAATAAAAAGTTGCATGAGTTTTCGAGGTCCAAAACCTCTTCATCAGGCAGTGATAATGAAAGTGCGTGGCAGGATTTAGTTCTGCCAGGTTCTCTTGTTGGAAATGCATGTTGAATTATACCTCAAGACATCCTTGAGTATGTATGAAACAGCATAGTATTACATGGTTACATAACTAATGAATGGTAAAATATTAGACGTTTCCACACCACTAGTTCCTCTAACTCAGCATTGTCTGTGCTGACTGGCAGTGGCTCTTCCGGGTTCAAGACAGGTCTATTTCACAGCTCCTCTTTTTATGCAGAAGATTGAACACTCTACTCATACAGAGGATGTACTTTTGTTGAACTACTGGCTTCCTGACTGTGTTGGAAGATACATACCTGCCATAATGTATGGTGTGTAGCTTTATATGTAATGAAAATTGGGACTGCATAAATTTGAGAATGCACAGTTAGATAACATGGAAGTATGTACGGTAATTGCTATCTTGTGTAGAGCACTGCATAATCCAAAGCAACGCATAATCCAAAACTGTTGTGTTTAATGGCGACTTTCTCATGTGAAGCATTTTCACACTTGGCATCTGTCTTCTGTAACTGGCTTTTATTATAGTCTATTGCAGTGGTGGCGAACCTATGGCACGTGTGCCAGAGGTGGCACTCAGAGCCCTCTCTGTGGGGGCTCGTGGTCACCACAGCACAGAGTTTGCCCCACCCCTGCCCAGCAGCCCAATGGGAACGCTTCCTCCCTCCCCCAGCACAGAGTTCACCCCACCCAGCAGCCCAATGGGAGCGCTTCCTCCCCCCCCAGCACAGAGTTTGCCCCGTCCCTCTGCCCACAGTCCAATGGGAGCAATTTCTCCCCTGCTGCTGTGCTGGCATTTTGCGATAAATAAGTGGGTTTTGGGTTGCATTTTGGGCACTCGGTCTCTAAAAGGTTTGCCCTCACTGGTCTATTGCATCGTCCATCGTCTGGATACGACATGTCATAATAATACTAAAACTGAATTTGTCCTGATCAAGCCTTAATTTCTGCTATATCCAGAAGGTCTAGGTGAGTGTCCACACATTGCTGTAAGCAGTAAAACAAAAGTAGACTAAAACATATTGATTGTTCTTATTCCTATCAAATGCACGTCCCCTAAAATTTGCTGCTTAATCTGGTGGACCTCCAGGAAATGAGGTTGTTGCATACAGAAAAGGTGTGAAATATATTCTTTGTTATTTTTTGGGTTGGATCTATGGGATGAGATCTTGAGGATCACAGTAGATCATGCATGCTTTCTGAGGTATGTAAGTCATAAAATCAAAGGGCAGCATATATGTTTCTCCCAGCTAATATATGCATCAGGTGTACTGCTGCTGCACAAATCTCAGTACAGTATTTCTAAGCACTTATAATTGTGTTTTGTTTCAATTCAAAATAATGCTCATGTAAAGCAGAATCCTGAAGTTCTCACTAATGAACAACAGTGATGCTAAACTAGCTTCCCTGAAAGATGCATTGTGTGTTAATCCCAGTGTTCCTGTTGTAGTCTGATTTTAAGTATTACAGTATTTCAAACCCTTATATTCAAACAAGTTTGAATGCAGAAGTTTTAGATTCTAGACATTTATACCCAAATGAGTCTAGACAATTAATTTTAGTTCTGAGAACTTACAGCCCAATGCCCTTAGAGGAGGTTTGGATTTTTGGTGAGTTCCATTGTTACTCACCTTGCTTACCACTTATGAGCCAATCAAACTCATGATCCAATTGAGTTATAAAGCAATCAAGGAGAAAGATTATTTCAAATTGGAACTCTTTATTATTGATCAATATTAAAAGAGCCCTTGGCTCTTTACAGGCCGGTATACTTGTCAAGAATGCAGCCCCCTTACAAAGAAAGCATACCAGTTTTATACACCTTTTCCTCCTCCCAAGTCCCTTTGAAATTAAAAAAAAATGTCTTGCCAGTAAGCAATTAATGTTCATTTTGGCCTAAAAGGTTACAAAAGTTCTGATAACTTTCCTCTTTCTTGATTGGTCCTTTTGGATTTTTCGCCTGTGAAGGGTCTCTTAAGATTTCAGACCATTTGGTCATATGGCTGTTGGAGGATTGTGTAGTGTTATTTAGCTTTGAGAAATGTTGCATTTGAAGCTATACTACTTAGCCTTTTCCTGTCATAAAGTTGTAACAAAGCTGATGGATGGTTGTGGATTCAGGTTGGTGGGATGGGTAATTCTCATTAGGAAGCGTTTTTCCAACTTTTTTATCTCTTAAACAACCCAAAAGATGCTGACAAAAGGGCTTTTCTTTCTTAGTTTTAAAAATGCTTACAAAGGTGGTTTTTTTTGTTCTTTCATGTTTAATTAATTATTACTTTTTACTATCCCACAGGGTGGATTTGATTTAAATCACTTTGATTTAAATAATGATTTTCTAAATAAAGACTCATTTTTGCTGGAGTTGTTTTAATCTTAATATTTACAACCAGATAAAGGTTTCATTTTTAGAATAATAACTTTTCAGATTACAGTAGTTTTACAGTTATATCAGAAAATTACTGATTTGGTGGTTATATACCATTAGAAATACATAGATAGATAATTATGAAATTACTACAAGGTGAACTATCTCCAGTTTAATAGATTAATCATTCATATTACCTTAACATTTAAATAGTTTTATTTAACCAAAACAATAACATTATATAGCATTATGTATGCTTATATTTGCTTAAACATCTATGTTTGTTAACTGATGTGGTAAATATATTTTTTAAAAACTTATACTGACAGTCATTGACTACATCAGCCAGGTCCATATGATAAACTTCAGGCTGCTATACAATAAAGATCTCAAGATGCAGATTTCCATCATCAAAAGGTTTCACTTTTATTTTACTACTTGCCCCTCCCTCCTCAAACTTTGCTCCTTGTGCTCTTCCATTCCAAACAACCTTCTATTCATTGAACTTCTTGAAATGTAGCAGCACTTAAGAGGTAAGGGGATTGATTCTGTGTACAGAGATTTGCAGAGGAACAATGGGATTAAGGTCTTTTTCTCAATTCTGATGTTTATTTTATAACATTTTTGCTATGAAGGAGGCATGTTATCATTGCAGATCCAAATGCACAGTTTTGAAAACAGCAAAACCAAGCATTTGATTTGATAATATCTTTAGATAGAACAATTGCCCCAAATAATCAGAAACCTCTGGGAGAGCATGACATTGTGAATGGATTAATACAGCCTTATGCCACACAATTTAAAACTAATTTCATGGACTATAATGTATCTTAACTAGAACACGATCTTTAGAGAGATTTTTCCTCAAAAAGCATTTAAATAAAAAAAATCAATTTAAATCAAAAGAATCCGATTTTTTATTTATTTTTTAAAATCATTTATTTTTATCCACCCTGCTATCCCATCTTTATGATACTGAATATATAAAATTTCTTTCTTATAAAGTTATAAGGCTACTACTAAATAGTGTGAGTGAATGAATATTATTGTGTTGCATAGTATCTCTAATAATATTGTAAGCTACAATTCTAATAATTATTAGTATAGTGTTTTATATAGTAACAATAAATATATATAATGTGTGTGTTAGGTGCAGTATATTTCTATGTAATTATAATAGATTTATATTTAATAAAACCCAGTCCTCATCATTTCTTTGCAATTTTCAACTGTAAGAAAATTCAGACAGTGTTTTAGGACACAATTTGTTAAAGGTGAAGCTCAAAAAACATGGCCAGCACTTTGTGCTCTTTTGTACACTCTAGAACTGATGTCAGGTCTTCTACATTGCACAAATAAATAAGCTTTGATTTGAAAGAGGTTCTCCGCAAAAGGAATAACATAATGGTGCAAATGCTGTTTGAAATCTGTGAGCAAGAGAAAGCATTCAGTTCCTGTGAACTTAAAATTAGTTCAGATGGATTCTGAGTGGTAACATGGACTTATATCAGTTTTGATGAGAGAACCTATAATATATTTGGAAATTATATGAACTGTATTACCAGGTACTGTTAAAGTTGTGTTTTGCATTCAAAAACTTGTTTCAGTCCATTTTGAAGTTTTCTTTGAATAGTTTAGAATTATGTTTGTAAATGGATGTAATTTGCGTACATGGCGATTGTGGTCCTTAAAGACAGCACTTAAGATTGTTTTATGGCTAGGTTCCATGGAGGGAGAGCAGGGAGGAGTATATAGCTTGCATGATTGTATGAATCTAATCCAAAGTTTAAGTGCTTTCCACATAGATCTGTTTTCAGTTATCAATTCTGCAGCAAACAATTTTCATGAAAAATTAGACAAATACTAATCATGGCTATATGTTCATAGCATAGGCTACATTCAGATATAGCGCTCAGCTGGAAATTTCTGGATTCTAGCATAATATCACAATCCACCCACCACCTACTTGGTCTCCTCTGTAAGAAAGATAGAGTGGCTGGAAGGGGCGGGGGAGAAGTGCAGGGCTGAGTGGAATGTTATCTGTAGAGCAATCCTCCTTTGAGCTTGTTCCCAGGGGAAAAGGGGGAGGAGGGAGGAGAGAAATTGAAACTGATTTTTGGCCTGGGAACCCTCACTGCTTTCTGCCGCGCTTTTTAGTTCTGATGCTGGCCAGCCGGGAGGAGGCTGAGAAATGGCTACATTCAGAATTATAGGGCAGTGATGCTGAACCTTTTAGAGACCGAGTGCCTAAATAGTAACCCCCAAAACCACTTATTTACTTCAAAGTGCCAACACAGCAACAGGGGGAGGAAGGAAACGCTCCCATTGGGCTGCTGGGCAGAAGGGCGAGGCAAACTCTGCTGGGGGGAGGGGGAGGTAGGAAGTGCTCCCATTGGGCTGCTGGGCAGAGGAGTGGGGCAAACTGTGCTGGGGTGACTGCATGGGTGCCCACAGAGAGGGCTCTGAGTGCCACCGCTGGCATATGTGCCATAGGTTCGCCACCACTGTTATAGGGTGAGTGAGCTACTGGGGTGACTGCATGGGTGCCCACAGAGAGGGCTCCGAGTGCCACCACTGGCACGTGTGCCATAGGTTCGCCACCACTGTTATAGGGTGAGTGAGCTTTGGTTTGTTGTTTTGATATGCTAATGCACTGAATGCTTATGATTATTGCTTCCCTAATAAAAATGAAACTACTGAAGATGCTGTTTGCTGTCTGTGTTTCTGGCTGGTGGGGATCAGAGGACTGGGGCGGGTGGTGGTGGACTGCTGGCCCTTCTAAACGTCTCACCTAGCAAGAGTGTCAGAATACACAAGGAAGTACAATTATCCAGTTAGATTCAAAACTCAGCTGTGACTTTCTGCTCCCTTAATGAAACAGCTGAATTTATATCACAGCTTTTGTTCCTGATTATTTGGGGGAACAACAAAACAAACAAACAAACAAACTCAGAGTCAAGGACTGCATGTAGTGGAAAGTTTTTGCTTCCCTGTTTGTACATTTCTTCCCAAAGGTGTGGGGGGATGATTGGGTAATGTGCACAGGTTGCCTCCTCATAAGGAGTAAGCTGGAATTCTCAGCAGTTTTAGGCTTGTTACTCTGCATATGGCCAATGTATGAATGACAGGTTTTTCATGTGCAAGCCCTTGAGTCAATTTAGCATGTTAGCATCTTGAGTAGACTCTAGGTATATGCAATAGAAAATGGATATAATGAATTCCACCCATTCATCTTCAAGCATCATTTTTATTTACTGCACTTGCCACTTCAGATATAGAACACTGTCTTGGAGAAAAGTCACTGAAGGAGGAATCGTGCATGCTGCTTTCTGATATCATTGCTGAGATTGTGACACCTACATCGCCTGTGTGCAGGAGTTTCCTTTGTTTATGTCAAGACCTTAGCAACAAAACTTGACTATGCTGTTTTTCAGTGCACATTGTTCTGTTCAGTAGAGCTTGTTAGTATGTTATGAACATATGAAGTTCTATATTTTTCTTTGTGTCTTGTTTCTGTTTAAAATAAACATGTACTGTACAATCATGAGTATAGAGTTATGTTTCACCTTGAACATGACAGTAGCTCACTCCCATCTAGAAGCTCTTGTCCAGAGATCTCTTGTAAGAGCAATACTTTCACAAACTCTGTGCATGTCAGTAGTCTAGTTTAATTTTGGTACCCCAAAAGGGGTGCCAGTTTTATGTGGGTTGCAGTGTAATGGAGGTGCCAGCTCTCAAAGCAGCGTTTCCATAGGAATTCTGTGAGGTTGTAAATTTTTCTAAAGGGCCTTGAATTTGTATGAATCAGGCATGTGCTTGCAGGTATCTTAACTAGGAAGATCTAAGATTGAAACCGAAATAATTTGAATAATATTAGAAAGACATTCTGCCTTGGCACCCTTTATTGGAGGCCTTAATTGGGAGGCTAACAGCTGAAATAAAATTTTGTGCTACTTTTTATTTACTACAGTATGACTTCTTCCATGTCTAGGCCAGACATGAAATTTCCAAAATGAAGCCACCTTTTGGTGAGTTCATTGTCCAGTTTCTTTCTCCTGACTTAGTGTGAGAAAGATTAGGGATATGGCCAACTGTGGCTCAAAAATACCACAATCTTTGCGGAGGTTCTGTGTACCCCTACAGTATAACTGAAATCCTGTTTATCATATATACTCGAGAATAAGCCAATCCAAATATAAGCCAAGGTACCTAATTTTTACCTGAAAAACCAGGAAAATAGCTTGACTTGAGTATAAGCTGAGGGTGGGAAGTGCAGCAGCTGCTAGTGAGTTTCAATAATCAAAATACATGAAAATAAAATTAAGTTAATTGAGACATCAGTGGTGTAACATTTTTAAACATTTATTTCAAAGAAAAAACATGAGAAAAGGACTTAAAGAGTCTAACAGTAAACTAGCTTTGTAAGTGGAAAATAGGCTCAACAAAAACAATATGGTATCAACAATGTTAAAATCCTTCAAAACTGGATTCTTCATCATCATCTGGATGTCCAAGTGGAGCTTCAGCTGGTGTGAGGTCATGCTAGACGTCATCACTGAGATCACAGTCATCACCATCACTGCTGTCATTCTCATACAAAGTGCTGTCTTCACTGGCATCCATAGCATTACTAATTCCACATTTCTGGAAGGCATGTTGCACCATGTCTTCCGGAAGGTCTTCCTATGCATCTTGAACCCATTTCGTTATTAAATCTATGTCCGGCTTCATCAGATTTCCACTTTTTCTTAGTCGGGCTTTACCAGATGACATCCATTTTTTCATATCCTTCGCACATGGTCTTTGAAAGGTTTATTTAAAGACACATCCAAAGGTTGCAATACAGATGTAAGCCCACCTGGAATCACAGCCAAAGTAACTTGACTAGACTTTGCCCAAAAAATAATAATTACATCATCGGATAGGCGGCCTCTGAACATATCCTAAACTAGCAATGATGGTGTTTTCTTTAAGGCTGCTCCTGATCATCTGTTCCAAATTTCTTCTGTTCCATCTTCATCCATCCAGCCTTTACATGTACGTGCACAGTAATTCCTGGTGGGAAATTGATCTTTTAAGGCAATGTCTTTTTAAAATAATGACAGGCCACAGCTTAGTTCCATTAGCTAAACATGATAGAACTGTAAAATGTCCCCCCCCCCCCCCCATTTCCTGTGGTTCTAAGGAAAATAGTTTTTTCTTCTAAACTTGCCACAGTTCTGTTGCTTGGAAGATCAAAAGTCATCTGTGTTTCATCCATATTCCCAATATTTGCCAGGTCATAATTATAAATCCTTTGTTTTATAATAAATGATTAGAATGACATAATTTTTTCTTCAAGGTCTTTTGGCAATTTCTACGCAATCTTTGTTCTTTGTCATACACATAAACCAAACCTATTCATGAAGCGGGTACACCATCTTGCTCACAACAAATTTTCCCATGCCTGGTGCTTTATATTTATCATCTTTAGCCATTTGTAGAGCATGTAAGCGAATTCCCATGCATGTTATGCATTATGACAACACTCCATAACCCACTTATGCAATTCGATTTCTAGAGCACCATAAGAAAGTGTCAAAGCACATCGGACTTTTTTTTAAAGTTTTTGAGTCTGATCTAAAGCAGTCTTCATTTTTCCACCACTCCCACTTGTTTTTCGTCAACACAAACATGCAATACTGTTGTTGCTCTCTTTAGCTCTTAACACAACCCCCATTTTAAAACCAGCCTCATATGACCATTTTTTTTTGTCGCAAGATCACCTGTTTCCTTTTCTGACAGGAAAGACCACTGTAGAAGTGATCAAGCGAGCATAGGCCAGCTCTTCAGAAGGAGGATGGGGATAATCTGTGTGCGCACGCACATGTGTGTGCACCAGCTGAGCAACACCACCCAACCAGTGTTCGCGCTGCGCGGGAAAGAGGTGGACAGGGCGTAGCGCCAAGACAGAATGCTGGAATCGCAACTCAAAACTTCACTCTCCCCCCCTCTTGCTGCCTCGTCCCTGCTGCACGAAGATAAAACAGCTGCCTGGCGGTGGTGCTCTCTTGGGCGCAGGCAGGCGTCTGGGTGCTCCGGATGGGGAAGCCTTCCCTGCCCACTTCTTCCATTGTGTTGTCTGCAAGCAAGAGCCCCACCGCCTTGTCCCTGTGGCAGGACAACAAACTGCCTGCCTGGCGGTGGTGCTCTCTTAGGCGTAGGCATCTGGGCACACCGGACGGGGAAGCCTTCCCTGCCCGCTTCTTCCATTGTGTTGTTGCCGCAAGAGAGCTCTGCCTCCTCATCCCTGCTGCATGGTGACAAAAACAGCTGCCTGGCAGTGGGGTTGGCAGGGCTCTCGTGCTGACAACACAATGGAAGAAGTGGGCAGCGAAGGCTCCCCCGTCCGGTGCACCCAGATGCCCACCTGGCCTTAGAGAGTCCCGCTGCCAGGTAGCAGGGTTGATGCAGTTAAGTGGAGCTTCAGGGGCTGAGTGGGAGCAGGCTCTTCCTGGTGGGTGGTGGTGGTGGTGGTGGCAGGTCTCTCTCGGGTGCAGGGACCCCTCTAATTTTGGATGACACAAGTATAAGCCGAGTCCGCGTTAGTTATTTTGGGGGGCTGAAAAATTTGGCTTATACTCAAGTATACATGGTATGTAGGTTCTGCACTATAAGGCTGGTAATATCATAAACCCAAGGTAATTTTTTAAAAATTAAACATTTCATTATATCAGGAAGCCCCTACAGGTCTCAAATAATTCCTTTTAATTTTCTGAGCCTGTGGACTGAGGGAGAGGAGGAGAATATCTTTAATTATGAAAAATCATTACCACTAGACTGTGGTGAGTCTGCACGAGTTCTCAAAAATGAAAAGAATTACTCACAGCTCATAGGGACATCATGATGGAAAGATGAAAAATGTTTAATTTCCAAAAAATTACCTTGGCTGGTGATGTCATCAACCTTATGCCACAAAACGTACACAGATAGGATTTCAGCAAATCATTCAGCATGTCCTGTGCCTTTTGAGTTGTATCTGTATAAAATTTCTCAATATATTTAGAACCGTAAGAATAATAAGAGCAAAAAAATTGGATGTTACTTCCAGAATAGATTTTCAGGTAATGTGAGGGTTGGGAAGGAGAGGAGGGAAATGTCTAGTTTCAGGTATGCAGGTGTTTGGTGGGCATGATCAGGGCATGATTGTGGCCTCTGCCTTAGAGTTCATTTGTACTCCTTGCAGAAGGTGTCCTGATCCCCAGGATTCCTCATTCCTGCTAGGAGCAAACTTCATCTTTGAAGCATAGGAAAAAGCCTCTGTCAGGACGGAGAGGTGTATTCTCTAGTCAGCTGTCTCTAGTGTAGCTTCATCTACACAGCACAAGTACAGAATTACATTCATAAAAAGCAAAGCAAGACTTTGGGTAGAGAAATGCCAGGAAGCTTGGTCTTTCTTTCTTTCTTTCTTTTTTTTCTTTCTTTCTTTCTTTTTTTTTTTTTTTGCTGTCAACTGCCTAAATACAAATGGTATTGCATACTGTTTAAATAAGGACAGTGTGAGGATGCCATTTGGTTTATTTACTGGTCTGTGAAATGATTGTTCATGTTGTGATCTAATTCTCAAATGATCTTTCTAGGCAGCCCGCTTCTGCAAAGTGGTATGACCGAAGGGACTATGTCTTTATCGAATTTTGTGTTGAAGACAGCAAAGATGTTAATGTAAATTTTGAAAAAAACAAACTTACATTCAGGTAAGCAAGAATTATTTCAAAGCAAAACACAAGTGAATACTATATGTACATGGATAAGATGACTCTTGTTTTCTTGCAGTGGAGAAAATAACTGGTTTTTCTTTTTCCGCAGTTGCCTTGGAGGGAATGATAACTTCAAGCATTTAAATGAAGTTGATCTTTATAATGCTATTGATCCAAATGTAAGTTGTCTTCCTTTGTCTATCTCATAATTGCTTTTAACGAATCCCAAGATTCTAGACTATAGCTTAGTAAACTAACAAGCATAGCCTGTTAGTAGGTGATAAGTTTTGTTGTCTTTCGCCTGCAATACCATCAGCATGCAGTAGGTATATGCTACTTAATGCTTAAGGAATACATGGTTCCGATGGAATAACTAAATATGATATAGATAGAAATCCTGTATTGTAATGGCTGAAATCCTGTAACTTATTATTATTATTATTATTATTATTATTATTATTATTATTATTATTATTATTATTATTATTATTATTATTATTATTATTTGGAATATTAAGTCAGAAATAGAATATGTACATTGAATAAATAGAACTTTCTATTGGAATTCCCAGATTCAGTGGGACTTGTTTAGTTTCAACATACTATACTAAACAACAGGATTTCAGCCATTATGTTATTTTATTATCTTAAATATACTCATTTGTGAAGGGCTAGTTTAAATTTTTATCTCAGTTATTAATAGTTCTGCTTAAATCAGTGGAAAAGATGTTACTTGTGACTAATTGGTTATGTTTATTTTAGTGGGTCTTCACTAGCAGAGGATAACATTGGATTCATACCAATCTTAACCTATAAATCCAAGGGTTAACCGTTGGAACTGGCTATAGGTTGCTATGCCTCGCCCTACTTGCCTGCACTCACCCTTCGTGCACACGGCCGATCTGGGTACGCAGGTCAAAGAAGGATTGAAAAAACCGGCAGTGGGGCAACAGCCCCACAAACGCGAAGAAAGGGAAACAACTTCACTTCCCAACATTCCTTGCGCCGCGCCGCACCAGAGCCAATCAGGCTGAGAGGCTCTCGCACGGCGCAGCGTTCGGAAACGCGCCGCAGCCAATCGAAAGAAAAGCATTTTAAAAAACGCAGCACAAACACAAAGCAGCAACCCATAACTACAAGCCCCAGCGTCCTGCGCGCCATGAGCACGCAGAGCGCTGAGGAAACCGGCGCCCGAAAAATGAAAAAGAAAAACAACTCACAGCCAAGCACACACCAGCCGGCTTTCTTTCCCTCACCAACGGCGCCTGAAGCTCCCGACTGGAGTTTCCCCTTTAATATCAGTGGGTGGGGGTTGCGATCCCCCTCTCCGCTGGCTACCCTAGGGTTGGGAGGTTTGTGGGGACAAAAGGGGTATATTGTCCCAAACCTTCTGGACCCACAGGAACAGGCAGAGTGGATCGATCCCCCACCCCCCTCCTTAAAACAACTCCGTCTTTTCTTCTCTTTAAAAACGGAGTTGTTTTAAGGAGGGGAGTGGGGATTCGATCCAGTCTGCCTGATCTTTTGGTTCCAGAAGTGTTGGGGCAATATACCCCTTTTCTCCCCACAAACCTCCCAACCCTAGGGTAGCCAGCGGAGAGGGGGGTCACAGCCCCCACCCACTGATATTAAAGGGGAAACCCGATCTACTTTCACGACTCCACACAAACAAAGCAGCATAACACACTAAAGCCCCCCTCCCCACCACCTAGCCCACCCTTCCTAACCCCCAATGACCATGCCCCCCCTCCCAACCACCGAGCCCACCCTTCCTAACCCCCAACGAAAAACAACTCACTGCCTCACAGCCAAGCAAACACCAGCTGGCTTTCTTTCCCTCACCAACAGCGGCTGAAGGTCCCGACTGGAGTTTCCCCTTTAACATCAGTGGGTGGGGGGTTGCAATCCCCCTCTCCGCTGGCTACCCTAGGGTTGGGAGGTATGTGGGGAGAAAAGG
The DNA here is from genome assembly GCA_035047305.1 of Bradypodion pumilum. Classification (NCBI taxonomy): domain Eukaryota; kingdom Metazoa; phylum Chordata; class Lepidosauria; order Squamata; family Chamaeleonidae; genus Bradypodion; species Bradypodion pumilum. Next base: position 239,250,806 of record JAWDJD010000002.1, on the reverse strand, counting down.
GGTATATTGCCCCAACACTTCTGGAACCAAAAGATCAGGCAGAGTGGATCGATCCCACCCCTCCCCCTCCTTAAAACAACTCCGTCTTTTATTCTATTTAAAAATGGAGTGGTTTTAAGGAGGGGGGGGATTCGATCCACTCTGCCTGATCTTTAGGTTCCAGAAGTGTTGGGGCAATATACCCCTTTTGTCCCCACAAACCTCCCAACCCTAGGGTAGCCAGCGGAGAGGGGGGTCACAACCCCCACCCACTGATATTAAAGGGGAAACCCGATCTACTTTCACGACTTCACACAATCAAAGCACCATAACACACTAAAGCCCCCCTCCCCACCACCGAGCCCACCCTTCCTAACCCCAACGACCATGCCCCCCCTTGCCCACCCTTCCTAACCCCCAATGACCATGCATTCCTCCCCACTACCTAACCCACCCTTCCTAACCCCCAACGACCATGCCCCTCTCCCCACCACCTAGCCCACCCTTCCTAACCCCCAATGACCACGTCCCTTCCCCACCACCAAATAAATAAATAATTTTTTAAAAAAATTACTAAAAACAGTCAAACACATCCAAAAATACACAAAAACAAAAACACCAAAAACAATACGAAGTAAACAAAGACACAATCAAAAACAAAACAAACAGACAAAAAATACAAATTCCAACACACACACCCCCGCCCACACACACCCACACACATACACACACAAAACAAAGAAAACAAGCAAACTTACCAAAAGATGTGCTACCTCCACCAGGACTAAAAAAGAAATGAATAAAGAAAGAGACTACTTACCAGAAGAAGCTCCACCCAGAGGCCAGGAGAGAAAAAAAGTCAAAATACAATAACCCCTACCAGCACCACCTGCTGACCACAATAGTAAAAACAATTCAAAAACACACAACAGCTCCAAATAAAAGGCCACAAACATCTAAACACATTTTAAAAACATTGAATGTAAAAAACATTTACTTTTACATTATTAAAATTATGACCTACGGTACAACTAATTTTAAAAATTCAAAAAAATAAAACATTCACTTACATAAAACAATTTGAAAAAATTATATCATACTTTCTTCTTTTATTAATCCTCAAAAAAACCCAAAAAAGCAGATCCCAGTTAATAACAGCCAAGCCAAAATTTTTTTACATAAATAAACATTTAAAAAATTAAAATTACAGACTAAGCAATTTTTAAAAAACATTAACACAATTTAACCTTCCAACACAATTTAAAACTATTGCAAAAATAAAATTGGTTCATTTTTTATTAAAACACACGGAGAAAAAAGCCCGGCAATGCCGGGCAACCCTTGCTAGTGTTTCATAAAATGTTGATGGTTACCATTTGGAAGTAGAGCATATAGACATGCATTTAAAAACTGTTGCCCAATTAATGTTCCTGCTATTGTTCACAGCATTTGAGAAAGAAGTAGCTATATCCCTTATACTTATTGCAGTGTTCTTTCTCTTGTCCCCCTGCTATCTTGATCCAGTTTAATTTATTTTGAATTATTCCTTTTGAATAATGGGATTGTCAATTCATAAACCTTGGTAGAGTTTATGATCAGCTCACCGTTATGTATACATCATTGAGGAACAGATCTGTAGTATTTAGATGTAATTAACACAGTTCTGTTAAACTGACATGTCTAGTGAGGCATTAATGAAATTTGTGGTAGTTAGTGGCATGGCTTATTATTAGATGCTGCTTTAGTAAGTCAACATTCCTGTGTGCACATGAAGTGTAGTTCATATAAGCACATGAAAGTAAAAACATGTTTTTCAGTAGTACCAGTTTTGGACATGAAGGGTTGAATATCTTTTCATATAAAAATAGATCTTCACATCAGAAAAACTTCCCAATCTCGTTCTGTGCAGGACAATGACAATAAAGATTTATCTATCTATCAACTGACATAAGGAGGAAGGATAAATGTTGTTTTTTAATGGAAGAGCGTATAGTTATGTCAGTCATGTCTAAAGCCTAAACTAGTACAATTTGAAAACATTTATTTCATTGGTCTTGTAGAACTAGGTATGGGTCTGTGTTAAAGGAACTTTTCTTTATTTTTAGGAATCCAAGCATAAAAGAACAGATAGGTCTGTCCTATGTTGTTTACGAAAAGGGGAATCTGGCCAGTCATGGCCGCGAATAACAAAAGAGCGAGCAAAGGTAAGAGTTTATTTCTGTGTTTAACTTTTCTGAATAGACAGGGTATTACATAATTTTTGTTAGTAGAGAGTGTGCATATTTGTGTACTTGTAGCCTGGTGAGTTATAATTAGATATAAGTCATGATTCCTGAGGAATTCTTAAATTTGTCCAGAAAAACAGATTTCAACACATGTACTATGTACTGTGCTTTCTGAGTTACCCAAGCCAGGCCAAATGCATGTGAGCACACAGATTTTTTCAAACACTCAGATGCATACCACTGCCTGTTTTGTGTAAGTTCCAATTTTTTTTCTAATATATGGGTAAACAAGGTCTTAGGGCCAGCTTCCTGCTATTGGGATGCAGTAGAGGTATCTCTCTAAGCCAAAACGGAACAGATGGAAGGGGAAGAAAAACAAATACAGTGGAACGACAAAACCTGGTTCCACAAGTCGTGTTGTTATCCAGATTTTGACGCTATGCAGTCCCTATGGGAGATGCTCCGCATAAGGACAAAAAAAATGCCAAAACCCATCATCCAGAGCATTGATACCAAATGCCTTGCATAAGGGTGGGGTTTTTCTTGGCATTTTTTCATCCTTATGTGGAGTATCATGTGGTGCATAACGAATGCGTCATTACGCAGATTTGTCCTTATCCGGTGCTGTTGTTATCCAGAGTTCCACTGTAAGTGACCAATTCACATTATTCTCTCAAAAACACAGTTGGGTTCTTTACCTATGCAGACAGCTTCACCTCTTTCTATCTAATTATGCATGTCCCCCACACCTGTTTGCCTCAGTCTCTTTTTGTCCATTGTGGTGACAGCATTTAGCAGTTCTTTCAGAGCTCATTAGGAAAGTAATTCCATTATAATAGCCTTTTAATACTTTGTAAATAGTTTTAATCTACTTACCTGCATTGCTGTCAAATCTAAAAAAAGCAGTGTTAGTTTATAGCAGGGGTTCCCAATCTATGGCCTGCGGGCCAGATCTGGCCCACAGCACCAACTCATCCAGTCCACCACCTCATTCCAGCTGCCACCGCCACCTCAATCCTTGTCTCCTTTGCTTGGCTTGACGTGCCCCTAACAGCGCTTTGTAGCAGGGTGGATGTTGTAAGGCTTATCCACCCCATCATAATCCTCAAAAGTTAATTTTTGCAGTTTATGCCCTCATCATCTTTAATGAAATTTTGTTCTGACTGTAGAGGTAAAATACCTGAAACAGGTGGACACAATAAATATTTGTGTTGCTTAGGTGACAGATATAATCACTAACTTGATTTTTAAAAACGGTCAGTTTTGTTTGAGGTCTTATATTTGGGAGCAGTCCTTATAGGCAGCAGTTTCCCTGAATAAAAAATCCAACAGCCAACCAGATAACATCTTCATCTTAGCAGGCAGGCTTAATAACTTGAATAGATACTCCAAAAAAGACATCATATCAGTTTTTAAATATGAAAGAGCAATAGAAATTGCTCAAAAGTTATTAGCAGCTCAAAAAGTGGCCATGACTTCAAAGGACTAAATCAGTCCATCAATTTCAAAATCAACTGCAAAATGAACAATGAAAAGGGAATTACATTCAAAAAAGCATATAAGCTCTATGGCCAGGTTGGGATATTGGTTTTTTAAATGTTAAGATGATGCCTGTTGGTAGACCAGTTTATGTTTTTTCCCTATCAAAAAAGGTGAGATGGTCTAATAGTTCAGGTAGTGGGAGCTTTAAAAGTACCCCAGCAAAGGAGGACCCATAATTCTCTTTCTGCATCTAATACTTGCAGCTTTTGTCATTTATCAAACAATTGTTTTAGCATAGGAATTGCCTCTTCACTGCCCCCCCTTTCTTTAACACCATATACACTAGCAGGAGATTATAACAATAGTAGTCTTCTTGGCTTATTTTTCCTTAACCTGGTTTAAAATGTGTGCTGTCACTCACTCCCATAATGTGCTTGAAAGGCTAGTAGCCCGTTCATTTACTGGCTGGTGATGAGGAATGCGCCTCCACCAGCACCCGCCCTCCCATAAACCTTTTCAGAACTTTTAAGGTTCACAGCCTGGAAACCTATTTTGTAAAATGCCAAAGTTAAACCTCATTAACCATTTTTCATTTTACACAGATATTGCTCCACCAATTAGAAGGATAAACTTTAGAACCTTAATCTTGGGTAGGATCCAGTTGTGGAAATTGTCTAACAGAGCAAGGGAAGGAAGTGTCCCAATCTCTGTTGTGGCCTCTTGTATGCCGCCAAGAAGTGGAATGTCTGGAAATCTCTCCATTTCAATGTTTGGAGGGCATGGGGTTGGGAAAGACAGGCCTATTTTGGCAGCTGTATTAACTGTAAACCCTGAAATTTGGTATACCGTATATACACTTGACAATAAGTCGTCCCGAATATAAATTGAGGTACCTAATTTGGACCTCTAAAACTAGGACAGTAGGGTGTGGAAAATGCAGCAGCTGATAGTGAGTTTCAATGATTAAAATACATGAAAATGTGGTAAAATTAATTAATTTAGATATTCGTGTGGGTATGTTTTTGAGTGTTTATGTTAACCCGAGTATAAGTCGAGCCCCATTTTTGGACCTCATTTGGGGGGGGCTAAAAACCACAACTTATACTCGAGTATGTACGGTAATTTCAAATCCCATGACAGAGTTCTTGTAATTGTTTCGTGACACAAAACTTTGTGTGTTTATAGTGCACTCAAAGTGTTTAAGACCTATGAAATTTAGATTTCTAGTTACTTACCCAGAAATCCAACATTGTCTGCTGTAACTAGTAAGGTCACAATAACTGGTGTAGATGGTATAAAACATCCCATTTATCCATAGTGATACATTACTATTATAGAACATTGGTATAGTATTTTACTGACAAAAAATATATATTTTAGGATACTCGTTAGGTCTCCGTGCTAGATATGTCTATTAGACACCTGTGGGTAACGGTACAAAAATCAAGAGATCATACTACAGAATTCTCCAGTATCCATAGCGTTTGGTATAGTTTCAATTTTAGATTGAAAAATGTTGAATGCCTGGAAAACACCAATCTGGTTTCTCAATTACATAGAGAGATTGGCATTATACTACAGAACCTGACAAATTCAGTTTGGATTTTGTGGGGAGACTATGTTTGAGCATTTGGAGGTCACGTAATTCTTTTGATATCACTTGCAGAGCAATAGATTCTGCCCCTGAGTAACCTTTGTTGCTAAAGGAGAAGCACAGGAGCATTGCCTCCAGTGAGACACAGAATTTCTGTAACAATTTTTGACTACTGAAGGAAATTGTATCATCCTCTTTATTTGTCTTTCTCTTTGCAGCTGAATTGGCTCAGTGTGGACTTTAACAACTGGAAAGACTGGGAGGATGATTCAGATGAAGATATGTCCAATTTTGATCGTTTTTCTGAAGTAAGTGGAGTATTCAGCAGTTTGTTTGGGATAAAACAAGCAAAGACATTGCTGGTGTTGGATAATTGCTATAAAAAGATGACCCAGAAATTTGTTTTAGTTGTTAGAGTTCAAACGTGCTAATGTCAAGGTTACATTGAAAATTATTATTCCATTTTGTAATTTAGATGATGAACAACATGGGTGGTGATGAAGATGTAGATTTGCCAGAAGTAGATGGAGCAGATGATGTAAGTAGCTACCTGAAGTCTCCTTGCTGAGGCTATTGTCTGTATATGATGGCTGAAGTCATGTTGGTTTGCATAGTAAGTCACCCTAGAGTAGGCCTATTGAATCAGTTGAGAAGTGGTGCCAGCAAGTGTATATAAGTGTGATTGCTTTGCTCCCCCCCCCCCCCCCTTGGTAATGTCATTTGATTCAGATAGGCCTATTCAGGTTGAAACACTATATTCCAGTGTATAGCTTAATTTGTATCATCGCTCATGTTGAAAACCTCTGGGGTTTTTGTATCTAAACTCAACTTGCTTTTTATATTCTGCAAAGATTAAAAATCTGTGGTTTAATGGTTGAAGCTCTTTCCCAATTGTAAGGAAACTCAGGTAACAGATTGAACCATTTATCACTCCAAACATGGACACAATAATGTTCCTTTCTTGTACAGTAGAACCCCGCATAACAAAAAAACTCCGTTCCATGGAGCTCTCCGCTATGCAGTTTTTTCGTTATGTTGAACAAATGGGCGATACCCCACATAACCAAAAGAAAATGTTCATTATACAGGGTTTTTGTTAACTTCCCTGCTTAACGAAAACCGCAATTGCCACACAAACGCTTCGTTGTACGAAACTTTCATTATATGAAGCATTTGTTATGCGGGGTTGCACTCTTTTCTGCCCCAGGTAAATGTAAAAGGTGGGTTCCACTCTTTGGTTCCTTGAAAAAAAAATTAAATTAACTACTTAGCTGAAACTAAGACCATTAAATACAATGAGACTTCCTTTCTCTGATATGGGTCAGTTAGACTAGACTAGTATAGTTTATGCATGTGTGGCTAGGACAGCACTGCAGATGTGTTTGGAGATATTGACATTGCCAAAGCTTGTGTTCCAGCTGTTCTATACTACAGGTATTGATACACTGTAGTGGGAATGAGATGGTGCTTGTGAGATTTTGCTGGTTACTTGGGTGAAAGTTAAGATATGGGAAAGTGAAGTCATTGTTTTGATGTCCTGAGTGAGGAGGCTATGTTAATCTATGGTCTGAATTGCCTAATCTTTAGACATATAGTTTGGTTTAAACTAAATAACTTTTTTCCTTTTGCAGAATTTTACTGCTTTTTTGAAAAGTTATTTACATAAACCGTAGTATTGGGGAAGCTAATCTATCTTTACTGCAGAGCTTAAGATAAAAGATAACTTTTTAGAAGACACTATAGATAAGCAAAAAAAAAGCAGTCAGCATCATCATTTTGGATTCACTGACTCAGGTGATTGGATCTCTAGAGAACCCTGCTCACTTGCATTGGAGGTGGAGTTGTCACTTCAACCTCTTTTTTAAGAGAGAGTTCTTTCATACAATGAGGTGTTAGTCACAAGTCTGCAGTGTTCAACATTTTTTTTGGAATAGTAGCCGTGTTAGTCTGTGGTTCAGGCATATCTGGAAACAAAAACACTGCAGCACTTTAAAGTAACTGCTATATTTTTTAATGTTAGCTTTCGTGTTCAACATGTTATATGTGGATAAGAGTTTTCCCTGTAGAAGCACATTCCAGAATCAGACATGTTCCATGAAACTTATCCTATTGAGATGGTGGAGTTAGAAACCATAATTTTTGCTCCACAATTTCCTCTATGAAGGGTGATCTTGAGTGAAAGGTCCAACTGGAGACTTAGGCTTTCAGAAAGTGCAGAACTAAGATGTAAAGCAGTGAAAAACTGCCATAAGAAAAAGACAGTCTCCCTACCCCCACCCCAAAAAAGCATAATCACCATCATTTGGTTTTTTGGGTGGAGAAAATGGAAAACTCAACAATTATAACTGCACTGGCTAGAACCAACATACAATTCCCCTTTTAGTTTGAGGGAACATGACAGTACACATTGATGTTGAAACATGGGCTGTCAAATACAATTGGCAACAACTTTTTTGAGTTGACATTTGTGGATTCTTTCTAGTCCCTAATAGAGGGATTATGTTTAATCCCATTTCAAATTAAAACTATTTTTTTCTTTGAACATAAATGATTCCATATAACTTAGTTGTTGCCCAAGGAGATCCTAAATATATGACATAAAAACAATGTACTTTATACCTAACTTTCTGTTTTCTTGTTCAGGATTCACCAGACAGCGATGATGAAAGTAAGTTGAATACTTGATAGTCTGCTTATGTTTGCGTTATTATTACTTACAGTAAAATAGAGTACTTGCCACTTCCAAAAGTTTTCATAGTTATGTCTCTCATACTGCATTGTCATTTGCCTAACAAACAAGGATAGCTAGGGGTTTACTAACTTGCTGTTTGATTTAAGTGAGGAAATGCAAGAACTTTGTTCCTGAAGGTAATTGTTAGGGAAGGCTTCTTTGAAGGAAGAGGAGGGAAATACCTTGAGTGAGAGTAGGTTGTGAGTTTCCCTGTTTTGTTAGCAACACTCTGCCTTGGAATAGATTTATTTTAGGTTTTTGTTAGAAATAAGGTATGATTCCCCACTCTTATAGGTAAGGGTTGACTGGGCATCTGCATGAAATGGAAAGGAACTTCATCTTAAATTAGGCTAATGTTAAAAAGCCTAATTAAGCTGGGCATTTGCCTAGTGTTAAAAAGATGTCATGATAAACATCAGACAACCTTCATGGAGAGTGATTCCCCAGCCAGGTACCACCTATGAAAAGGCCTCCGTTTTGTCTCTTATACTTTGTGAAGAACCTGAGAGACTGGTGTGGCATGTCCTCGGAAGAACTGTTCCAAGGAGTTAAGAACAGGAAGACTATCACAATGATGATAGCCAATATCTGGAACGGATATGGCACCTCAAGAAGAAGAATATTGTGTGTAAATGGGGCACTTGTAGAAAGCATGGGTGGATATATACAGGAAAGGGTTAGCCTTGAATTTAAACTTCCCAGCCAGAGTTATTCATCATGTGTAGAGGACTGTGATTCCCAGCATCTCCAGCCAGCAGTGCTGCTTTAATTATCGTATTCCGAATCATATAGTATTGGCTTTGTCAATTAGGAAATTAATCGTAAGTTGTTGGAGGTGAAAGAGGTTCAACAGAAATGTGATTTTCTTCCTTTGCTTCATTTTGGAAATTAACATCTAGGCCAGGGGCTGGCAACCTACAGCCCAGTGGCTGAATCCGGCCCATGGCGCCAAATCATCCGACCCCCAACCTTGCTCCAGCCGCCGCCAGAATCGGCAACGGACTCATTTACGGCCGCATAAACACATTTATGACAGCCGTGGACGTGTGTTACACACCAGTCCGGCCCAGTCAGCTGTCTAAGGGAGCATGGTCTGGCTCGTGGCTGAAAACGTTGAGAACCCCTGATCTAGGCCATCAGAGGTGGGGTTCTTGGATAAGTTCTTGGATAAGGTTTTTTCTTTACCGCCTTTCCTATAGCATAATAGTTCTAATGCTACTGCCATACTGCTTGTTTTCTTTTCAGAAATGCCTGACCTGGAATAAAAGAAACTGACTTTTTGGGGTTTGGAGAAAGAACTTCATCACAACATTTCATAATTGGGATAAGAATTCCTGAGTTAATAGCTCAAAAGGCAGATAATACATCCTTTAATTCATCTTCAACCTGTTTTAAGCAGCTTCATTGATGGGTGCGTACCATTGTTCAGGGCAGTCTTAAAGCTACCAGAGGCAATAATGTTATGCATGAAAGTTTTTCCAGACTTCCAAAACAACAACAACAACACAAATATTTGAGGTATAGGCAATCAATACAAAACAGTTGCAATAAAAGGGTTTACGATGCCTCTTTGCCTAATCATAAGATATTTCAATGGGAAAACTCTCAATTTACATGAAGTGGTATAATTGTACGTCTCTTCCCCCCCACTCCCCCCCTTTCACCATTGTGAACTGCAGACAAGTTAGTTTCAGATTTTATGCCTGGAACAGAACTGGCCAAAGCAATGTTTTAATTGGCTTTCAAAAGTTAAACTTGGTAACATGCTGTACCTGTAGGGTTGTTTTCAGGGTATGTTCCACTAATGTTTAATGGCTCTTCACTTCGTTGTATTTAATCAATAGTTAGTGTTCAAGATATCCTAGCTAAAACTAGCAACCCCTCTAAAACTTAAAATGGGTGAAGCCTGTACATTTGGTTGTTTGATTCTCAAAGCTCTTGCATCTCTTAATATGGAGGGGTAAGGGAGTGTACGTTATTGCTTGTCAATCTGTACATTTAGACCAAACTGTATTTGCACTGTTGGTATGAAAGCGAGTGGTAAAATGTTAATACACTATTTGATCTTTTTTCGTTTGGGTTTTTCTTTTGACCAGCTTATGATAAGCCTGAAAACCTCAATTTATGTTCAGAGCAGTGGGGATTTTTTTAATGTCTACATTATTTCTAATAAACTGTTGAAGACTCCATGGCTGTCAACTGGCTGGCTGGCTGTAACTTCATGTATTCTTACTATTTGTTGGAATGGAATACTTTATTTCTAGTTGGAATAAATAGTGCGGGGTTATTTCATCTGCTTGAAGGAGGAAAGTTGTAATATTTCCAGGCAAGCCTTTGTTGGGATGGGGAGGGATCTGTAAGTTGTGGGTACACTTACAACAGTTTAAGAAAGATGTGTTGTGATTTGACTAAAATAAAAAATTCTGTCCTCCTTTAAAACTTTGGCCTTCTGCATTTGAAGCTTGATTTTTGCATTTCCTTTTAGAAAGTTTCTAAGTTGAATATGTCCGAGTAGATAAGAACAAATGAATTCCCAGAAGATTTGTACTCTTAATATTAAGAGAAATCGTTTCCCAAGACATGCTTCAGTATTCTCTAGATTTCTTCATGTTCACTTTGAGATGTACATAATTCTCTAGCTCTTTCTTGATGTATCAAGAGGGAAAATGACATCTTAGCCAGTTTTTACTAGTTACAGTTAGCAGTAGCAATTAAACTTGTATACCACCCCATAGCACTTAATGCACTCTCTGGGTGGTTCACAAGGTAATCAGCATTTTGCCCCAACATGCTAGGTACTCAGCTAGTAGGCAGGCAAAGTAGTAAACAGTCAAACTAATGTTAAATTGTAGCTCATAAATTTGCATTTAAGAGTTGCCTTTAAGCTACTTAGGAATACGACTGGAAGTCAAGGAAGAAATGCTATCATATTCAGAGCTGCTACACATAAAGCCAGTTCAAACATCCAGAGCTCTGCTTTATAAGTTATTATTATTTATTTGAATTTGTATCTTGCCCTGGAGCGACTCCTGGCGGCTCACAACAGACATAAAATCCATAAAACATCCATTTAAAATTAATTTAAAAGACCAACCCATTAAAAACCCACCCATCGGTAAGAGAGGGACAAGTTGTGGTTTCTCTTTTCCCATTGCACCCAAACAAGCAAAACATCTTAGCATAGAGTCTGAACTAGAAAACTGGATGAAATCTAAGGTTTGCCATGCTTGTAATAGTGCAGTTGAAGGTGTTTGGGCTGCTGCCACAATGCAGTTGATAAATTGAAGTACTGCAGCCAAAATTCTGTTCACAGAGTTTGATCCCAATGGGCTTTAAAGCTGACTCAGCCTTTCCTTCCCAAGTAAGCAAAACAAGTCCCCTGTTTGTTGGGGCATAATGCTAATTAACATGTAAACCACCCACGGAGTGCTGTAAACAATATGGGGCAGTATATAAGAATTGTTGTTTGAGTTATTGATTGTGTCAAGTTTTTGGGACGCTAAGACACTAACTCTCCAATAACCTTGGGACAAGAAAAGTAAATGGAATCCAAACCAGCACTAGAAGGTACAAGATTATTATTACTTCTTATCCTTTTCCCAGTCTGAGCTGAGTGTAGCCCAAACTTTTTACAATCCACTAGGTCTCCAGGAATCCAGATCTCCTTACTTCCAGAATCTTGGCTTTATTTATTTATTTTCCTTTATTATTTTGTCTAACTATCCTAATGTAGCCATATCAATAGTAGAATGTGTCTTTGAGGCCAGAGGTGAACAGAGAACATCTCACAGGCATAAGGTAAGTGCAGTTTGAAAACATATAAAAGGACAAATGGAGGCAAGAAGGAAGCAAAGCAAAGAGCCTGACAGAAAGAGGCTAAGCAGAATTAACTTATTAATAGCAAATTTTCTAACTGAGCAGTTGTCTTCATTCAGCTAAAAACTGGGTGCCATATAGGCTCATTATGGCTGAAGATGGTGCACTAATGAGCCAGTTTATTAAGTGTATCTCATCTTGCAAACACACAAAATAACCCAAAGATAAAAATCACCTCATGCTGATACAAATTAACATACTAACTATTTTGTAGGTTGGAATGCTGTTGTGTAGAAATGGACTCCTTGCCCAACCAAGTTGCCGCTAGTACAACTTGTTCACAGATCTCAATAATAAGTCTGCCGTAAATTGTGAACAACTATTAAACCCTATGCTTACTTGCTTCAGAATAAGCAAGAATGTTTAATAGTGGTTTGGAATTTGTTTATTTTGGTTTATTCCAAAGCTGATAATTTTTTCCTTTTTCCTCCAAACTGGAAGATAGATAGATAGATAGATAGATAGATAGATAGATACACACACACACACAGCCAAAATATACATAAATATTACCCTATTTCCTACTTAACAGTTCTGTTGAAACAGTAAATATTATATTCCAATCCTTGAACAAAAACTGACCAGAGACAATAGTTTTTGTTCAAGGAACAGTTTTTGTTCAAGGATGGCATATCAACTTGGACTATTCATTTCTGTCAAGTAAGAGCTATGGCCTGGAAGTGTTAGAGCAGGGGATCTCAACCTTTTTAAGCCGGGGGCCAGTTGGTGGGCCGGACTGGTGATCCTTCCACCAACACACACACACCCAACCACCAGTCTGGCCAGCAAGCACTTCCCCCCATGCTGCCACCAACACCCCCCCCCCCATGCCACCAGTCCAGCATACACACACACACGCTGCTGCCACCAAACACCACCACATGCCACCAGTCCGGCCTGTAAACACCCACACACACTACCACTACTTCCCTGCTTACCGGCCTGCCATGGATGAAGGAAGGGTCCTACCTGTCCTTGTCCATGCTTGGCCAGAGCAGCCCCCAGGAATGACGTGGGCGGCCGGGTGCATCTTCCACCGTTGCCATCCTTGTCCCCTCCACCTGGCCTGGCATGTCCCTAATGCCACTCTGTAGCAAGACGGATGTTGTAAGCCTTCTTACAACATCTGCCCTGCTATGGAGCGGCATTAGGGACACACCAAACCAGACGGAGGGGACAAGGACGAGAGCGAGGGTGTGGGCCAAATGGAATGGTGCCATGGGCCAAAGGTTGAGAACCTCTGTGTTAGAGCTTCATCTTGCCTGAAGTATACTGTACAGCTGAAGAAGAGATTGCAAACAAGTAGTTCCTTAAGTCTTGATTTTGTGTGAACTTGCAAAAGGTGCAACCAAACATTTAAAGGGTATCTAAAGAGTCTTACTAGACCCAAGCTAACTGTCAGAGTGGAGGTAGAGCAGGAAAAAAATGCCTGCATTAGTATTATCTGAAGTACTGCTGTTCAGATTTAGTTGCCTGTGGTAGTGTTGGTATTGAGGATGCTATAGCAACAGGAATACTTAACTTTGGTCTACATTGTATACCAGAAATAAACTAGTACTTTTTTTAAAAAGATGCCCATTCTCACACTTTGAAGAAGGGCTAAACAGAATCAAATGGAAGCCTGGGAGGAACTGGGAACCGAAGATGATTTTTCCTGTGAAAGCCACCAAACTCCCAACTGGCTTATGTGTCAAGCCCTTTACCTGAGCCCTGAAGAACTTGATACGAAGCAGAAGGAAAGTTACTGCTGGGAACCTCCTTCCTCTTGTTGCAGAATTCTCCCAGTTTTACTATGATATTTGTGATGTCAAGTGGAAAGCTCAGGTGTCGTGATCTTCCATGGTGGTTCAAAGAACAGAAGCAGGATGATTTAAAACGTGGGTGGGTGTGAAGTAAAAGTAAGTTCACCATCACTGAATACACCCCCCCCCCTTGTGTTCTACTCACCTTGTGTATGCATAAGACTGGCCAACAGTTGCTTTGGTGCCGGAGTTTTTTGAGCTGATTTCATATGATCCCCTGAATTCAAACATGGCATTGGTTTTTGCCTAGGAGCTCAAGATATAACCTTTTAGTGAAATATATGTTATACTATCTTAAGTTAAATCCATGGAAAAAATAAACTAAACATGGAATTTTTATTATTATAGTATACAAATATTATTATATACAAAGATAGAGGAAAAAGTCATTGATGTAACCAACTAGTCACTGAACACTTCAGAAGCTTCTTTTCCGTGACATTCTTGAATGTATTTTGGAACAGTCACTTTTTAAACTCCATCAGTAATCTGCCATCATGTGCGTATCCCATCTTCCTTGGTAGTGGTCCTCCATAGTTTTAATATCCTGGTGAAATCTTTCACCTTGTTCCTCACTGGTGTCTCCTAAATTTTTAGGAAAACAGTCTTAAGTGGCTGTGTAAATAGTGCACCTTAATACTCATGTTCCACCCAAGGGATTTGAAACTTAAGCATCTCGTTTAACAGTTCAACATAGTTTTCAGCTTTGCGTTTACCCAGAAAATTTCCGACAACTGCAACAAATGAAGTCCAGGCTTTTCGCTCAGCCTCATTCATCGAATGACAATAGGGCAAATATACAGGAACCAATTCTTGTATATGTGATTTAGAACTGCACAAAATGGAGTTAGAACTGCACATTTCACGTAGAACTGCACGTTAAAAAAACTGATCTAAAAAAGTAGAGCAGGTAGAGAAAAACTGATTTCATATTTTGATTCAGCAACCTAAATATAGCTAAAATCATTTCTAAAATCCTAGGCACCAACAAAAAACAAATTCTTGAAAAATGGAGTTAGAACTGCACATTTCGTGTAGAACTGCACGTTAAAAAAACACTGATCTAAAAAAGGAGCAGATAGCGAAAAACTGATTTTATATTTGGATTCAGTGACCCAAATATAGCTAAAATCAGTTTTAAAATCCTAGGCACCAACAACAACAAAAATTCTTGTAGGCCTGTGTAATTTGTCACTTTTATCCATACATGGCTAGCTGAAATGGCAGAGGAGAGACATGCAGAAGGGTGTTTTTTTTTCCTTGGGAAATGGCAGGTAAGAGAAGTTTATCCCTCCCAAGATCCTTCCCTAAAGGTGTGTATAGCTTTAAAGATGTTGCCCAAAACTGAACACAGAAGAGCCTCCTTGAAGATGGTGGTATGTTTGAACCACAATCGGGCGTACCCTGGTAACAACAACCTTGTGTTGCCGGCTAATCTTTTTCACACTAGGTCAGGCGAAAGGAACTGCAGAATGAACTTGCCAAAAGGTGCCTTCATTTTGGCAGTTTCACGTCTGGCCTAGACACGGAAGAAGAACACTGAAAACTAATTTGGGACCAAGATTAGCACAAGATAGCTGCAGCACGATTCCACAGGTAGATGCACCCATAATATTCCATGCAGATGCATCTTAGATCAGTTGGAGACTTCAGTGATTGGCCCTTGGAGGACAGGTTGCAGTAATCCCAATCTGGTGAGCTGCAACCTCTTTCAGGGGCTACTGCAAACTGGGTAGATAAGTCAAATATATAGGTGAAACTCTGAAAATTAGAATATCATGCAAATGTTCATTCAGTTCGGTAATGCAACTTAAAAGGTGAAACAAATATATGAGATAGACTCATTACATGCAAAGCGAGAGAGTTCAAGCCTTACTTTGTTATAATATTGATGCTTATGGCTTACAGTTTATGAAACCCCAAACCTCATGTACTCCATAATCATCACATAATCTCATGTACGCTGTACGCCATGATCGTCGCAATCGTAACGAATTAAGGCATGACATATCTCACTTTGCATGTAGTGAGTCTTATTTCATACTCATATATTTGTTTCACCTTTTAAGTGAAATGAATGGACATTTGGACGATATTCTAAATTTCCGAGTTTCACCTGTAGCCAATATTTATTCTAGAGTTTGTCTCCCTCACAATCCATGTTTCCCATCTAGATAAAGCTTGGTAGTCCTCTGTCCCAATTATTGCCTTTCATGAAGGAAAACTGCTCTTCCCCCAAGAATTAGTGACAACCTCAGCATGAGGTGCTTGATTTATACTGATGTGAGTTGAAAATGTTTGCTTGGATATGAGTAGCAGCCAACAACAATGAGCTGAAATTGTAGGCCCTTTTCCCGACAGACCCAGGATCACTCACTCCCAGATATAATGCCTGTTTAGCCAGTTTTCTTTAAGCATGATCTGGATTACAGGTGTCTTTTGCTTTCTAAAAACTGCCACATCCCAGAACAAATGCTGCTAAAAAGAAAGGATAAAGGAAGGTTTCCAAGTGAAGGTAGATATTCCAAACCTGGAAAGAAAGTGAATGATTCAAGTCCCAAGTATTGTCATGCTGATTCATAAAATGAACCCAAATAAACGGGCAAGGAAACCACCTCTTAAGAAATAGCAGATGGGACCTGTGGTGAAACCCTGACAATCCATGGTTCTCTGCTGACCTTTCCCAAATGTTTTGTAATTTATCGCACCGGAAAGGAGTTGCTGGATGTTTTCTGTAACTAAAATACTGTATACAGCTCCGAGGACTCTGTGTAGTTCAATATGAGAAGTGGCCCAACTACTGTAGTCCTACATTTTGGTGTCACAGCTACATTTTTCTATCTCCTGCTCTTTTAGTAAAGGTAAAGATTTCCCTTGCTCGAAAGCCAGTTGTATCCGACTCTAGGGCTAGGTTCCCATCTCTGTTTCAAAGCCAAAGAGCCAGCGCTGTCTGCTTCTGCAGGCATTTCTGTGGTCATGTGGCAGCCATGACTAGTCACCTGAGTGCACGGAGCGCTGTTTACCTTCCTCAGGGACGGTATAGCAGGCGATTGGTTTGGTTGTAAGCAGCATTGCATGTACAGAGTGCAACATCTCACACCCTTCAGTGCTGCTGTGGAGGAGGATCCCTGGATGGATGCACACAACTCCTGGGGCACAAAGCATCCAAACGTAAGTGGTAGATGTCTCCAGTTTCACAAAGAGACCTGTTATATCCTTAACCTCTTCCCCATGCGCATTGCTGTTTGTTTCTCTTTGGTCTTCTGTCTGTCTTGATGTATATTCAACGTTTCTTTCCCTGTGTTCACACACACCTTGCCACAGCCGTACATTCTCTTGTCTTTTTCTTACTGCTTTCAGGGGCCACAGAAAGGAAAGTGTTCTAGAGAGTTAGCTGCCTAGAGGCTCCTGTGGGGGTCAGAAATCCTAAGTGTCTCCCAGATTTGTCTCGGGAGTTGGTAAGGGAGGACTGCCACCTAATGTCAAAATATAGCACTTCAGGCTACAGATGGTTTCTAATTTTGTTAACATGATTCCATTAAAACCCAAACAAAACCCACAAATGCACATTCCAACACTCCCATGTCAAATTTTAAGGGTGCAAGTGCCATGGCTAGGTATTCATAGCAAAAATAAATGCACATGTCTTTGCAGTGGCTCAAGTGGCTAAGACGCTGACTGGAAGGCAGCAGGTCAGCAGTTTGAGGCCCAAGTACTGCATGACTGAATGAACTCCCGTCTCTGTCTCAGCTTCTGCCAACCTAGCAGTCTGAAAGCAAGACATTACAAGTAGATAAATAGGGACCACTTCAGTGGGAAGGTAAACTGTTCTGTGCGCTCATGACCACAGAAACGTATGCAGACAAGCGCTGGCTCTTCGGCTTTGAAACAGATGAGCACTGAACCCTAGAGTTGGATACGACTGGCTTTCCAGCAAGGGTGACCTTTACCTTTTATTATTAGAAGAAAACTGGAGGCTGTCCCCACCCCACTCCACCTGATAAGAGGTTCAAAAGTGTGTGGCAACTTTCATATATATATAAAGCAAAACAGATCTTACCTGGGACATAGTTTTACAACTCAGGAAATAGAGTACCCTAACATTTCCTCTTATAATATTTGACCTTAGATGTGTCTACCAATGTATTATTATCACTTTCTTATTTATCATTCTAGTTTAGGAACAGGAGTAGGGAATTCATTTGTTGTCACCACTTCTGTTGAACAATTGGAAGGGAAACATCCAATCCCTTGCAGGTCACCCAAAGCTCTACCAGAAGGTCCTAGTGAATATTCTGTAAATATCCCTGCCTGAAACCTCTTCCCAGACTGGAGCAAATCCTCTGAATAATTCAGAAGACTGTTGTGTTAGCTGGTCTCATCTGCCATCTTTCTTGAAAACAATATCATTCTAGCTCACCTTTTTCTTCAGGTTTAATCGGTGGGGCATATCTTGGCTCTGGGTTCCTCCAACATTTGGTTCATGATGGTGTCTCACACTCTTCCCTCCTTTCTCTTGAACTGCCTTGGATCCACCGTAGAGTTAGAGAACCACGTGGCCTGGATCCCAACCCAGCCTTCTCTTGGCCATGCCCCGAAACTGTCGTATCAATCCCCCAGTTTTTGTACTGTTTCTTCCCACCCTAAAAAGATTGAAACGCCTCTCTGAAACATTCTTTTATTGGAAAGAAGAACTTTTTTTTACTGAAACATGGCTTTTTGGATCACACCTTTAAATTTTACTTGCCACTGGAACACTCTCTCACTCGCTCACTCGCTCTTTCACACACACACACACACACACACACACACAAGAAGAATGCTCAGGAATGGATTTTGACTCTTGGGCTGAGAGAGGTTCAACCCTATAGGCACAGATAATGGTAAAGGTTGCTTTTGCTGGGAAGCCAGTTGTATCCGACTCTAGGATTCAGTGCTCATCTCTGTTTATAGCCAAAGAGACAATGCTGTCTGCATCTGCAGACGTTTCCGTGGACACGTGGCAGGCATTGACACCAGAGTTCATGCAACGCTGTTTACTTTCCCACTGAAGTGGTGCCTATTTATCTACTTGCAATTTCTTACTTTCATACTGCTAGGTTGGCAGGAGCAGGGACACAGACTGGAGCTCACTCTGTCATGCAGTTCTCAGGAATCAAACTCCGACCTTCCAGTTGCCGAGTTCAGGATCTTAACCACTTGAGTTTTTGCTTTGTTTCTTCTCTGATATGCCTGAAACACAGACTAACACAGCTACTATTTTAAAAAAATGATCCATAAAAACTCACATTAAAATATGGCAGACTTTAAGATGCCACAACGTTGTTTTGTTCTGCTGCTGCTGCTGCTTCCTCTGCTTCTCTATTGTTTTTTCCTTGTCTGATATGCCTGCACAGACTAACACAGCTACCACTTTGAAAACCTCAGTTGCTCTGCGAACATCAACTGAGCTCACAAGCTCGCTCACATCAAACAAAAGATAATAAACTTTCCCTGTACATTGAAACAGCCTCTTCATGCAGCAGTATTTATTGGTCTTCTATGGCAAATGACCATTTGCTCTGACATTCTGAAAAGGGATATAGGTTTGTATAACATGGCCCAAACATACAGAATTGTGTGCCCTTCTGTAGATAAGCCTTCCACAATCTGGCACCCTGTCTAAATGAATTACTGCTTCCACCCGGCATGGCCCTGGACTGGAGCTATAGTGGTGGGGATGGTAGTGATTACTAGGTTGAGGGAAAAGTTGATCTTGGCATCTTTTTAGGGCTTGAAGGTGGGAGGAAACCCAACTCTTCCATTCCATGTATGGTTGCCAGTAGGTGGCACCCACGTTTGCCTGAATAAGCCCCACAATAAACAAAGACGATTTGCTGTTCACTCTGAGATGAAAGGAATGGTATTTCCATACATAACCATCAAAAGGATGTGTGAGCTTCTTTTACGCTCTCTGTGAAAATATTACCTCACCTAAAGCATTGGGCCCAACAGCAAAATGAACGGAGGAGGAACTCTGATTCTCAACGGCCATGGAGACGAAAGAGGCCATGCCAGATGGCTGTGAAGGCCAAGGTGAAGGCGCACCTTGATAAAATCCTCAAGGCTGCGGTAGTCCATGCATGTCTCATTTCATGTGTGCCTCAGGAGATGGCTCCAAGATTATAGTGCATGGGTCGCTTCAGGGATGGCAAGCTGGAATCCACTTTAAACAAATTCATACCAATGGCTTTTTTCCTGCTTCAGGAAAAAATGCATTCTTGGATACAGTGGATGACAAATATACATTGGTTTTGTTAATGCAAGAGAGAAAAACTGCACTGGAGCCTCATAACTTTAGGGTTACCAACCATAGACAGGTCTTTTCTTCTAGTGTACATTTCTGTGGCAATTTATCCAGCCCTTGGTTGAAATTTTTGAACTTTTAAGGAGCCACAACGTTTTTTGCTGTTCTGCTTTATTTATTCTCAGATATGCTTGCACAGACTAACACGGCTACCACTTCAAACATTTGAACTTAATTGTGACTGCTGTATGTTTAAGGATTTGGGTGAGCATCAATGTTGGTGCTGCCTTAAAGAAAGGGATAAATCTGTTTTTGGGATTTCATTACTTGTCATACTTTTCCAATGATTTTTTTCTGGGAAAAGAGTCAAAGCACCTTATCATTAAAATGGGCAGTATGATTTATTCTCCTCACAAGGACAAACTATATATTTTATTTATTTATTTATTTATTTATTCTGATTTCTATTGCTGGCCAACTCCGAAGACTCTGGGCGGCTCACAGAAAATAAAACCAATGACATTTTAAAAACTAATAAAAAAACCATTAAAACCACTACCAAAAATTACCCTACTCTTTTAAAGAGTAAAAAAAAATAAAAAGATTAAGAGAGTGTGTGTGTTCTTAATAAGTCAGCCAGCAGGCAGGGGACACCGCATTGCTGGCTCCCCACACCTGCTTTGCCAGCCAGGTTTTCAGCCCTTTTCTGAAGGGCAGCAACTCTGTCTGGAGACGCAGGTCAATTGGCAGGAGGTTCCATAGGGCCAGAGCAGAAACTGATAATCAATTGGCCATAAACTACTATTTTTTAAAAAAATCAGGTAATTACATCCCATTAAATGCATGGCCCTGTTTTGGGTTTTAATTTCATTCACCAGCTCATTTGACAAATGAAAATTCATCCCACCATGTTTTATTTACACTTACCAGTCCAAAACCCAGTGGGTAATCTGGCACCTGATTGTTGACTAAATTAGAAGGCAGTTCTTGTACAAGAAGGTAACTCATGTAATCACTAATTTAAATGGTGGTTCATCAATGTGCAGCACCAGGCACAGACTGAAAAAAACTGAGAGGGCCATCACTAGAATGAAAAATATGTTTTTTAAAATTAAAAATGTTGCTACGGATGAATGGCTGCATTAGCTCTGAAAAAATCTGGAGTGTATTTGTACGGCGTTAACAATGTTATCATATGGGACTGCAGTGGCTCATGTGGGTAAGGCGCTGACTGGAAGGTGGGAGGTCAGCAGTTTCATACAGTAGAACCTCACATAAAGTCCAAACTCAGTTCCACAAGTTTGGACTTTATCCGATTTTGGACTTTATCCGAATCAAATGGGCGATGCATCAGATAACGTTCAAAAATGGACTTTATCCAAGGTTCCTATACCAAATAACTCGAATAACGTCCTTTTTTAGCGGTTTTGGACTTTATGCGATGCATCATGTGTGCATGAAAACCACGACTTTATCTGAATTGAACTTTATCCGAATCAGACTTTATCCAAGGCACTGTACCTGAATATTGCAGGGTGGAATGAGTTCCCGTCTTTGTCCCAGCTCCTGCCAACCTTAGCAGTTCGAAAGCAAGAAATTGCAAGTACTGTAAATAGGGACCACTTCGGTGGGAAAGTAAACAGCGTTCTATGCACTCCGCTGTCCAGTCATGGCTGCCACATGACTACAGAAACGTCTGCAGAAGCAGATATCGCTGGCTCTTGAGCTATGAAACAGAGATGAGCACTGATCCCTAGAGTTGGATATGACTGGCTTTCCAGCAAAAAAACCTTTACCTCTAACAATGTTATAAAAAAAGGCATGTGATACTTCCAACCAAAGCTTGGAAGAGAAACATCTTGGGTGCTACAAAACTCAGAATCCGATGCCTATCATGACCTTTGTCTTTGGTAGTTGGAGATTTCTGGGGCATATATTCCAAAATGTAATGTTTTCAACTCTCCTCCACCCCACAACAAATGACAACATGGGAAGAAAAAAAAGACTGCAAGGAGTGCATGATCTGGAAGACAGATGGTGCTGAGTTCTGAGCTCTGGAAGAATTCTCAGTAGGCAGAAGGTCTGAAGTAGAAATCATAGAGGCTGGGCTCTCTGTTGGGCTGTTTTAATCTGTGTGACTAAAGTTAGTAAGGAACAACATCATCGGGAAACCCACGAACTATGAATGGGGAGCTCAGCCATCCACACTACATACATCAGCTTTGGTCTTGAGAGTCAATGCAGCAGAGTAAGCTGCCCCAGTATGGAGTGCATCTGCACATGCGAAACAAGTGTGGATATTACTGTTAATGAAACAATGTGCAATGCCTCAATCCTACGCCAGTTGAGAAAATATAACCTCTTGTTGGTATTGCTCCACCTTAGATAAGGAGAGAAGTAGCAGCGGACATTGAAAGAACAAACATCCTCCAAATGCATATGTGCCTCAAGTCCCCTGGCTTAAATCCAGGAAGAGCTTTGTGGCAAGAACAAACATTTTTGAGGGTACAGAAGAGCAAAACCAAATTAGAAGATGAAGAAAGGAACTCACTGGGCAAGGAACAACATTAAAGGAGGGTATAGCCGAGGAACTCAACCTCCCCTACGCCACTTGGAGAACCCTAAATAGGCTGAGGGTCGGAGTCCCTAAATGCAAGATCAACATGCTCAAGTGGGGGCTTCTTGGTGGACAACAACACATGGTGTGAATGTGGAGAGATACAGAATCTGGCTTAAGTTTGGCCAACAAGACAGCCAAGAAAGTGGTTTGATTTTGGCAGTCCAAGGTTTGTTCAAGACACAGAAGAAGGAGGAGGAGGAGGAGGAGGAGAGGTGGTGGATGGTGTGACTTCATTTATTTGCAGCTGGGTCCCTCCTGCTGAGTGAATCCTTGTATATCTAGCCCCCAGTCCAATCCTGATGGCATCAAGGGCCTGTTCAGCCAAAGGATGGGGAATTCTTTCATTTTAAAACATGGCCATCCTTGGCATTTCCGAGTTAAACCCAGAAGATTTCAGACCCACCTCCCTCTGCCGTCTGACCCGTTTCCAGCTTCTAGGCGGTGGCTTTGATCTCCTTCTCTGAGCTTGTGATGAAAGTTTTTGCAGCCAGCGCTCAGCAGGGATTAACGATAAAAACAGAAAATAGAAGTTTGTCATATAATCTTCTCAGAGCCCGGATTAGTGTAGCTACAAAGCTTTCACAAGGCAAGAGATGTGGGTCTCTTGCCTGCAAAAAGAATCAGGGTCAGGTTTAATTCAGTATCTGCTATGCAGAGACTGACCAAATAGCCCTTTATTCTGCCTGAACTACTCAGCCAAAGTAAAAGAGGTGGCGGGCACACAGGGTTGCTAGTCCTCAAGAGCAGAGCCATTGAGTTTAGTGGAATTCATTTCTATAAATCTGCACATGGTTAGGGGCTGCATGTATTTCAAGATCTCTGCCTCGCCGCTCCTAATGTTTTGAGTCCAAAATCAAACAGCATTTTAGCAGCCTTTGCTCTTGTGTCTTTGACAAGAGTTTTGAGCTGCTGATATTACCGTAATTCTGACACATTTCCAAGCCCATGAAAGCTCTACCTGTTGTTGAAACTGCTGTTAAGAACACAGGAGCAAGCCATGATCTGTTGTCACTAAAGGTTGTTTTGCTTAGAACAACTCGTGCTGGTTTGGATTAATAAAACTAAGGTGGAAAGGGTGGATCTTTGTTTTTATGTTGTTAAATGTGGTGAAGGAATCTTCTAGCTTGCTGTATTATGGCCACTGGACCTTTTAAAAATTTGGAAGAAATCTGACTGTTCTTGTACCTTCTAGCATCACTTTTACCAACAAAATACAGTAATGTTTTTCATAGCCTGCAATTAAAAACCAGAGGTGACAGATTGTACAACCAAGCTGGCAAGTTAAAAATCTAACAGTCCCTGAGTCTGGTTTGTGGAGTCTTCTTTGGAACGGAAGTCAGCTGGAACTTGCTTGCTTACGTACGTACGTACGTACGTACGTACGTACGTATGCATGTATTCATTCATTCATTCATTCATTCATTCATTCATTCATTCATTTATTTATTTATTTATTTATTTATTTATTTATTTATTTATTTATTTATTTATTTATTTATTTGGGGTTACTGATTGATTTCCACTTAACTATTCACAACCTAGGCTGGGTCTTCATACAGCCTCTTGCTCAGGCACTCTCTGGACCCACACCTGCTGAGTTTATCAAGTGGGGCAGTTCTCCTTCGTATAGTTTGTGAATCCACACTCATGGGTTATGCGCCTGCGCAGAACGGCCGATCGGAGGCTTGAAAAGCTATTGGTCAAAAGTTTTGGCGGTAAGACCGCCCACCCTGAGGCGCCCGCGCGCCATTTTACCTCAGTTCTCTTCTTTCCGCCGTAGCAGCAGGACGATCGTTGAGAGCTTCCTCAATTTTTTCGCCCTTCTGAGGGAAAGTCTTTTGGCAAATTTCTACAATTTTTCTCGGTGATCTTGTCCTCCGGGCAGGATCGCCACCCCGGCTCTGTCTCTTCTCTCGAGTGGATTCAGTAGCCAATTTTTTCGCATCGATCACCGTCTCCCCCCTCAAGGGGGTGGCGGCTGGTCCGCCCTTCGGGGTACTTACCTCCAGAAACTTCCACTGGAAGAATTTTTTCCGCGGTTGATGGCTGCAGCGTTTAAACAGTGCACGGCTTGCCTTAAGAAGTTCCCGGCTTCTGACGGACACAGCCTGTGCCTTTTTTGTTTGGGAGAGTCGCATCAGAGCCAGTCTTGCCCGCATTGCAAAAAGTTTACGCGCCTCGCGGTGCAGAACCGAAGCAATCGCCTCAAGGCTCATCTGATGGAGCTCGCTCTGGCTCCCGCCGCGTCCGCTTCCACATCCGCCGCTGCCGCCCAGCCGCCGCCGGCCTCTTCCTCCATGCTTCCGATGAGGAAGAAGAAAAAGAAGGACAGGAACGGTGAGAAGAAGCGCAAGCATGGGTCGGAGAAGAGACGGTCGCTTCCTCCCACCCCACGCACACCCGCCTCTCCCGGGCCCTCGCCGCCGTTCTCGACTGCCCGATGTCCTTCTCCGGGATCCTCCATCTGGGGAGGACGGTCGTCTTCCGGGTCACCTGATAAAGGACGCAGGGCTGGGGCTCCAGCTCGCCCACTTCAGGTGCTTCCCTCTCCTCCTCGGGGAAGAAACTCCTCGCCGAGGCAGGCCTCCGTCTCCCCAAGGCCCAGGACGCCGACAGACGACGCGGTCGTCAACGTTCCGACGACCGTTTCGCCGACGCCGACACCGGCCACCGTTTCGACGCCCACCATTTCGTGGGCCACCATCCCGCCGGCTGCCGGGGCTCCACCATCAGCGGACTCGGACGGATCTCAGATGGCCCTCGTCCGAGAAATGTTCCAGGTCATGGCGTCGTTTGCGACCAAGTTCCAGGCCTCCATGCCTGCGGCCTCTGCGGCTCCGGTCCCGACCACCGCAAGCCCCGGGCATCCCGGCCCTGCCGTGGCCCCACCGACCTCCCGTGGGTCGAGTGCCCGCTCCGCCGGCCCACCCAACCCGTCATGGTGTGGTCCGGACGTCGATGCGGTGGACTCCCATCCCGCGGGCCCGCCCAGGCCGTACTGGCGCGGTCCCGACGTGGATGAAAGGCTGCCTCCCTCGTCCTCCGATGACTCCAGCTCGTCGTCGGAGGAGGACGAGGGAGACGTCGACGCCGAGCGCACGCCGGAGCAGGCTATCGCCTCAGTGGACCCACTGCGTGGTGAGGACCAGCGCTCACTGACCGCCATGCTCACAAGGCTGGGCACCGCACTCAACCTGAAGGTCGATCAGCCGCCGTTGGAGGGTGAGGATCAGATGACCGCGAAGCTCGACAGACGTACTGTGCGGCCGGTCCACATAACCATGCTCCCCTCCATGATGACTTCGGCGAGGGCGATGTGGAGGAAACCTTTGGCGGCGCACTCCGTTTCGTCCAGGCTCGACAACATGTACCGGGTCCTGGACGAGAACGTCGAGTTCTTGCAGGCTCACCCCCTGCCGAATTCCCTGGTGGTCAAGGCCTTCCAGCACAGGACGGCCACCAGCGGGTTCCCGGTCCCGTCGACGCCGGAGGGAAAGAAACTGGACGCGGTGGGGCGTAAGTTCTACGCCACCGGCTCCCTATTCTTCCGTGCTGCCAACTACTCGGCCGCCATGGGCCTGTATCAATCTCACCTCTGGGAGCAGGTGAAGGTTGAGATAGCGAAACTGCCCTCCGACGCCCAAAAGCGCATTGACGCTCTGGCCACCGAGGGGGACTTCGTCGCCGAGCAGCTGATGCGCACTGCCCGGCATATCAACGACTATGCGGCGAAGGACATGGCCTCCGCAATCTACCTCCATCGCCACGCTTGGCTCAGGGACACCTCCCTCGATGACGCTATGAAGAAGCTCATCGAGGAGTTTCCCTTCGACGGGCAGGGCCTCTTCGGTCAGGACACCGACAAGGTCCTGAATGAGATGCGCCAGACCAATTCCACGGCAAAGTTCCTGGGGCTCACCACGCCGGCTCCGCCCGCCAGGCCGAGGTTCCAGCCCTTCACACGGCGGTTCCAGGGCAACCCACAGCAGCAGGGACCGACGGAGCAGCCTAGATCCAGCTCCTACAAACAGCGGCGGCAGCACAAGCCCCGCTACCGGCCCTACGGACAGGACAAACGTTCGGGCGCGAGGCCCAAGCCCCGCGTTTGAAGCTGCGACGGCCGAGTCTCTCTCGCTCCACATCCCGTACCTCCCCCTCCGGAACTTCCTCCAGGTATGGTCGGGCATCACGGACGACCAGTGGGTCTTAAAGATCTTGTCCTCTGGTTACGCCATCGAGTTCGTGCGGGTGCCTCGGGTAGGAAGACATCGTCTCACCACCTCGTCCCCCCATTTGGAGGAAGAGATATCAACCCTTCTCTCCAAGGGAGCCATCGAGCGGGTAACACCGTCCGACTGGGACAACGGCTTCTACTCGAGGTACTTCGTGGTCCAGAAGAAGGACGGAGGCCTTCGCCCTATCCTGGACCTGCGCCGCCTGAACAAATGCATCCTGGTTGGACGTCTGTCCGTCCAACCAGAGCGGACCGGAAGGGCTCTCTAATTGTTCCATCAGCCAGAGGGGCTCGCCTCTCTGGCACAAGGAGGAGAGCCTTCTCCGTGTCTGCGCCGGCCCTCTGGAACCTCCTGCCAACAGAGCTACGTCTCCGGACGGAATTGCTGCCTTTCAGAAAAGAACTTAAAACCTGGCTGGCGGGTCAAGTGTGGGTTGCAGGTGGAAGGGTAACCTCCATTGGGTGGTTGGTGTAGAAGAACTCTTCCCCATGGTGCCTTTGGATCCTGCAGCCCTTGTTTTTAGGGGGTGGGTAGTTTTAACTGTTTTTAACATGTGTTTTTTAATTTTTATTGTGAACCGCCCTGAGTTGGCTTTGGCCGAGTGAGCGGTATATAAATGTGACAATTAAATTAAATTAAATTAATTAAAATTAAATTAAATTAAATTAAATTAAATCCACACCAGGAAGTTCCGGATGGTGACCCTACAGACCGTCCTCCCCCTCATCAACAAAGGGGACTGGTTCACAGTCATAGACCTCAAGGATGCCTACTTCCACGTCTCCATCCTCGAGGAACACAGACGGTTTCTCCGCTTCCGCATCGGCAATTCCGTGTACCAGTACCGATGCCTACCGTTCGGTCTGGCCACGGCACCGCGGGTCTTCACCAAATGCATGGCTCCGGTGGCCGCGTTCCTCCGCCAACGGAGCATCAGGGTCTTCCCGTACATCGACGACTGGTTGATTGTCTCCCCGACCAAATCGTCGGCCGTTCGGGACACACAATACACAGTCCACCTCATGGAGAGTCTCGGCCTCAGGATCAACTTCACCAAATCGAAGTTGATCCCCTCCCAGCGCGTCGAGTACATCGGAGCGGTACTCGACTCGCTTGCTACGAGAGCCTACGCCCCCCAGAAACACTTACAGGACATTGCGCAGGGGGTGAGCGAACTGCGCACCAAACCGTGCGTCCGGGCGAAGAAGGCTCAGAGACTTCTAGGCCTGATGGCCTCAACGACGGCAGTGATTCCCCATGCCAAGTTGAAATTCAGGTCCCTGCAATCGTGGCTCCTTCACGAGTTCGACGCACTTCGGGAGAGCCAGTCCAAACGGTTGACCCCATCTCCAGAACTGAGGGACCAACTGCTGTGGTGGTCTACACCACTCAACGTGGCCACGGGGAAGAGTTTCTACCCCCCGCAACCCTCGTTGCAGATACTGACCGACGCGAGCAACCTCGGCTGGGGCGCTGCTTGCGGGACTCTCACGGTCAACGACACCTGGACACCGCACGAAACGGTGCACCACATAAATTACTTGGAGCTGCTGGCCATTTGGAAGGCCCTGCGTTCCTTCGAGACTCTGCTCACCGGCAAGGCGGTTCAAGTGGCCTCGGACAATACCACGGCGGTGGCGTACCTCAACAAGCAGGGAGGAACACGGTCCACCACCCTCCTGTACCTGGCAGTGCAGTTGTGGGAATGGTGCCTGGAGAGGCACATTTTCCCAATTGGAGTGCACATTCAGGGCACACTGAATGTCCTGGCAGACCACCTGAGCCGTCTCACTTCGACGACCCACGAATGGGAGCTGGACGACGGAGTGTTCCAGTCGCTTTGCGAGGCCTGGGGGACGCCGAGCATCGACCTCTTTGCATCGGAGTCCAACAGGAAGCTCAGCAGGTACTGCTCCAGAGCAGGCATCGGACTGAACTCCGAAGGCGATGCCTTCATGAAACGGTGGGATCAGGACTATCTCTATGCCTTTCCTCCGTTTCCTCTGGTCCAGAAAGTACTCACCAGGATGTACCAACACAGAACCAATGCAATTCTGGTGGCGCCAGCATGGCCGCGCCAACCCTGGTTTCCGCTACTGTTGCGCATGTCGTCGCAGTATCGCACACTGCCGGAGTCACCGACGCTCCTCCAAATGGAGCACGGCCAGCTGCACCATTCGGACCTGCCCAGCCTCCACCTCACCGCATGGAGGATAACCCCAGACTGTCCAGGATCCTTGAACTAGCGCGGCGCCCTTCCACAAGGAAGTCCTACGCTTCCAAATACAGGCGTTTTTGTGCTTTCCTGGCCTCCCGGCAAACGCCCTCCCCGCAGGTGGGACTGCAGGACATTTTAACCTACCTCCTCCAGCTGGCGGAGTCTGGCCTTAGCATCACCTCCATCCGAGTGCATCTCGCAGCAGTAGTAGCGCACTCTCCTGCTGGCTCGCCCGCTTCTGGGGCCTTCCGCGACCAAACGGTAAAGCGCTTCCTCAAGGGGCTAAGGAACGCTTTTCCGCCGGCCCGGACACCGACGGCTCAATGGTCACTGTCCACCGTTCTCAACGCGCTCACCAGGACCCCCTTCGAGCCCATGGCTACCGCCGATGTTCGTCTCCTCACATGGAAGACGGCATTCCTGGTGGCTATCACGTCTGCACGTCGAGCTGGTGAACTGGTTGCCCTGCGAGCAGACGCACCTTTTCTCCAGTTCTTCAACGACCGCGTCGTCCTCCAAGCGGACATCACCTTCCTAGGGTGAACCCATCTCTGCTCAAAGGTTCTCCAAATGGATCACCTCTACCATCTACCTGGCCTACGAGTCAGCCTCACTGCCACCTCCACCGCATGTCAGGGCGCATTCCACCAGGGCGGTTGCCACATCCACTGCCTTTCTGGAGGGCACACCGCTTGAGGACATATGTAAGGCTGCCACCTGGTCCAGACCTTCCACATTTGTCCAGCACTACAGGGTGGACACCAGAGCCACTGCGGACGCCAGGCTTGGCCGTGTCGTCCTCGCCAGAGGGCTCCGGACTCAACGCCCCTGACGGGTCCACCTAGAGGATCTTCAGCTCATCGTGGGATCATCTCATCCGACTGCCCACCGACCAAGTAAGTGTGAGCTTGCTAATCTCCCATGAGTGTGGATTCACAAACTATACGAAGGAGAAAGTTCTTCGAGTATATAGTTTGTGAATACACACTACCCACCCTGCCTCCCCTCTTGAGCTGCACGGATGAGATCAGTTGGTTTATCCTGTGCTTGGCTTAAGTATGGAACTGAGGTAAAATGGCGCGCGGGCGCCTCAGGGTGGGCGGTACGGTGGGCGGTCTTACCGCCAAAACTTTTGACCAATAGCTTTTCAAGCCTCCGATCGGCCGTTCTGCGCAGGCGCATAACCCATGAGTGTGTATTCACAAACTATATACTCGAAGAACGAAAGTTATCACTGGTAAGTGAAACCGAACTTACCCTGTCCACAAAAGGTAAAACCTGGAACCCTGTCCTGCACCAGAATGAAGCTGTCCAAACTAAAAATGTCATTTCTGTCAAAACCAAACCAGGTTTTCATTTTTTATTTTTAAAAAGGTCTTTATTCCTCCACATTTGGCATGTGGGGAAAACAATCACTGCAATCGAAGGTATGCTCTGCCAGTTCTGAGAGAGCTGAATGGTCTCTTTGCCCTTCCTCTGACATGCCCATAATTTTTAAACCCTGATAAATATCTTTGCAATATGTGGTCTTCCATGTACTATCAAACTGATTACAAGCACTAAGCACCACTATTGGCTAGAGATATTATCTTTTAGAAAATCTCTGCTGGAAGCTAAGCAGGCAGCCCACGTGGGTCTGGTCTGGTCGGCATGGAGGAAAGCACTGCCTTGTCTTCAGAGGGAAGGATTTGTTCATGCATGTTTGCAATAGTCTCTTGGGAAGGGTCCCAAGAAATGGAGGAAAAGAGGAGAAATGAAAGTCATTGTAACATCATGCTTCTTTGTGGTCTCTGTGAATCCACATTAAATGGTTGGTCTTCCTTCTGCAGTGACGTTGATGTAAAACAACACCTGAGAAATCTTGTTTCTGATGCAGTGCAGTTGACAACTCTATAGTTACAACATCGCTGCTAAACAGCAGTGTTTCTAAAAGCAATGATAAGAAGTGCAGGTAGCAAATGATAGATTTAAAAGGATGATGACCAGTTTTAGAAGCTGCCTAGGAAGATGCATATGTATGCCTCATCTGAAGAACAAGGATGGTGTAAGTTTTTCCTTAGGAACAATTATTTCTAGCTACATCTAAATATATGTACATTTAATTCACTGAAAAATCAACACATGGCCTTGGGTGGGGTGCCATAAAAAATACCATGGTGCTCACAAGCAGCTGATCAGGGCTTGTGGGAATTGAAGTTCAAGAACAGCTGGAGTGCCAAGGGTGGCCACCTCTGAACTATAGTCTGGGGTGAGGGGGATCCAGAAGAATTGTGGGATGTAAGGTTGTACCAAAAGAGGACACATGAGTATCACTGTCCCCTACCTCTTTGCTAGATAGCTCAGTGGTTTAGATACCTGGATGTGGAGTCAGAGGTTAGGAGTTTGATTCCTCACTGAGCCCCGTGGACAGGGGCTGGACTCAATGAGCTATAGGGCGCCTTCCAACTCTGCATTTCTAATATGATGGCAATGACCACCACCACCCCTCCTTAGGAACTTTTCACTGAATAAGAAGCAGGTGATGAGATTCCAATGGTGCTCGCAATTTCGCTGCCAACTGCTCATTTGCTTTGGTTGCTGCATGCGCAGGGGTCTGGAAATGATACCCATGTTGATGTGAGATTGGTTATCTTGTCCAACTAGAGATTATCAGATAGGCTGGGGACAGCAGTGAGACATGTTCAGCAGTGGGGAATAATCAAGCCCTTCTGCTGGAGGCGAATGAGAGCTTTTAAGACAGTAATCCTGTAGGTCAGAGTAGGTGGCAATAAGGTTTGCCAGATGTTAACTCACAGAGCTGCTACTGCAGAGTTAGGGATTATGGGAGTTGTAGTCTAAAACACCCAGAGATCCAACAGTCCCCCTCCAGACCACTATTGACAGAACAAAATGGGAGTAAGTTGCACTAAACTCAGCAGAGATTGCAAAATGACAGAATTGCTCTATAGTCATGTGAGGAGCAGCTTGTAAGGATTCATTGCCTTAGTAGGGTGTGCACCCGCATTTTGTTTGTCCTTTCATCGTCTAAAAGAGCCTTGTGTCACTTTAAAATTCACATTTATTATGGCATAAATCAGTGGTTGCGAACCTATGACACGTGCACCAGACAGGACACTCAGAGCTCGCTCTGCCCAGCAGCCCAATGGGAGTGCTTCTTCCCTCCCCCCTACACAAAGTTCATCCCATCCCTCTGCCCAGCAGCCCAATGGGAGCACTCACTCACTCCCCCAGCAGAGAGTTTGCCCTGCCCCTCTGTTTGGGCACTCGGTCTCTAAAAGGTTCACCATCACTGTCATAAGTGTTTTTAGACCAGTAGCCCTCTTTGGCTAGTTGTATGCAATGTCATCCAGTGAATTTGGTCTGTGGAATCTTGCGCCATAATTAATGGATTAGTCTTTAAGGTGCCACAAGAATCTTCCTCTTTGTTTTTGCTGCAACATACTACTATTCCTTGGTGAAACAGATTGGAAATTCCCCACTTCTGTGCAATGAGTGAGCAGCTCTAGAAGCAGGGGGTGGGGGAAATATTTACTTTTCATTGGAAATAAGAGCACTCAAAAGTGATCC
Organism: Bradypodion pumilum; assembly: GCA_035047305.1. Lineage (NCBI taxonomy): Eukaryota > Metazoa > Chordata > Lepidosauria > Squamata > Chamaeleonidae > Bradypodion > Bradypodion pumilum. The sequence goes on along the minus strand of JAWDJD010000002.1, from coordinate 239,218,191 downwards.
TACCTCTGAGTAACTGCTTAATTTACAGTGGTAGAACACAGTGGAAATAAAAGGCATTTGTGAAGCATGGAGCAGATCCTGACAGCCTTTGTCTCTAAGAGATTGACCCCAGTTCCAGCTGGTCCAATTGGAAGAACTGTTTGTCAAACTAGATTTTGCTTCTTCCTGTCTCCGCCCCTTTCTTCTGCAAGATCCGTTCCAAATGGTAGGGAGCAGGATTCAGTTATCACAGCGATGGCGAACCTTGGCACTCCAGGTGTTCTTGGACTTCAATTCCCAGAAGCCCAAATCAACACTCCTGCTGATCAGGGCTTCTGGGAATTGAAGTTCAAGAACACCTGGAGTGTCAAGGTTCCCCATCACTGAGCTATCAGAAGACTCTCTCCTTCTATCATGAACCCCTAGTGAAGAATCGGTAATTTTTAATTCATGATCAAGCATTCCAATATACAGTAAAACCCCGACTTACAAATGTCCCGATGTACATAAAATTCGATGTACATAATGATTTTGTGCTAAAACCATGCCCCGATTTACATAAATGTCCCGATTTACATAAATTTACCTAACACAATTTCCTATGGGTTTGCCTCGAGTTACCAATTTAAGCAAAAGCCTACGGAAAGGTTTTACTGTATAAAGAATGGTTTGCCTGGAGTTCTAATTGTGTGATCCTCAAGTCTATTCTGCCTTATGGCAATTATTTTCAGGTTTTACTAGGTACGGAATACACAAAAATAGTTTTCCATTCCCATCTTCTGGAGATGAACTGTCACCCATGACTACACAAGCTGGCTCTTCTCCCTGAAGGCAAATGGAATCAAACTCCTAACCTCTAAACCATTTTGCTATCCAGACAGCCATTTCAATAACACTGCAGTTCTAGTGACACCAAAAAACCTGCCTTAGGACAGATGAAAGAATGAGAATATGCATCAATAGTAGTGATTCCTCTCACCTTTTTAAGGTAGCTCCCCTAGTGGAGTTTCTCCAGCAAAAATCCTTTCAACCCAGAATAGTTTCTGACACGAAATTATTATTATTAACATTCAAAGAACAGAGTGTGTTTCCCACCCACAATCTTAGGATGCTTACAGAAAGTACGGATCAAGTTTCAAACTCCCTCCAGAAACAAGAAATATCCCAATCTTGTCTCCCTGAGTGGAATCCTGTCCTGCATCTTTGCAGAAAGATCTATATTTTGAAAGTCTCCCATTTCTTTTCAAGAGAAACTATTGACTATTTGAATTGAAATCATCTAATTTTGACAAGAGCCACGGATTCTTTTCAAACTCTTCACAACTTAAGTTGGGCTTTGTTTAAAAGATGTGACAATTTGTTTTACCCTTTGAGGACTCTGATGAAGAGAAAGCTTCATGTTCAACGAATCACTGTTGACCCAGCTTTCTTCGGCTTTCAGGGCAACATTTCTCTCTTCTCCCATCTCACTTCATTGACAATAATTATAATTATGTGTCATCAAGTCAATTCTGAGTTATGGTGATCTTTTCCAAGGTTATCTAGGTAGTGAAGACACAGGAGGGGTTTATCATTCCCTACTTCTGGGGAAGCCCTTGGTCTGTGAAGTTCATGCATGACTTCACAGGCTGGTTCTTCTCTCAGGATGCACAGTGGGAAATCGAACTCCCAACCTCTGGTTCCGCAACCAAATACCTAAACCACTGAGCTATTTAGCCAGCCTCTCACTGACAACGGCAGGGATCAAACATCATGCCTCAGACTCACATACCCATGTTCCACCACTGAGCTTTCCACATTTTGAATCATAGCATACCATGACCTTCATAGATGGACAACTGACAAGCATCTGGGACCATTTCTATTTCTTTTTACTAGGTCTGGAAAGAGAAGAATAAACAACCCATCATAGTCTGATATACAAGACATCCTCATTGGGCTTACAAACAATTTAACAACTGTGACATAGTGTTTATAACAATCATGCATCTCGGCGGGGAAAGAAAGGGCCACAGTTACTTTCCATTTAAGGTTAAGAGAGGGGGCAATTCTGATATGCAGCCAATCAGGCAGGGTTCCAAACAATTTGGATATATTTCAAGTATCTCTTTCGCCGTGTGGTCTTTTTTCCTCTTTTCTTCCTCCCAGGGCGTGGCTGCTGCCCTTCTTCAATCCAGAATCCAGAATCGCAGTACCAGTGGCAAAGAAGCATGGCTGCTTGGTGAGATGTTGGCTTTAAAACCCACAAAAAAACAATGACACATGCCTTAGCGGAGTCTGCAAACACTCACCTGGACGTGCCTGCCCAAGGCAGGAAGTCTCTTTGTTCAAGTTACCTGTCTGAAGATCTTTCATGAAGTGTGTTTGCCACAAAGATGTTATAGATCCAGACATACCATAATCCAGCCAAGCCGAGGAAAGAGAAAAATAAGAAGGCGCAAGGTTCCCAAAACATGCTTCCTCCCTGAATGCAAAGCCTACTTCCACCCTTACAACAGTTTCCGTTCTGTCTTTGTCTTTGTTTTCCTTCACAAAAGCTAAGGATCAGTTGGGCAATTCCTCTGAGTATCTCTGAACTCCAAAGAACCAACAATTTAGTCCCACAACCCCCTCTGCTTTCCCCATGGGGCTTAAGTCTCAATGACCACCACCTCAGCCTCCCGTGAGGGTCTCCGGTCCTTCCCCAGCATGTTGATCATGCTCTCGGACTTGATCAACAAGTTGCAGCCCAAGAAAAACACCCCAAAGACCACTGTCAGGCAGAGCACACACAGAACAGCAATTTGTACCATCCTTCCCACAGGCTGGTTCTTCAGCTCCTCCTTGGGCACCCATGGCCCTGTCACTAGCGTGCAGCAGGAGGTGACGAAGGAGTCCACAATGGGGGGAACCGACCCTGGAGAGGTAGAGTCCTTGATGGAGATGGTGCTGTTTGTCATCTCTAAACTGGCAAGGAGATTGCCAGAGCAAGCCTCTCCGTTTAGGCTCGGGCAGATTCCTTTTAGCAGCTTTTCACCAACCCGCCTGCCTGCTTGCAGCATAAGTGCTCCCTGAGCAGGATTGTAGCTGAGGGTCAGTGACACGGGAAAGGCGTAAACAAAAGTGATGTCAAGATAGGGATTCTCTTCCAGCTGTGGTGGCGGGGCAGATTGCCATCATGATCTCTATCTTTTCCTTGTTTCTCTATTTCCCCCCTCTTGGACTTCCAGTTGATGGGGAAGCAGGCTCAGGTTTGAGGGGGAAATGTGGAGAGCTGATGATCTCACCTCTCCTGGGAACAGGGCAGGAGGTAATTGTGTCAGGCATAAGGTGTTTGGTAGGCGGGTGGTGTTGGTGGGGAGCAGGTCTGCTGGTCATCTCCTTCTCTAGCAAGACAGGAATGTGTGCTGCTGAGAGGCCTCCTAGTGCCCTCTAAGCTACCCTGAAACGGGGGTGTGCTGGGCACCTTGGGAGGGCGGTGGACAGGAAGTGATGGGGGTGCCTATTGGGGTGGGGTGGGGAAAAAATCTCATACATTCCCATTATCTCTGTCTACCTCTGGGGGCTGCCAGTTGCTTGGGTGCACTGGGATGAGTCCCTGTATCCCTGTGGGCTAGCGCACCACTGTCCTGAATGGGGTACACAGACAGAGCCTCCTCAAAGATTGTGGTATTTTTTAACCACAATTGGGCTTAGCCTGGGCAACGGCAACCTCCTCGTTGTGCCGGCAAATCTTTCTGACACCAGGTCAGTTTAGTGCTTAAGAACCAAGACAATAGAAACAGCCGAAGCCTGGCTTAACGCATCTTTATTGCATGATGGTCAGAGGGAACATGTGGTAATGGCGGCCGAACAGCTCAATATATATGAGCTGTTTATGATCTCTTGTAACGTTGGGGGCGGCTCTTTGTTCATCAGCTTTCGCTGGACCTCCTCGTCCCACAGGCCACACAGCATGCGGTCCCTGAGGGTGATTTCCAGGTTCTCCCACTTGCATGGGCCGGCAGCCAAACGGAGGGCCGCTGCAAAGGCAGCTACGGACTCACCGGGTGACTGGACTCTCTTCCAGAATGCATCCCGAGCCGAGAACATCGAGACCGAGGGCTGGAAATGGTCCCGCATGGCCTTCAGGAGCTGCTTGACCGGAACCTCGCCCACCTTCCTTGGAGACACCAGGTCCACCAAAACCTTCATGGCCGGGAACCCGAGCATCCTGATGAGGATGGCCCTTTTCTTCCCCTCTGTTATGTATGTATGTATGCATGTTCATTATACTGTAAAGGCAAGATTGTAACCACTCCAGATACAAACGATACCAGCTGTAAAGGAACGCGAGCAGACAGCCCATAGAGGGCAGCTGCGAGCGTTCAGCCTCACATGGTTCACATTGCTCAATCACGGACAGCCGCGGGAAAACCTTCCCCGCATTGAGCAGCTGAAGAAAGAGGCGTGCCTGGGCGAGGCCACGCCGGTAGCAGCCAATGAGCTACCGTGCTACAAGATTCAAATGTAGAGAGCTACTGTATATATTGAGATGTATCACCGCCATTACCTCATGCTTCACTGGAACCTCTTGCAATGCAATAAACCTGTGTTAAACCAACCTTTCGGTTGTCCGGTTGTCTTTGGTCCCATACACTAAATTGGCGACGAAGGTGGGATATGGCTGCCCACGGGACCAAGACATGCGCCGGCTACGAGATCAAGAAGCCGGGAGACTTGGAGCTATTTGAGATAGACTTCAACGCAGCGCTGGTGGAGCTCGAAGTCTCCGATGAGGCCAAAAAGAGGGCCATTTTCGTCCGCATGCTCGGACACGAGACCAAGAGGACCTTGGTGGACCTGATCGCGCCGAGGAAGGTGGGCGACTTCAAAGCTACAGAGCTCCTGGCGGCGTTGCGCGCCCATCTCCGGCCAGCAATAGCGATGTTCCCCGCTCGGAGCGCGTTCTGGAGGCGAGTCCAGGCACCCGGGGAATCGGTCGAGGAGTTCGCCGCGGCCCTGCGGTTGGCCGCCGGCCCATGCAAGTGGGAGCTCCCCGACATCACCCTCCGGGACTGCCTGCTCTGCGGTCTGAGGGACACAGAGACTCAGCGTGCGCTGATGAAGAGGGAGCCGCCTCCCTCGTGGCAACAAGTCCTCGACACGGCACAGGCCGCGGAGGCCACTACTGCCGGGGTGCACGAGCTCCAGGACTGGCGCCCGAAGCCCGCAAAGGCAGAGAGCTCGGTGCGAGCGGCCCGGCGAGTTTCGGACTCGTCTGCGGAGAGCGGCGACGACGAGGACGTCCGGAGGGTCCAGAGAGAGGGCCGGCGCTGCGACGGCTGCGGCGCCGCCCACGCCCGCGCCAAATGCCCGTTCCGCAAGGCCGAGTGCCACAACTGCGGCCGGCGCGGGCACATCGCCAAGGTCTGCCGGAAACGGCGCGAGGCCACCAGGAGTTCTCCAGACCGTTCGGCGAGGCAGGACCACACCACGAGGCAGGACCGCACCACGAGGCCAAAGGACGGCACCCGGACCACGAGGACGCGGGACGGAGTAGGGCGCATCTCCGACGACAGCGAGGACGACGCGCCGGTCTGCAGCGTTTCCACGGAGCACCCCCGTTACTTCGTTGAGGTAGTAATACAAGGGGCCCCTGTTAGAATGGAGGTGGACTCGGGGTCTTCATACTCCATTATTTCCCAGGGGGAGTTCATGAAAATCGCCCCCCGCATGCGGCCCAAGCTCAAGGCGTTGAGGGCCACACTGAAGGACGTGCAAGGGAACCGCATCCCAGTGTTGGGGGTTGGGAAGTTCCGGGTCCAGTTTAAAAAGCACACCGCAACGCTTCCCCTAGTCATCCTCAAGGGAGGTAAATGCAGCCTCCTCGGGACTCAATGGTTCCAGCCCCTGGGGTTGTTCATCGGGGGGGTGCACGCCGTGGAAGCACACCCCGCCGGGACTGATCCAATACAGAGCGTGTGCGACGCGCACCCCGAGGTTTTTAAAAAGGGGCTCGGGAAATTCAAGGGCCCCCCAGTGACTTTCGACCTGGACCCTGGAGTACGTCCAATCAGACTTAAACCGCGCAGAGTGCCTTTCGCACTAAAGGACAAAATAGAGGCGGAGTTGGATAAATTGGTGGGCCAGGGGATTCTTGTTCCTGTTGATTCCGCGGAGTGGGAAACTCCAATTGTAACGGCTCTCAAGGCCAACGGGGAGGTCCGCATATGCGCTGATTACAAGTGCACCATCAATAAGGCGATCCGCCCTAATGCGTATCCGGTGCCGGTAGTCAGCCACTTGTTGGCCAGGTTACACGGGGGGAGGTGCTTCGCTAAACTCGACCTGGCCCAAGCCTACCAGCAACTCCCGGTGACCCCCGCCGCAGCTGCTGCGCAGACCATAGTCACCCACAAAGGGGCGTTCCAGGTATCGCGCCTACAATTCGGCGTGAATTCGGCGCCCGGGATCTTCCAGTCACTTGTGGAACGCCTCCTGAAGGGGTTAGAGGGGGTGTTACCCTACTTTGATGACGTATTGATTACAGGGGGGAGCCGGGCCGAATTAGCAACTAGGTTGGGAAAGGTCCTGACAATATTCGAAAAGGCGGGGTTGCGGTTGCGGAAAGACAAATGCGTCTTCTTCGCTACAGAGGTTGAGTTCCTAGGTTTCCGTGTCACTCCCGAGGGAATAAGACCAGCCCAATCCAAGGTAGCCGCCATCAAGAAGGCCCCTCGCCCCACATCCAAGCCCGAGTTGCAGTCGTTCCTCGGACTGCTCAACTTCTACCACTCCTTCCTCCCGCGGAAGGCAGCCGTGGCAGAACCACTACACAAATTGTTAAAAAAGGACGAGGCATGGAAGTGGGGCGACGACCAGGAAAAGGCTTTCAATGACCTGAAGCGACTCCTGGCATCAGATGCCGTACTGACCCACTTCAATCCCAAACGCCCGGTGGTCCTGATATGCGATGCATCCCCGGTGGGGGTGGGGGCGGTGTTATGCCACGTGCTGGACAACGGTAGGGAGGCCCCGATAGCGTTCTACTCTAGGTCCTTGTCCCAAGCAGAGAGGAACTATGCTCAGACGGACAGAGAAGCACTAGCAATAATTGCGGGGAGCAAGAAATTTCATGATTTTGTGTACGGCCGCCCCTTCACCATAGTGACGGACCATAAGCCCTTGGTAGGCATTTTCACCGCAGATAAGCCCACACCCCAAATCCTGTCCCCGAGAATGCTCAGGTGGGCCATTTTTCTCAACGCGTATCAGCACGCGTTGGTATACCGGCCCGGGAGGGAGATCAGCCATGCCGACGGCCTGTCGAGGTCCCCCATTCCCCGGGATTGCTGCCACGTGGACAAAGTAGAGAGGGACCATCAGGTCTTAATGATAGAGGTTCTAGACTCCCCTCCAGTAGTACCGGCCGACATCGCCAAAGCGACAGGCAAGGACAAAACGCTGGCCACAGTTTGCTCCTGGGTACAGAAAGGGTGGCCCGTGTCTTCCCCAGCAGCGGAATTCGACACATTTTTCAAAAAGAAACTAGAGTTGTCCCTAGAGAGGGGTTGCCTTTGTGGGGACAGCGGGTAGTGATCCCCACGCCTCTCCGGCCCAGGGTGCTTAAACTGCTGCACGTCAGCCACCCGGGGATCGTCCGCTCAAAGGCGCTGGCCCGCAGTTACTTTTGGTGGCCCCAGCTAGACGCCGACATTGAACACATGGTCGGCACTTGCGAAGCGTGCCAAAGCTCAAGGCCAGAAGAGGCTCGCTCGCCACCTAGGGAGTGGGACACGGCTAGGGGGCCCTGGTCCCGGATACATGTAGACTTTGCTGGCCCGTTCAGGGGAACGCTTTTCCTCCTCGTGGTGGACGCGTTCTCCAAGTGGTTGGAGGTCATTCCAGTCTCGAGCACCTCCTCGGCCACAACAATTAAACAGTTAAGGAGGGTCTTTTCCACGTTCGGTTTACCCGACACCCTCGTCAGCGATAACGCCAGCTGTTTCACGTCCGCCGAGTTCGGGGCATTCTTGGAGCGCAACGCCATTCGGCACGTCACCTCTGCCCCCTTTCACCCGGCCACCAACGGCCAAGTAGAGCGCCTCGTGCGCACCACGAAAGACGCGCTACTGCGCATGGGGCCCGGAGACCTCGACCTGAAATTGTGCCAATTCCTGCTAAGATACAGGGTCACCCCACTAGCGTCGGGGTACTCCCCCGCAGAGCTGTTGATGCGCAGGAAGCTGGCCACGGGAATCTCCAAGCTAGACCCCACGAGAGTAGAGGACAAGGGGCGGAACATAGGGGTGGAACCCACAAAGAGTTTCAGCGTAGGCGCCCCGGTGCATTGCAGGAACTACGCCAGCGCGGGGCCAGCCTGGGTGCCGGGCACCGTAGTAGAACAAACCGGCCCCGTCTCATACCGCGTAGAAACCAGTACAGGCTTCCTGTGGAGGCGACACGTGGACCAACTCAGGCGCAGGGTCCCCGGAGAGCAGGACGGAGACGAGAATAGCATCGAATCAGCGTTAGGGTACTCCCCCACCCGCTTAACCCAAGGGGGAGGAAAAGGGGAGCATGGGCCCCCACCAAGGGGGGAGGAAAGGGAATCGATCCACAGAAATCTTTTGCGGGGGTCCCCGAAGAAATGGAAAAGCCCCGACCGCACACATACCCCGCGGGAGTTTCCCCGAAACGCAGATGCCCATAGAAGTTTAGACGTTGATTTACAGTACCAGGGGGAGTTAGCGGAGTGGTCCCCCACCCGTCCTAGCGAAAAGAGGGGTTTCAGTTCAGCCCCTGGTACCTCCAGTCCCAGTAGCCCCTGTGAGTTAGAATGCAACATAGCGCCACTTTCCCGGAGACCGACACCCCCAAGACGGGAGACATCAGCGAGTCCGACCACCACAGTCTCAAGGTCCCCCGAGCAGGGATCAGAAGGTAGCCGAACCGCAAGGGCGACCTCATCGGTTCCGCGGTTCACAATAGGTGGATCCCCGGGGTCAGAGAGCAACAGGCAGGGGTTCACCTCCCAACTATTCATTCCTTTCCCATCCCTGGGCGCGAGGCAGGCACGGACGCCCCACGGAGCCACTAACGAATCCCCGTTTCCCGTTGCAGGACAAGCACCCACGGAGTCAGGGATCACAGGCTCTCCAGTACTAGGTCAGACGCAAGCGCGTCCCAAGCGCACATGCGGCAAGCCACAATGGTTGCGGGACTTCGTCCCATCCTAGGGGGGAGGGATGTTATGTATGTATGTATGCATGTTCATTATACTGTAAAGGCAAGATTGTAACCACTCCAGATACAAACGATACCAGCTGTAAAGGAACGCGAGCAGACAGCCCATAGAGGGCAGCTGCGAGCGTTCAGCCTCACATGGTTCACATTGCTCAATCACGGACAGCCGCGGGAAAACCTTCCCCGCATTCAGCAGCTGAAGAAAGAGGCGTGCCTGGGCGAGGCCACGCCGGTAGCAGCCAATGAGCTACCGTGCTACAAGATTCAAATGTAGAGAGCTACTGTATATATTGAGATGTATCACCGCCATTACCTCATGCTTCACTGGAACCTCTTGCAATGCAATAAACCTGTGTTAAACCAACCTTTCGGTTGTCCGGTTGTCTTTGGTCCCATACACTAAACCCTCGTCCGAGATGTCGGACACCATCAGTGCGCTTTGGAAATCCATCTCGAACAGTTCCCATTCCTCCAGTTTGTTGATGTCGAAACCGGCCTGTGTTGTCTTGATTCCGTGGGGATCCATTATCCCGCCTTCGTCGCCAATTTAGTGTTTAAGAACCAAGACAATAGAAACAGCCGAAGCCTGGCTTAGCGCATCTTTATTGCATGATGGTCAGAGGGAACATGTGGTAATGGCGGACGAACAGCTCAATATATACAGTGGCTATACATTTGAATGTGGCTCCTCGGTAGCCCATTGGCTACTGTCTGCGTGACGTCACTCTCAGTCACGCCCTTCTTGTACAGGTGAGGTAGTGGCGGGAATCTTCCCGCGGCTGTAGGTATTTGGGGAATTGGTACCATGTGAGCTGGGCGCTCGCTACTGCCCCCAGTGGTCACTAGCTCGCATCCTCATACGGAAGGTTACAGTGTTACTATTAGGGATTGTTACATCCATTCATTCGAGTGTTACATTACTTAAAGGCACATTATATTCCATACACAACAGTCAGGCAAAAGGAACTATGGAATGAATTAACCAAAAGGTGGCTTCATTTTGGCAGTTTCTTGTCTGGCCTAGACACGGAAGAAGAAGCTACGCTGCTGACCCAGTGGGGGTGGAGGATGCCATTTCTTTACTACTTTTAAGGTGCTTCTGGACTCCATGTTTATTATGCCCTCGGACTCTCCAGTTCACCGAAGGTAGTGGGGTGTCATCTTCAGTTTGCAGCCCTCCAATATTTTCCCTTTGTTGTTTTCCCTCTGACATTTTAATTACCAGATAAAGGGCTGTCTTCCTCTTCCATAATAATTATAATTTCGTGTCAGAAATTATTCTGGGTTGAAAGGATTTTTGCAAAAGAAACTCTGCTCAGGAAACGCCCACATGAGGCTCCTTTCATGTCCCCCAGAGCTGGGACAGAGATGGGTGCTCAATCCATCATGCAGTATTCATGTCTCAACCTGCCAACTTGCCAACCTTCCAGGTAACAAACAAGGTGAGCTTCTGAGCCACTGCAGCTCCCTATTCTTCCATGTCTAGGTCAAACTTTAAACTGCCAAATAGAAACCACCCTTTGGTGAATTCATTCTGTTGTTCCTTTTGCCAGACCTAGTGTGAGAAAGATTAGTTGGCACAACAGGTTGCTGTTGCATGCAATATACCTGATTGTGGTTCAGGTTCTTGTGGTTCAGGCTCTTTCTGTGTAAGCCAGTGAAAGGGTGGAAGAGTGGTACCCATGTCTTTTAGTCATAAACCACTGGAGTTTTCAGTCTAGAAGTAACCCTGAAGAAAGATTCAACTGCCAGTCTGCTTGGCTTCCGTGGGTGAAATTAGGAGTGACACCAACTTGGCCTTCCGTTCAGGCAGCCGAATATCCTGCCTATGGAGTGAATTGATCTATGAGCTCCCAGACTAAGATTTCGTAAACTAACTAAAATGGGGTGAGCACCATGTTAACCCAAGACACAAAATCTAGAGGGTGCAAAGAACTGAGTTCTGGAAAGCTGCTCAGCCTCCTATTATTATGTGGAGCCAACCTGCCTGCCCTGACAGGCATGCGGTTTCCAAGTCTTCCTCCTTGGGCTGACGGAAACACAGACACAGGGAGGGGGACTGGGTGTGGGACCAATATGCTTGCGATCAAAATACTCCAGGCATTGCCTCCCATTGCCTCCAGGCATTGCCTCCCATTCCTGCAGGCACTGATCTCACCTGAGCTTAAGCCAGGGATTCTCAACCAGATGTAGCCCATGGCACCATTTCATGTAACACACCACCACCGCACCAAGAAATGGCATGTGGTGGAGGAAGGGCAAAATGGCCATCTGGCCCCCAAAACTGTGTGAGGGAGCGTGACCCGGCCCCTGGTTTTAAAAGGTTGAGAACTCCAATAGGGTGGCAAAGCCTCTTGTGCTGAAACAACTAAGGCTGAAGAATTGTTAAATGACATCCCAGCACCAAATGATGGCTCTCTAAAAACCGTTATTATTTACTAGCCTGGGGATGGGAATCGTGGTGGAAGAAAACTTGCTGCATTGCTCTGTTTCATTATCACAAGGAATGGCACTGTGGTTCTTCAGACCCCCTGCCTTTGGGGAAAATAGTAGGATTCAAGAACTGCCATGTCTTCCTTCTCTTGGAGAGATGGGGACAGCTCAGAAGGGACAGACCCAGGGCCGGCCCTACCATAAGGTGAACGGAGCGGTCACTCCAGGCGCCCACTCCCAGGGGGCGCTGCAGTGGTAACAGAAAACAAATTATTATTTGGGGGGGGGGTTTCGATATTTTGATTGCGAGCGTATGTCATGTATGTTAATACTAATTAAAAACAGTGAAAACGCATTCTGTTATTGATAACAACTGTCCCTGTAAAGTTTCGCCAAGTAACTTAATTTAACCCCATATATTAGGGGTGACCAAGGGGGCACCATAGTTGGATCTCGCTCCATCCTAAAACTTGCCATGGGCCGGCACTGCACAGGCCTATTTCCCACCCAGATGGCTGAGAGTGTCAAAACAGCTCTAATCATTGCATCCATAAAGAAGGAACATGTATATCAATTTGATGGACAAACAGCCTACTTACACGCGCATCTGGATAAAGAGATATATGTAAGAGCACCTCCAGGAATTAGCCACAATGAGGGAAAGACGTGGCTCCTCAACAAGAGTTCGTATGGGTTACGACAATCGGGCAAGAGATAGTATGGATGCCTGATAGAAAAATTAGAAAAAATGGGTTTCATTGCCTCCCTAGCAGACCAATGTGTATTCACACACACACACACACACACACACACACACACACACACACACACACACACACACACACACACACACACACACACACACACACACACACACACACACACACACACACACACACACACAACAAAACCAAAGGGGAAACTGAAAAAATTCTGATTTATGTTGATGACATTTTATATAATGGGAAGAGTAAACAAAAGTGTAATGAGTTTGTGCAGAAACTTCAAGAACACTTCTCACTAAAGAGCCTAGGGAGGGTTGACAAATATTTAGGAGTCCAAATCACAGAAAATGGGTTCACACTTTCCCAAAGGGAGAAAATATTAGAATTATTGGAAAAATGCAACATGCTAGATGCTAAACCCTGCAACACACCCATGCAAACAGATTTTTTTAACAAACATGTATGAAGACAATGAGTTATTTACAGAAAATACCTTGTACAGGTCCACGATTGGATCATTCCTATATTTAGCTAAATGGACAAGGCCTGATATAAGTTTGGCGGTGAATTTATTATCACGTCACATCCACAACCCAAAAGTATATCATTGGAATGCAATATTTAAAATACACATTAGAAGTAAAACTATCACTCACCCCAGAAGCATCCGAGTATCCAGTGATCTCATGTTACACAGACGCAGATTTTGCTGGAGACACAAAATCAAAAAAGAGTACATCAGGTTATGTAGTTTTCTTAAATAATTGCCCAATTTATTGGTACACTGGGAAACAGAAACTAGTATCCACTTCTACGACTTTAGTGTATGAGAACCAAGACACAGGAACAGCCGAAGGATTGGCTTAACACATCTTTATTGCATGGTGGTCCGGGGGAACATGTGGTAATGGTGGACGAACAGCTCAATATATACAGAGGCTATACATTTGAATGTGGCTCCTTGGTAGCCCATTGGCTACTGTCTGCATGACGTCATTTCTGGTCATGCCCTTCTTGTCCAGGTGAGTGGTGGCGGGAATCTTCCCGCGCTGTAGGTATTTGTGGAATTGGAACCATGTGAGCTGGACGCTCGCTATTGCCATCTGGTGGACATTAGTTCACGTCCTAATACAGGAGGTTACAGAGTTACAGCTGGTAGTTATTTTGTTACATTGTTTAAAGGCATGCTTTCTCATACACAACATCCCTCCCCCCTAGGATGAGATGAAGTCTCTCATCCAATATGGTTTATTGCAAATGCATTTTGGGCGCAAGGCTGGCTGGCTTGTCCCGGGGGCGCTATCGCTTCTTTGTTCCCTGGGCTCTTGTCCTGCAATGGGAGAGGGACACTCGTTAGCGACTTGCCGTAGTTTCGCGGCTTTTGGGGTAGGGCGGAACTCCATTGTGGGAAAACCGGGGGCACTGGGGGCTAACGCAAAACCCCTCTTCTCGCTTGGATGGGTGGGGGACCACTCCGAAAAAAACCCCCGGTTTTGTAACTCAAACTCAAACTCCTCTACTGGGGAATCTATGGGGGTATCCGACAGGATATCTACGGGGACAAACGCCTTCCCTTCCCCCCCGTGGTGGGGGCCACCGGCCCCCCTCTCCTCCCCCTTGGGCTGAACGGGTGGGGGAGAACCCTAACGATGAATCCTTTTCTGCGCTGTCAGCGCCCTGGTCTTCGGAGATCCGGCGCCGGAGTTGGTCTGCATGTCGCCTCCAGAGTAGACCTGTGCTGGTCTCTACGCAATACGACACGGGGCCTGTCTGCCCAATGACTACGCCCGGAACCCAGGGCGGCCCTGCGCTAGCGTAGTTCCTGCAATGAACCGGGGTGCCTATCTCGAAACTCTTCGTGCCCGCTACCCCGATGTTCCTCCCAGTGTCTTCTACCCTAGAGGGGTCTAGCCTGGTCAGTATCGTAGTCAGCTTCCTGCGCATTAGGAGTTCTGTGGGCGAGTACCCTGACACTAGGGGGGTGACTCTGTATCCCAGTAAAAACTGACACAACTGCAGGTTTAAATCCCCGGGGCCCATGTGCCTCAGCGCGTCTTTGGTGGTATGCACGAGGCGTTCCACCTGGCCATTTGTCGCCGGGTGGAAAGGTGCGGAGGTGATGTGCTGGATGGCGTTGATCTCGGTGAATGCCCTAAACTCAGCGGATGTGAAACAACTAGCGTTATCGCTAATAAGGGTGTCTGGTATGCCGAACGTGCTGAATACCCTCCGCAAATGTTTAACAGTTGTGGCTGAGGAGGTGTTCGCAACCGGGAGAACCTCCAGCCACTTGGAGTAAGCATCCACTACGAGGAGAAAAAGAGATCCCCTGAAAGGGCCCGCAAAGTCAATGTGCACACGGGACCACGGCCCCTTTGCCGTGTCCCATTCCCTGTGCGGAAGACGAGCTTCTTCGGGCCGGGAGCTCTGGCAGCTCGCGCAAGTGCCCACCATGTGCTCGATATCGGCGTCCAACTGAGGCCACCAGAAATAGCTCCTGGCCAACGCCTTGGAGCGGACAAATTCCAGGGTGGCTGACGTGCAGCAGTTTGAGCACCCTCGCTCTCAGGGATTCAGGGACAATTACTCGCTGGCCCCACAGGAGGCACCCCCTCTCTAAGGACAATTCTAGCTTTTTCCGAAAAAACGGGGCGAACTCCGTCGCTGGGGGGGACGTTGGCCACCCTTTCTGCACCCAAGAACTAACCAGGGCCAACGTCTTGTCCTTGCCTGTCGCCTTGGCGATCTCTGCGGGCAATACGGGGGGTGAATCCAAGACCTCTATCATGAGCACTTGGTGGTCTTGCTCCACCTCGCACACGTGGCCGCTTGTGTGGGGAAGGGGTGACCTCGACAGGGCATCCGCGTGGCTTATGTCCTTTCCAGGGCGATACACCAGCGTGTTCTGGTATGCGTTTAAAAAAATGGCCCGCCTGAGCATCCTAGGGGACAGAATCTGTGGCGTGGGCTTGTCTGCGGTAAAAATGCCTAGCAGGGGCTTGTGGTCAGTCACGATGGTAAAAGGGTGGCCATAGAGGAAATCGTGGAACTTTTTGGTCCCAGCGATTATTGCTAACGCTTCCCTGTCTGTCTGTGCGTAATTTCGCTCTGCCTGAGACAGGGACCTGGAGTAGAATGCCACCGGAGCCTCCCGCCCGTTTTCCATCACATGGCACAGAACCGCCCCCACCCCCACTGGGGACGCATCACATATCAGAACTACTGGTCTCTTGGGGTCAAAATGGGTTAGTATGGCATCTGAGGCTAGGAGTTTTTTCAGGTCATTGAACGCTTTCTCTTGGCTCTCGCCCCATTTCCATGCCTCGTCCTTTTTTAGAAGCTTGTGAAGCGGCTCCGCCACCGATGCCTTCCGAGGCAGGAAGGAATGGTAGAAGTTTAGGAGCCCCAGGAACGACTGCAATTCGGGCTTGGAGGTGGGGCGAGGAGCATTTTGAATGGTGGCCACCTTTGATTTGGAGGGCTTGATTCCTGCAGGGGTTACCCGGAAACCCAAGAACTCAACCTCTGTGGCAAAGAAGACGCATTTGTCTTTCCGCAGCCTCAACCCCGCCTTTTCGAATATCGTCAGCACTTTGTCTAATCTCCCAGCCAATTCAGATTCGCTCCCCCCGTTATCAACACGTCATCAAAGTATGGTAAGACCCCCTCTGGCCCCTTTAAGAGGCGTTCCA
The DNA here is from genome assembly GCA_035047305.1 of Bradypodion pumilum. Classification (NCBI taxonomy): domain Eukaryota; kingdom Metazoa; phylum Chordata; class Lepidosauria; order Squamata; family Chamaeleonidae; genus Bradypodion; species Bradypodion pumilum. The sequence goes on along the minus strand of JAWDJD010000002.1, from coordinate 239,202,155 downwards.
CGAGCGATTGGAAGATACCTGGCGCCGAGTTCACGCCAAACTGTAGGCGCGTGACCTGGAACGCCCCCTTATGAGTGACTATCGTCTGCGCAGCAGCCGCAGCTGGGGTTACCGAAAGCTGCTGATATGCTTGTGCCAGGTCAAGTTTTGCAAAACACCTTCCCCCATGTAACCTGGCCAACAGGTGGCTGACCACCGGTACCGGATACGCATTTGGGCGTATCGCCTTATTAATGGTGCATTTGTAATCTGCGCATATGCGAACCTCCCCGTTGGCCTTCAGCGCTGTTACAATCAGAGTTTCCCACTCCGCGGAATCAACAGGAACAAGAATCCCCTGGCCCACCAATTTGTCCAGTTCCGCCTCTATCTTGTCCTTGAGTGCAAAAGGCACTCTGCGAGGTTTGAGTCTTATTGGGCGGACCTCCGGGTCCAGGTCAAACGCAACTGGGGGTCCCTTGAATTTTCCGAGTCCCTTCTTGAATACTTCGGGGTGCGCATCACACACCTCTTGTATAGGGTCAGTCCCAACGGCATGCACCCCCCAATGAACAAACCCAGGGGCTTAAACCATTGAGTCCCGAGAAGTGTACAGCTTCCCCCTTGAGGACAACCAGGGGCAGTTCCGCGGCATGCCGCTTGTACTGGACCTTGAATTTTCCAACCCCCAACACCGGAATGCTATTTCCCTGTACGTCCCGCAGCGTGGACCTCAGCGCTTTGAGCCTGGGCCGCAAGTTGGGGGAAATTCCCAAAAACTCCCTCTGGGAAATGATTGAATATGAAGACCCCGAGTCTATCTCCATTCTAATGGGGGCCCCTTGCACCAGTACCTCAACAAAGTAACGGGGGTGTCCTAAGGACACGCTGTGAACTGGAGCGTCGTCGTCGCTGCCGTCGGAGATGTGGCCCACGCCGTCCTGCTTCCTCGAGGGCCGGGTGCCTTCCTGGAATCTCGGTGGGTGGTCTGTCGAGCCTCTCTGGTCCCCGCGCCGCCGTCTGCAAACCTTGGCTATGTGCCCTCGACGTCCACAGTTGTGGCACTCAGCCTTCCGGAACGGGCACTTGGTGCGGTCGTGGGCCACCCCGCAGCCGTCGCATCGTCGGCCATCCCTCCGTACCTTCCGGACGTCCTTGTCCTCGCTGCTCTCCGTGGAGGATTGTGGCGCTCGCCTGGCTGCGTGCACCGAGCCCGCTGCCTTATCGGGTTGTGGGGGCCTTTCCCTGAACCCCTTGACTCCGGCCCTCGTGGCTTCCGCGACCTCGTGCAGCGTCGGGGGCGGCTCCTGGTTCATCAGCTTTCGCTGAACTTCTTCGTCCCACAGGCCACAGAGCATGCGGTCCCTGAGGGCGATTTCTAGGTTCTCCCATTTGCAAGGGCCGACGGCCAACCAGAGGGCCGCTGCAAAGGCTGCGATGGACTCCCCAGGCGCTTGGACTCTCTTCCAGAACGCATCTCAAGCCGAAAACATCGAGACCGAGGGCTGGAAATGGTCGCACATCGCTTTCAGGAGTTGCTTGACCGACACCTCGCTCACCTTCTTCGGCGAAACCAGGTCCACCAGTACTCTCATGGCGGCACGTCCCAGCATCCGGGTGAGGATGGCCCTCTTCTTTCCTTCGTCCGTAATGTCAGACACTACCAGCGCGCTTTGGAAGTCCATTTCGAAGAGCTCCCAATCTTCCGGCTTGTTGATGTCAAAACCGGCGTGTGTCTTGATCTCGTGGGGGTCCATAATCCCATCCTCGTCGCCAATTTAGTGTATGAGAACCAAGACACAGGAACAGCCGAAGGATTGGCTTAACACATCTTTATTGCATGGTGGTCCGGGGGAACATGTGGTAATGGTGGACGAACAGCTCAATATATACAGAGGCTATACATTTGAATGTGGCTCCTTGGTAGCCCATTGGCTACTGTCTGCGTGACGTCATTTCTGGTCACGCCCTTCTTGTCCAGGTGAGTGGTGGCGGGAATCTTCCCGCGCTGTAGGTATTTGTGGAATTGGAACCATGTGAGCTGGACGCTCGCTATTGCCATCTGGTGGACATTAGCTCGCGTCCTAATACAGGAGGTTACAGAGTTACAGCTGGTAGTTATTTTGTTACATTGTTTAAAGGCATGCTTTCTCATACACAACAACGACCGAAGCTGAATACGCATGCATGTCCAGTGCCACAAACTACTTAATATGGTTTGAAGATCTAATTTCTGATATGTGGGGAAAGCCATCATACCCAATTGTAATACATGAAGGCAACAAAGCTGCAATAGAGATTTCAAGGGCAGGTGCGGTGGGCCGCAGATCAAGACATATAGATATTAAATATAAACACATAAGGCAGATGTCTAAGAAGGGGTTCATTGAGGCCAGATATTGCAACACAAAAGAACAAATAGCAGACGTATTAACCAAGCCTCTTCCATCTAACCAGCACGTATACCTTACTGATAAATTATGTGTACATTTGTAAATAATGCATTGTATACTCCTTTCTTTTTATGTAACCCTTCTTTTCTTTTTGTCGAATCAGTCAGATGTTAGAAGGGGTTTTGTCAGACACAACATCTATCTGATTATATACAATACCCACAATGCTCTGTTGTCTAGGCCCCTCCCACATTGTATATATATAGCACTTACCGGTTATCCATTCTCACTCTCGCTGATATTAATGCAAGTTGATTTTGGACCTGTAAGAAAGAAAAGAAGAATAAACATTTTTTTAAAAAACTTTGATTCCTGACTCCTAATTGTTATTTGCCAGGCCATCGATCAACCTCAATACTTGCTGGTTTGTAAAGAAAGGGTCAGTGTGTTGTGAGAGGTGGCAAATATTTGGGTAAAAAAGGAAAGCTACTGGGGAAAGGGGGCATGGGATGAAAATTCAAATACTGTACCTCATCCTGAAGGAAACCTGATTTCAACCACAATCCTTTCCAGGGCTTGTAAAGGTAAAGGTTTCCCTTGCTCGAAAGCCAGATTTATCCGACTCTAGGGTTCAGTGCTCATTTCTGTTTCAAAGCTGAAGAGCCAGCGCTGTCTGCTTCTGCAGACGTTTCCATGGTCATGTGGCAGGCATGACTAGACACTGGAGCACACGGAATGCTGTTACCTTCCCACCAAAGTGGTCCCTATTTATCTACTCGCAATTTCTTGCTTTCAAACTGCTAGGCTGGCAGGAACTGGGACAAAGACGGGAGCTCATTCTGTCCTGCAGTACCAGGGAATCGAACTGCTGACCTTCCGCCTCCCATTCAGCATCTTAGCCACTTGAGCCACTGCAAGGATCTGAAAGCATTGGATTGTTTCTGGGTTAAGGAGAAGAGCCCAGCCACCATCTCTTTTCTTCATAAAGAACTACACGAAGCCTTTAGGTTTCACCACCTAGTTTTTGGGGAGCATTTGAGCCCTAATGGGAAAGACTTTCCATTCACAAAGAATAGAAACAATTCAGATAAAAGATTGATGCAATCTGAAAGAAAGGAATATGGGTAGGGCCACTGCTGGGATGACTAGCTTCAGGCTTCTTCCAAGCTGAGGTTGTGTTCTCTATAATGTACCTTATTACTGATGTTGGTTTTCCTGAAACATCTTGCCTCAGGGCTCGATCAGACAGACATGTGTCCTGCTGACTGCACTGCCAGTTTAAGTCTGTTAGTCTCTCCCCCCCCCCCCCCCAGTAATCTGATGGCCAGATTGTTAGACCAATCCATCCACAAAATGCCTCTAAATGCACCCCTACCTGTCAGGAGTTTCTGCTTATTTGGTGCAGGTAGGTGTGCTCTAGTTTGGTGTGTTCCCAGCATGTGTAATCACTGGGAAGCGACAAAAATCAAGTCTTGCAGCTGTCAAAGCTGCTAATGTTTCTTCTGCTCCCAATTTCTGGTGTCACGAAGTGTTTTAATAAACAAACTACTTCAAGATCTCAGCAAACAGAACACATCCTCTGATCTTCTGAGCAGAGGGCAAGGGAAGTAAAATTAGCAAATTTTGCCTGTACTAGACCGTCACTGATGCTCTGGAGCTGCGGTGGCTCAGTGGTTAAGATGCCTGCCTTGTTAGCTGGAAGGTCGGCAATTCGGCAGTTCAAGACCCGAGTATGACGGAATGAGCGCCTGTCGTCTGTCCCAGCTCCTGTCAACCTAGCAGATCAAAAGCAAGAAATTGCAAGTAGATAAATAGGGACCGCTTTGGTGGGAAAAGATCTTGGGGACAAGAAAGGAGACTCATTTGGGCATCCCCTGAGCGGAGTTCCTCCAGCAAAAATCCTTTCAACCCATAAAGCACCTTTGTGTGCTTCTGACACAAAAAAAACCCTGATGCTCTGAATCACTTACTTGAAATTGTCTCTGTGTGAAATGCTGATTGGAACCACCACAGGGGTGTACAATTTCTCAATCAGCACTGCACAGAAACCAGAGATATAGTTTTTAAAAATGTAATCTAAGAGATTTAGTACATCAACTATGGTCTGGCACAGGTGGGGGGGGGAGGGGAGAAAATCACTTCACCAATGCTCCACAGATCATTAATGACTAGCCATATTTTTGTTTTTATTTATTTATAAGTATATTGTTTACATGTTTAGCCTGTCCCTCCCATCCTAGAATTCAAGGTCGCATATTTAGGGTTGGGGAGTCAGGGAATCTTCCATCTACACAGCAAGCAGAGAACCTCGATAACATGACTGCCATGTTAAAATGAATATGAAGTCCAGGAAGCCAGAAATGTTTTCTGCTCAGGTCTTGTAGCACCTAGGGCAAGGGTTCTCAACCTACAGCCTGAGGGTCAGATCTGGCCCATGGCAGCAAATAGTAAGGGGGCCCCTCCCTTACTCCAGCTGCCGCCGCTGCCACTCCCACTTGAATCAGCTGTAGACTCATTTACAGCCGTTGTAAATGCGTTTACGATAGTTGCGAACTCATTTACGGCTGTTGTAAATGGTTTACAACAGCCGTAAATGAGTCTGCAGCCAATTCTGGCAGTCTGGTCCACCAACTGTTTGAGGGAGCGTGACCCTGCCCCCATCTTGAAAAGGTTGAGAACCCCTGTTCTAGGGTATCAATTCCAGACTCTGCTTTCATTTATGACTTTGGTAAACTGCAGCTACTCATAGAAGAGAAGACACCATGGCTGGTCTTCAAAGCCAGTGGTCTTAAATGGCTCGTATCAGTGTTGGAGTATTCAGTACCACTCACCCATATCTCATTCTGGTGTTGAATGTCTCCTCTGGATAGGTTTCTCACCTTCTAAGAGTCTGAAGGTAGATAGATGGTCAATTGTAGGATGGAGGATGTATAGCCACCAACTTGCTTCTTCCATCACAATAACAGCACTGCCAAGGCACTCCAGTGTCAATGCATGTTTTTACTTCCACTGAAGCTCACACATCATGGTGTAAATATCTGATCTTCTGACAGTACACCTACTTGGGTCCTTTTACCCAGGTTGACAAATATGCACCACCTCTGAAATCCTGCAGCTAATTCCCTCTTTCCTTTGGAGGAATTCAGGAGATAATGAATCAGAACTAGGTGCCTGGATGTCAGGAATACTGGACACCAATGTTTGTAATACGAAAAATTCATGTAAGAGCCTAAAAGCCAGTGGCTCATGTCATCTCTTTGTAGTGTTAGAGTCTCCAGAAGTTAATAGGCACTAGAATGGCAAGGTATCCTTGATGAAACATTACACAGTGTTGTGTTAGAAGTCCTGATTGGATCAATTATCTGGTAAGAAATCTTTTACAAGGGCTGGCCTTCTTCCACTTCCTATCAGGCATGAATAGGCAACTAGGACAGGGACGTGTCTCAATTATAATTTCCATCATGATGATTTTTCCCATAGAGTTTTCCACCCACCATTTTCCACCCCAGTACATCTCCATGTACTATTTATCAGCCAGGTTCAAAGTTTTGACTTTGACCATCCCTGTTTCCCATGGGATGTCCTTCTCTGAGGAGGACCACCATGATCCCCCCCTTTTTTGTCAAAACTTCAGAAAGATCCCACCATTGTCTGAGTTGTGTTTTATGTCCTGTGAAATTGGGTGTGGGTGGGGAAAATAAGGCTTTTTTCCAAAGTTTTCCCTTATTGTGTATAGATATCACTATTCCCTACAACAAAAAGCATATCGAAAAACCATGATCATTCTGGTGAGACAAATCTCAAAACTAAATTAGGAAGATCTGGTAGCTTTTCAGCAATCTCTGAAGATTGTATAAGCTTGTTCCAGCCCTGAAAATGGATGAAGAAAAGCACAGATGTTTCCCATCTCCCTCCATACGCATATTCTGAATATTTACCAAAGATTGAAAAGTGGATTTTAATAACAACAACAACAACAACAACAACAACAACAACAACAACAACAACAATAATCATCACTGTTTCCTAAACACTGGAGTTATGAACTTTTTAATCAGCCTTTTTTGCTTTGCTTTTAACAGCAAACCCTCCAAACTGACTGTTTAGGTGCAGACTGGATCTGGCACAAAAAGTGATTTGCCATTTGACACACTCCTATCAGAATGGGGAAGCAACACTTTGTTAACTTTCCTTGATCATCCCCCCGAATGGTCAGAAGTGAAAAAATTTTAAGTCTGTAGATCAGAGGTACCCAACCTTTTCAAGCCAGGGGCCGGGTCACACTCTCTCAGTCAGCTTTGAGGGCCAGACGGCCATTTTCCCCTGCCTGCATGATGAGGTTGGCCATTTGGTCCCAACAGCTTCAAAGGAGTGGCCTTTTTTTCTTGAATGCCCTTGGAGGGGCAGGGTGGGGGTCACATGAAATGGCACTGTGGGCCAGATCTGGCCCACAGGTCTTAGGTTGGGAACCCCTGCTGTAGATCATCACCGATGTGATACATCACTTCATTTTGTTTTTAAATTCTTTCTCTGTACTGCAGATTGAAACTCTAGCTGTACACAGGTTCTCGATCAGTAATGCACAAAGATTTTTTTAAAATTTAAATGAACTGCTATATCACATCAGTAATGATGTACAGACATAACAAAAATTCATTTCTTCTGACAGTTCACAGATGATCAGGTTAGTTTTCAGTATCCAATATGTTGAAGCTTCTCATTGGCCACTTCAGTATACCTGATATTTAAATCAGAAACAGGATTTGAGAGTGCACCAAAATAATAGAAACACAAACAGGGGTTCAAAAGGCACATGTTGGAGGGGATTGGGCCTATGCTAGTGCCCAATATGTTTGGACACCATAAACAAAAAGCATACCATCCCATATCCCTGTTGGATATTCTTTGCAGAGTGGTGCAGCTAGCATGACTCAAAGGATTAAGGCTGAATACTTTTAAATAAAAGCCCTCCTCAATTCCACTATCCTTTTAGTTGCTGTTGAATAAATACTCAGGCACAGCTTTAGCAAAAGGGAAAAAATGTTTATTTAGGAAGGCTTGTGTTCAAATAAAATTGTCAGGTAGATGAAAAAATTATAATACCATAGTTCACTTTATCTTGTTGCAAGAAGCAGAGGGAAAAACTCTCAAGCAAATGGTTATTGCCAGAGGGTAAGTTACAGGTTTCCTGAGACTAAAACATTTTGAGTCAGAAAGAGATTAAACTGAACAGTCAGACAGGCACCCCTAGACCAGTGGTGGTGAACCTATGGCACACGTGCCAGAAAGATAGGGGGCACTCAGAGCCCTCTCTGTGGGCACATGACAGGTGCTGTTGCCACAGCTCAGAGTTCGTCCTGCCACTCTGCCCAGCAGCCCAATGGGAGTGTCTTCCTCTCTCCCTCCAGCACAGAGTTCACCCTGCCCCTCTGCAGCGCAGATGACAGCCTGTTGAGTTTGGGCACTCGGTCTCTAAAAGATTTGCCATCACTCCCTAGACAAAGAGATCAGAAAAGAAAGCAGTTACTTCCAAGGGAAGGGATATTTAGGCAGCTGATTGGCTGTTTTAAAAACAGGCAATGATTATGGTTGTTAAATGTTGGCCTTTCTCATCTCCATGTTAGCATGCAAAACAAACACAAAGCACGATGGGATTGCCTGCTGTTAGCTCAACACCTCCAGTGCTCCAAACCCCAGAGAGCAAACCTAATGCTTGTCTGGACAGGCCCAAAGTCTCTCTCTGTAGAGATCAGGTAAAAGTTTTCAGAGAAACAAAGGATCATCAGGTATTTGTTTTTGTTCATGCCACATCTAAAGCAGGGGTGTCCAAACTTTTCGGGCTGCAGGCTGGTCATGTGGTTCAGTGGTGTGGGCCGGTCATGTGGTTAAGCAAGCTGGTCACATGGTTCCTCCCATTGGAAGCGGAAGTAAAACGCACCTTGCAATGTTTTGCAACAGAATGACATAGATTTTAGGCTACCATTTTCTCTGATTAAACCAGGGGTACCCAGGTTATAGCACATTGGCCAGATCCTGCCCCCCAAACTAATTCATCCGGCCCACACCGCCCTCGTCATTCCTGGAAGTGGAGGTAAAACATGCCCATATGCATTTTACTTCCACGAGCGACGAGGGCGGTGTTGGCAGGATGAACTGGCTTTGGGGGCCAGATCTGGCCCACGGAGTGTAGTTTGGACACCCCTGATCTAAAGGCATAGTTACAGAGGCTTGACTAGATTCCACATATTATCTAATAAGTGTTAAAAGCTGCATACCTGTGCAAGGCAATAATCTAATAGGAACAATCAATCACTCTAGTTCCCTAGCAAACAAAACATCCTGCTATGCCTTTGTTAAAACGATCAGAGCCCTGTTATAAATTGGTGGCAAGCCAGATGTAAAAGTTGGCATTTGAACAAATGTGGAAAAACATTTAAGGGAAGGTTTGGGAATGTAGACATGCTGAACCAGGGAGAATTACTACTGAGCATTGTGGTTGAGGTAATGCTGTTGACTCTTGACACTGAACCTTTTAGTTCTCTTTTAAGCTTTTATTGCCAAAAACACATGATTTTAAAAAGTACACAGACATATTGCTGCCTTATCAGTTGGAGAACAAACACTTGAAAACATGAGTAAATGTGAAACTCCAGTTCCACGTGGCATAAGGGGGAAAGTTCCCTTTTCACCGAAACAGATATTTTCTCCAGCTATTAGGTAATACTACCCAGCTTTGATTATGGTTATCTTGCGGTACACTTCTAAAAGTACTGCCAAATTTGGCATGTTTAAATGTACCATTTCTTGATTCACAAAGCCAAGCTTCCCCTTGGTTCAACCTTTGCAAATTTCATAATCCAATTATGTGTCACACAGCACCAGATTTTTCAGTTGCCTCTGTGCATATCAACAGCTAGACATTCTTGCTGCTTTAATTCAATTGCTTCGTTGGTAACATCATTACTGATTATCTTCCAAAAAGAAAGTCTCACCTTACAGCACTGTTTTTTTTTACTATCTCATCATACAGTTTTGAAAATAGAAATATTCTTTGTGCTACTAGAAATAATCAGCTTGTCCTTGCCATTGTCCATGAAAGATTCTTCACCAGTGCTACCTTCCATAGTGCTGCTGTCCAGTAGCTGCTGTTCAAGAATCTCACCATTGGAACTATTCATCATCTGTTGACACAGCCATTAATACCTGAAAAAGTGGATGAATCTTAGAGTGTGCATGCACAGGAAGGGAAATGTGAATTTGCTTACTATGAAGTCACATCTGTAAACTTGGATGTTTCAGTGGCTACACATGGAAACAGGAGAAACACCTTGTTTAAAGCTTGTTTGCAACTTATTTGACAGGATAAACAGCTTGTTTGCAGCTGCATAATAAGCTGCTACAAAGGTTTCTTTTCTGGACTATGGAGTTCTCAAAATATCATTAGGTCCCCTCCCCCCCCCCCTGTATTTAAGTGCTTCGCACAAAGTATATAAAAAAGTCTTGACAGCCTTGCAACTTTTTCTAAGCTGTTAAAAGCCTTGCTTTGCTTGCCATTAAATGTCTTGCTTTGTTTGCTGTTTAAAAAATAGAAGTCTTGCTCATAACTTTCTAAGAGAGGCTTTCCTTAGCTGTAAAAAAAGAAAAAGCCCTACTGATGGGCTTTGCTCAGTTCCTGAATGTTTTGGCACAGCAGCTTTTCTGCATCACTTAAGTAGTCACATGCCTGAAACAGATGTGCTAGATGCACTATGTAGGAGAGGGATGTGTTGAGACAAAGTTCTGGTGATTTTAGCTGTTGGACATGATGTTCAGGACTGTGGAAACACATCCTCGTGGCATTTCATCTGTCCTGATCATCCTTCATTTTTAAAAAATATAATATATGAGAATAATGCTGTAAAACTATTTCACCTTCAAGTGCCCTATCCAATTCCAAATATTAGCTATCCTCATGATGAGTAGCCATGAAGATTGTCCTGGGAACAAGATAATGCAGTGGTCTTCCATTTGCCTTTCACATCACTGCGTGACATCCATACCACTGATCCAGTTTTAGGAGTCACTTCCTGGTCCTGAGCCCTTTCAGCACGCAAAGTCCTCCTCATCCCCAGGCCAGGCTTGATGAAGCTATTGCCCTCCATCAAAACGGATTCAAGTGGGATTTAACCCATTTGGGGATCATTACCCTTCCCTGTGGACTTCGCCACCCAAGGCCATTAGTCCTCAGGGTTGACAACTTAACCGCCGCCTGATGATCAATTGGCATTGAGTTGCTGGCAGTATGGTCCTCTATTACCATAGCAGGATAACCTGGCCAGACTCACCTTATCACTAAATATGGTTTTAGATATATTGATATAGTGTTATAGCACTATTTAATTTTTAAAATGCAAAAGAGCGGCAATGACCTGAAAGAAAGACAAGTGGATATGGGATCACAGGAAGGACGGAGGGCAGTAGGTTGGATTGGAATGCCGATTGTATTGGCAGTGTGTGGAAACAACCTCTGATACAATCCACAAGGCAATGTGAGCACTCAGTACAGTTTCTGAGAAACAAACCGCAACAGAGCTACCTCGCTCCAATTTGGCCTTCCAATGATGTCATCCCCTTCAGTCTGGAGTCTCAGCTTTGGCCATCCATTTTGGGTGACCCCTGCCAAGAGTCTAAACCGGGCTGTAGGGTCTCACCTCAAGATGGCATTGCTTGCACCTTGTGACAACTCAACACACATGGACACACTGGGGCTGCGACGGCTGAGTGGTTAAGAAGCTCGACTTGTTAGCTGGAAGGCTGGCAAGTCGGCAGTTTGAGACCTGGGTACTGCATGATTGATTGAGCACCCGTCGCTGGCGCTGCCCTAGCTCTTGGGGACATGAAAGGAGCCTAATTCAGGCGTTCATCTGTGAATGATGTATAAGGCCTGAAAGCACCTGGTGCTTTTCGTCCTCCACTGACTCTGTATGATGAAGCTGTAGTACCAGTATCATTTCTAACTCAGAAATGTTTCTCTTTCTCTCCCTCTTTTTCTCTCTTTTCCATTATGACTTTCACTCACACTTTCGTTGTGTACAACAGCTAGATCCCTAGCTACAAACAGAGGTACAGTAATGTATTAACATGGATAACTGCCATAAATGGGACTGTAGTAGTTCAGTGGTTAAGAAGCTCGCCTTGTTAGCTGGAAGGCCAGCAAAACGGCAGTTCAAGACCCGGGTACTGCACGACAGATTGAGCGCCCGTCTCTGTCTCAGCTGCTGCCAACCTAGCAGACCGAATGCAAGAAATTGCAAGTAGATAAACAGAGACCGCTTCAATAGGAAAAATATCTTGTGGGCATGAACGGAGCCTCATTTGGCCATCCCTTGAGTGGAGTTTCTCCAGTAAAAAAATAAAAAAAATCCTTTCAACCCAGAATAATTTCTGACACGAAATTATTATTATTATTATTATTATTACTGACTTAAGTGTGCATTCAACACTTAGGCACACCTTTCAGACATCTCCGCAACGCTAACGACGCAAGCTCGCTCTCTTAATCTGCCCTTGGCAGCTCTTTGTAACGCCGTTACTCTGAAACGCTGGTTACTAATCTGCAACGTTGAAAACGTCGCTGCTCTTCCGAATCTGAATCCGAATAGAGGCGATCGTCATGCTCATCATTGAGTGTTATTGGCTATTCCTAACTGGAAACAGGCGCGGCGGGACGGGCAGAAAGGGGAGACCCTCGGCGTATGGTCAGAGGCACCCTTGTTCTTATTGCCTGGCAATGCCTGCCTGCCTGCCTACCCGCCCCGCACCCCCACCCCCCACCCCCGGCGTTGCGGAGTTGGAAACAAAAGCTGGCTTCTCCCCTCCCTCCCTAATACGAGGGGGACCCTCCCGAGTCCCGCCCCTCCCTCCCGCGCATCACCTTTCCTGCCCCGCCCCGCCCCCGGAGAGGCCGCCTTGTCCAATCGCCGCCGCCCTTACTGCCGGGTGGGCCGAGCGAGCCGCCGGCCTTGCGCGCGCCCAGCTGATCCCAGGCTCTGCCATGGTAAGGTCTGCCGCCCCCTTTGTTGCTCCCCCCCCCCGAAGGTCCGGGGCGGAGAAGGGTGGCGCGCGGGCTTGGCAGGGGCGCGGCGGGAGGTACGATGGGGGGGGGGGCAACCTGGGTGGGGGGAGGGGAGCGGGGGTCAGGTTGTGCTCCATCTCTCTCTCTCTGGGCGGGTGTAGGCGCTTCCCTCCCCCTCCTCCTTCGCCCTGCCCTCTGGACGGCTTTTGTGATGGAGGGGACGGACGGAGGGAGACGGTTCGGCCGGGTCCCACTCCCTAGATCAACTGGGCAAGGGGAGGGTGGCCCCAATGGGCAGCAAGCCGGGGGGGGGCACGCTGAGCCCTATGCAGTCAGAGTAAAACATATATGAATGTGTGTATGTGTATGTACGTATCTCTCTCTCTCTCTCTCTGCCTTTATTGATCTATCTATACTGTATCTATATATTTCTATATCTGTCTAGATATCTATTCTCTCTCTCTCTCTACACACACACACACACACACACAAACACACAGATTATATATATAGTGGAACTTCATATAACACACACACAGTATATATACAGTGGAACCTCATACAACACACGCACAGAGTATATATACAGTGGAACCTCATACAACACACACAGAGTATATATACAGTGGAACCTCATACAACACACACAGTATATATACAGTGGAACTTCATACAACACACACAGAGTATATATACAGTGTAACCTCATATAACACACACACACAGAGTATATATACAGTGGAACCTCATACAACACACACACAGAGTATATATACAGTGGAACTTCATACAACACACACACAGAGTATATATACAGTGTAACCTCATATAACACACACACACAGAGTATATATACAGTGGAACTTCATACAACACACACACAGTATATATACAGTGGAACTTCATATAACACACATACAGAGAGTATATATACAGTGGAACCTCATATAACACACACACAGAGCATATATACAGTGGAACCTCATATAACACACACAGAGTATATATACAGTCGAACTTCATATAACACACACTCAGAGTATATATACAGTGGAACCTCATACAACAATCCCCCCATATAGCAATGAAATCGCATAATAATTAGGTTTTTTTTTCAGGGGGGGGGGGAATGGTGTCCCGCATAACAATTTTCCCTATGGGAAAAAATCGTACAACAATTTTTCAATGGGAAAACCCACTTAGCAAAAAATAAATAAATCGTTGTACGATGCATCCCATAGGGAAAATCGGTATATGATGCATGCATTGTATAGCAATTGTTCCGTACAACAACAAGCCCCGTGGAACAGATTAAAATTGTTGCATGAGGTACTACTTACACACACACACACACACACACACACACACACACACACACACACACACGTGTGTGTGTGTATCACAAAGCAAATGCAAAAAGCACCATATATATGGAATGTGTGTACAGGTATATATTTGTGTGTGTGTGTGTATATCTGTATACAGTGGTTCCTCGCTTAAAGAGCATAATGCACTCCACGGGATTGCTCTTTAAGCGAGTTTGCTCTTTAAGCGAAACACCATTGTAAGTGACCAATTGTGACTTCTGGCGGGGGGGGGGGAGGATTGCAAATCCCGATTTAGTTGTTAAGCGAGTTTTTGGTTGGTTTTAGTTGTTAAGCGAGGCGGTACTGTATCTCTTGCTATATAAGTAAAGCAAAACAAATGCAAAAAGAACCACATATATGGGCATGTATCCCTAGATCAGTGACGGTGAACCTTGGCACTCCAGGTGTTCTTGGACTTCAATACCCAGAAGCATACCCACAGTAAACCCATTCATATGGATTCACAGAGGCTTGGGCTTTTAGGAATTGAAGTCCAAGAAACCTGGCGAGTCAAGGTTCACCATCATGGCTATAGATAGATAATAATAATTTCATGTCAGAAATTATTCTGGGTTGAAAGGATGTTTGCGAAAGAAACTCCACTCAGGGAACGCCCAAATGAAGCTCTTTTCACGTCCCCAAGGGCTGGGACAGATACCAGCACACAATCCGTCATGCAGTACCCAGGTCTCAAACTGCCAACTTGCCAGCCTTCCAGATACCAAGGCGAGCTTCTTAACCACTCAGCCACCCCAGCTTTATCTATAGATAATAAATCTTAACCTATAAAATCAAGCGGTAACTGTTGGAACTTCAGATACAATCCTAAACCAGGCCCTACTATCCCGCAACAACCATTCGTGCACACGCCCGAACTGGGTCCGCAGGTCAACGAAGGATTGAGAAATGCGCCAGTGGGGCAAGAGCCCCACAAATGCGAAAAAAGGGAAACAACTTCATTTCCCAACGTTCCTTGCGCCGTGCCGCGCCACAGCCAATCAGGCTGAGAGCCATGAGCAAAAGGAATGTTGGGAAATGCACCGCGGCCAATCAAAAAAAAAACTGTAGGGAAAAAATGACGCACAAGCTGAAAACGCAAATGCCAATCTACAAGCCCCAGCGTCCTGCATGCCATGAGCACGCAGAACACCGAGGAAGCTGGCGAGCAGAACACCGAGGAAGCTGGCGAGCAGGAAAAAAAAACCGGGAGCGCAAGTCCGCCGCAGCCGGACACAGCGCCTCACAGGAAAAAAACAGGGCGGGGGGGGGGTGTCAAGGGGGGGAAAGGCACTACCCCCCCCTTGAAAGAACCCATTCCCGGGTAAGCAAAGCCATCGGATGGCGCTCCGTCCGCTGACTTTACTTACCGCAAATGGGTTTCGCTTTCAGCGAGGCCAAGCCACGGGAACCAAAGCCCCCCTCCCCAATGGCGCCTGAAGCTCCCGATCAGAGTTTCCCCTTTAATATCACTGGGTGGGGGGTTGCGCTCTCCCTCTCCACTGGCTCCCCTGGGATTGGGAGGGTTGGGGGGACAAAGGGGGTCTGTCTCCCCACCCTCCTGACCCCAGGGGATCTGGCAGAGAGGGGATTCCCCTCCACACGCACACACACGCACACACACCCCATATTAAAGAGAAGAAACCAAGCGGTTACTTCTCTTTAAAAACGGAGTTTTTTTGGGGGGAATTCCCCTCTCCGATGGCTCTCCTGGGTCCGGAAGAGTTGGGGAGACAGACCCCTTTTGTCCCCCCCCAACCCTCCCAAACCCAAGGAAGCCAGCGGAGAGGGGGATCACAACCCTCCCCACTGATATTAAAGGGGAAACCCCAATTGTGATTTCCCTTTTAATATCAGAGGGTGGGCTGGATTCGATCCCCTCTCCTGGGTCCCATGAGTCTGGAAGGTTTGGGGGGACAAAAGGGGTCTGTCCCCCCAACCCTTCCAGAGCCAGGGGACATGGCAGAGAGGGGATCCCCCTGTAGGACACAAAAAACACAAAAAAAATCAAAAACATCCAAAATACACAAAAACAACCAAAATAACACCAAAAACAATACAAAGTAAACAAAAACAAAAATTTCCAAACACACACTGCACCCAGCCAAACACCACAAAATCCAACAACCCCCCCCCCATAAACCTTAACCTATAAATCCAAGGGTTCACCGTTGGAACTGGCTATAGGTTGCTATGCGTCGCCCTACTGATCCGCACCCACCCTTCGTGCGCACGGCCGAATTGCCTACGCAGGTCAACGAAGGATTTAAAAATCCGGCACGGGGGCCTCAGCCCCACAAACGGCAAGAAAGGGAAAGAACTTCACTTCCCAACATTCCTTGCGCTGCGCCGCGCCAGAGCCAATCACGCTGAGAGGCTCTCGCACGGCGCAGCGTTCCGTCACGCGCCGCAGCCAATCGAAAGAAACACATTTAAAAAAAAAACCAGCAAAAACACAAAGCACCAACCCATTACTACAAGCCCCAGCGTCCTGCGCGCCATGAGCACGCAGAACGCTGAGGAAACCGGCGCCCGAAAAATTAAAAAGAAAAACAACTCACCGCGTCACAGCCAAGCACACACCAGCCGGCTTTCTATCCCTCCCTGAAGGACCCGACTGGAGTTTCCCCTTTAATATCAATGGGTGGGGGTTGCGACCCCCCTCTCCGCTGGCTAACCTAGCGTTGGGAGGTTTGTGGGGACAAAAGGGGAATGTTTCCCAAACTCTTCTGGACTCAGGACACCAGGGAGAGGGGATCGATTCCCACCCCCCTCCTTAAAAAACTCCGTCTTTTCTACTCTTTAAAAACGGAGTTTTTTTAAGGAGGGGGGAGGGAATCGATCCACTGTGCCTGGTCTACTGGGTCCAGAAGAGTTGGGGGGACATACCTCCTTTGTCCCCACAAACCTCCCAACCCCAGGGGAGCAAGCGGAGAGGGGGGTTGCAAGCCCCACCCACTGATATTAAAGGGGAAACCCCGATCTACTTTCACAACTACACACAAAAAAGCACCATAAAACAATAAAGCCACCCTCCCCACCACCTAGCCCACCCTTACTAACCCACAACGACCATGCCCCCCTCCCCACCACCTAGCCCACCCTTACTAACCCCCAACGACCATGCCCCCCTCCCCACCACCTAGCCCACCCTTCCTAACCCCCAATGACCATGCCCCCCTCCCCACCACCTAGCCCACCCTTCCAAACCCCCAATGACCACGTACCTTCCCCACCACCAAACAAATAATGTTTTAAAAATTACTAAAAACACTCAAACACAGCCAAAAATACACAAAAACAAAAACACCAAAAACAATACGAAGTAAACAAAGACACAATAAAAAACAAAACAAACAGACAAAAAATACAAACTCCAACCCCCCGGCCCCCCCCCCCCCACACACACAAAAGAAAGAAAACAAGCAAACTTACCAGAACATGTGCTACCTACACCAGGACTGGAAAAGAAATGAATACAGAAAGACCCTACTGACCAGAAGAAGCTCCACCCAGAGGCCAGGAGAGAAACAAAAGTCAAAATGCAATAACCCCTACCAGCACCACCTGCTGGCCACAATAGTAAAAACAATTCAAAAACACACAACAGCCCCAAACAAAACACAAACTCACAATTTTACACAAAAGGTCACACCAAAAAAACAAGGAAAAAAAGTACACTAAACACACTGTCACACAAATCACAAATATATATATATGTCAATAACATACAATAGAAACTTTAAAAAATCCTGTGCTGAGTTATTATATCATACTTTCTTCTTTTATTAATCCTCAAAAAAACCCAAAAAAGCAGATCACAGTTAATAACAGCCAAGCCAAACAAATTTAACATAAATAAACATTTAAAAAATTAAAATTACAGACTAAGCAATTTTTTTAAAAAAACAACACAATTTAACCTTCCAACACAATGTAACACTATTGCAAAAAATTTTTTTGGCTCATTTGTAATTAAAAAACACGGGGGGAAAAGCCCGACAACGCCGGGCAACCCTTGCTAGTAAATAAAGAAAAAACAGCCAACTCACCACCACACAACCTCACTCCACGACCACCGGAAAAGAAATGAATAAAGAAAGAGGCTACTTACCGGAAGAAGCTCCACCTAGAGGCCACGAGAGAAAAAACAATCAAAATACAAGATAACCCCTACCAGCCCCACCTGCTGGCCACAATAGTAAAAACAATTCAAAAAGACACAACAGCCCCACACAAAAGGCCCCAAGAGTAAAAACAAGTCAAAAACAACACAAAATCACAATCTTAACCTATAAAACCAAGTGTTCACCGTTGGAACTGGCTATAGGCTGCTATGCGTCGCCCTACTGACCCACACCCACCCTTCGTGCGCACGGCCGAATTCCCTACGCAGGTCAACGAAGGATTTAAAAATCCGGCACGGGGGCCTCAGCCCCACAAACGGCAAGAAAGGGAAAGAACTTCACTTCCCAACATTCCTTGCACTGCGCCGCCCCAGAGCCAATCGCGCTGAGAGGCTCTCGCACGGCACAGCGTTCCGACACGCGCCGCAGCCAATTGAAAGAAACGCATTTTTAAAAAACCCAGCAAAAACACACAGCACCAACCCATTACTACAAGCCCCAGCGTCCTGCGCGCCAACGCAGAACGCTGAGGAAAACGGCGCCCGGAAAATTAAAAAGAAAAACAGCTCACAGGCAAGCAAAGACCAGCCGGCTTTCTTTTACTCACCCGCGGCGCCTGAATCTCCCGAATGGAGTTTCCCCTTTAAAATCAGTGGGAGGGGTGGCCATCCCCCTCTGCGCAGCCTACCCTAGTGATGGGAGGTTTGTGGGGATAAAAGGACTATATTGCCCCAACCCATCTGAAAACAAAAGATGAGGCAGAGAGGATCGATCCCCAACCACCCCTCCTTAAAAAAACTCCGTCTTTTCTTCTCTTTAAAAACGGAGTTGTTTTAAGGAGAGGGGGGGGAATCGATCCTCTCTGCCTGTTCCTCTCTGTCCAGAAGTGAAGGGCCAATATAACCTTTAATCCCAACAAACCTCCCCAAAAAACCTCCCAACACTAGGGTAGGCAGCGGGGAGGGGGATCGCAGCCCCCACCCACTGATATTAAAGGGAAAAAACGATCTACCTTCACGATTCCACAAACACAAAGCACGACTCCACAAAAACAAAGCACCATAACACACTACAGCTCCCCTGCCCACCACCCAGCCCACCCTTCCTAACCCCCAATGACCATGCCCCCATCCTCACCACGGGCCGCCGGCATAGATATTCCAATCAGCCCGGCCTGCGAAAAAAAACCCAAACTACCACCACATGGTATTTCAATGGGCCACCCAGCCACTGAGGCCGGCCCACAGAAATACACACACCAAAAACACAAACAACAACAATCCAAAAAAAAAACAAGGACAAACACAACCCCCCCACCCCCCACAAATCACAACAAAAGCACCCTGTGAAAATACCCCCAAACAACATCCCCCCACACCCCACAAAACCCAAAAACACAACACATAAAATAAATGAGCACACACCTTCAACCTCCAGCCTCAGCGAGAAGCACATGTGCAATGAAAAAAGAACAGGAAGAAAACACAGCCCACAACTGAGTTACCATTTCAAAATAGTGCAACAGCACCACCCAGTGGCTACAGCAAAAATAGCACTCAAAAACATTAAATTTAAAAAAAAATATCACACATTTTTTACAGAAATTCCATTATTTGAAAAAAAATATATCAACCATTCCTCTTTTCAAAATCCGATTTTATTATAACACTTTAAAACACTACCTACGTATAAAAAACCATTATTTAAAAAAAGAAAAAACTCATTTAAATATACATACAAGAAAAATCATCCAACAACCATTTTTCAAATTTTTTAAAAATAACCCCAAAAAAAGCCCGGCAACGCCGGGCAACCCTTGCTAGTTTTACACAAATCACAAACATATGTCAATAAAATAAAATAAAAACTATTCAAAAATCCTGTGCTGAATTTTAACTCAAAAACCAAAAACATCTAAACACAGTTTAAAAACATTTATTATAAAAAAAAATGTACTTTCACATTTTTAAAATTATTACCTGCGGCACAACTATTTAAAAAATACATACTAAAACATTATTTGGTTAAATAATTTTTTTTAAAAAAGTATATCATCCTTTGTTCTTTTTTTAATCCACAAAACCAAAACAAACAAAACTAATCACAGTTTATAACAACCCGCCAATTTTTTTTGTATAAATAAAATTTCAATTATAGACTAACCTTTTCTTTACAAACATTAACAACAACAACAAAAACTTTCCAACACAATTTAAAACAGCCCGGCAACGCCGGGCAACCTCTGCTAGTTTGTACTATAAGATGATCTGTTGTACTTCTGGAAGACGCGTCACAGTCAACTCTTAATGTCCTCAGTTCCAGGAAACACACTGGTCATACTTATCTGGCGGTGGTGTGAGGCGAGGACGTTAAGATTTGTCTCCAGGTATTCTCCAGCTCAAATGTGGCAGGAAACAACTTGTTTGATGGCAAGAGTTAGAATTTATTTTAATGGTGTGTTATAATACACAATCAATATGTTTTAAAAATCCATGACTTTAACATTATTTTTATTGAACTGGCCAGGACAATTTTTCCAACTTTGAATGACAACCCCAGTTTTCCGGGACGTATGACAACCCTAGGTATATATACTAGCAGAGGTTGCCCGGCATTGCCGGGCTGTTTTAAAGGATGATATAATTTTTTAGAATTATTTTATGTAACCAAATAATGTTTTTCTATGTTTTTTTAATAAAGTGTGAGTATTTTTTTAAAATTCAATGTTTTTAAACTGTGTTTAGATGTTTATTTATTTTTTGAGTGAAAATTGTAAACAGGATTTAAGAAATGTTTTAGAAATGTTATTCTTTCTTTTGAATATGTTTGACTGTGTTTTCTCCTGTGTCCTCTGGGTGGTGCTGTTGCGCTTTTATTTTACTTTGACTTTCTTTCCCAACTGGTCTGTGGGTGTCGCTTGTTCCGGTAAGTAGTCTCTCTTTCCTCATTTCATTTCCAGATCTCGTAGAGTAAGGTTGTTTTGGTGAGTTCTCCGTTTAAAAAAATTTTTTTTTGGGGGGGGGGTGGTCTGTGTGTTTGGTGTTTGTGTTATTTTGGGTTTGTTTTTGGATGTTTTTGGTTGTGATTTTTGTGTAGTTTTTTACTTTTTGTTTTATTTTGGGGGTAAGTGAAGGCACTGTGCGGAGCGTCATCCGGTGCCTTTGCTAACCTGGGAATTTTTTCGCTTTCAAGGGGGGGGGAAGGCAATGATGCCTTCTCCCTCCCTTGAAAGCGAAGCGAAACACTTCTTCATAAAGTAAAGGAACCGGGCGGAGTGCCATCCGGTGCCTTTGCTTTGCGGGGGAATTGTTTTGCTTTCAAGGGGGGGAAGGCAATGATGCCTTCGCCCCCTGTTGAAAGCATTGTGGGTGGGTGGGGGTTCCCTTCCCGCGGCCTTTCGTCGGTGGCCAGGCTGCAGAAAGGCCAGTGCCGTTTTTTTCTCATGTCCTCTGGGGGGATGTGTCATTGTGTGTGTGTGGTGGGGTTCCCTTCCCGCAGGCTGGGCTCGTTGGCCAGGCCGTGGGAACCCCAGTGCCACTGTAGGCGGCGTTGGGTGGGTGGGGGTCTTCCCTTCCCATGGGCTGTGATCGGTCGGCGGCCCGTGGTAACCTCAGCACCACCTCAGGTGGCATGTGGGGGGAGTATTCCTTTCCCACGGCCTGGGCTCGGTGTCCAGGGTGTGGGAAGGCAAGCTCCGGTTTTCAGGCAGCGTTGGGGTGTGTGTCTTCCCGCAGGCTAGCAGCCATGCCGTGTTGCGGGAACCCCAGCAGCGGCTGTATTTTTCTTTTTCGTGCGGCAGATTTCTGCGCGTTCATGGCGCGCAGAACTCTGGGGTTTGTAGTTTGTGGGGTTTTTTCCCTTTGCGTTGCGTTTTTTTCCTGCGGCTCATTTTTTATTGGTCACAGCGCCTTTTCCAACGTTCTTTGTGGTCACGCCTCTCAGCCTGATTGGCTGTGGCACGGCGTGGCGCAAAGAACGTTGGGAAATGAAGTTGTTTCCCTTTTTTCGCGTTTGTGGGGCTGTTGCCCCACTGCCGGTTTTTTCAATCCTTCATTGACCTGTGGACCCAGTTCAGCCATGTGCCCGAATGGTGGGTGCGGGTCATTAGGGCGAGGCTTAGGAACTTATAGCAAGTTCCAACGGTTAACCCTTGGTTTTATAGGTTAAGATATATATATAGAGAGATAGATAACAAAGGTAAAAAGTACCCAGATCAGTGTGCATGAGATGCATGCCAGCCACCCTCCACGTGAGTTCATGACCACATATGCACAAGAACATTGGAAGAATAATTTATTTGCCACTTCATCCCAAGCACTGGCCCAGAGTTCACAAAACCAGATTTCCCTGTATTCGGGGTGCAAGGGGGAACTCAGGTTAAGTCAGGGCTACATCTTTCTCAGAGCCCTTACCTGGTGAACTTGGTGGCTGAATGAGAATATGAAGAGATTCCTAGAGACAACCCTCATAGGCTGTTGGGATGCATGGAGTCCCTTCTTGAGTTCAGCAGGCCCAAACAGCTCCGCACCGGTGGAAACCAGCAGACATTGCAGGGAACTGGAGACGAGGGACATGCGTGTGCCCATAATTACATGCACAAACTGAAGTGTGCACCAGCTCTCAAACATAAATGCACAAATAATACAATGTGTGTATGTTCATTTGTGTACTGTAAATATTCTGTTGTTTAAATGTAGGCAGTACACTTGTTATATGTACCCATGTGGTGGGTACATGTGGTGCAGGAAGGGCAAAATGGCTGCCCGGCCTCCGAAGCTGCCTGAGGGAGCGTGACCCGGCCCCAGCCTTAAAAGATGGAGAACTCCTGATGTAGACGTTGAGAACCACTGATAAATCCAAGCAAAAATAAGTAGACAAAAGAGGAAAGAGATAGAGAGTACATAAAATCCACAACATTTAAACTATAGAGACCACTGAAATTCCTAAAAACACTGAAAACTACCTCCCACTCGCACCAATTAAAAATCTAGTTAAAAACTATTAAAAGCATGAGTGATCTTCCTCTAAATGAACTTCTGTGTGTGTGGGGTGGGGTGGGGGTGGGGGTGGGTTGCTCACTCTCTACTTCCCCACATCTGCCCTGTCAGCCAGAGCAGGTTTTCAGCTCTTTCCTGAAGGGCAGCAGCTCTGTCTGGAGACACAGTTCAACTGGCAGGAGGTTCCATAGGGCTGGAGCGGATATCGAAAAGGCTCTTCTTCTAATGCTAGAGAGTTGGTATTTTTAAAGAACCCCTCGGGTCCGCTCTAGTGGGACGGGCAGATGTCCTTGGGGTGATGCAGTCTCTTAAGTATCCTGGCCCACTACCATGTAGGGCTTTAAAGGTAATTAGCAGCACCTTGAATTGCACCCAGCAGCGCAACCAATGCCATCTCAGTACCATATCTGGGCCTGAATCCTGACTAAAAAGGGTCCAGATAATCAGCTTCATCCAGGACCTCCTGTAACTGCTATGCCTCTGCCTTCTCCAAAACCTTCCCCAAGAAGGGGAGGTTGGATACAGGCCGGTAGTTGGAGAGTACTGTAGGGTCAAGCGATGACTTTTTCAGGAGGGGGCGCACCAAGGCATGTTTCAATGCTGTTGGGAAGACCCCCTCCCGCAAAAAAGAGTTCACAATTGCTCTGACCCAGCTGCCTGCCACCGCCCTGGTAGTTTTAACTAACCAGGTGAGGCATGGATCTAATGCACAAGCAGTGGTGCAAACAGATCCCAGGAGCCTGTCCACTTCCTCGGGGACAACTGGATCAAACTGATCCCAGATAACATGGCTAGATTGCAATCCAGTCAACCCCAGCCCTATATTTTCCATGCTAGGATTAAACTTCAAGTGAATCTGAGTGATTTTCTCCATTAGATATTCAGCAAAAACCTCAGCAGACCCCCACCAAGCAGGGCCCTGCCCGCCTCTGCCGAGGAGGGACCTAGTCACCCGGAACAGAGTTGCTGGGCGATTATCTGCAGAGGCAATAAGGGCGGTGAAGTTGAAGTATTGACATTTCACCACCTCCTTCACCACAAGATAGGCTCTAATAGTGGCTCTAACAAGTGTTTGGTCAGACTCACTCCGGGTCTTCACCCAGTGGTGCTCTCAGCATCTCTTTGCCCGTTTGAGCTCCCTCAATTCCTCTGGGAACAATGGGGCTGAGTGGAGCCCATGAGCGTGGAGAGGCCATAGTGGCGAAATCATGTCCAAGGCCGCTGCCGCCCAATCCATCCGGACCCATCAGTCGCCAGGGGTGGGCCAATTTAACAGACCCTGCCTCCCTGCGGAGAAACATTGCCCTCAGAAAGTCCAGAGTCACCAGATAATGATCTGACCATGGCACAGGCGTTATGTCTAGTTGCTGTAATTTCAGATCACTCTGCCACTGCTCTGACAAGAAGACTAGGTCCGGTGTGTGGAAAAATAAAAAATATATTATGGGATGTTTTATTTTAACATGATGAATAAAATATTTTAAGATAAGGCCGGGTTGAAATATTTCATAAATCATTTCTTTAAAAAATATGTATGGTATCAGATTATTTTCAATTTTTCTGAAAATTTCTGGGTTTTTTCTGGGGGAAAACGTTTTTTTCTGAGCTTCAAAATTTCTGGAAATTTTACATCTCTACACTGCAAGGAGGCAGGTACAGGAGCTGGATTCCCAATTGCCTCCTAGGGCCCAAACAAAGGAGCAGGACCTCACAACCCGGAACGTGCGGAGCCGTGGCTCTCGTGACTCCCAATGACTCTCTGGCTACAATGGCTACGCCACCGCCCCTCCCCTTACCCCGTGGCTGGTGCCAAATACTGAACCCGGCTGGACACAATTCTGCTAGAGGAAGGCCATCCTCTGGTGTCAGCCAGGTTTCAGTGATGCATGCCATGTCGGCCCGCTTCCCCAAAATAGAGTCTAAGAGCAGGGGGTCTTTACTACAAACTGACCTGGCATTTACCATCAGCAACCTAAGGGAGGGGACACAATGGATCAGCTGCTCAGGAACTAGAGATGTAGCCAGGGGGCTAGAAGGGGGGACAGATACTAAGCATCGGTCCTGCATCCCCCGAGTATGCGTTGCTGAGGCATAGATGCATACACTAAGTAACCATGTTCCTCAGATGCCATGCTTTGAGTATTGCCCATGCATTGAACAAAGGCTACAAGGGTGAGTTAGAAAAGCTTCCCCAATGGGAGGGATGATGGCGACAAAGAGTTATATTGCTGCCTCATGTCCTCAGGTGAGAAGGAGTTGAGGTTACATGGAGATTTGTTGTGCGTTATCAAGTCACTTCCAAATTCTGGCAATGCTAGCAGGGTTTCCATAGTACACAACATGTTCAAAAAGCAAAGCAATCACTCTTATATACCACCCCATAGCTCTTAGTGCACTTACAAGTTAATTAGCATTTGCCCCCAACATCCTGGGTACTCATTTTACCAACCTCGAAAGGATGGAAGGCTGAGTCAACCTTGAGCCCTGGTCAGGATTGAACTTGCAACCTTTTGGTTGCAGGATAGCAGTTTAACCACTGTGCTACCAAGGAGTGGCTTCCCATTGTTGCAGCTCCAGTAGTTTCCCATGCCCGAGCAGGGATTTGAACCTGTGTCTCCTGAAATACATCCTAATAAATTTCAACACAATTTATTAGGAGGCTCACCATTATCCAGCCCTGATTTAGAGGTTAGGTGGGCAACCCAACTTATTATTTCCCTTTTTCTTTTGCAGTCAGCTCCTGATTCAGGCAGTGGCCCTCCTCCTGGGCAGCCAGCCCCATTTCCGCCTGCCCCACCACCACCACCAATTCTGCCGCCTCCTTTTGTAAGTGAATTAATGTCAATGTGTTTGTTTACTAGCATCTCGGCCCTATGCAGAAGGGCACGGGAGCTGTTGGATGCCTTTGGGAGTTTGGGTGTGTGTGATGGTAATAGGAAGATTTGCTTCCGCCTGCATAGTAAACGGACGAAAGGTGATGAGGTTTGGCCCATTAATATACAGTAAAACCCCGATTTACAAATGCCTCGAGCTACATAAAATTCGACTTATATAATGATTTTGTGCTAAAACCATGTCCCAATTTACACAATTTCCTATAGGTTTGCTTCGAGTAACATAAAGAGTCTTTTTCCTATGGGTTTGCTTTGATTTACATAAAAATTTCATTTTTCCTATGGGTTTGCTTCGAGTTTCGTAAAAAAACCGATTTAAGCAAAAGACTATGGAACGGACTTTTTTTTCGTAAGTAGGGGTTTTACTGTAAATCATATTTTTCAAAATGTAAGACGAGATGACTTTCAGGATGAGGAAGCTGCAGCCTAAAAATTTCCACCTGGGAAGGTGATGGTGAAAATAGAAGAACTACAATTCTTTCACTGGTTCAATTAAAGCAGGGATTCTCAATCTGCGGCCTGTGGGCCGGATGCGTCCCTCGGCGCCTCCACCACACCAGGAAGTGTCATGCGGTGGAGGAAGGGCATCCTAGTAAGACTGAGTGGCTTGGATGGGGGGTCCTGTGTTATCCCGGGAGCTACCATCTTTGGTTTTGGATGGGGCTATTTTGCCCCAGACCAACCCGGTGCGCAACTTGGGGGTCCTCCTGGATTCGCGGCTGCTGCTAGAAGAACAGGTGGCGGCTGTGGCCAGGAGGGCCTTCACCCAACTTCGGGTGATTCGCCAGTTGCGCACGCTCCTGGACCGGGACTCTTTGCTCATGGTCACTCATGCTCTGGTGACCTCCAGACTAGATTATTGTAATGCGCTCTACATGGGGCTGCCCTTGATGACCATTCAGAGGCTGCAGCTGGTCCAGAATGCGGCGGCCCGGGTGGTGATGGGGTGTGGACGTTATGCCCATGCCTCACCACTGCTTTGGGAGCTGCACTGGTTACCCGTTTGCCTCCGGGTGCAATTCAAGGTGCTGGTTTTGACCTTTAAAGCCCTATATGGTAGTGGGCCAGGTTACCTTAGAGACCGCATCGCCCTAAGGACGTCTGTCCATCCAACCAGAGCGGACCGGAGGGGCTCTGTAATAGTGCCATCGGCCAGGGGGGCTCGCCTCTCTGGCACAAGGAGGAGGGCCTTCTCCGTGTCCGCACCAGCCCTTTGGAACCTCCTGCCTGTGGAACTGCGTCTCCAGACGGAGTTGTTGCCCTTTAGGAAGGAACTAAAAACCTGGCTGGCGGGCCAAGTTTGGGGTGCGGGTGGAGGGGTGGCTTCCGTTGGGTGGTTAGTATAGGGGAGGATGCCTGCCCCATGGTTTCTTCAGTTCCTGCACCCCTCTCTTTTTAGGGGTGGGTTCTTATTGCTGGTTTTATTTGTTTTATTTGTTTTTATCTGTTTTTACCCACTGTTGTGAACCGCCCGGAGTTGGCTTTGGCTGAGTGGGTGATATAAAAATTTAACAATACACATACATACATACATACATACATACATACATACATACATACATACATATATATATATATATATATATATATATATATATATATATATATATATATATATATATATATATATATATATATATATATATATATATATATATATATATATATATATATATATATATATATATATATATATATATATATATATATATATATATATATATATATATAAAAATGGCTGTCTGGCCCCCGAAACTAGTAAAACCCCGGGTTACAACGGAGGTCTGTTCCAACAGCCTCCGTTGTAACCTGAAAAAATTGTAAGCTGAAACATCCATAGGGATGCATTGAAAAATAAAAAAATCGGTCCTGAATTGATCGTTGGGAAAAAAAACATTAAAAATTTGTAAACCGGGACGGCATTTCCATAGGATTTGCCATTGTAAACGGCAGCAAACTTAAACCGAGGCGGTTGTAACCCAGGGTTTTGCTGTATATATAGGCCTTCATGTGAATCCTACCAATGAGTTGAGTCACCAATAAAAATAAAAATAAACCCCCTAACTATGGTGTTTTCTCCTGGGGAAGATTCTCTTCCAGCTTCTTCTACATTCATCTCTCAGATTCCTCAGTGTCAGCTGGATGATGCTTCTAAGACCATTTAATGTTGTGTCCCAAACTACTGACTGGAAGAGACCTTTTGGGAGGGCATATCAAGGCCATGTTTTTTGCTGGGAGCAAAGATCATTATAGATGTTTTGAGAAGTTAAGAACAGATTCTGCTTTTTTATGTTTCTCTTATTGGGTCATAATCTAGAATTACAGCGTGTAGAACAAGATCTAGAGACCTTTCACCAGACTTCAGCCTGCTAATTTATTCATGCCTTTGGTACAATTTCCAGTTGAAGAGTCTTGCTGCTGTCTCGGGAGTTTACTTTGTCAGTGCTTTCAGAGGTTGGCCCAGAGAAGTCCTGGATAGGGTCTGGTAAATGGCAGCTGTCTTGGGTAGATACTATGGTTGAGCACATGGTATGTGTCTTTTTTCCCTCTCTCCTTGCTTCTAGATGCCGCCTCCTGGGATCCCACCACCATTCCCACCAATGGGATTGCCCCCGATGGGACCACGCCCTCCCCCTATGCCACCCATGCCTCCTGGCATGATGCCACCTCACCCGTTGATCCCGCCCATGCCTGGACCACCTCCTTTGGGACAGGTAGTGCCCGTTTGCAGATTCTTTATCTCTATCTGTCCTCTTGCTCTCCTAATGCATTGACTTCTTTTTGCCCCCCTCAGATGCCTACAATAGTGCCACCAATGCTGCCTGGGATGATGATGCCTGGAGTACCAGCTGGGCCTATCTCTGTCTCTGCAGGGGTGAGTGTTTGGGGAGGGAAGGGATTTGAGTGGACTGTAGTGGCTCAAGTGGCTAAGCCGCTGACTGGGAGGCGGAAGGTCAGCAGTTTGATTCCCGAGTACTGCAGGACAACGGAATGAGCTCCCGTCTCCATCCTAGCTCCTGCCAGCCTAGCAGTTCGAAAGCAAGAAATTGCAAGCAGATAAATAGGGACCACTTCATTGGGAAGGTAACAGCGTTCCGTGTACTCCGGTGTCTAGCACTGAACCCTAGAGTCGGATACGACTGGCTTTCAAGCAAGGGAAACCTTCACCGAGTGTAGAGCACGGACTGTGGTGGCTTAATGGTTAAGATGCTGAACTTGATGACTGGAAGGTCAGCAGATTAGCAGTCCAAGACCCGAGTGCAAAATGTGCTCCTGTCATCTGTCCCAGCTCCTGCCAATTTAGCAGTTAGAAAGCAAAAAAAAATCAATGCTAGTAGATAAATAAGTACTGTTTTGGCGGGAAAGGTAACAACGTTCCATGTGCTCCACTCGTGCCACAAGACCATGGAAGCGTCTGTAGACGCTGACAGCGCTGGCTCTTTGGCTGTCAATGGAGATGAGCACCAAACCCTAGAGTCAGATACAACCGGCTTTACTTTTACTATTGTAGGGCAGAGACAGTTTAAATGGGCTGGGTTGTTCTCCTTGCAGCAGTGTAAAGATCAAGGGCGCAGGTCAGGTCCTAATAAAAGCACAGTGGCCATTGCTGGTTGTAACTCTTACCAGTACAGTACATATCAGCCCTACTTAGAGGAGTGGCTCAAGTGTCTAAGACGCTGACTGGGAGGCGGAAGGTCAGCAGTTCGATTCCTGAGTACTGCAGGATGGAATGAGCTCCCGTCTTTGTCCCACCTCCTGCCAACCTAGCTGTTCGAAAGCAAGAAATTGCAAGTAGATAAATAGGGGCCACTTCGGTGGGAAGGGAAACAGCGTTCCGTGTGCTTTAGTCATGCCTGCCACATGACCACAGAAACGTCTGCAGAAGCAGACAGTGCTGGCTCTTTGGCTTTGAAACAGAGGTGAGCACTGAACCCTAGAGTCGGATACGACTGGCTTTCAAGCAAGGGAAACCTTTACCTTTACCTTAGAGGTTGTACCCAGTACAGCAGCTTCCTAGGTTGTAAACCAGAACTCTTCTGTGGGGCAGCTTTCCGGTCTGCAAACCACAACTCAGTTCCATGCAGTGCTTTCTCCCAATCAGCAAACTGGAGTTGAGTTCCATGCATAGCCCAGTTCCCCATAACAGGTTCTTGGCCCCTAAACTGGAATTGAGTTCCCTTTAGCATTAGTGTGGTCTGCAAGCCAGATCTATGCTCCTTGGTATTTAGTCACCTCTTGCTTCTGATAGTGGGGAATCGGCTAAACTGGGGAACCTCCAAGGCTGAAGGTTTGATTTTCCCAGTGTAAGATGGGGATGTCAGAAGTAGCATTTGCAGGAGGGATTGGGTGTTGCATGTTGATAAGACCAAGAAGGCCCTTGATCTTTGCTCTGGCACTGAGCCAGGTGTCAGTTCCTGCTGGCTCCTTGGAGCGTGTCCTGCTGCCTGACTATAGATAAGCTCAGGGGTGCTCAAACTACAGCCCGTGGGCCAGATCCAGCCCTCAAAGCCATTTCATCTGGCCCCTGATGCCCTCGCTAAACCAGAAAGTAAATACGGACACTTCTGCACATGTGCAGAAATGTCCATATTCATTTCCTGGTTTGGTGCGGACGTGCTCATGCATGCGGAGAAGTGTCCGTGCCAAACCAGGAAGTGAATACGGACGTTTCCGCACATGTGCAGAAGCGGCTGCACCGAACCCGGAAGTGAATATGGCCGCACATGTGCAAACACATGTTTGCAGGGGCGTGGTCTGGCCTGCTCAGCTGTTCCGGGGATGTGGTCCAGCCCACGGCATGAAAAGTTTGGGAACCCCTGGATAAGATTGTGAAGCAGTCCAACCCACAGCGGGAGGGGTTGCATATCTATTGTAGTGATCACAGGAATGGAACCACAGACATGGATTCTGAGAGCTGCAGTCCCAAAATGTAAATTTTCTAGGGTCTGATGATTTTCCTGAAACTGGATTGATTGGGGGATTTACTTTGGGTGCCTGCTTGGGCTCCCAAGCAGCGGATTGTGTTATCAGGCAAGTCAGCAGTGTTTGCCAGCCCCTAGTGCAGGGATTCTCAACCTACAGCCCTCAGCACAATTTCATGTGGCCCCCACCTCCTCCACCACACCCGGAAGTGCCATGTGGTGGAGGAAGGGCAAAATGGCCGTCTGGTCCCCAAAGCTGTCTGAGGGAGTGTGACTCGCCCCTCAGCTTAAAAAGGTTGAGAACTCCTGCCCTAGTGTAACATGAATGTGTGTGCAACAAGATTAACTGTGTGGAAGGAGATAGATGAATTGAAGCCTTATTAAATGTGACAAACACAGGCAACACAAAATAGCCTTTCCCCACCCCCAGGGACACTTTCCCTGTAAGCAAAAGCTGCTTTGAGAAGGAGGGGTGGTGGAAGAGTCAAAAAAGTAAGGCATGTTTTGTTGCATACGTTTTCCTCGTCTACTCCCAATCACCCTGGCAGCCCATTTTTGCACCCTATCAAAAGCACAAAAGTCAAAGGAATCTTAAGATTTCCATCCAGATTTGGATGGAGCCGAGACAGGACTCAACATTTTCTTCCCATTTCTTTTTCACAGGCAGCTCCTGTGGCAGACCCATCCAACGGTGAGTATCCTAGAGGACCTGTCTCTGCAAGCATTTTAAGTGCACCCAGGTTATTACCTGCATTTCTGTGAAGAACCAGATGTGTTACAGTTGGAATGAACCATTTGTGGCCTTGATCATCCAGCCCCTGCCACCCAGAGTCAGTAAAGGAAGAAACCGTTTCCTGACCACAACCTAGAACCATCATGGAGAACCTTGGCACTCCAGATGTTCTTAGACTTCAATTCGCAGAAGCCCAAGCACCCTGTGAATCCACACAAATGGGTTTACTGCAATTCATCTGCCCCGTGCTGCCCTCGTCGCTCCCTGAAGCGGAAGTAAAACACGCCTGTACGGTTAAGACTCTTCCGAGTTAACCCTTTCTCCTTACGGGAGCATTTTACTTCCACTTCCGGGAGCGACGAGGGCAGCACGGGGCGGATGAATCGCAGTAAACCCATTCGTGTGGATTCACAGGGTGCTTGGGCTTCCTGGAATTGAAGTCCAAGAACATCTGGAGTGCCAAGGTTCGCCGCCATGGACCTAGAGAATCATGTCACTTATTTCCCCTTGGTGTCAGAGGCGGTGTGTCTTCTTACAGTGCCGTGGTTGGCAAGAAGCCAGCAACCGTAGGATTTTTTCCCCCCCTGGTGTGGAAGTCTGAATTGGCCATAGAAGTTTTTGCCTGTTGAATTTCTGGCTGATGAACTTTTAAAACAGGGGTGCCCAAACTATGGCCCGCACGCCAGATCTGGTGCATTTTACTTCGGCTTCTGAGAGTGATGATGGCAGCGCAAGCTGGATGAATTGGTGTTGGGGGCCAGATGTGGCCCACAGGCCATAGATTGGGCACCCCTGGTTTAAGCAGAGGAAATGGCAGCTCAAAATCTGTCTCTTCATGTTGCAAAACAGATTGCAAGGTGCGTTTTACTTCTGCTTCTGGTGAGAGGAACCACATGTCTGGCCCGCTGAACCATGTGACCGGCCCATGGCCCGAAAAGTTTGGGGCCCCCTGTTTTAAAAGCGCAGCACCTTGGATTCTGTGCGTGTGAGTGATTGGTCACTTTTACTATCAGAGGCCGGTCTTGGTGTGTTGCTTGTTCACAGCATGTCATTTTGCTCCTGTATTTCCTGAAAAACCAAATGAGTGATGTTCCTAGGCTCTGCTTGGGGGCTTTTTGCTCCCCTCATTCCCAGGCCCATTGGCCTGTGTACACTTAGCAGTGTCTTCTCCTCGGAGGTTTCTGGGTTGGCCATCATACCTCTTCCTAACCCCCTTTCTTTTGCCTTGTAGCCACTGTTACCCAGGCAGGACCGGTGGTGAGTAACCAAAGTTTTCCAGGTGTGCCTGGTTTTTTTAGCGGGGGGGGGGGGAATTACATGTCCAGTCATTAGTCATTGCTCTTTTGCTGTGAGAAACCCAAAAGCCCTCCTTCAGGGTGTCACCCCTGCGGTGAGGTTTCCACCTTTGCCCAGAGCTCAGACTTCAACGCTTCTTTTGGGTACCAAGACAGATACTGTATGGTTTTCTTTCTCCCAACTAGTACAGTTTGAGTGAAGGTGGTAGTTTTGTGGGACATGTGGCGTAGTAGGGCCCCGACTGCAACAGCGATCTGTATTATGGGAAGGGTCATAGGCCACTGGCAGAGCTCGTGCTGTGCCTGCAGAAGGCCTCAGGTTCATTCTCCAACATCTCCAGATAGAGCCAGGTAAAGTCTTTGTTCGAAACTCCGTGGAGCTGCAGACAGTCACGGATGGTCAGTGGTTCTCCAGATATTTTGGGGACTACAACTTCCATAATCTTTTCCCCGTGGCATTGCTGTCTAGGGCTGAGGGGAGCTGCTTTCCAAATATCTCTGAGGGAAAAACAATCTTGCCTACTTATGGATGTAGACAGCATTCAGGTAGATGGATCACCCACTGACAGCCGTTTCTTGCATAGCACCACATGACTTTGGGGAGAGGGTCGTCAGGATTGTGCCTTTGCCCCAGTCAGTGGTAGATAAAATGGAAGTTGAAGGGGCTTTCCTTTGCAATTCTTTGCAGTGAGTTTGAAGCATTGCAGTGATTCTGGAGCAGGATGGAGTTTCTGTGAGTTGTAGTCCAAAAAGTAACATTTCCTTGGTGTCCTCTAGATCAGGGCTCCTCAAACCTGGCTCTCCAGATGTTCTCGGACTTCAATTCCCAGAAGCCCTGATTGGCAGGTGTGCTGGTAATTGAAGTCCAAGAACACCTGGAGCCCGAAGCTTGAGGAACCCTGCTCTAGAACAAGGCAGATTCTTGGTAATTAAGAAGATGTAGCTCCTTGAAGAACTTGCAAGAGTAGCCATCAAATCATGGGCTGATGCATGGTCCATGGGATTTAAGAAACAATCTTCTCTCTTCCTCCCTCTAGGCTAGTGATGGCAAACCTTGGCACTCCAGCTGTTCTTGAACTTCAATTCCCAGAAGCCCTGATCAGCAGGATTGCGACTTTGGTTTCTGGGAATTGAAGTCCAAGAACACCTGGAGTGCCAAGGTTGGCCATCACTGCTCTAGGCCTTCTGTCAAGGTCCAGAACTGATTTTTCCTCCCTCTCTTTTTGTTTTGATTCCCTACCATGCCTCTTTAGATCCCCAATCCATTGACGGGTGTCATGCAGCAGAATGTGATGGTCGGTGGCTCCCCAATGTTGGATGCAGGCCGGAAGGTAACTTTCTGGAATACATAGCATCAGCAGATGAGAAGAGCATTGACCTTGAGAAGTGAACTTCATATTGGCAAAATGACGGCATAGCTATACTTGCACCCATCCAGAAAGTTAGAATACCAGCCGGAGCAGTTCCGCTCCATGTGGTTGGCATTTAGTTGGCCACCTGGCTTGCAGAGTTGGGGACCTTTAGAATGAGGAAGATCTGAAAGTAGAACAAAGGACAGGATTTCTAGGAGTTCTTTGGGTCAGAAATGGTTTCTGACAACACAAAATGGCAACACAGAGAAAGCTCTAAATTCATCTCTTGAAATGATGAGAACCGAATGAATGCCACAAGCTTGACATTTTTCCCATCCCTGTTTTCATTGTGTTATAGTTATTACAAAGTTATTGATTGAAATCCAGCAGGAAGTTACAATTAGAGAGGGCCCATTGGATCAGTGGGGATTTGGTGAGTCAACTCCATAAGTTCCATTGATTTGGTGGACATCTGCTAGATGCAACTCACTCCTGGACCTCAGCCATTTTGCTCTGAAGCCACAGGTTTTATGTTTTATCATTTCCCTTTTCTGACAAAAGAGGCATAGTTTTTCTCCAGCTTTTCCCCCTGCAGCATTGGACAAGAAACAAAGAGAACTCTATAGTACACTCAGGCAACATGAATTTAGTTTTGTGAGAGAGAAAGAGAGAGCAGTACTATATTGGAAACTAGCTGGTAGAATCCAACAGCAGTGTTGTCTGAATGATTCTGGGAATTGTATATCTTTTTAATGTTCTGGAGCAAATGACCTGATAAAGACAAAGAACTCTGCTTAGCAAAGTGAAAGGAAAAAAATGTTAGGGGTTACGTGTGTATGTGCGCATGAGAGAGAAAAGAATTTTCCCAGTGCTGCCTTTACCCTCCCATTGGTGAGTTTCAATGACTGGACAGTGATTTGAACCCAGGTTTCCTTAGTCCTAGTTTGCTAAGCTGTCTGCTACACCTGTGATGGTGAACCTTAGCACTCCAGATGTTCTTGGACTTCAATTCCCAGAAGCCTCAGCCATACCTGTCAATTATCTTGTATTGGCCAGGAAATCCCATATTTCATCCCTCTTTCCCGGTCCTTTCCTTTCTGCGGCCATCCCATATTTGAATGGCCAGAAAAGGGGTTACTGTGCATGCGTGCCCGTCAGAGGAAGCGGTGTGCATGCACGAAGGGGTTACTGCAGCGGTGCACATGTGCAG
Organism: Bradypodion pumilum; assembly: GCA_035047305.1. Taxonomy (NCBI): domain Eukaryota; kingdom Metazoa; phylum Chordata; class Lepidosauria; order Squamata; family Chamaeleonidae; genus Bradypodion; species Bradypodion pumilum. The sequence goes on along the minus strand of JAWDJD010000002.1, from coordinate 239,166,835 downwards.
TAACCCCTTCACGCATGTGCAATGCTGCAGTAACCCCTTCGCACATGCACGCCCATCAGATGCAGCGGTGCTTCCCGTTTTCTCACCACTGCAACTTGATAGGTATGGCCCCAGCCCCTGTGAATCCACACGAATGGGTTTACTGTGATTCATCTGGCCCACGCTGCCCTTGTCGCTCCCGGAAGTGAAAGTAAAATGCACCCATCTGGGTCCGTTTTACTTCCGCTTCCGGGAGCGATTCAGACTGGATGAATCGCAGTAAACCCATTCGTGTGGATTCACAGGGGCTGGGGCTTCCGGGAAATGAAGTCCAAGAACATCTGGAGTGCCAAGGTTTGCCATCATGGTGCTACACCACAGGGTTGTGGTGGCTTAGTGGTTAAGGGGCTGAACTTGACAACTGGAAGGTCAGCAGTTCGAGACCTGAATATTGCATGATGGAGTGAGTTCCTGGCTCGGTCCAAGCTCCTGCCAACCTAGCAGTTCAAAAACAAGAAATTGCAAGTAAATAAATGGCAACCACTTCGGTGGGAAGGTAACAGCGTTCTGTACGCTCTGGAGTCTAGTCATGCCTGCCACGTGACCATGGAAACATCTTTGGCTATAAACGGGGATGAGTACCATACCCTAGAGTCAGATACGACTGGCTTTTGAGGAAGGGAGACCTGCTACACCATTCTTGCTGCAGAAGAAGAAAGGAAATATGCTTACTTATTTTCTGAACCAAAAACTTTAAATAAAAATCCAAATGGTGCAACAGCAGAACTTTGCAACTTGTATAAATTATGCCCACTGCAGTGAGTTTGTTGTTTTGTTTCTCTTTCTTTCATGCTTCCTGTCTCTGTTTTATTTTTCTGGATTGATGAGAAGGATTAAATAATGCCTGATGACCCTAATCCCTTCTCCCGCTAGCTGACAGTGCAAAATGTTAACAGTCTTTCCTAAATCTTCAGACTTATCGGATTTCCTCCAGATTTCCCCATATTTTGAAGCCCATCTTCCTACTTGCAAAGGCTAGAAACGAGTTTATTTTTTTTAAAAAAAACTCGAGTTGATAGTCTCGGAATAGAGCAGGGGTTTCCAATGTTTTCAAGCCAGGGGCCAAGTCACGCTCTCTCAGTCAGCTTTGAGAGCCGGATGGCCATTTTGCCCTGCCTGCACGACGGGGGTAGCCATTTTGTCCCAACAGTTTCAAAGGGGCTGCCATTTTGTTTCTCCATTGACCTTGGAGGACTGGGTGGGGGCACATGAAATAATGCTGCGGGCCTTAGGTTGGGAACCCCTGGAATACAGGATTCGGTACTCTACACCAGTTTTTGTTTCCGGTTAATTATAGAAGAGCCACATGATGGTTTCTATGTGTAAAGAATTCATGCCTGTCCTGAAAGTTGTTTGGGTTTTTTTTCTTCCCTTTCCTCTAAGAAGCCTCCATGGAGTGAGCACAGAGCTCCTGACGGCCGTGTTTATTACTACAACTGTGAAACCAAGCAATCCAGTTGGGAAAAACCAGACGAGCTGAAGTCCAAGGCAGAAGTAAGTGCCCTTGTTCGCTTCAAATGGTGGAGCAAGTGAGATGTCAGACCCAGGTCTTCTGGCCTTCATTGGATTGTAGTTTGATAATGATGGTTGAAGGATAGCCAGCAAGAGAGAGTGGCTTCATCTTAGCAACCCTTTGTGGGCTTTTTCAGAACGGCCCCAGAAATATGTCTCATCCTTACTGTCTGGCTCCAAGAGTTAATTGAGAAAGGTTGCAGGAGGAGGACAAAAGATCTGGAAACCTGAGCCCTGGAGGGAACCTTTGAAGGAACTTTGTTTACAGGAGAGAAGACCTAGGGAAGAGATTGAAATGTTCTTTGAGTATTGTGAAGGGATGTTAGGCAGAAGATGGAGAAGAGTTGTCGTTACTCCAAAGGGCAGGGCAGAGAACTAGCATGTGGAAATGACAAGGGAACAGATTTGGGCTAAACCTTAGGAGAAACTTTCAGACAGGAAGAGCTGTTTGCAAATAAAACAGCTTAGGGAGGATTGCTAGAGGTATTTGAGCAGAAACTGGATAACCGTCGGTCAGGAATGCCTAGACAAGTTGCCTTTTGACCTCTTCTCCAATGTCCACCTGCAAGCAAGAAAAAAGCTTTCCCTTAGTGCAGGGGTGCCAAAACGTTTCGGGCTGTGGGCCGGTCACATAGTTCAGCTGGCCGGTCACGTGGTTCCTCCCACTGGAAACGGAAGTAAAATGTGCCTTGCAATCTCTTTTGCAACATATATGGTTTGCAACTGGATGAGATAGATTTTAGGCTGCCATTTTCTCTGCTTAAACCAGGGGTGCCCAAACTATGGCCCATAGGCCAGATCCGGACTTCAACACCAGTTCATCCATCCCATGCCACCCTCTTTGCTCCCCGAAGTTGAAGTAAAACGTGCCCGTGCGGGCGTGTTTTCCTTCCACTTCTGGGAGCGAGTGAGAGCGCCGCAGGCTGGATGAATTGGTGTCGGGCGCTGGATCTGTCCTAGACAAGTTGCCTTTTGGCCTCTTCTCCAATGTCCACCCGCAAGCAAGAAAAGGCCCTTTCAAGCAAGCTTTCCCTTATTGCAGGGGTGTCCAAACTTTTCAGGCCTTGGGCCGGTCACATGGTTTCTCCCACCGAAAGCAGAAGTAAAACATGCCTTGCTATACCTTTTGCAACATATATGTTTTGCAACAGGATGAGATAGATTTCAGGCTGCCATTAGTTTGGGCACTCCTACCTTAGTGACTGTCCGTCTTAAACGTGCGTGTTTTAAAATGGTACTGTTGCTCTTCTGTTGCTTTTAATGTGTTTTAGTACTGTTTTTGTCTATTAGTTTTAATATTATATTTGTTTTAAAAAAAATTAACCATATAAAAATGTATTGGTTTTAGCTTTTAATAGTGTTCCCTTTTTTAATACTGTAAGCTGTCCTGGTTCCTTTTTGGGAGAAAGTTGGGATCAAACTATTTTAAACAAATAATACAATTCCAGAGATTTCTTTCTGTCATTTTGTAGTTCCCAAAGAGCAAATTTCTCCAACTTTGCTCTTGGCCTGCTTTCTCTTGGAGCCGGGTTGGGTGGGTGGTATAATCTAGAGACCCCCAGCTCCCTCCTTCACTGTTTGCTGCCTTTCCTTGTGCCTCCAGCTCTTGCTGTCAAGATGCCCCTGGCGTGAGTACCGTTCAGAGACCGGGAAGCCCTATTACTACAACACCCAGAACAAAGAGTCGCGTTGGACCCGGCCACGTGAACTTGACGACATTGAGGGTGAGGGGTGTGGTGTCTCTGGAACATAATGAGGGCTATGGGGCAGGGTTGGTGGGGCTTTTGTCTGCCAAACATCGTCAGGACAGCCAACCCTGCCTTTTTATTTCCTCAGCACTGGTCAAAGAAGAAGAAGAGGAAGCAGAGTAAGTCCTCATGGGCCTTTGGAGGAGTGGGGAAGCCAGGCAGGCAGTAGAACTGAGGGAAGTCGGGCTATTGGTGCCAGCAAAGGGCAGCTTGCTTTTCATTCAAGGACCCAACGAGAGGGTGGCCCGACTTCGAGACATCTTTCTATTTTGTCTGGACGTGGCATTGTGGAATCTGGTATATGAGTGCAGAATCCAGTTTAAGACAACTTTGAAGAGAGAAGGAGGGGGAAAGAGCATGCACACTTTTAAAGCTTATTCTGGCCCTTGCAGGCTGAGGCATGAACACTGAAAATGCTTGGTCCCTCTGGGAAGTTCAGAATGCTACCCCACGGCCCACCCTGAGCGCTTGAGGTCTGAAAAAACCCTCCCAGGCCTTCTGCTTTGGTTTCTCAGCCTCCTTCAGGACATCTCCTGTTCCTTGCCCAAGTCCAGCTGTTGAGGAGGTGTGGTTGGGGGAGTCTCTGGCATTGGAGGTGGAATAAAGAGTGCAAATTAGCGAGTGTTTGGTTTGGGTCTGCTTGATTCGGAAAGTATCCCCAACCACCGTTTTCTTCTGCCCCTCAGGAAGCAGCAGAAGCAGCCGCTTCCACAAACGGAGGCACAGTTGTCAGGCCCCGCCAGTCCTAATCCGTCATCTGCGGCCACCTCGGACACGGAAGGCACTGCCGTGGGTGAAGGACGAGAGACACCAGCCACAGAGGGGGTCTCTGCCACAGCGGAGGAGGAGGTTGCAAGCAGGTGGAGAGCATGCAAAAGCTTTTCTCCCCTAAGATTACAATTCCCAGGGTCCTCCGACCAGCACAGCCATTCTCTGTACTAGTGGAGGGGAGATCGGGAGTTGTGGTTCAGGGGGGGCAGGATTATTTGTAAAGGAGGGCCTTTTGTAGTCTATCAGATGATGGACTGGACCATCTGGGCATTAGAGGTGGGACTTTAGGGGATAGTAACCATTTATGCCAGAATGGTTAGGGAACTGGAACACCTTCCTTACCATCTGAGGCTGCAACGGTTGGGCCTCTTCACTTTTGAACGACGGCGTCTAAGAGGTGACCTGATTGAAGTTTATAAAATCATGCACGGTGTGGACAAAGTACATAAGGAAAAACTGTTTTCCCTATCACATAACACTAGAACTAGGGGGCACTCCATGAAACTTTTGGGTGCTAGTTCTCAAACAAATAAGAGAAAGTACTTTTTCACCCAGAGGATCATTGGTCTATGGAACTCCCTGCTAGAAGAAGTGGTGACAGCTGTCAGTCTTGACAGCTTTAAGAAAGGATTAGACAAGTTCATGGAGGACAAGGGTATCAATGGCTATAATTATGGATACCTAAGGACAACCTCCGGGTTGGAGAGAGAGGCAGGATATCTCTCAATGCCATTTCCAAGGAATCCTAAGCAGGTGAAGGCATTTGCTTGGGAATACCCTGAAGCAAATGGTGAGCCACTGTGTGAGACAGAATGCTGGACTGGATGGGCTGTGGCCTGTCCCAGCAAGGCTGTTCTTATGTTGATGACAAGCCGTAGCTGTCACGTTTTGTAGAGGACAAAGCATGTAACTAGATTTCTTCCACCAGAGTTCTGAGCAGTGTATAGTATGATTTTAAAATTATGCCCACAGTAGTTGCAGGAAGGAATATTAAGTTCCTCTCCTTTAGGGGCACCATTGGTACTGTTTTGGCTTAGAAGGGGAGGCAGACAGGATTCCCATCCCCATTCCATGGTGCCTTACACGGAACAGTAGGAGGAGTTTTCTTCCTACGGGACAAGGACATTTATAGCAATAGCAATTCCACTGCTTAGTGCACTCTGGGCGGTTCACAAGTTAATTAGTATCCCCCCCCCTCCCATGCTGGGTACTCATTTTACCGACATTGGAAGGATGGAAGGCTGAGTCGACCTTGGAACTCACCAGGATTGAACTCACAATGTTTTGGCTGCAGTTTAACCACTGTGCCACCAGGTCTTTTTATTCATTTTCTATCCACCATTTTTTTGGGTTTGCAAATGAGATCAAGGAAATCCAGAAGAAGAAATGCATTAAGAAGGGACTAGCCAAATTATGTTTGATAAATGCTGACATGTTCCTTGTTGAGATTTGAGACATGACATGCCACTTTGTGGCGTGAATGCTCCCAAAGTTCCTCTGGTAGCAGACTGGATTTTATCTAAATCAAATTGATTTAAGACTAGATTTAAATCGTGATCTATTTCACTCTAAACAATCTTCTATTCATTGATTTTTTTTAAAAAAACATAGCACTTAAGAGGTAAAGGGTTGATTCTGTGTACATAGATTTGCAAAGGAACAATAGGATCAAGGTCTTTTTCTCAATTCTGTATGTTTATTTCATGGCATTTTTGCTCTGAAGAAAAGGCACGTGATCTCTGCAGACGTAAATGCAGAGTTTTAAGGACTGTGAAACCAAGCATCTGTGATAGTATGGCAGACAAGGAATTGAGAGATCTGTCCTTCCTCCACCAGCTTTTTGGCTTTCTTGGATTGGAGGCTACGCGCTCATCTAACTTAGTTCTGCTTCTTTCATGTCCTGATCAGACCCTGGACTGCCAAAATGAAGCCACTTTCTTTGCTTTGTTGTTGCCCAAACACAAGTCCTCATTGGTACATGTCTCTGGCAGCAATTGGCAGACCAGCAAATGAGCCGGACTCTGTGTCTCTCCACATTCACACCGTGTCCCCACTTGAGCCTGTTGGTCTTGGATTTAGGGACTCCAACCCTCAGCCTATTCAGGGTCATCCAAGTGACGTAGGAGAGATTGAGATCTTCATCTATAGCCACCTTTAATGTTGTTCCTTTCCTAGTGAGTTCCTTCTTCCAGCTTCGAATTTTGTTTTGCTCTTATGTACCCTCAAGAATGTTTGTTCTTGCCACAAAGCTCTTCCTGGATCTGAGTCGGCGGACTTGGGGCTCATCTCCATTCAGAGGGTGTCAAGGGTCATTCTCTTGCTTAGTTCTCTCGGCATCTGCTGCTACTTCTCTCCTGATCTTAAGTAGAGCAATACCAACAAAGGGGGGGATATCTTCTAAACTAGTGTTGGTTTAAGGCACACTGCCACTATCCGCATGGCTTCATTAACAGCAATGTTCACTTTTGTGTGTGTGGATGCGTTCCATGCTGGAGCAGCATACTTTGCTGCAGAGATGCTCTAACTGAGTACCAACTGGTCACCTCTGGCAGGTTATCCCATGCTCCCTCTGAGATGCTTTGCTTTCTTTCCCTGGCCCAGCAGCGATCCTGTCCCAAAAGAAGAGGATGAGCGTTTGACTGCTAATGCCTGGACCAACAAGGAAGAAGCCAAGCAAGCCTTTAAGGAGCTGCTCAAGGACAAGGTACTCGTGGAGGAAGATGTCTGAAGGGCAAGAGGGGGATTAGAGGTTCTCTCCAGGACATGGAAGTCTGATTTCTGTCATCTTCAGAATGAAAAAGATCTGTTTGGACAGGGTGATGTTTGGCCACCCTTCTTTAATCATATGCCCTCCCAGTGTGTTTCCCATTAACTCCAAACTGGCTTTTGGCAGTACTTGGCTGGGGATGATGGGAGTTGGAGTACACTGCCTCCAGAAGCTCTCCACCAGTGTTCCATCCTCGTCTAATGGGGGTTGGGGCAGGTTGTGTTGCTTTGACTTTGCTTTCCTCCTGAGATGGTGAGATCACATCTCTTGGAGTTTTGTTCATGCAGAGAAATGGGAAGGGCCCATTGGCTGAACTGGCCCCAAATAGCATTTTACCTGATTCCTGTGACTGTCTCAGTTGGTCCTGAGACAAAGGGCTTAGGGCCAGGGTCTGCAAACTTGGCTCTCTGGATGTTCTTGGACTTCAATTCCCAGAAGCCCTGGTCGGCAGGTGTGCTGACCTGGGCTTCTGGGAATTGAAGTCCAAGAACACCTGGAGAGCCAAGTTTGCAGCACCCTGGCTTAAGGTGTAGGACAGGAGTTCTCAACATTTTTAAGCGGGGGGCCGGGTCACGCTCCCTCAGACAGCTTCAGGGGCCGGACAACCATTTTTGCCCTTCTTCTACCATGTGGCACTTCCAATGTGGGCTCCTTCCGGCCGACGGGCCACAGGTTGAGAATCCCTGGTGTAGGATGAGGTGGGTCTGCCTTAGTTTGAAATACTCTTGTCCTCTGACCGCAGGGGGTCCCCGCAAGTGCATCCTGGGAGCAGGCCATGAGGCTCGTTAGCAACGACCCACGGTTCAGGTATGGTCCTGGGCGGCAGTCTTTAGCTCCCTTTACTCTGAGCCAGTGGTAACAAATGGGACCCCAGCTTGTAGACCTTTGAAATTACAGTCCTGAACTCCTCCCTTCCCTCCCCTCCCAGTAACAGCTTGTCTTGGGCCCACCCACCCAGTTGGCTGTGCCGCTGAAAGTCCTTCAGGCACCTATGGCCCTATTCCTCTGGGGAGTGCGTGCTTTTCTGCCCTGCTTCCCCTCCTCCTCGGCACAAGGATGAGGGCCCTGTGGTGCTGTGCTGGCACTCTGCCGCCTCTTGACCCTCTTGCCCTGTGTGCCCCCCAGTGCCTTGCCCAAGCTGAGTGAGAAGAAGCAGGCGTTCAATGCTTACAAGGCCCAACGGGACAAGGAGGAGAAGGAAGATGCCCGCCTCCGGGCCAAGGAAGCAAAGGAGGGGCTGCAGCGCTTCCTGGAGCAACACAGCAAGATGAACTCCATCACACGCTACAGGTAGACTGCCATGATCACCAGGGGATTTTAACCCCTTTCTGGCTGAATGCTCTGTCAAGAGTCTAGCCCCATCTGAGACAAGGCTTTTTAGAGACGTAGCTAAGTGACTTTGTAAGCTTCTTCTAGGCCCCATTTCAGATTTCTCGGGTTTGGCACTAGGAGGGGGAACGTGCCCATCTGTGCTCACTTAAAATGGCAGCCTGTCTCCCTTTGCCCAGTTTTGCTGGTGTACCTCAAACAGTATAATATTGGGAGACAAATTGCCTCACCTTTAGAAATCACTCTAGAAACCACCTGTTGCATAGCAGGGTGCGGTTGATAACATCAATGATTTCTTGCATTTAGGGACTCTGACCCTCAGCCTATTCAGGGTCCTCCAAGTGACGTAGGGGAGGTGGAGTTACTCAGTTATATCCTCCTTTAATGTTGTTCCTTGTCCAGTGAGCTCCTTCCTTCATCTTCTCCTTTTGTTTTCCTCTCGTGTACCCTCAAGAATGTTTGTTCTTGCCATAAAGCTTTATGGCCGTACCTGGGCCAATCTGAGGAATCCATACTGCCAGCTATATGCGGGAGCCAATGTTATACACCTCTGATCCTTTCAAGGCCTAAAGAAGAATTCTCTTGAGGCCTGTGGACATACACAACTTGTATGGCAACACAACTCTGGGCTGTGAGATTGCCCCTGCAAGCGCCAGAGTTCCTGCCACTCTGCTATGATTAGAAATGAAGAAGGAAAAAACCGTTTGAGGCAACTGTTCCTTGTAATAAATTTTAAGTTTTACTGTAGTGTCAAGTTCCAACAAGACGTATTCAAATTACTCAATGTTCCATCTTCAACATAAACAGAATATATTCCAGATACTCAATGTTTCATCAAAGCCACTCCGGCAATAAGCTTATCAAAAAATTATTTCTTCATCAGGATATTTCTTCTACACAATGTCTTGAGCCTGATAAGAGAAGCAATATTTACAAGAACTATCAGACGCGAAAGAACAAACAAAACAACATTGTGTAGAAGAAATATCCTGATGAAGAAATAATTTTTTTGGAAAAGCTTATTACCGGATTGGCTTTGAGTGTTGATTTGTTGGATTTGAAGATGAAACACTGAACATTGAGTAATTTGAATACATCTTGTTGAAACCTGACACTATAGTAAAACTTAAAATTTATTACAAGGAACAGTTGCCTCAAATGGTTTTTTCTTCTTCATTTGTAACCTTCACCGTTTTGGCCATATATCTTTTGTACTCTGCTATGATTGTCATGGCCCTGTTGTCACCCGTTAGACAAATCTCTTTTTCCCCCCTTTGTAAATGTGAATGCTTTAGAGTACCACATGCTGTGCGCCTCCTCCCATCGGATCTTCTCCTCCGTGTGTCCTACAGGTGAAACTCGGGAAATTAGAATATCGTGCAAATGTTCATTCAGTCCAGTAATGCAACTTAAAAGATGAAACAAATATATGAGATAGACTCATTGCATGCAAAGCGAGATAGTTCAAGCCTTACTTTGTTATAATATTGATGCTTATGGCTTACAGCTTATGAAAACTTCAACCCCCCAATCTCATGTACCCCATAATCATCACATGTATGCTGTACGCCATGATCATCACAATTACAACAAATTAAGGCGTGGCATCTCTCACTTTGCATTTAGTGAGTCTATCTCATATATTTGTTTCAACTTTTAAGTGAAATGAATGGACATTTGCATGATTTTCTAATTTTCCGAGTTTCACCTGTACATCACTGCAGTGACCTTGGGTTCCAATGGATGGCTTGCTTTTCCCACCCCCCACCCCCCAATCCTTTTTGTGCTTCCCAGGAAAGCTGAGCAGATGTTTGGGGAGCTAGAAGTGTGGGCTGTGGTGCCAGAGCACGATCGCAAAGAGATCTATGAAGATGTCCTCTTTTTCCTAGCTAAAAAGGAGAAGGTAAAAAACAAAACCAGGGAAACAAGCGAAGGGAGGCATCCCCGACGTGTGTGAGGAAGAGGTTGGGTGGGAGGGTGAGTGGGCAAGCTAGCTTGTAGAGAAGGAGAGTGTGGCGCTGCTGAGGCGGGTACCAGCCCCCCATCCTGTCCCCCACCTAGGAGAACGCCAAGCAACTGCGCAAGAGGAACATCCAGGCTCTGAAGAGCATCCTGGACAGCATGAGCCGCGTCAGCTTCCAGACCACCTGGTCCGAGGCTCAACAGTACCTGATGGACAACCCCAGCTTTGCCGAGGATGAGGACCTTCAAAGTGAGGCTGCCTTCCGTATTCCTGTGGTCCCCATGCCATCTCTTCTTTCCCACCATGCCCCCTGTCTGCTACACCTTCGCTGAGGCCAGAGTATCAGAGCCGGAGGGATTCCAGGAGCTTCTCTCTGTGCAAGCTGGAAGCATTACGTATCTCAGATTTGTACTGCACCTGGTACTCTTCAGATTTCCAGCTGTAAAGAAAGAAAGAAAGCCACTAACCCAAGTTTCTAGCCATTAAGGGTGTAAAGAGTTGCTTTGCAGCTCCAGAAATTGTACAGACTTGAGTTGGAAAATGCTGAGCAGGATCTCTCGTTTAAGGGGAAATATCTCAAAATTCAGCAGAATTTGGGGTGCGGGAGATCGTCCCCCCATCCCTGACCCCCTTCTTCACCAACGCCCCGGTGAGTGGGAGAGAAAGAGGCATTCCGAAATACAGGCTGTAGCTAAAGAATCTCCTCATCATTTTGTTGGTGGTGCTACCCAATCCTACTACCTCCCCTCCTCCCCCCCCCTCCCGTTTGCCCAAAATACTTACCTGCCACACGACCATGGAAATGATTGCAGAAACTGAGATGAGCACCCTAGAGTCGGATACATACCCGTCAAGCGCTGCTCTCAAAATACGGGAAATTACTGTGCATGCGTGGGCAGTAACCCATTTGGGCACGCACACGTAACCTGTTTGCGCATGCACACCGTGGTTGCACAAGTGCAGTAACCCATTCACAGTAACCCCTTTCCCGCCGTTCAAATACGGGACAGCAGCAGGAAAGGGAAAGAACGAGCGCCGAAAAACGGGAAATCCCGGCCAATGCGGGATACTTGACAGGTATGGTCGGATATGACTAGCTTTTGAGCAAGGGTGACTAAAACCATGGAGGTATAAAAAAAACAGGAGATAGCACTACAGGCTTCATGCTGTAAGTTTTTTGAAGCCAGTGGGCGTGGCCTGCTGCCATATTAGGTGGACCAGAACATTAGTAGACTACCGTTTAAAATTACTTCTTGTGTTGGATGGGGGGTGGTGACTCTCCTGGGTCCCCTGGGTTGGGGGTACAAAAGGGGTCTGTTCCCCCAATCCTTCCAGGGGACATGGCAGAGAGGGGATCCCCCCGCAGCCCCCCCCCCTGCAGGAGACCCTGTTATTAAAGAAAAGAAACCAAGCGGTTTCTTCTCTTGAACAACGGAGTGTTTGGAAGGGGGTGGAATCGATCCCCTTTCCCGGGTTTCCTGGGTCCAGAAGGGTTGTGGGGACACACCCCTTTTGTCCCCCCAACCCTTCCAAACCCGGGGGACCAGGGAGAGGGGATCGATTCCACACACACACCCCCAACACTCCGTTTTTAACAAGAAGAAACCACTTGGTTTCTTCTCTTTAAAAACGGAGTGTTTGGGGGGTTGCGATCCCCCTCTCCACTGGCTCCCCTGGGTCTAGAAGGGTTGAGGGGACAGACCCCTTTTGTCCCCCCCAAACCTCCCAACCCCAGGGGGAGCCAGCAGAGAGGGGGATTGCAACCCCCACCCACTGATATTAAAGGGAAAACTCTGATCGGGTTTTCCCTTTTAATATCAGGGGGTGGGGTGGATTTGATCCCCTCTCCCAAGTCTCGTGGGTCTTGAGGGTTGGGGGGACAAAAGGGGTCTGTCCCCCCAACCCTTCTGGACCCAGGGGAGCCAGCAGAGAGGGGGATAGCAACCCCCACCCACTGATATTAAAGGGGAAACCCCGATCTACTTTCATGTCTCCACACAATGAAAGCACCATAAGGCAATGTTTTGGGCCAACTAACATGGCGGTCTGTCAGATTAATCGGCTTCAAGTTTGTGACGTCATGTCATCTCCTGTTTTTTATACCTCCATGACTAAAACCTGCAAATGCCCTCTAATGGACAATTAATTTTTAAACAATGTTTAGGAATTGGGATAGTCCAGCGATGGTGAACTTTTTAGAGACTGAGTGCCCAAACAGGGCAAACTATGTACTAGGGGGGGGGGGAAGAGAAATTGGTCCCATTGGGCTGCTGGGCAGAGAGGCGGAGCGAACTCTGTTGGGGCGATGGCGTGCGTGCCCACAGAGAGGTCTGTGAGTGCCACCTCTGGCACTCGGGCCATAGGTTCGCCACCACTGGGGATAGTCTTAAAACATGGCATAATTCCCTGCACCCCCTTGGAAGGCCTTTTTGAGTTTCTGCTTCTGCAGACGTTTCCGTGGTCATGTGGCAGGCATGACTAGACACCGGAGCGCACGGAACACTGTTACCTTCCCACCAAAGTGGTTCCCTATTTATCTACTTGCATCGTCTTGCTTTCAAACTGCTAGGTTGGGCAGGAGACTGAAAAGTTAATCCTATCAAAATCATAGGTGATTTACGCTCAAGACAGGTCCCCTTAAATGCTCAGATTAGGTTTACACACAAACATACAACTCTTAAGCTGCTCCTGGTGAAATGTACTTAATTTGTGTAATATACAGATGCAGGAATCTGTGTCTCCATCCTTTATTTTGGACTTTTATTTCAAAATATTATTTTAAGGTATACTCAAAGGTAGGGAGAAATGCTTCTGCTCCTATAACAGCACAGTGGCTGTAATGGCATAAAAAGCTCTAACACACTGAGGCAAATCCCTTTGGTTTGCAAGATGAAAAAAAAACATCCTGATACCCACTTGTATCTTAGTTAATATCTGTCAGTCCTAAATCAAATAGACCAGTGATGGCGAATCTTGGCACTCCAGCTGTTCTTGGAGTTCAGTTAACAGAATCCCAAGTCAGCACTTGCAAAGCGAGATAGTTCAAGCCTTACTTTGTTATAATATTGATGCTTATGAAAACCCCAACCAAATTTCTGATGAAAACTCCAGCCAAATTTCAAGACTAAAACCCCAATCCCCCAATCTCATGTACCCCATAACCATCACATGGCTGTATGCCATGATCATCACAATTATAACGAATTAAGGCATGCCATCTCTCGCTTTGCATGTAATGAGTCTACCTCATATTTGTTTCACCTTTTAAGTGAAATGCATGAACATTTGCACAATATTCTAATTTTCTGAGTTTCACCTGTATACCTGCAGAGCAAAGGGACAGCCATGGCACCAACATGACACCCCCCCCCCCACACCACCATTATGCTAATAGCTTCATGACAGATATAGAACAGCACTTTCTCAACTCCTGTTCCCAGAAACCTCTGCTCTGTTTCAGGTTCATTGATGACACTATTATTTGGACCCCTGGTGTCTAATAACATCCACCCCAGCATAAACATCAGTGTAGACCTGGGTTTCTCAACCTTGGGCCCCCAGATGTTTTTGAACTTCAATTCCCAGAAGCCCTGATCAGCAGGAGTGTTGACTTAGACTTCTGGGCATTAAAGTTCAAGAACACCTGGAGTGCCAAGGTTCGCCATCACTGAAATAGATTGAGACCTGGAGGTAGGTGGGTATTTCTCACTCACTCCAAAACAGATGGACCCTTTGAGTTTGTCACGGAGCACCAGCCTCCTGATTTCCTGTGGCGTATTTTCCATCCTGGTCCTGCCTTCTGGAAGTCACAAAGAATTGGGTCCCAGAACTGTTGAGAGCTGGGATTGGCCTTCTGATGTCTGTGATAGTCCCCCCTCCTTCCCCCCCCTGCACTTAGACTTCCAGCCCTACCAGATATTGGGGTACATCCCCTTGTTGGTTGGATGCTGTAGCCTGGTCCCTTGGGGTCCCCTAACATAGTGTGTGTCCCTCTCAGGTCTCCTGATGCCAGGTTGGGTTTAAGTGCCCCATTGAGCTCAGGCCCCTCCCTCCTCTGCCTCTTTTCAGACATGGACAAGGAGGACGCCTTGGTCTGCTTTGAGGAGCACATTCGGACACTGGAGAGAGAGGAGGAGGAGGAACGTGAGCGTGGCCGGCTACGGGAAAGGCGCCAGCAACGCAAGAACAGAGAGGCCTTCCAGGTAACCTGCAGCCAGTGCCTTGAGGGATGAGGGGGAAACCGGCTGTGCAAGAAAGCAAAGCAATTGCGGACTGCAGTGGCTCAAGTGACTAAGACGCTAACTGGAAGATGAAAGGTCAGCAGTTCGATACCCGACTACTGCAGAACGGAATGAGCGCCCGTCTCTGTCCCAGCTGCTGCCAACCTAGCAGTTCGAAAGCAAGAAATTACAAGTAGATAAATAGGGACCACTTCAGTGGGAAGGTAAACAGCGTTCCGTGCGCTCTGGTGTCTAGGCATGCCTGCCACATGACCCACGGAAACGTCTGCAGAAGCAGACAGCGCTGGCCCTTTGGCTTTGAAACAGAGATGAGCACTTAGCCCTAGATTCGGATACGACTGGCTTTCGAGCAAGGGAAACCTTTACCACCCCATGGTGCTTGGTGCACTTTCTGGGCGGTTCACAAGCTAATTAGCATTTTGCCTTCCAACATGCTGGGTACAAATTTTACCGACCTCAGAAGGATGGGAGATTGAGTCAACCTTGATCCCTGGTCAGGATCGAACTCACAACCTTTTGGTTGCAGGACAGCAGTTTAGCCACTATAATTATTTTGTGTCAGAAATTATTCTGGGTTGAAAGGATTTTTGCGGAAGAAGCTTTGCTCAGGGAACGTCCGAGTGAGGCTCCTTTCATGTCCCCAAGAGCTGGGACAGAAGCGGGCCCTCAATCCGTCATGCAGTACCCAGGTCTCGAACTGCTGACTTGCTGGCCTTCCAGCTAACAAGGTGAGCTTCTTAACCACTGAGCTACCGTAGTCCCTTGTGCCACCAGAAACCCTGATCTGCTATGAGGGAGCAGATGTAAGCTTGTGCCTATGTCCGTCCTAGAGCTGCAGGTGCCTTCCATACACGGAAAATCCTGTTTTCGACTGCTAGGTAACTTCAGATGAAGAAGTTTGCTTGAGAACCTGAAGGGCTTCTGTCAGGGTAGAGAACAGAGTCATGTTCACTCTTTCCAAGGTGTTCTAGTTAGTAGCCCTGTGCAGCTTGCACACAGGCTGTCTCTTCTCCCTGCAGGAGGCACCATGGGGAATCGAACTCTCAGCCTTGGCTCCACAGGTCTCCCTTGCTTGAAAGCCAGTCGTCCAGATACCTAAACCACAGCTCTCCAACCAGCCAACAGAGGGATAGATAAGCAAGTTGCCATGTTCCCCATTCCTGAAACTGATTGATCAACGTAAGGGAGCTTACTCTGTAAGCCTCTTCCTTATCTTAAGGACCTCCTCCTGGTGTTTCTGATGGTCAGCGTCAGAGTGTGAGCCAGTTTTATGTACTACCAAAGCAGTGTTCCATGCACTCTGGTGTCGTAACTCATGCCTGCCACATAACAGACGCAGGCAACAGACACAGACAACGCTGGCTCTTTGGCTATAAACGGAGATGAGCACTGAACCCTAGAGTCAGATACGGCTGGCTTTTTAGGAAGGACAGCCTTTACCTAAAACAGTGCCAGCCAGTTCTCTGAGGGGAACCAGCAGGAAACTAATAACCTGGGCAAGTTTGGACTTCATGGGGAGATGCATAAAGCCCAGAATGTGAAAGCAGGAACAGAATTCAGCTTCCTGATAGTTGTAGTTTAATTTGTTTCCCTAGTCCGGGCATTCTCAACCTACGGCCCATGGGCCAGACCTGGGCCCCGAAGCCATTTCATCAGGCCCATGACGCCTTCCCCAAAACTGGAAGCAGAAGAAAACTCTGCATGCGCAGACTGCCACTAAATGTGTTCTGCACATGCAAGGTGCATGTTTTGCTTCCAGGTGGGCTGAACCACGTGCCCGGCCCCATCAGCTGCCCAGGAGGCGTGGTCAGGCCCACGACCCGAAAGCATTGAGAAAGCCTGCCCTAGCCCTTGTGTGGAGTGACATCTTAACCTGTAAAACCAAGTGTTCACTGTTGGAACTGGCTATAGGCTGCTATGCGTCGCCCTACTGACCCACACCCACCCTTCGTGCGCACGGCCGAATTCCCTACGCAGGTCAACGAAGGATTTAGAAATCCGGCACGGGGGCCTCAGCCCCACAAACGGCAAGAAAGGGAAAGAACTTCACGTCCCAACAGTCATTGCGCCGCAGCGCGCCAAAGCCAATCAGGCTGAGAGGCTCACGCACGCCGCAGCGTTCGGACACGCGCCGCAGCCAATCAAACGAAAAGCATGTTAAAAAAACGCAGCACAAACACAAAGCACGAACCCATAACTACAAGCCCCAGCGTCCTGCGCGCCATGAGCGCGCAGAACGCTGAGGCAGCCTGCGTGCGAAAACAAAACTTAAAGAAAGCCGGCTCCGCCGCCATTCATCCCCACGGGCGAGCCAGCATGGCCCGTGGGGGAAGAAAATGAAACAAACCCGCCGCCCCTGCTCTTCCGTTCGAAGCGACTGCCACCGCGCCAAAAATAAAAACAATCCACCCACCACCCCTCCCCCGCAACTGCCCTTCTTCCCAACAGGAAAACAAGCATGGCCCGTGGAAACGAAAGGCACCCTCCCCGCAACAACGCTCCCTTCCCAAGGGCCATCCAGCATGGCCCATGGGATCAAAAGGCACCCCCCCCCGCCGCAAGTGCCCTTCCTAACCACGGGCAAACAAGCATGGCCAATGGGAAGAAAAGGCACCCCCGCTGCAAGTAGCCTACCTTCCCACGGGCCACCAAGCATGGTCCGTGAGAACAAAAGGCACCCCCCCCCTAAAAAAAGGACACACCAAAAATCAAATCAAAACCATTCAAAAAAAGAAATCTAACCTTTAAAAAATAAACACAAACAAAGACAGGAAAAACATACAACAAAAAACAACAGCCCCCCCCCCAACAAAATTCATATCCCAGCGTCCTTTTCACTTAAATATCGGAGATCACAACTTACCAACACAGGTCCAGCCACGCCGAGAAACAGAATTGAAATGGCAAAAGAACAGGAAGAATACACAGGACAGGACAAACATTACGCAACAGCACCACCAAGTGGCCACAGGAAAAATGACACTCAATGAATTCGAATTACACTTACACATTTTTAAAAAAATCTTATCCAAAGTACACCTATCACCAAAAAAAATATGACAAATTATTTTTAAAAATGCAATTATTGGGAAAAAATATATATCAACCTTTCCACTTTTAAAAATCCAAATTTATTTATAACAGTTTAAAAAACTACCTATGTATAAAAAAACAATATTTTTTAAAAAATAACATAACTCATTTAAACACACATACAACAAAAATCATCCAAAACCATTTCTCATATTTTTTAAAAAACAAAACCCCCAAAAAAGCCCGGCAACGCCGGGCAACCCTTGCTAGTATGCTAAAAAAAGTGCTAAAAATTCCTAGGGATACTAGACCTGGTTGTGTCTTGCAAAGTAAGATTTCTAGTCGAGAGAGGAGGGGGCAGTGTTTTGCCAGTCAGCATTACTAACATGCATTTAAGAGCATTTCTGTGGCCATAAGATTGCAGAATAAAGAAATCCTTTCCTCTTTCTTTCTACCTACCTACCTACAATTCCTTTGCTTTTCCTGCAGTCTAACAATGTTCTGCTCTCACCTGTCAAAAAGACTTGTGTAAACTGCCTCGGGTTATGGTGGGTTTGGGTGGGGTTTGGGGAGACATTTAAGGCTTCAGGGCCTGCTTTGGGACGTGTGGCCCCCTCCCCAGCAGGGCCTGTGAATGAGGGAGGGGCTGACTCCCCGCTCTCTCTCGCTCTATCGTAGAATAACCAGGGCTGCTTCTTGCTCAGGCCTTCTTGGACGAACTCCACGAATGCGGGCGCCTGCACTCCATGTCCACTTGGATGGAGCTGTACCCCTCCCTCAGCACTGACAGACGCTTTGCCAACATGTTGGGCCAGCCTGGTAAGCAGCCTGGAACCCTCACCCCCAACCCCCAACCCCCACCACTTTGGCATGGATAAGGGTCCATGGGAAGAAAATGAATGGGAAGGAACCGTATAATACGTGGGTGGAGGTTGGGATAAAGGTAAAGAGTTATGGCGCGGAGGAAACCATTCTGGAGCGGAAGGTTTCAATACAACATTAGATATGCAGATAGGGACCTGGCTTCCAGAAGGATGGGTATAATAATCCTTTGCTGTGCTGCTGCCGTATTTGCAGTGAAGCCCCCCGGTTGAGTCTTGGGTTGCTAGAAGTGCTGGAAATTGAAGTGTGGAAGCCCTGGAACTAGGGATCAACTTAAGCAGCCTTTCCCAGCTTTGCGCCCTAGATGTTTTGGACTCTGATTCCCATCATCCCCTGTCGATGGGAGTAGTGGGAAGGCAGTTCAAGCCAATCCCCACACTGCTTTATAACAAGTCTCTCTTTTCCACAATGCCATTTTTCAATTTTTTTTTCTTGGAACAGCCCTTCACAATCTGTCTGCCACTAAATTGGTGCATTGTAAAGAATTGTGGAGCATATCCTAAGGGGCCATTCAACAATTACGTGATCCTCAAAGGGGGGAGGGGGTCTGCCATCTGAATTACAGAAAAAATATGTGGGGTCGAGGGGGGTGGGTCAGGTCAAAATTACATAATCCATTTGGAGCTGTTTCTAACCGACAGTGGGAAACCAAACCTGTGCATAAAAAGAAAGGGTTTTATTTACCTTTGTGCCTTGCTCCATGCGGTGAAAATGTAGGGGGAAAGCCATGCTTCCTGATTGCAGGGAGAGCCAGAGGCTAGGCTAGAGCATTGCCTCCTGCTTCAGTGCAATTGGCCTGCCGACCCATTTCCCCTGCAGTGCCACCACTGGTTGGCGGTGCAAAATACAGTACTATTTGTTTCAGATCACGTAATTTCAAGGGGGTGGGGAAGCGAAAATTACAGTTGGATTACATGGGGGGGGGAGGGCGTCAATTTACCCAGAAAAAGGATCACGTAATTGTTGAATGTCTCCTAAGGCAGGGGTCCTTTTAAATCCGGGGACCAGTTCACACCCCCTCAGACTGTTTAGGGGCCAGACAGGCAGCAGCAGTGGTGGTGGTGGTGTGTGTGTGTGTGGGGGGGCTCGTGTGTTTGTGTGTGTGTGTGTGTGGGGGGCCTCAGGACCATCCCAAGTCCTCACCACTCACCAACACACCACCGGTGGCGGGACCACCGCAAGCCACTCACCACTCCATGCCCACCGTAGGCCAGCGGCAGCAACTACCCCAAGCCATCCACCACTCCCACACACACCACTTCCTTACTTGCCGGGTGAAGGAAGGTTCCAGGCTGTCCTTGCCAGGGCTCGGTCAGAGCAAGCATCCTCTGGGAAAGACGTGCTCGGCCAGAGCAGCCCCTGGGAAAGATGCATGCGGCTGCCTGCTTCCGTGGCTGCTGCCTCAATCCTTGTCCCCTCTGCTTGGCTTGGCATATCCCTGACAGCATGCTATATTGCAGGGCGGATGTTGTAAGCCTTACAACATCGCCCTGCTACGGAGTGCCGTTAGGGTCATGCCAAGCCAAGCGGAGGGGGCAAGGATTGAGGTGGTGGCTGGAGTGAGGACGAGGGCTGGATGATTTGGTGCCCTGGGCCGGATCTGGCCCACGGGCTGTAGGTTGAGGATCCCTGTTCCAAGGCCTTGGTTGATGCAGGATACTGCCCTGGATATTTGTTTGACTTTTATTCCACCCCATTAGTGAGCTTCCACTACTGTGGGTGGTTGCCTCAAGATTGCATTGCTTGAATTGAGAGTATGCTATAGGAAAGTAATGCTCAACCTTAGGCCTCCTGTGTGTTTTGGCTCTCAGGAGCCCCCGCCAGGATAGGTGTAGAATACCTATTGGTACCACTGCTGTATGCCTGTTTCCATAGTCTCTTAACTGCTTACTGCTTCTGGTGCAACTCCTATAAAGCAGAAATGGGCAATTTGTTTTCTAGGGAGGTTGTTCTGACCCTTGGGCCCATCTCCAGACATTTTCAGGGATAGACCTTTGAAAAACATCTAGTGAACAATCTGACACCCATCATGGTCAAAACTCTACACATGGAAGGCTGTGGTCATGTTTTCTTCCACCCACAGGCTCCACCCCACTGGACCTCTTCAAGTTCTATGTGGAAGACCTGAAGGCCCGTTTCCACGATGAAAAGAAGATCATCAAGGATATCCTGAAGGTACACTCAGACTGCACGTCAGAAGGGGGGGGCAGGTTGAGGGGAAACCCAGCCAGCCTTTCTGTTCTAGGATCCATTAATCCCCTGAAGGAATGTATCATTTCTCCAGGAGCTCCTTATCTTGGCAGTGAACCCATAGCATCCATTGAAAGCCTGCCATGTTGAAAAACAGGGGTTCCCAACCTAAGGCCAGTGGGCCAGATCCGAGCCCTGGTGCCATTTCATGTGCCCTCCCCCCTCCAAGGGCATTCCAGAAACAAAATGGATGCCCCTTTGAAGCTGTTGGGACAAAATGGCCACCCCTATCGTGCAGGCAGGGCAAAATGATTGTCTGGCCCTCGAAGCTGACTGAGAGAGCGTGACTTGGCCCTCAGCTTGAAAAGGTTGGGACAACCCTGTTGTAAGAACTATGTTGGTTTTACATTAAAGGGGGACTTAATACAGTTGGGATACCCACCGTGGTGTGGTGGATGGAGTGTCAGAATAGAATTTAGGAGAACTGTGGTTGGATCCCTGCTTGGCCACGGAAAGTCACAGGGTGGTGGTGGTGGTGGAACTGGTCACACTACTCCTTAAGGAATTCATTTAATTGGAAACCCTATTAGAGTTCCTGTATGTTGGCTTCCAATTTCAAGGCACGTAGCACCTACTTAGCCGGCCAATCTTGTTGGTCTGGCTCTGTCAGGAGCAACTCGGAGCACCAATACAGATGTGTTAAAGCGTCCGTGCCCAATCTGAGGTGCCCAATCTGAGATGCCCAATCTGTGCCCAATCTAAGGTGCACCAGTTGCTGTAGATCAGGGATTCTCAACCGGCAGCCCACCAGCCGGATGCGGCCCATGGCACCATTTCATGTCTCCCCCCCCCGCCTCCGCCACACCAGGAAGTGCCATGTGGTGAAGGAACAGCAAAATGGCCGTCCGGCCCCCTAGGCTGTCTAAGGGAGCGTGACCCGGCCCCCGGCTTTAAAAGGTTGAGAACTCCTGCTGTAGGTTATAACTTCCATCATTCCCAAGCAACAGATTATGGATGATGGGAGTATCGTTTGGAGACATCCGGCAGGTAATGTGTTTTCAAACTGCATTAAAAAGAGATTTAGGAGCAAGAATATCTTCTTAAAATGTCACAGTGGAACAAGCAAGTGCTTCAGGCTGGCTCTCAAGCAAGAAAAGCAAAGATGAAATGATTGAGCCCTGCTGTTTGTCACTGAGGCGTTTTGGGTGTAAATAGCAGGTTCTTCTTCTGTTCTGTAGCCCTTTCCTATTTTTGTATAGCTCAGAAAGAAAGACTGTGTCTAACCATGTCCTTCCTCCTCCTTCATGCTTTGATAGGATCGGAGTTTCAGCGTGGAAGTCAATACCACATTTGAGGACTTTGCCCACATCATTAGTTTTGATAAGCGTGCGGCTACACTGGATGCCGGCAACATTAAGTTGACCTTCAACAGTGTGAGTGGGGCAGAGATCAGTCGGGGTCTGTACGGGATGTGGGGGATCTTTTCCAATAAGTGGGTGCTCTTGGCAGTGGTGGGCTCCCAAAAAAAATTCTACCACACTGTGGGCGTGGTATGGTAGGCATGGCCAGGGGGAAAGCCCTGCATTGCACCTGAATTTAGGACTGCTTTATTTCAAAACCTGGATGGACGGGGCCAGCCAGAATTTCTGCTACCGGTTCTGGCGAACTGGTGCGAACCTGCTAATGGCCACCACTGGCTCTAGGGCAGGGGTTCCCAACCATTTTGGGCCATAGGCCAGTCACGTGGTTCAGGGGGCAGTCACTATAGCCTCTGGGCTGGATCCAGCCCCCGAAGCCAATTCATCCGGCCCACGAAGCCCTCATACGGGCACGTTTTAGTTCCGCTTCCGGGAGCAACGAGCACTTCGTGGGCCGGATGAATTGCCATCTGGGGCTGGATCTGGCCCATGGGCCATAGTTTAGGCACTCCTGCCCTAGGGGCTTTATCGGAATAGGGGCTTGTGCCCCTTAGCTTCTTCTTTTGTGTCTAGGTCAGACTTTATACTGCCAAAACCAAGTTGCCTTTTGCTGAATTCATTCTGTAGTTCCTTTTCACCTGCCCTAAAAGGTTGTCGTTGCCCAGGATATGCCCAATTGGGGTTCAGAAATATGACAATCTTCCAAGAGGCTCTTTCCGTCTACCCTTGCCCCTTAGCTGTGAGTGAAGGAATGAAGAATACGTGACCTCCCAGATGTGGTGGGACTACAACCCCCATCCTCCATCATCACCTGTGCTGGCTGTTGCTGATGGAAGTTGCAATCCAACCACATTTTTGAGGGACCACATAATTGTAATCATTAGAAGTAATACAAGCCAAAGTAAGACATTAAACACGGGCAGGCATATCCACCTCACCCACAGCCTTTGACTCAGCCAATGAAGATCTAGGTCCAAGACAGGAGAAGATACACCTTCACTGAACATACATAACGGGACTGGATTTTTGAAAGCTATCTCCTGGTTTTAGGTATTTGTTTTTTTGTTTTTTTAAAGAAAATTACGAAACAAATCCATGGATTGTCTCTTAGGGGCCATTCAACAATTACGTGATCCTCGAGGGGGGGAGGGGTCTGCCATCTGAATTACGAAAAATTACGTGTGGTCAGGGGGGCGGGGGGGTGTCAAGTCAAAGATTACGTAATCCATTTGGAGCTGTTGTGGTTTCGAAACATGGTGCTTTTTTAGGTTTAAATATGATCTCTGGGAATTGTGATCCGATTTGAGATTATTATTGAATTGCTTGTGCAGTCTATTTCTAACCGACAGAAATTTATAATCCTTATAAAGAAGATACAGTAGTAGAAGAACACTATCGGAACTTACCTGACATCCTCATTCCTCCCTGCAAAAAAACAAAAACAAAACTCTTCACAATGGGTGTGATGCATTGAGAATCCTCACCGATACCTTCTGCATTAGGCACCAATAGTGAAAAGCTCTAAAAATCAGAGTTTCGATACAAAAGCTCTGGATTACGTAACATTTTTTTTTTTAAAAAAAGGGGGGGGTCCCGAAGCGAAAATTACGGTCAGATTACATGGGTCTGTGTGTCAATTTCCCCAAAAAAATGGATCACGTAATTGTTGAATGGCCCCTTAGCCATAGGCAGGTAAATGGGAGAACGAAAGGGAAACTTGGCCCTTGGTCTGAAAGAGGTTTGCTACTGTGACCTCAGGGCCTCTAGGCTGTTAAGTTATATTTTAGCAGCTGCACAGAAAGACACAAAGTTTTAGGCAAATCTTAGTTTGAATGCGGTGGCTCAAGTGGTTAAGGCCCTGAACTCGATGACTGGAAGGTCGGAGTTTGATTCCCGAGTACTGCGTGATGGAGTGAGCGCCAGTCTCTGTCCCAGCTCCTGCCATCCTAGCAGTTCGAAAGCAAGAAATTGCAAGTAGATAAATAGGGACCACTTCGGTGGGAAAGGTAAAACAGCGTTCCGTGCACTCTGGTGTTGAGTCATGCCTGCCACTTGTCCACGGAAACGTCTGCAAAGGCAGGCAGCGCTGGCTCTTTGGCTATAAACAGAGATGAGCACTGAACCCTAGAGTTGGATATGACTGGCTTTCGAGCAAGGGTGACTTTTACCTAGTTTGGATGCAGGTTCTCCCTGTTTAGCCCAGCCAATGAATACACTTGCACTAAATGCTTAGAGAAAGAACAAAATATTGTTTACTCACAATTAGGTCAGAGAAACATTCATGTGCTCAGGATTCTTGGTGAGATTGTTTTTAGAAAGAAGTACAGTTAAAAG
The DNA here is from genome assembly GCA_035047305.1 of Bradypodion pumilum. Lineage (NCBI taxonomy): Eukaryota > Metazoa > Chordata > Lepidosauria > Squamata > Chamaeleonidae > Bradypodion > Bradypodion pumilum. Next base: position 239,142,608 of record JAWDJD010000002.1, on the reverse strand, counting down.
TAAAATCTTTCAGTTGTTTAAGTCTTTTGGGCCTCTCAGGTGGCCTACAAAATGGAGCAGCTCAAACAGACATCTTCCTTCTTTGAAAGGCAAAACAAGAAGAGAGAGAAGAGCAGAACATGCAAAGTCTTAATACATGCAAATAGGTCAGATGACCCCCTAGAGGCCAGAAGACAGGAAACTTTCCAGTTGGTTACTAAGGGAGAAACAATATAAAACAACTTCCTTTAGTTTAGGCTAGTATTTCTGTCTGGTTATTGTGCTAACCCTCACTGCATGCTGGGGTTGCACTACAATACTCAACATAGGTGAGGAGGATCAGTGGAAGGGTTCTTTGCCCAGATCACAAGAGTGCCATATGACGACACAACCACCCTATCACCCACAGCTTTTGGAGAAGGCTGAGGCACGAGAGCGTGAGCAGGAGAAGGAGGAGACCCGCAAGATGCGGCGCAAGGAGGCTGCATTCAAGAGCATGTTGAGGCAGGCAGCTCCCCCGCTAGAACCTGCCACTGCCTGGGACGAGGTGAGTCCTCTCTTCTACCAATGGCAGGAACCGATCCTGCTGGTTTCTTTAGGACAGGAGCAAGTGTGCAGAATTGCCAAGAATTTCTGACCGATAGTATTTTAGTAATGACAAGGAATTTAAAATCTCCTCTTGAGAGCTTGGCTTGTGCTGATTGGTTTTCTCTCAGTCTTGATGTTTCTCATTGATAAAATGGAAGGAAGAGTCCCTGTTTATAAGGCTACCCTAAACTTAGTGTAGGTGTTTGGGGCTGGCAGCTGTTTGAGTAGCAGCCCACATGGACAGGGAAGGTATGTAAGTATTGCTCCATCTGAGAAGTGACACAAAGGCCAGCTTGGCTTTGCAATTTACTTAGTAGCATTTGGAAACATGGGGACGTTCCACTCTTCGCAGAATGCTACTTCAGATTTTGTGTGTCTTGCTTATTGGATGAAGGTCAGTCTGAAGCAGGGATTCCTGCAGAAATGCAGTGGTCAGCATCTTTTTTAAAAAAATTTTTAGTACAGTTACTTCTTGTTATTCTGCGTTAGACAGGCATTAGTTATTCAAGTGAATTCAATGAAGAGATGTGACTATTATTTGTCCCCCAGTAGAGAGAGCTATGTATGTACGTACAGTAGAACCTCGGATAACGTCCAAACTCTGTTCCACAAGTTTGGACTTTATCCGATTTTGGACTTTATCCTAATCAAAAGGGGCGATGCATTGGATAACGTCCAAAAATGGACGTTATCCAAGGTTCCTATACCGAATACCTCAGATAACGTCCATTTTTAGCGGTTTTGGGCTTTATGCGATGCAGCACGTGTGCATGAAAACCGTGACTTTATCCGAATCAGACTTTATCCGAGATACCACTGTATGTATGTATGTATGTATGTATGTATGTATGTATGTATGTATGTATGTATGTATGTATGTATGTATGTATGTATCTATCTATCTATCTATCTATCTATCTATCTATCTATCTATCTATCTATCTATCTATCTATCTATCTATCTATCTATCTATCTATCAGGGTGCAGCTAGGAATGACTACATCCAAGGTCTAAAATTCATTGGTCCTCTTTGCAATATCTTTTTTAAAACCAATTTTAATGTTATTTTGTTAATTTAAATGCTTCAGCATCCATGGGGATGATGAACACAAGGCCTCCCACTCTCCTTAAGTGACATTGACTCTTGCGTGACCATCCTTTGCATGTTCTTGGACAGGGTGTGATCCATGTCTCTTTACTTTCCCTGCCAGGTCCGAGAGCGATTTGTCAACAATGTTGCCTTTGAGCAGATCACGCTGGAGTCAGAGCGGATCCGCCTCTTCCGTGAGTTTATGCAAGTGCTGGAGGTGAGTAGGGAATGTCAGGATATGGTCAACCTTCAGTGGGAAATTCCTGATTGGAAACTAGCAAGGACCTTTGTTGTTGGAGTGCCAGAAGTAGGATTGGCGGCAGGGACCGGTGGAAAGGTTTGCAGGTAGTCTGGCTTTGAAGCATGGTTCTGTTTTGCTTAAGACTGCAGTGAATCAAGCGCTTAAGACGCTGAACTTACTGACTGGAAGGTCAGAGGTCGGAGTTCAATTTCTGGGTACTGCATGATGGAGTGAGCTCCCATCCTTGTCCCAGCTCCTGCCAACCTAGCAGTTTGAAAGCAAGAAATTGCAAGTAGATAAATAGGGACCACTTCGGTTAGAAGGTAAACAGCGTTCAGTGCACTCTGGGGTTCAGGCATGTCTGCCACATGTCCACGAAAGGTCTGCAGACAGACAGCACTGGCTCTTTGGCTGTGAAACAGAGATGAGCACTGAACCCTAGAGCCAGATACGACTGGCTTTTGAGCAAGGGTGACCTTTTATTATTTTGATCTTTTTCCTGGCTTGCCATAGACGGAGTGCCAGCATTTCCACGCCAAGGCCAAGAAACACACCAAGAAGCCCAAGAAGCACCATCGCAAGCGCTCTGCATCGGTGAGATGGGAAGGGGGGGCAGCTGGCTTGGAGCAAGTTTGGCTGAAGGACAGGAGAGAAGAGGGTGAGGCATATTGGACAGGAACAAGGAGACATTTGGAAGCCCTAAACTAAAGCCCAGCTTTACTTCTGATCAGCATTTTTAGCAATAGCAGTGACATTTATCTACCTGCCCCATTGCGGTTAGTATACTCTCTGGGCCATTCACGAGGTAATTAGCATTTTGCCCCCAACATGCTGGGGACTCATTTTACCGACCTTGGAAAGATGGAAGGCTGAGTCAACCTTGAGCCCTGATCAGGTTTGAATAGAGTTCCAGAGTGTGTTTGTGTGTGTGTGTGGGGGGGGGGGGAGGTGCCCTTCATAATCCAGACGTGGCAAAATGGATGTTGCCATTCTGACTGCAAGGGGGGAGTAGCCTTACTTGCAGAAAATGGAGATGGCAGCCAGGAGCAGAAAAGGCATGCATGTGTTTGCCTACCGGCTTTCCCCTTCTTATGTTATAGCTGGTATTACAGCAGAACCTCGGTTAGCAAATTTCTTGGTTAACATAAAAATTGCATAACAAAAGAAAATCCATATAAAAAACAGTGGCTCAGTTTATGGAATTTTTCCCCGGAACGGATTGATTGGTTTTCAGTGCATTCCTATGGGAAACCGTGCTTTGGTTAATGTATTTTGGTTTTCAGTGCATTCCTATGGGAAATTGCATTCATTGCATTCCTGTAGGAAATTCAGCTAAAGTAATTTGCGCTGTAAGAAACATCCCGGAGAACGCATTAATTACATTACCCGAGGTTCCACTGTACTCTCAAATAATTTTTTATTTTTTTAAAAAAAACCACGTGGAACGTTCAGAACTGGCACGTGGGTACGCACATTATACACACAATCCAAAGTGGTACAGTCACTTTCCTATCACTTCATGTTCCTACTGTCTCATTCTCTCATGAGAAAAAAGTATCAAAGTACCCTCAGAACATAGGCCTACGCAAATGTACGCAAATGTATGTGGTCTTGAAAGAGGAGCTCTGGAGAGCACAGCAAACAATGGACATGTAGACAATACGTTACCTTGAAAACAGGTGGTATGGAGTGGCAGTGTGTTGTTGCTCTTCCTGGCAAATGGGTGGTTGTCACATCAGCTTTCTCCAAGCCTGCATCCTTTCAAGCCAACAGATCAAGTCTCTCACCACCTTCGCGTGGCAGTGCCCATGGATCTACTAGTGGCTAACGGAAGTGGAGTCTAGCACCTCTGGCTGGCACTAAATTGTGGAAGCCTGTGACAGACAATCAGTCCAAATGGATTGATCCAAATGCTAGGATTGTGCAGCAAGCAATTAGTCCAGAAGGACAGTGAATGCTTTAAACCAGAGATGGCGAACCATGGCACTCCAGGTGTTCTTGGACTTCAATTTCCAGAAGACCTGATTAGCAGGAGTGTTGACTTGGGCTTCTGGTAATTGAAGTCCAAGAACACCTGGAGTGCCAAGGTTCACCATTACAGGTTTACACCCACACACGCACACACACAACTCTTACAAGTTCCTCAAGGTGCCACATCTAATCACCAAGAATCTGCCTTGATCTAGAGCAGGGTTCCTCAGACTTGGGCCTCCAGGTGTTCTGGAGGCGCGCGCACACACACACACACACACACACACACACACACACAGTAGCTTTCTGGTGAGTCCAGCTTTTTCTCCCTATAGGGCTCAGAGTCTGGCTCGGACCACGGCCACCGCCCTGCCAAGCGCAAGAAGCGGAACCATTCAGAATCAGCAGGTTCAGGAGCATCTTCTTCACCTGACTCAGGTGGGTATTTAAGAGGCAAATAAGGAGAGGCCATCATTAGCTCCCCCACCCCTTGTCTACACTCTAGGCAAAGGATTCTCAACCTGCAGCCTATGGGTCGGATGTGGCCCGTGTCACCATTTCATGTGGGCCCCCCACCGCCTCCACACCAGGAAGTGCTATGTGGTGGAGGAAGGGCAAAAATAGCTGTCCGGCCCACAAAGGTGTCTGAAGGAGCATGACCTGGCCCCCGGCTTTAAAAGGTTGAGAACTACTCTACAAGTTGAATTAGCCTGACCCCAGGTGCCAACCTCTGCCAGGTGTCCCTTTGATCCCGCTAACCCTGCTTCTGGCCCACAGAGCACAGCACCAGGCGCTCCAAGAGGCAGAAGAAGAAAAGCAAGAAAAAGAGGCACAAATCGGTGAGTCCCGGAGTATCAGGCGGGAAGCCGGTGCAGGCAGGGCCAGGAAAAATGTCGGAGTGGCCCTTGCTCAGGTAGCAACCTGGGCGTTAAGGAAAGCGATGGGGGAATCTAGCCAGCAATAGAGAGTCTGTTAGGTTTGTGTATGGGGCAATTTGGGCCGCTAATCCATGTGTAACTTAAGCGAGGGATGTTGCTGTCTTGGATGACCCAGAATCCCTTCTGCTGGGGGTTTTGTCCAAAAAGCAGCTTTTCCACACACTCTCTTGACTTAGATTCTGTGCCAAATGGGCGCATTTTACTTCCACTTCTGGGAGCAACAAGAGCGGTGCAGGCCGGATGAATTGGCATTGGGGCCGGATCCAGCCCACGGGCCATAGTTTGGGCACCCCTGGTTTAGGCAGAGAAAATAGCCTAAAATCTATCTCATCCTAATGCAAAACAGATTGCAAGGCACATTTTACTTCCACTTCCGGTGGGGGGAACCACGTGACTGGCCCTTGGCCCGAAAAGTGTGGGCACCCCTGTTTAAAATCACTGTTCTTGCTAAACCCACAATCTACACACAAATTGTGATGGGAGTGGCTCCCGCCGTACTCGTTGGGGAAGTCAGACAAGAGCAGGATAACGTGTGGAAGGAGGAAAAGCTGGTTGTTTTGTGATGTTCCATTTGGAAGCGGCATCTTCAGTTGATTTCCTCCACAGAAGACTTTGACTGTTTCATCTCCGAACAATCGCAGACTTGGCTGTAAACATCTTCTGCAGCCTTCCCTGACCTCTCGTCAACTAAACGTGCTGGGCTGGGGCTTCTATCATCTGCAGCCATTGCTAACCCTCTTAGTTGTGGCTGATGGGAGTCCTGATCCAGCCCCCCTAGAAGGCTCCAGGCTGGGACACATTGCCCTTCCCTATTGCCCAGTTTATCTCCTCTGGGTCACTTGCCTCGTCATGAATGGTGGGTGGATCATAGCTGTGACGGCTGGGCTTCCGCCTCTTCCTAGCCCCCGTGCCCTCTTTCTTCTTCTTTTGTGTCTAGGGCAGATGTGAAACTGCCAAAATGAAGCCACCTTTTGGTGAATTCATTCCATAGTTCTTTTCGCCCAACCTTGTGTGAGAAAGATTAGTCTGCAGCACAAGGTAGGATTGCCATGTTTAGAATCCCACAATCAATGTGACCACTGGTCTTGCTATCAGTTCTGGAGTATTAAGCTAAAAAAGGCAGCTTTGCCCATATGTGGGCTAGCAAAGGATGTGTTTTGTACACTGGGTCATGCCTTCAAACACAACCAGAATGCTTTCCCATTCACACACACACACAAAATTATGAAATACTGTAGGTATGGACAATCAAATAAGCAACGTATGGTTATGTATGTATAATGTCTGCCTAGGTCCATGATGGTGAACCTTGACACTCCAGATGTTCTTGGACTTCAATTCCCAGAAGCCCCCGTGAATCCACCCAAATGGGTTTACTGCGATTCATCCGGCCCACGCCACCTTCGTCGCTCCTGGAAGCTGAAGTAAAATGTGCCCGTACAGAGGAAGGGTTAACCCGGAAGAGTCTTAACCGTACAGGCACGTTTTACTTCCGCACACTTCCAGGAGTGACAAGGGTGGTGTGGGCCGGATTAATTGCAGTAAACCAATTGGGTGGATCCACGGGGGCTTCTGGGAATTGAAGTCCAAGAACATCTGGTGTGCCAAGGTTCGCCATCACGGGCCTAGGTGGTAAGCCCAAGCTTTGGGCTATTAAGGATGATCCACTTGCAGGAAGAGCCATGGTTAGTGTCAAATACAGTGGTACCTCAGGTTACAAACACCTCAGGTTATGTAATTTTCAGGATACGAATGAAAATCCATTGAAAATGATGCCTTGGGTTACAAAGTTTTTCCGCAATATGAAACAATAATACTGCAGTCTTTGAGGAGGCTCCCTCTGCGTACCCCCACTGTGTCCTCCACAAAGGTTGCAGACAGTTTCTTTTACAGAACAGCCCGGAAAGTGAAGCCGAACACAAGAAGGAGCTGAGCCGGCCAGAGGAGTGGGAGCGAGAGAAGGCCCCTCCGCGGCCGGAGGGAAGAGGCCACTCCCCTCCCCGGGGCACCCGGAGAGAGCGGGTAAGGCTGGGCTTTCTTTTTGGGATACCAGTGGAAGAGGGCTGACGTTGGGGGCACGAGAAAAGAAGGCTGGCATAGCGTGGGGCCTGGTGGAAAGACCCTAGACGAAGGTGGGCTCTCCTTCTCTCCCCCCCCCCCTCCCGGCAGAGTGGCTGGGACACCTCAGAAAGTGAGGAGCTCAGCGAAGGGGAACTGGAACATCGGCGCCGAACTCTGCTGCAGCAACTGGGGGACCAGTAGTGGCCCGTGGCCTCTTGGGGCGAGATGGCCTCCGATCCTATGCGAGACACAGACTGACCTTGTTCCTGCGCAGGCTCTGCTTCTCTTTGGCTCAGTGGCGCCCAAGCCAAGCATGGAGACTGCTCTGGTGGAGAGGTTTTCAGGCAGGTAGCCCTTCTCCAAACAACCCCCTCTTGGCGTGTTCGATTCCCACTGACTTTCCCCGTCTGCATGGAGCCCTGGGGTGGGGGGGGGGGGAAGATGCTGCGTTCCCTGGGTCGGGACCCACCCAACATCTTCTGTTCCAAGCTTGGAGAGTCATCCAGAAAGGGGACTTGGAAGCACAGCAACATCAGACAAGAGGAATCAGCTTCTGAGCACCCAGCGAGGCGAGGCCAGCTCAAAACCTCCTAGAGCCCAGTCCGCAGGGGACCAGTAATTTTTTTTCTTGCCCAGTCAATGTGGTTTAGAAGCAGGGCTGGGCTTGGGCGGTGGACGAGCCTCTTCTCAAAGGATTCTCCCCATGGTTATATCCTACCCACTCCCTTCCCAGTTGAAAATTCCTTTGTATGTTGAGAATTAAATGGGATTTTTAAAATAATATTTATAATAAATCTTGGCTGGACGTATCATTCTCTTGCGTCCTGCATAAAGTTGGCTTAAATTTAAAATCAGTCTTAAATTAAGTAGAAGGTCTTGCTGCCTTGCACATTTGGGGAGTCACCTGTGAGTAGTAAAGATGCCTCCGAAGACAGTGTGGCTCGCTCTAAAGCTGCATTTGACTCCATCCCTTGCAATGAAGAAGGTGACATCCAAGGAGAGTATGGAAATTAGAAAAGTGACTTCTTTTGGATCGCCATGTTTAGAATCTCACGATCAACGTGAACGCTGGCCTTGCTGTCAGTTCTGGAGTTGTAAGCTAAAAAGGCAACGTTACCCATATCTGGGCTAGCAAAGGATGTGTTTTGTACCCTGGGTCATGCCTTCATACACAACCAGAATGTCTTCCCATTCATACAAGAAAATTTATGAAAGAGGGTTGACGTCACCAAATAAGACTTTTTTCCAGTGGGGAATAGGTTTCAGGCAGGCAGTAATCATCCTGCATGGTTCATTAAGAGCTAAATCCACTTGTTTGGCACGTGCTGATTTATATCATATAGAACTAGTACAGGTGAAACTTGGAAAATTAGAATATTGTGCAAATGTTCATTCAGTTCAGTAATGCAATTTAAAAGGTAAAAAATATATGAGAGAGACTCATTGCATGCAAAGCGAGATAGTTCAAGCCTTACTTTATGATATTGATGCTTATGGCTTACAGCTTATGAAAACCCCAAACCTCCCCCCCCATGTATCCCATAATATCACATAATCTCATGTACGCTGTACGTCATGATCATCACAATTATAACGAATTAAGGCATGGCATCTCTCGCTTTGCATGTAGTGAGTCTATCCCATATATTGGTTTCACCTTTTAAGTAAAATGAATGGACATTTGCACGATATTCTAATTTTCTGAGTTTCACCTGTATATTCTGCCTTGGAATAGTACTGGGACAAAGCTGTTTTTGTTGTTGCTTGTGGATGTGCAGCCCAATCGGATTCAGCCAGTTTCCCTAAGTATAAAAAAAATGCAGGAAGAAGATGATAGCTTTATTGGATCACTCAAAAATTAAAATGTGTGAGTTTTTGAGAACCAAAATTTCTTCATCAGGCAGGCATAAATTAATGAAAGTTCATGGCATGGTGTTCTTCCAGGTACTCCGCTTAGAAATGCATGTTGAACAACAGCCAAATGCTTCTAGGTGTTAACATGCCACCCCAACAGGAAGCTGGGTGTTTGCTCCTAGTCCACATCAGTCTACGCTGCCTGATAGTTGACACCTTGGGCTGACAAGAGCACAAGTGTAAATTGTAACCACCACCAATTTCTGAACAAGCACTTTTCTCTTGCAGTGGGAGCACCTGTGGGTGCACATTTCTAACAGGTTGCAAACATAGCTGTGTGCAAACCTTCACTCCTGAATGGGGCTTCCACCACCCTCCCTGATATCAGGATCACAGCTTCTTTCACGTGTAGGGGTTTTTAATTTAATTTAATTTAATTTTCACATTTGTATGCTGCCCAATCAGGAAGCCCGACTCAGGGCTTTTGAACAGATGCAATGCAGAACACAATTAACCTGTCACAGTGCAAGATCACAAATTGTCTCCATCAGTTTTAAAATTCTGGATGATTCACAAGTACACACATTGCCATCAGGCGTAGTGACATGTTATTTGAAGACATTCTTGGAAACAGCCGGCAGCCCTGTCTGTGAATACAGCGAGCAACTTCCACTCCATTGTGTCTTCTAGCCATTGTGTTCACAGGCCTTTGTGTGAACTATGTCCTGAATAAGCTGGTTTACATAAGAAAATCCTTTCTAGCAAGGGTGGGCAGAGATTTTACTAGTACAAATCTAGGTAGTTTGCAGGGGCTTTCAACTCCCAGTTATTTAAAGATTAAAAAGATATTTCCTAAATGTATGTGAAAGGACTGAGCTCAGTCAAGTCTAAGGATCAGACCACTTCCAGAGGACACAGCGTTCTTAAACTTCCAACTTGTGTACCTTTTGCACACAGCTCTTGGGATTCTGGTAAAACACAAAGTAGAGCCAACAAGTCTAAAGTCTGTCCCTTTGCCCTTGGCTGTACTAGAGTCTTTGCAAAAAATAACCATGGATTTATTTTTATTTATTTATTTTGGTCTGGATGGCAGCATTCTGCTCTTTGCGCTTGGCTGCGCAAAGCTGTTGAGACGAAACTAAACTCCTGCCATGCCTCTTGAAAAACTAGTATGGTATAATTCAGCGGGCCTCTATGCTGGCAGTGTGAAGGGGTGCAGAACATGGGTACATTCATTATCCCACGTCCTCTGTTTGGAACTCTTGCCTAAATTTCCCTTCCCAACTGCACTTCATTTCATACCCGCCGAATCAGTAGCACTTGACCAGGAACTTAAAACCAAGTACAGTAGAACCTCGGATAAAGTCCAAACTCCATTCCATAAGTTTGGACTTTATTCAATTTTGGACTTTATCCGAATCAAAAGGGCAATGCATCAGATAACGTCCAAAAATGGACGTTATCCAAGGTTCCTATAACAAATACCTTGGATAACGTCTGTTTTTAAAGCGGTTTTGAACTTTATGCGATGCATCACGTGTGCATGAAAACCGCGACTTTATCCGAGGTACTTTATAAGGCTGGCCTCCCCCCCCCCCTTCTTAAAGTGAATAGGAAGAAATAAGTCAGAGCCTTGGGTTGAATAAGGTTTTCTTTTGGTTTTATTCCCCCCTTTCCATTAGTAGAAATTCTGTACAGTTCATGGTTCGTGGGCGGTGCAGGAAGGCACTGGCTTACAATTATAAGCAATAATATTTCACATGTACAAAAAAGTTACATCTAACTACACAAAAGGACTACACTGGAATGGATACACTGGAAACTGGAAACGATGTCCCAAAGAGCCTTTCTGCTTTGACGCAGCGGCAGCCTTGCCTTGTCAGAAGCGGCCGAGGCCTTTGGAGAGAAGGTGGTTGGTCCCTTTTCTGCCTGGAGCCACAAAGGCTGGCATTTGGTGCAGAAATCAAAGTGGCTGCAGGGCCGTTTTCTGCGGCCTTGCGGGGACTGCAGTGGCTCAAGTGGTTAAGACGCTGAACTTGCTGACTGGAAGGTCGGAGTTCGATTCCTGGGTACTGCATGACGGAGTGAGCTCCCGTCTGCTTCAGCTCCTGCCAACCTAGCAGTTCGAAAGCAAGAAATTGCAAGTGGATAAATAGAGACCACTTTGGTGGGAAGGTAAAGAGCATTCCGTGCTGAGGCATGCCAGCCACATATCCACGGAAACGTCTGCAGAAGCAGACAATGCTGGCTCTTTGGCTATAAACAGATGAGCACTGAACCCTAGAGTCAGATACGACTGGCTTTCAAGCAAGGGTGACCTTAAAGGCAAAAGTTTCCCTTACTCGAAAGCCAGCCGTATCCGACTCTAGGGTTCAGTGCTCATCTCTGTTTCAAAGCCGAAGAGTCAGCGCTGTCTGCTTCTGCAGATGTTTCCGTGGTCATGTGGTAGGCATGACTAGACACTGGAGCGCATGGAACGCTGTTACCTTCCCACCGAAGTGGTCCCTATTTATCTACTTGCAATTTCTTGCTTTCGAACTGCTAGGTTGGCTTTACCTATGCACAAAACAGAAACCCAAAGAGGGATGACCCCTTACAAGAAAAAATAAGATGTGTGACACACGCATATACCCGCCACCAAGAGTCAACTTTCTTCATGTCCGCAAGAATAATTGCATACAATTAACAAGAGGTGTGTACGTTGATTTGGTGGTGTTTTTTTCCTTAAAAGTCCCAATGCTCCCTGGTTCTCGTGCAGATCCAGTACTGATGCAGATTGAGGATAAGGTATAGTGGACCCTCGATTAACGACGTGTTCGAATAGCGTCATTTCTGCTTAACGACACGTTGTCACTCGCCATGTGACTATCTGCACGACGAAAAACCGTCGTGCGGATTAACAATGGTTTTTTAACGTCGTGGTGTGGATAATGACAGTTTTTTGCCGCTAGATGGCGCAGCTGCCATTGAAAACCGCACAACGACTTTTCCCCTATAGCGACGCTACTTGGGGAACCAAGCAACGTCGTTATGTGAGGGTCTACTGTACCCAGATCTCTGTTCCCAAGTGTAGACAGCCAGTTGCTTTTAGGAAGCCCACAGAGAGGACACAAAGCTTGATGGAATTCAAAAATATACTAAGACTCATTGCGGTGCAACAGTTGTGATGTCTGACCAGAATGGAGACACAGGTTCATATCTCTACTTAACAAGGCTTCCTCAGTGTATCAGGCCCCACCATAGAATCAAATTCTAGACCTGGCAGGGATGCATCCCAAGGTCATCTAGTCCCCCCCCCCCGCCCCCTTTCCTGGCAAAGCAGTAACCCTCAACTAAAGCTTCCCGGAGAGATGGCTGCCCAATCCCTCCCTCTTTATGTGCTGAAAAACCTCCAAAAAGGGCATCACTCCTTCCTGGTTCCCCAGGGGCTCAGTGGGTAAATGCACTGTGCTTGGAGACTGAAAGGACGGGGTTTGATTCCCCCGAGAGCTGCACGATGGGGGACATGAAAGGAGCTTCATTCAGGCGTCCCCTGCAGAAATCCTTTCAACACAGAGTAATCTCTGACACAAAAACACACACTGCCTGTGTGTACAAGGAATAGCTATGGGCTGTGATATCTAATCTGTGTCATACATACCGGCAAAACTCAGAAAATTAGAATAGTGTGCAAATGTTTATTCATTTCACTTAAAAAGTGAAACAAATATATGAGATAGACTCACTACATGCAAAGTGAGAGATGTCATGCCTTAATTCGTTATAATTGTGATGATCATGGCGTACAGCGTACATGAGATTATGTGATGATTATGGGGTACATGAGATTGGGGGGGGGGGGGTTTCATAAACTGTAAGCCATAAGCATCAATATTAATAACAAAGTAAGGCTTGAACTATCGCTTTGCATGCAATGAGTCTATCTCATCGATTTGTTTCACCTTTTAAGTTGCATTACTGAACTGAATGAACATTTGCACGATATTCTAATTTTCCGAGTTTCACATATATTGGTTTCTCAAGGCTTGATGAGCGGTGGTGTGTCATCAGAGGAAATCTCGATGTATTTGGTCAGCAACTTCTGTGATGGCCCATGCATAGTACCATCACATGTATGTCTACTTTTTAGTAAGTCCCTAGTAATCTGAATCAGTCTTACTACTAACTAATTAAGTACGATTTGCAGCCTCAAACATTCCCTTCATGCTGCAGCCACCAGGGAGGAGTATGCATGTGAGAATGAGCCCTGCTTCTCTACAGCTGGATGCAAGCTGTGCTTTTGGCAGGCAAAGTAATCTACAAGTGGTTGAAACCCAAGATGGAAATCCTTCCTTAGAAATGGCCTCTTCCAGATGTACAACCTTGAGGCAGCAGGTTTCCAGAGCTGTCCACTGGGACGTCCTATCCTGGCTAACACAGGTCCCAAAATCCTGTAACACGATTCAAAGGGGACCCTGAGAGCCTGGTGCTTTATTCCCTTCCTCAATGCAAACTATGAAGACTGATCCCCGTGGCCACATCATTCACCTCCCTCATCTTCCTTACTACAAGTTGAACATGCTAGATTCAGTCAGGCAGACCCCATTATAATCAATGGGAGCTGTTGGTGATGATTTACAAGTGGACTACCTGTAAGAAAAATTACATCTGGTCCTAACCCAACATTTCCCATTGCTTGTGCTTGCATACACACACTTCTCTGTTCATTGCTCCTGCGATGTCTCGTCATGATTCACCTTCCCACTAAACAGCTTTTTACACATTACCTTGTTTTCTTTCACACATATGTGCAACTGTAGTTACAGTTGGTTCCCCTGCCAAGTGAGGCTACAGGTATTTACCTACCTGGGGGGTAGGAGGTGCAGATTTTCAGCTGCAAGGCACTCCATGTGGACTCCTCACTTTCAACCCCTTTATATACCCTTGTGTTATAAACTGAGGAACAAAAAAGCCCTACACAATGAGTAAAAATACCAGGAAAGGAACAGGCCCAGAAGATACATACATAAGTTGTCAGTGTCTTGGGCTGACTGAAATGATAAGCGGGGGATGAGATGTCAAGCTGAGGCCACCTGCACAATATTCTTAGATATATGGATCATGGATTTTCTGTGGGTCCCCCAAAAAGATTTGTATTCTCCTGATCCTAAGTAAAGCAGGGAGTTTGCCACAACTGCACAGAGTTACACAGAGGCACAAAACACCCTCCACCTGCACATTTGTTTACTATTCAATTCCAGGTGCCTATCATAATTTACTTAATGGGTATCCTGATCATGCCATTTCTTACTGGGCCCTCTTTCCCCCCTAGATGCCTTGGGTCACACTTTGTGTAATATGCAATGCCCTTGGCCACATATTATCAATCAAAGAAGATACACCAGTGGGTCCAAAGAACTTCAATTTCCAAAGGGTGTCCTGACACTATACCTGAGCAAGGACCCGTATGCTTCATGCAAAATCACACACAAAGGGACAGGGTCACAATTATCTCCAATTTCCTAGGTTACAATACTTCCCCACTCAGCTAGCTGCTCTATAGTGGCACAAATCTAACATTTGGAGACGCTCAACTCTTGGTCTTCGGGCAGATCTTGACACTGCGTGACATAGCACTATTAAGAGGGTTAATCTGTGGGGGAAACAGGTTGTAGTTCCTTACTTAACAACTATCGGCTTAGAATTTCCAAGCTGCCTATTGAAACAGAAGTGAAATACAGTAATACCTCCTACAAAGTCCGCTTCATACAACATTGGATTCATACAATATCGCCTAATTCCTTGAAAAAAGTTGCCTCATACAAAGTTGTGCGACTTTGTATGAGGCATTGGGGTCTTCCCAGGTTGCATTGTGCCTGGGCAGTATAAAAGGCAGGACACATGCATGCATTGCTCTTGTGGGCTTTGCATGAGGCGAAGAGTGTTTAGGAGTGGCTTTGAGCGCGATTTTGGATTTTTCTTTTTATTTTTTCGTCAGAATTTTTAGAAGCATTCCTGGGATTTCTACAGCATTCTTCAGGTTCTTGGACAATCTAGGTTGTTTGACATGTTTTTGTAATGTTTTTAGCCTTTAGACAATGTTTTCTTAAAGTTCTGTCAGTTTCCTGTCTGTTTCCTTGACTTTGCCCTGAAGTCTGTGCTGTTACAGTACAATGTATCTCTATGGAAACGACGTTGTATGAGGCATCGCGGCTAGGATTTTGCATGCCTCATACAAAGTTCAAATCCGTATAAAGTCCAAACTTGTGGAACCAAGTTTGGACGTTGTGTGAGGTATCACTGTAGTAGAGAGATCAACCACTATAGTTTAATGTAGTACGATAGGTTTTTCCAAAAGCTATTAGTCCACAAAAAAACTATTAATGCACCTATTCACAGATATTTGGGTCAAGTTGTTTGGGCCCTAAATTATCTGCACACCTAGAGACGATAATGCAGGAACTATTTACAAACCTGGCTGAAAGGCAACAAGCAAAAGCAAGCTGTAGGGTCAAATTATACATGACAGATAATAGTAGAAACCTGTGATTAATCCAGTGAGGTGGTTCAGAGGGAGGTTTGTGACTGAGCAATTGTAGCTGTAAACAAAAACTATGTTTAGGTGCCAAGTATCAATCATGCAAACAAAACAGGCTATGATGCTGAGCTTGGAGACTGGAAGGTCTGGTTTTGATACCCAAGGGCTGTACTTGGGGACATGAATTTATGCAGGCATCCCCTGAACAGAGTATCTCCAGAAAAAAATCCTTTCAACCCAGAGTAATCTCTGACATGAAATAATAATTATTATTAGAGAACTACAAACAGTGGGATTAAGCTCCTGCTGTAACAACCACCTGCTTCAGCACTTGAGGAACTTCCTCTTCTACTGAAAAGTTGAACATGCAGCTTAGTCCAGGGGTTCTCAACCTTTTTCAACCATGGGCCAGACCACACATCCCTCAGACAGCTGAGTGGGCTGGGTCGGTGGTTCCCACACACCATAAACACTGACATAAACATGTTTATGATGGCCGCAGATGCATTTACGGCTGTAGTAAACATGTTTACAATGGCTGTGGACATATTTACGGGTGTAGTAAATGCATTTATGATGGCCATAAATGAGTCTGCAGTCAATTCTGGCAGCGGGGTGGGGAGCTGGTGTAAGGTCGGGGGCCGGATTATTTGGTGTCATGGGCTAGATTCGGCCTGTAGGCCGTAGGTTGAGAACCCCTGGCTTAGCCCTTAGTAAGTGGCAATGAACGTGTGTCCACAGAAAACCAAGAAAGCAGTTGGCTGGCTGCAAGGAAACAGAATACCAGGTCTTAATCTGATCTGCAAGGCAAATCTGAAGGTAACTTGCCTAACAGGGCTTTCTCTCCCATGCTTAAGTAGCACTAAAAGTCAGGAAAACAGGGTCAGGAAAGAGGAGGGAGAATACAGGGTTTAAATCAGCAAAGGGAGGAACCAGATGGGGACTAATTCAGCACCATCCTCAGCAAACTTAGTTTTCCAGTGAGTGCCAAGAAGCACAAGTTCAACCTCAACGCATGGGCAGAGAGGGGCCACACCAAGCAATACCAAGTCTGGTTCCAGGCTGAAACAATTCTCTCATCGGGAGGAAAACACATTGGTTTAGGAGAGGAGAGGATTATACAGTACCTCATTTTTTTTAAGGCATGGAGATATAAACCAACACTTTACGGCAAGGGTTCCCAACCTTTTCATGCCGAGGGGCTGGGTGTCACTCTCTCAGTCAGCTTCGAGAGCCGGACAGCCATTTTGCACTGCCTGCACGATGGGGGTGGCCATTTTTCCCAACAGCTTCAAAGGGGCA
This sequence comes from Bradypodion pumilum, assembly GCA_035047305.1. NCBI lineage: Eukaryota > Metazoa > Chordata > Lepidosauria > Squamata > Chamaeleonidae > Bradypodion > Bradypodion pumilum. The sequence goes on along the minus strand of JAWDJD010000002.1, from coordinate 239,126,066 downwards.
TCCATTTTGTTTTATCAAATGCCCTTGGAAGTGTGTGTGTGTGTGTGCACATGAAATGGTGCCGTGGGCTGAATCCGGCACACAGGCCTTAAGTTGGGAACCTCTGCTTTAGGGCTATGTTTCCCAACCTTTTTAGAGTCATGACCTTCTTCTTTACGATAGCCAAATCACTTGCAATCCCCTGCTACATTTGCATAAAAAGGCACTTTAATGATGTAAAGAAAGCACATTAAAAATAGATTCCCCCCCCCCCCAAATGCATCTGCTTAACCTCACAAAATGGCGCTCCCTCCTCCCAAGCTTTTTGTCAGTACACTATAGCATAACCATACCTGTCAACCATCCCGATTTGGCCGGGATTACCCTGTAATTTGACGTCGATTGACGTCATAACCCGCCCCGCACTGCCAAAACCCCATAATTTGGCAGTGGGGGGAAATGCTTTCCACGCATGCGTGGAAGCACTACGCCGCTTGCGCAGCCCCTACGCAAGCGGTGTAGCGCTTCCACGCATGCATGGAAGGGGTAAAACCCTTCCATGCATGCACGAAAGCACTACAGCGCTTGCGTAGGGGCTGCGCAAGCGGCGTAGCGCTTCCACGCATGCGTGGAAAGCGACCTGCGCGCAAGCGACCTGCGCAGGTCCCATTTTTCTGGAGCTGCGGGTTGACAGGTATGAGCATAACCATGGCATTCCCTTGTCCCCAACATAGAAAACACTTTGTGACCCCATTGGGAGTCATTATCCATTGGTTGGGAACCCATGCTTTTAGGGCTTAATTGCACAATCATCCTGCCTTTAAACACAAAGATGTGATCAACTTCAATGGGGATACTTCCGGCACAACAGTCCTCATCTTAACAAACCCAGGACAAAGAGGTAAAGGTCATTTGCAACAAGCAACACACAAAGTCTGGCACCCTTAGTTCTTCCAGGGTCCAAAGAGATTTCCATCTTTGATAGAAACAGAGATGCCAACAAACTGGCAGATGAGACGAAAGAGGGTCTTTGAATATTTGCGTTCCAAAACTTGACTGTTGTTACCCTCCTCACCCTGCCCCCACAAATGACTTTGGAAATTGTTCCGTGTATTTAAAAAAACCACAAGTTGAAATATAGTTGACATAAAGTTACAAGTCAAACATTCATATTTACAGTCCAGAAGTAAAAGGCAAAATATATCTAGCATACAATGCCAACGAAGGAAGGAAGGAAAATAGTTCTATTTCTAAGGTACTTTTTGGTTGAAAATGTTCTTTCTCACAGAGCCTGAAGAATGTGTACAAATCCATTTGGTTCTGGTGCATCATGGATGGGAAATTTCTGGCCCTCCGGATGTTTGGCCTTTAACTTCTACTGTGCTTTTATAACTGGCCACACTGGGTAGGGCAGGGTTTCTGAACCTTGGTCCCCCAGATGTTCTTGGACTTCAATTCCCAGAAGCCCTGATCAGCAGGTATACTGACTTGGGTGTCTGGGAACTAAAGTCCAAAAACACCTGGGGACCCAACAGTGATGCACTGCAGCAGGTTCTGCAGAACCCATAGCAGAAATTTCCCAGGCCATGCCCACTTGGTTGGCCACACCCACCTCCAAAGCCCATAATGCACGATGTTTGGCCCCGCCCACAGATTTGGCCAGCCAACAGAGTAGGAAGTAAAAAAAATTGCAGTGCATCACTGGACCCAAGGTTGAGAAACCCTGGGGTAGGGCTAATGGGAGTTGTAGGCCAAAACATCTGGAAAGCCTAAACTCCCTAAGGCTGTTCTAATCCCCACCCAAATAGTTGGGTCTCACTTGACAGTTGTAGCCCTCCAGAGTAATCGTCACTTATCTCAGTGGATTTTACCTTTAAGAAATCCTGCACAGAAGGAAGAGATAAAGCTTTATTTTCATGAATCCCACCCTTGATCCACCTAGTCTTGTCCTGACTCTGATTTGTCTCTGCCGGAGCATTTCAAGCTCTTGGGTAGAGAAGTCTTTCCCAGTCCTTCCATTCCACCTGAGATATTTTCAAATGAAAAAGACGGAGGCTGAATCAGGGAGCCTTGATAGGTGCAAAGCCTGCATTCATGGGCTGCTACTGAACTCCTCTGACCAGAGGTCTCTAGGGCTTTTCTTCCTGAACTACAAAGATTCAAGTCCCTACTGCCAGGTCTAAACCACAGAGCCACCCTTTCCTGAGCTAGGCATCCTGGCTTAGCCATAAGGTTCGGGGTTCCCTGTAAGAATTGCTGTGTTTCTTTGGCCTGGCTTATATATGCAGAAGGTCAACACCAGGGAAGCTTAGTGCGTGAACTGCTTTCCCACATGCATGGCCTAGCAGGAGAACTTCCCCATCCTTTATTCTAATCGTGCATACCTGTCAACCGCGGCTCCGGACAATCTGGGACCTGCGCACAACGGTTCTAGGCAAGTCGCGTTCTATGCATGCGTAGGCTTTTACGCTTGGATAGAACCCTTTTACGCTTGCGTAGAACGCGACTTGCACAGAAGGGATGCGCAGTCCCTCTTTCCCCCCCGCTGCCAATTCCGGGGTTTTGGCAGCTGCGGGCAGGAAATGGCGCAAATCGGCGCCAAAAATTGGGAAATCCCAGCCAATCCGGGAAGGTTGACAGGTATGATCAAGTGGCTGAAGAGGTTAATCCCATCACATCCAGGTGACCACAGGGCTTTGACAATCCCAATGTGCGTTCCATAAGCTTATGTAACCAAATGTAACAGAGGAGCATCTCTTGCCATGAAAATGGTCTTTCATGCAGCTGAAAAACTATGGTCCACAGTATGATAGGAAAACAAAATGAAAGTTGTAACAGTTTGTTTAAGTTTTTTTAAAAATGAAAGTTGTAACAGTTTGTTTAATTTTTTTTTAAAAAAAAACATGCCCCCTGCTCCCACCTGGACTTGTTTTGCAGAGAACTGGGGCTAGATACTCATAGGAACAAAAACTCTACCTGAAGATCTCTTAAACAGATTAAGATCTAAATCGAAACTGGTTTACCATCAGCAACAGGAGCTGCTTTCCCCAACCAGGTGCTGTCCCAATTGTTTGGTATACTAATCCCATCGAAACCCACCCCTTAGGGCTGTTGACCTAAACATCCAGAGGATGTGGCTATGGAGAAGGCTGCCCTAACAGCTTGCCTGGTTCAGAAAAGCAGCTGAAATCCCATCAGGGCAAAACGACCTGTCAAAATGGCTTTATCCTAATGTTATTTACAATTCTAATACCTTACTGGCAAAAAAATCTTTGGTTGTAGGAAGGGAATCCCGAGCAGGTTCAGAAGAGGTAAAGAAAACCCTCTTGTTCTGATTGTCTCCATAAATGTTAGGACCCCAAAGTGTAGGGCTTTCTTCTGGTGTCAATTAGGTGAGGGTTCAGAAGAGTTCTGCCGTCTAGTGAAATGGTTGCCAAGTTTGGGACTCCAGATGTTCTTGGACTACAGCCCCCAGAAATTTTGTCCAACACAAACAATGGTGGAGGCTTCTGAGACCTGTAGTCCAAGAACACATGGGGACCCAAGGTTGGGAACCACTACTCTAGTCAGATAAGGCAGTAGTTTGGGTATGCTGAAAGGTAGAAGGGAATCATGAGGTAAACTCTACTGGGCAGTTTTATAGCCCAGGATTCAAGGCACTAAAGAAAAATAACTTCATTCCATCCTTTTAAATGGAGCTCGAAGCAGAAAACTGCTGTCTACTCCTAGTGCTAGTGGTAACAGATACCATTTTGTTGCTTTATCTTCACTGCATGCCATTCATGGATTCAAAATGTTTGTGCCAACGTCTTCATTACTGTTTCTATTCACTTGCCTGCTTGGGAGAGACCCACTTTGTGGGGAGAATTTCCCCCCATCTTTTAGATTTGCCATTAAAGAAGCCAAAATGTCTGGCCCCTCAGCGAGGGTAAGAGCCGTATTTAACCTTAAAAACTGTGCATATGTTGAAACCTTCACATAAATGTAACATCCACACTAGATTTGGTCTATAGAACAGATTTTGGTCCTTTGGAAATGGATAGTACTACTACTAATAGTCATAAAATATATATCTGAGACAATGCAAGAAGCAGCCTGTAACCTACCCCGGCCTTTCCATGTAATTGTCAAGTGTTTTAGCTCCTCGTTTTCATTTCCCTGTGGAGCCCACGAGCCTGGGTTACAATGTGCAGTTGAGAGAAGAGATTTTGGGTCTGAAGGGTTTTTCTCCCTTTTTTTTCTAAGAAGGGTTCCAGTGGTTTCTTCGAAGGCCATCCTGGCCTAGCTTTTAAACTCCTCAGTGCCTGCTTCCAAGTCTGGTCTAGATTGCTCTAGATTGCTTCTTGGAAAAACACAGTTGGCCCATCAAACTAGCACTGGACACACCAAGGTCGATTGTTGGGAATGGATTTCCCGCCGCAGTGTGTCAGAATGATGGCAGCGTCTACGTTCTCTCCATCCCTGGAAGACGAGTTGCGAGATCAAAGTGCAGTTCTTGGTCCGGCTATGCAAAGAACGGAAATTCGGGGGGGGGGGGGAGACAACCTCCTGCTGGCCAAAGGCACTTTGGAAAAGCCATTAAAAAACATATCACGGAACAGTTTTTGTCTTTCCGAACTGACTCAGAAAAGGACAGCAAGAGGGTGTGTGTGTGGAAGGGAATCATCATATATGTACAGATTAAAAAATACACCTTAAATATAAAAGAATAACAATAATACTGTCGCAGTAAGGCACTTCCTAAAGGTCCCTTTGGTTCTTCCATTGAAATATCGCTGGGGGAGGGATGGAAGTTGTTCCTTTGGCGAAAGAGAACTAGGCCAGCCTGGCCACTGGGATGCAGCATTAGCCAGCTCAAAAGGCATGGCATGAAGGATTCTATGGAGGAGAAGAAGAAAGAAGGCGTGAGAAGGAGACCAGTGACACCACCAGAGAATCAAATGCGGAAGCAATTGCTACTCTTGGCATTTAAGGCAATTTGGGTGCAAAGGAAAGAGATGGCAAAGCAACTGTTCTTTCTCTGTGGGGAAGTTTAGCAATATATTCAGCTTACCACTCCCTGCAGCCTGCCCCCCCCCCCCGCAAGCCCATGTTTGTTTTATTTAAGGTATATACAAGATGTATTTTTCCTCTTATCTATTCCCATTTGGTAGGCCAGAAAAAATGGCCTGCCGACTTTACCCACCAGACAGAGCTACGAATCATGACGCCCACCACAAAAGGTTGGCCAACAGTTGTGGCCAGCAAATCTGTGCACAAACGGCAAACTTTGGACTGGTCTCTCCCACTTAGGCAGAAGCAGCAAAGCAGAGGTTATAGTCTCCAGGGCTTGAAAGAGCCGTTCCTTACCCTCTGCTGCAGATGAACTGAGTGGGAACTAGAGGCGGGTGGTTCTTGCTGCTATGAAGGGGATAAAAGCAAAAATTAGGCCAAATTGTTGAGAGGGGAGGGGAAGCTCTTCTTCCCAGGGATCTGGAAAAGTGGAAACATCTAGGGAAAGAGAGCCATGAGACTAGTTTGTTTGCGTGCCGCAGACGGCGGTGTGTTCATGGCAGGTTTGCAATGCCTCCATCAAAGGACTCTCCAGGACTCTTCCATGGCCCAGAATGTATTTCTGGATTGTTAATGATGGTGGTGAGAAGGTTTGAATGAGTACATTTTATTTCCTCTTCTCTCCCCCATGCAAATCCACACATCCCAAGACTTCAACCTGATCTCCCAACCCCTCACAGAGACAACTGTTGACCAGGCATAGCTGGCTTCCTGCTTTTTCCACTGGAATTGTTCCCAGAGCAAAGGGTGTCTCAGGGGTACCCTCTGTATGCAGAGCCATAGCCAGGGGGTGTCCGGGGGGGGATCAGCCCCCCTGAGCTAACAGCCCCCCCCCCCAGCAAAGTTCCAATGTTATATATGTGTGTGTGTGTGTGTGTGTGTGTGTGCATGTATGTGTAACATTGTTGCCCCTTCTGAAAAAATATTCCCCACCAATCTAGAATCCTGGCTACGGCCCCGTCTGTATGCCCCGTTGTCTGCTGTTGCAACAGGATGGTACTGCCAAAGACCAGGACATGATCTTAACATCTCGGACCCTTTCGGATTCAAGAAGAGTTGGACTCAACCCAGAAATAGTTAAAGCATACCGAAACAACAGCTCAGTGGCCCTTAGATATCTTTCTCTGTGCTGGATTGTTGCCATTATCTTAGCCAGAAATGAGAGAAGCTACTTTTTGGGCCACAACTCTTAGAGTCCCAACTTAGCGAGCATGGCCTGTAGATTACTGTGCTTCTTGTGGTACTCTGGGATTCACAGTCTACAAAAGCAATTTTTCTCAATCCCTGACTTCAGCCATTTTAAAAATGTCAACCTAATGCAGGTCAGTATTACCCATCTGCATATTATCTTCTCCCAAATTTTGCCTCTCCCCTCTCAGAGATGGCCATTCCTATGGTGGCCACAGCGAAGGAATTGGGCACTCAGTTCCTCTTCTACTAGTCCAGTTAGTTGCTTACATTCAGTCAACAAGGGTTACCAGCTGAGGGCTGAAACACCAGTCTACATGAGTAAATGTCAGTTTTCATGTCAGCAGGATTCAAGCCTAGTTTACATGTTCAGTGGAATCCCATTGGCCAAGTTTCTCTTAGACTATATTGATTCAGGCTGAATGGGGTGGTGGTGAGGATTGTGCTAAATATTTGAACGCTTGCTAACAGCCAGTCTACCTTGAGACCTACCTTTACAATATCACAAGAAAGAGTTCAACTGAGCTCTCAGTAGCATACTGCCTTTCTGCATGTAGGGAAGTTATCTGGTCATAAGTAAGCATTCATACATACAATCTCCCATAATATATGTCCCCAACCCAAGTGGCACAATCCAAGAGGAACATGACCCTAATTATGTTGGCACTGAGTATTAAAGTAAAGGTAAAGGTAAAGGTTTCCCTTGCTCGAAAGCCAGTCGTATCCGACTCTAGGGTGCAGTGCTCATCTCTGTTTCTAAGCCGAAGAGCCAGCGCTGTCTGCTTCTGCAGACGTTTCCGTGGTCATGTGGCAGGCATGACTAGACACCGGAGCGCATGGAACGCTGTTACCTTCCCACCGAAGTGGTTCCTATTTATCTACTTGCAATTTCTTGCTTTCGAACTGCTAGGTTGGCAGGAGCTGGGATGAAGACGGGAGCTCATTTCCGTCCTGCAGTAAATGTAAATTTAAATGTAAATGTAAATTTAAATGTAAATGTAAATGCAGTAAAAGTAGAGTGCAGCTTTCTAGAGAAGATGTCTATGTTTTATTTTTCCCTACAGTCAGACTATTTTCATACCAAGAACTCAGGTAGCAACAAACCACCCCATCAGCCTTAAATCAAAAGGGGATTTAGTAAGCTGTTCTACTGCATTAGTGTAATAAGGTGAACCTAGGGAAATAGATTACAGAATAAACAAAGGCATGCAGATCAAGACAGGCTGCCCACAACACACCTCAGCATGCCACCCATGCAAGGAACAATCCACATAGAGCCATTCCTCCTGATCCATGCAGGGGTTCTCAACGGTGACGAGGATGGAACTATGAACATGATTTCGGAGGACTCAATGGCTCCCCCATTTTTAAAATTATTTTGTTGCATATTCTTTTTTTGTTGCCCTTTTGGGAGGAAAACAAAAGGTTTTCAAGTTCTCTTCTTGGGACAGAGGTCTTTGAAAACATCTACTGAGAAAACACAGTGCTCCAGGTTGACCAGATGCCAAGGGTAACACAGACCTCTGTCAACCTAACTGGAATAAAAGATGAGGAATTTGGGCACATAGAAGTGTGGAAAAGCTGGACCATCCAACATTCCTTAATTTTTTAATACACTGAAACAAAATGCCCTTGAGATTTGCTTCATTATGTCTGGTCATTCTGCTAGGTGGCCAGCAGACAGCCTGGAAAAGGCAACGTGCAGAATCAATGACCGCCTACATGTTCTCCGAGGAACACTGTCAATTCAGAAAAGGAACTCTGAGGCTGTCCAAGACATCGGTTGTCTGGAAATGAGAGATCTGGGTTTCCAGGGAAGAGGTTGAGAAGACCTGAGTTCAAGGGGGGGAGGCGGGCATGCAGGGAGGGAAGGAAGGAAGGAAGGAGAAGGCTGGGCTCAGAGCTGCATGCACAAAAGGAAACTATGTTCCACAGGTACCTTTGATGGGGAGGGAGAGTTGAGCTAACAGTTTGGGTCATCATGGTGAGATGGCTCGCAGAAAAAGCGAGACCCCCGCTTCGCTGTGCGGGCAGTGAAGGGAACGCTCTTCAACACTGTGGGGTGGGGTTGGGAGGAGGGAACAAAGATACACAAAGTCAGGTTGCTTGAACACTGTGAACGGTTTCCTTAGGAGCATGTCTGCTGTTGCACTCTGATTTTGATCCTGCAGATCCTGTCCACCCCCCCACCCCCCCGCTGAAGACTCTGAGTGACAACTCCATTCAACAAGGCTAGTGGTCATGCTGACTGGGAATGATGGGAATTGTGGACGACTATTATTTGAGGATGCCAGATTAGGGAAGGCTCTTGTGGACATGCCTACAGCACCAGGAAATTGGCCCATCTGATACTAAAAGCCAGCAGTTCCTTCAGAAGTAGTAGTGAAGTCCGTCATATAACAGTTGCCTCAGAAAACACCTTCTGAGAGGATAAAACCATGAGCTCCATTGCATTTCTTTCTCCAGAAAGAAAGAGTGAGAACAGTTCTGTCCTTCAGCTTCTGACTTATTCCCTTCTGACTTATTCCCTGTCCTCCTCCTTTTGCCCTCAATGACGTACTGTATTCTATTATTTCACTTGATTTCTAAAAATGCAAGAATACTACTTCTAGTTGTCTTTTAGAATAAAGTTATTTTGGAATTGCAAAGCAAGGGACTGGCTAGAGCTCATCGGGGAAATGGTTCCTGGATATTTAACGGAGGTAGAGATAGCAAGGAAAACAGGATATAGAGGTAGCAACAACCCCAGTTACAGTACACCAGCCTCACTGGCTGCCAATTTGTTTCTGGGCTTTATTCAAAGTATCAGTCATGATCTTTCAAGCCTCCTACAGCTTAGGTCCCCATATATACGACAATCCTCAAAAGAGTGCCTTCTCTTAGACCAGTGACGGCAAACCTTTTAGAGACTAAGTGCCCAAACTGCAACTCAAAATCCACTTATTTATTGCAAAGTGCCAACACAGCAACAGAGGAGGAAGGAAATGCTCCCATCAGGCTGCTGGGCAGAGGGGCGGGGTGAATGTGCTGGGGAGAGGGAGGAAGCGCTCCCATTGGGCTGTTGGGCAGGGGGCAGGGCAAACTCTGTGCTGGGGTGACTGTACAGGTGCCCACAGTGAGGGCTCCAAGTGCCACCTCTGGCACACGTGCCATAAGTTCGCCACCACTGTCTTAAACCGACCGATCTCACAAGCACCTCTGGAAAAGACTCATGAGATTCTTTCTGTTATTGCTCCCAGATTATGGGATTCCCTTCTTATTTTCCAATGGTAGCTAAAACTGTACTTCTGAGAGTCAGCAGCCAACAAAGATGGGGAATCCTTTTAAATTTTTAAATAGTTTTTAATGTTTTAAAATATTATATCATAGCTTTAAATTTTTATTGGTTTGTTTTAATTAATCACTTATTTAATTGTTTTTCCTGTGCCACCATGGGTCACCACCCCAGAGGAGAAAGGTGGAATAAAAATTAAATAAACAAATGACAGGAGCTCATCCCCTGCAGCTTTCTATGGAAATTCCTACTCCTACATGGCTGTAAAAGAAACAGGAATCACATCTTGCCTTGCCAGGGGATGGTTTACTCCTCTTTTCATGCCATGAGCCAGCCATGGCTCCTTTCAAGATGGCAATTCCTCTAAAAATATTTGTTTCATCTAGTGTGACTTTTTTATTGCTAAAGCTGGATGGTTTGAGAAGCCTCAATTAGAGTTCTGTTCAGTGTTGTACTGCGGCAGGTTCTCACCGGTTCTGATGAATTGGTAGTAGAAATTCCAGGCCACGCCCACTTGGCTGACCACGCCCACCTCATAGTCTCCCCTCCCCCAGCACCACCGAAAACGCATCCCATTTGCCTTGCCCTGGGCCAAAGGCGCACTTTCATCTCCGCACTTCCCTTGCACCTTCGGCCCTGGGTGAGACAAATGGGACGCATTTCCAGCAGTGCTGGGAGAGGGAGACCAACCAACACCAGCCCACCAACTCGCCCCGCTCACCTCCCAGCAGTGCCGCTGCTCTGGGACTCCTCCTCCTCATCTCCACAAAGCAAGAGAGCAAGGTAGGTTTCTTTCTTTTTTGGGGGGGGGGGGTAGGGGGGTTGAGGTCACACCAAGATAGCCACACCCACAGATAGCCACGCCAACCAAGTGGGTAGTAATTTTTTTACAGTGCATCACTGGTTCTGTTGCGAGGAACAGAACTAGGAGACAGGAGAAGTTGACTATCTTTGCATTGCAAGATTGCATTTCTCCATCCACAGGGACATGGGGGAAATGTACACAGGTTTAAACCACTCTCTTTTTTAGCTTTCAGCTCTATGCTAGCTGGGATTCTGAGAACAGTAACTAGGGAGCTCTAAAGAGGAAATGCAAAGTCTTGTGGCACTGTTGACTAATTTATTCCAGTGTGGACTTTTGCTGGATTCCAGTTCACTTCTAGAGACCCACAGAGAACACCCCCCCCCCCAGGTTTGAAACAGAGATCTGTGATCCACACAAACCCATGTAGAAATCTATGTCTGACAGTTCTAGCTTTTTTGTCTCTGTTTTGTGTTTTATTCTGTAACACTTGCTCAAACTCACTAACACAGGTACCTCTTTGAAAGCTGTTGGAAAAGCAAATTGCTCCTTCAGAAAATGTAAGATCATAAGAGAACTCAAGACACGATGTTATAGAGACCATCGAGACACCTACAGTGGTAGGGCAAGGGCAAGATCTTTTTTGCCTGAGCGTGCTGGAGGTGTTACAACCGCTCCTCTGCTTGGCTTGCACAAAGGCACAAGAGCCCCAGATTCTCAGAAACTTGACCATGAGTTTCAAGTCATAAGTAGGCTTACCAGTGATAATGTCCTCAATGGTTCCATCTTTGCCTTCATAAACAGGCCGGTGGTCCTTGGCTTGCCGCCGCCTTAGCTCAGCTATCAGTTCTTGCTGCTGCCACTTGTTGCGCTGAAAAGATAACCGGAGGGTGGTCAGGGGGAAGGAAGCACCTGCATCAGCCCCTGCCGACCCATTCCTCCTGCAGTCAGTGCCACCATTTGGAGCATGGAGAAGAGAAGGTGTAACAAGACTCCCTCCTGGGAGCCACCATCCTGTCTCACACATGGGTGGCTTGTTATGATCTCATTCTGTAAACCTTTCATCAAGCCAGATGTGGTCCAATATGAGTCCCACAATCTCCACCAGCACAGCCACAAGAGTTGTTCCAACACATATGAATGGCACCTTCAGGTTGGGGGAGACTGCATCAAGAAGACCTGACTCCTACCTTTTCCAACCTCTTGGCTTCTTGGGCCAACGCCTGCTCCCTTTGGGCCTGTTCCTGCTTCTTCCGCAAGTCATTATCCTGCTCAGCATCCTGGAAGGAAAAAGGAGAGAATGACTGGAGATACAGCCTAGACCACAGTCAGGCATTCATAGCTGGGTGAGAATATCTCATCCCAAGTCAGACTTTTGGTTCACCTTGTTCTCTACCCACTACTTTGACAGGCAGTGGAGCTGTCCAGGTTGGAAGGCTGAGTCTGAGGTCTTTTTCAGCCATTCTGTGTCTGATGGTTTGAAGGGGAAATCTCAGGGATTGACCCTGGGGGGAGTGGTGACATGCAAAACAGATATTTGACCACCAAGATAGAGGCCTTATTGAGGAGAGAAAAGGATGCAAATGAACATCTGTTGCTATCTAGTGAGTCAGAGTGTGGTTTTCATATCCACATTGCTGGGGTTATTCAGCAGAGGAGGGGGCTGTTATCGACCAAAACTGGGATGCTGGTTTTCCACAGATGACTATCTTTATGTTTCTTGGAATCAGGTGATCCTAGAAAGATGACCCCAGGCTGCTGTCTGCTCCAAAGCTCCAAGATATACTGCACTTTCTCAGTTTGAGCATTCTGACACTGAAGGAGACAACACAAGACCATCAAGCACCACCAAGATGCTTATCTGATGTCTCGCCATCGTCCTCTGGCCCTGACAACGCCGAGGGAGCAAAAGTGATGGCAGCTGTGGCGGCTGGGCGGTGGAGCCTTGCTCCCGCCCTTCCATACTTTTCCTCCAGGCTTGGCCTTTAATTAGAATTTTAGAAGTTGCTGAGACGTCAGCACTTCTGCTTCTCTCTTTCTGGACTTGCCTGGGGTTGGGGTGTGTGGAGCAGGGAATTGTTGATCCGGTATTTTTATGGTTTTTCTACGGTATGCTGTTATTTTTACTTTGTACTATAACTTGTAATATTGTATCTGGGCCTTTGGCTATGTTGTATTTTTGAATATTGTATTTATTATTATATTTTGAATTTTGTATCCTGTTTGTAAACCCCTTGGGTTACCTTGGGGTTATTTATATGTTGTTAGCTGCCCTGAGTCGGCCACGTGCTGAATAGGGCGGGGTATAAATTGAATAAACTTAACTAAACTAAACTAACTAAACCTGCCTTCCCACCTCAGTGCCACTCCACTGTCAATATGGGAACTTTGGTTTGTGACAGACTCCTCAAGCAATAAAGCAAAGTAAAACAATCACACTTATATACTGCCCCATAGTTAATATTTTGCCCCCAACATGCTGGGTCTTCATTTTATCGAACTTGGAAGGCTGGAAGGCCAAGTCAACCTTAATCCCCGGACAGGATCAAACTCACAACCTTTTGGTTGCAGTACAGCAGTTTAATCACTGCACCACCAGGCTTCCTGGTGGCAGGAGCAAAGTCTGAGGGGACAGAAATGGTTATAGCTATTCATGGAGATGGTTTGACCTTGCTAAGGGCACCATAGTTTTGGAAGCAGGAATGTGATATTGCTCACAAGTAGATAGGCAATGGAATACATACAGTAGAGCAGGGGTTCCAAACCTATGGCCTGTGGGCCAGATGTGGCCCATAGCACCATTTCATGTGGCCCACTGCCACCACACCAGGAAGTACCACGTGTGGTTCTTTTTTTAATGTACAGGCCACCCCCATCATGCAAGCAAGGCAAAATGTCCGTCCAGTCCCCGAAGCTGTCTGAGGGAGCGTGACCCAGCCCTTGGCTTGAAAAGGTTGAGAACCCCTGACATAGAGATTCCCATTTGTAATAAAGAGGATGGATGGGGCAGGCAGAGAGGAAGTTATAATTCTGTCACCCCTTGGCCGCACCTAGGCCCAAATAGAGCTATTTCCTGTTCTGAACAATAGCAGGAAGAACTCAAGAGTGGGGTGCTGGCAATGAAGCTCCCAAGTTCACGCAAAACAATGCACCTCTTAAGGCCAGGGACCTCCAATTCCGCCACTCACCTTATAGGATCTAATGAAGCGTGCAAACACTGGGAAGAAAACAGAGGGCGGTGTTGTCTTGGGGCTCTCACCAAAGTAGCGCACAACCGTGTTGTAAGCCTCCTGCCAAAAGAAAAGCAGCATCAATGCACACAACATGGATGAACTTCTTGAAAAAACACAAGTGCTGAAAAGCACCCCGGATTCCATTGCACACGAGTGCCATCAAGCAGGCATGGGTTAGCCAAATCTGACACCAGGTGCATCTCCAAAGGTGCATCCAACTGATCAGATGGTGGGATTTTCCATAAGTGAGACTAACATGCAGCTTGTCGTAAGACACAACCATTGTTAAAGTGCACCTTGAGCAATTACACTGAAAAGTGTATGCAAGATGTACATGAACATCTTCAGAAAATTTCCCCTGCCAATTGCCTAGTTGTAAAGACTCTTCACTCACCTCGGCTGTCTTTGCATCTTTTTGTAGTCGGTCCAGTTTCCCCTCGTTGGCGTTCAAGAAGTTGCGTAGGATGCTGTGCTCGTGCAAGCTGCACTCTCGCCGGATTAGCTCCATCCCACGTCCCAGCTCCTTGACATCTAATAGCACATTCTCCAAGGATACTATGGAAGAATGGAGGCCACTGGTTGGTCTTGAGGAAGCCTTGGATCATTGAGTAGCAAACATGTTTCAAGGCTCACAAAAAGAGCACTACAGCCATCTGCCAAGGCAGAGAAGGCAGCAAGTAGATCTAGATCTCCTGAGGGATCTGTGGGTGCCTTCCAGTAGATAACTAAGAGGCTCTAATTCCCCTGAGTTTAAGAAGAGCAGCAACAATATGACTATTTTTATTTTGGATTAGACCAGGGGTTCCCAACCTATGGGCCACACCCAGCCTGCGAAGCCCGTCGCCAGCCCGTCGCCATCTCCGCTGCACCTGAAGTGGAAGCAGGCGCATTTATGTCAGCCGTAAAACACGCCCGCACATGTGCAAATGTGCCCAGTGCTGTTGTAAATGTGGAAGTGGGTGCATTTACGACAGCCATAAATGCGCCTGCTTCCACTTCTGGTGTGTGTGGTCAGGCCCCACAGCATAAAAAGGTTGGCCTTCCCTAGATTAGACCCAGAAATGAAGAAAGCTTGCAGTAACAAGGAAGAGACTTTTATGTCTAGATCTGGCTCTGAAAACAAAATTTTAGGCTCAGCCTAAGCTCAGAGCAACCCTGTTCTTTAATACCATTTATTTGTCTTTTTCACCAGTCTCCAACTGGTGCAACTTGGAGGTAAGTAAAAAAAGAAGCCAGAACCAAGATATTTTAGATCTTTCTGATCCTGCCCAGAGCATGTCAAAGAATTCTGCTACACACAATTGCACTAGTACTTAAGACAGCTGCACACATAAATGCATCCCAGTATCCTTGTTTTCACACATGCATGAATAAGCCACAGCCAGATAAAACTGCCCCCTTCTCTCTCCATGACGAGATGTGATTCAAAATAGTTTACAAACTACTGCCTGAGACCATCTCTCCAGAGGAATTAAGCCATAGATGCCTTTACCTTCTTTTGCTCTCATTTTGATGGCAGGAGATGGAACCATGGGTGGGACACCCACCTCTCAGAGATATGAATGGTAAGAGGTGAGAGAGGCATTGTGCATATGCTTCCCTGTAACAAACTCAGGACCTTTCCAGACTGTCCATTTAGACATAGCTGGATTAGTCAGAAAAGTGTTGGTTAATAATAATTAATATAATATTAATAATATTTTACTATTGAATTAAACATTTCCCTAGTTGTACACTGCAGAATTAGTATTAATTAATATACTATTAATCATATCTTATTATTGAATTAAAAATTTCCCTAGTTGTAAACTGCAGAATTATTATTATTATTATTAATAGACCAGAACAGCACTGGGTTTCAACCAGGTACAGCAATTGTCAGGTGACTTCAAATGTCAATCCGGATGTGTCCTTGTAGCGTAGAAGTAGGAGCATCTGGTTCTCCCAATGGTATTGTTCTGCATCACCCATCAGTCCTAGCTACCGTAGCCAATGGTAAGGAATATCTGGTGGCAACCTCTAGATCCGTGATGGCAAACCTCGGCACTCCAGATGTTCATGAACTTCAATTCCAAGAAGCTCAAGCACCCTGTGAATCCACACGAATGGATTTACTGCAATTCATCCGGCCCATGCTGCACTCGTCGCTCCCGGAAGCGTAAGTAAAATGCGCCCATACGGAGGAAGGGTTAACCCAGAAGAGTCTTAACTGTATAGGCACATTTTACTTTTGCTTCCGGGAGCGATGAGGGCAGCGTGGGCCACATGAATTGCAGTAAACCCATTCGTGTGGATTCACAGGGGGTTTGGGCTTCTGGGAATTGAAGTCCAAGAACATCTGGAGTGCCAAAGTTCACCATCACGGCTCTAGGTAAAGGTTGTCCTGGCTCAAATGCCAGTCGTATCTGACTCTAGGGGACAGTGCTTATCTCCCTTTACAGCAGATGTTTCCACGTTTATGTGGCTGGCATGACTAGACACTGGAGTGCATGGGATGCTATTACCTTTCCCACCAAATTGGTATCTATTTATCTACTTGCAATTTCTTGCTTTCAAACTGCTAGGTTGTCAGAAGCTGGGACGGAGATGGGAGCTCACTCTGTCAGTACCCAAGTCTCAAACTGCTGACCTTCCACTTATCAAATTCATCACCTTGACCATTAAGCCACTGCAGTCCCTTGGTGTAACCTCTAGAACAGGGGTGCCCAAACTTTTTGGGCTGCGGGCCAGTCACGTGGTTCCTCCCACCAGAAACGGAAGTAAAATGCACATGTCTGGCTGCGTGATGTGCTCTTTCATTGCACATAATGCTGCCATAAATTATGTACAGCTGTTGTAAATGCATTTATGACAGCCGCAGGTCATTTATGGCAGTGTTATGCGCATGCACAAGCGAGTCATGCACCCAGACGTGCACTTTTTACTTCCACTTCTGGGAGCAGCAAGGGCACCACAGGCCGGATCTGGCCCATGGCCGTAGTTTGGGTACCCCTGCTCTAGAGGGTCCCTAATCTATGTGAAGTCTAGGCGCTCCATTCCCCCCCCCCCAAAAAAAAAACCAATTCCGTTGGGAGAGTCCCACCTGCAGCTGCCTTCTCTACAAAGTGCAGTTCCTGCCAGAAGGTGCTCAGCTCCGGGTATTTCTCCTTCACTATCATGGAAATGAAGTGCAGAAGTGTCAGCTTCCGGTCTGTCGACTTGGTGTCCAAGAGCTTGTGAGGCAGAGATGGAGAAGAAGAGAACATCAAGGCACAAGCACGTTGGTCCACACAATTGTGTGCAAAAGCAGGTCGTGCATGTAATACAACAGGAAAGCAGACAATCCTCAGTGCAGGGAAGTGCAGATGCAGAAACAGGAGTGGGGCTCTCAAGCATACAAGCACAACAAAGGACGACAAAGAAAGATGCCGGCCTGAAGGCAAGATGGGGATTTTAAAACAGATGAACTAAGCCTGGGCATGTCAGATGATGGCATACAAACAATCACTCCGATACAAAAATGGTGATATGGCCCCTGGCCAATCCTGCTTCGAGAACCAACATTGAAGAGTATTCCACTTCCTGAAGACCTTGAAGTCCTTCCCTG
The DNA here is from genome assembly GCA_035047305.1 of Bradypodion pumilum. Taxonomy (NCBI): domain Eukaryota; kingdom Metazoa; phylum Chordata; class Lepidosauria; order Squamata; family Chamaeleonidae; genus Bradypodion; species Bradypodion pumilum. The sequence continues at coordinate 239,108,952 of JAWDJD010000002.1, read as the reverse complement.
TAAAGTGGGGGTAAGATCTCCTTCCTCCTAGTTCACATTCCAGAGGGTTGTCTAGGGAACGCACTCTTCTCTCCAATTCTCTGGACAGGGCAGGAAAAACCTTCCACCCAGGCACATTTAGATTTCTTCACACAAACATACAGTAGGTCTGAGTATCTGCATTATTCTCCTTCCTTCTTTTCCTTACCAGATCCAGGCTCTGAAGCTTGAAGCCATAAACGGAACCACGTTTGCTGCTGTTCATGTAGTTGCCGAGAGCCAGGATGATCTAAGGAGAGAAATCAGCCCGTAAACACTGAGCCTCACCGCATGCGCACAGTTAACCCACAAGTGTGGCTTCACAGGAACCATGAGGAAGGACTTCACTACCTCCTTGGGGACCATGATGTTTGACTTAGATGCCCTCAGCATCGAAGACAAATACCCTTTGCCCACAATCCATAACCCTTCACCAGGGTCCAAAAAATTAGCATTTCAAAAGAGGTTGCAGGAATTGTCCCCACCCCAAACATTTCTCTTTGTCAACAACTCCCATCCTGGCAACGCGACCCACCTCCAGCATACGCTTGAGCTTCTGCGAAGACTTGACAGAGGCGGAGGCAGCAATGATGGCACTGAGTTGCTACAAGGAGCAAAACACAAAACATTATTTTTCATAGTTCTGTGACACACCAAAGTGTATCCTAGTCACCACAAAATTGGGGTGAGGAACTATTATTTCATTGAGAGCTTAGCAGCTCCCCGGTGGCTCAGTGGACAAAAGCACTGTGCTTGGAGACCAAAAGGATAAGGTTCGATTCCCTGAGAGCTGCACGATTAGGAGACATGAAAGGAGCCTCATCCGGACGTCCCCTACAAAAAAACTTTCAACCCAGAGTAATCTCTGACATGAAAACATGCACATTGAGAGCTTCATTCTGTAGGTGTGAGCAAGATCAAATGGAGCAGTAGGAGGGGCCACAGGCAAAATTGGGTGGAGTTCTCTTTTCTCTCTTTCTCTATCTCTCTTTCTCTCTCTACCCTCTGTCTACCCTTCCCTCTCGCTTTGAACAGTAACTACCAAAAAGGAAGACTCAGTTCCTTTGGCAGGGGGCTGAAGTGGCTCAGGGGTTAAGAAGCTTGCCTTGTTAGCTGGAAGGCTGGCAAGTTGGCAGTTCTGTACTGCATGACGGTTTGAGTGCCCATCTCTGTCCCAGCTCCTGCCAACCTAACTGTTCAAAAATTGCAAGTAAATCAATAGGGACCATTTTGGTGAGAAAAGATCTTGGGGACATGAAAGGAGCCTCATTCGGGCGTCCCCAGAGCAGAGTTCCTCCAGCAAAAATTCTTTCAACCCAGAATAATTTCTGACACAAAATTATTAGTTCCCTTGGCCACAGCGCAGACCTAATCATTTGTAAGTGGCTTTTGGAATTAGACTTTGAAAACTGAATATTGTCTATATCATAGTACAGTTAGCACTGCGAGCGGGACCGGGCCATTGTTGTCTGTTCTTTTACATGCCAAGTTAATGTATGTGTGACTTAGGAGCTCGTGAGCTCTGTTTAGGTCTAGGAAGAGACCCACAGAGTTAGGGAATGTCATAAAATGTCCACAGGCATCAGAATTAAGGAATGAATGTGAGATCCCATTTCTCTTCCTATAAATTTCTATAAGCCTCCAGGCTGCCCTGAAAAGGGACTGAAGGATAAAAGTTTTGCCTCCAGGCTTACAATCATGCAAGTGCTAACTAAGTGAAGGAGAAACCATTGTTCAACTATATTAAATTTATTCACATTTATATGCCTGTCCTTTTGATGCAAGCTCCACTCCTATCTTATTATTGAAAATGTATTTTTTCCCTTTCCTATCTTTTTGGGTTCCATACTGTGTAATGGGAGGATATAAATTGAAATAGGCAGTCCAGCTGGTCTGCAAGCAGGCAGGCAATATGAATTAACAAGCTGCAGATGTGCCAAAATAAGATTATTACAAAACCCAAGACCCTATACAAGTGAAACGTATGATCTGCCATGGAACTGTCTGTGTCAATTTTCTTGATATTTGTGTGCAGTACCAAGGGGGAACGTTGCTGCCACTCCACTTCAATCGGCAAAGTGGCACCACAGGCTGCTAAGAATGTAAAGTATGTCAATTACCATCCGACAAGAGTACTAGGTCATCTGAAGGTTATGCAATGACGTAATTCTGTTGCACCCACCATACATGATTCCAAAGAATGCATCTGCTCACATTTCTACAAGCACAAGGGATGATCAAAGCGCAACCCTCCAAACACTGGTCCACAACACCCCTAGGAAAGCGGATGGGCGGGCGGGCAGATACAGAAGGGGAGATGACAACTGTTGTGTATTAAGGCACAATTGCAAGTAGCGTGAGCAGTGCCTCGCAAGAGGAAAATGGCAGTTTTCCGCCATTCTAATTAAGAGCTAAAGTTGCCGCGAAAACCCCCATCCAGGGCGCACTCATTATGCTAATCAGAGTCCTGTAATTGGTTAGAGTTTTGGATCCTGTTCTTCATTGGTTAATACATATATATCGTGTTATGATTGGTTAGCTGTGCTTGTCCGACAGGTCGCTACTTTGCATCAAGGAGCCACCGCCGGGGAGACACTATATAAGCCCCACGGGAAAACAAGGCTGGGGCCGACCGGATCTATACTACCCATTCCGTACAGGTAGCCAGTAACGTGCTAAGCCTGGGTCTCCTCCACACGCTATCACTACTAGTGTAGCTCAGCCCTTGCCTCTTCTACGGCAGACTCCGGAGGGACTGACTTCATGGGATTGTATAGCCATCTCTGTGTCCGGAACGCCTTGTAAGCATAACCTGAAAAACTGTTAAATAAACTCTAGTTGTTGTTCTGTTCATCGTTGCCTTGACTATTGCTTATAAGTGCCGGACGCAACAACCACGGAGAAGGTTAGAGGCAAGGTGTGGGTCCTCTTTCCCAGTTTACTCTCCTACAGCATAATATATCGTCCTCTCCAAGGCTGAGGACCAGAACCTGAGAGAGGTGTGGCTTTCAGCCAACAGTGGCAAGTCCCTTACCGGCATGAGCATCTGAACGTTTTCATTGAAGTTGCCCAGGAAAGCCATAATGGCCATGCGCTGAGTCAGGCGCTCCACTTTGCTGAAGTGCAGCATGAAGCGGTCCTCATCGGACAGATCCTCCAGTGGCTTCCGCTCCTTCTCATACTGGCGCAGCAGCTTGACCTCATTCTCTGTCGGCAGGAAACGCATCAAGCACTCTACAAAGTCTACAGGTAGTGTCTTCAGGTCAAATCTGAAAGAGAACCAACCAAACCCAACATCATGAAAGCCAACTTCTGTGCAAAGGATAGGACTTTCTCCTCTTCTTCTTAGCCCCTGAAGCTGCTTCTACCACCATCCTGAAAAGCTATATCGGGATGGTCCTCCTAAGCCTCAAGAGCAGATTTTGAGGGTAAGGTCATAAAGGCAAAGGTCACCCTTCCTCGAAAGCCAGTCATATCTGACTCTAGGGTTCAGTGCTCATATCTGTTTATAACCAAAGAGCCAGCGCTGTCTGCATTTGTAGCCACTTTCATGGACATGTGGCAGCCATACCTAGACACCAAAGTGCATGGAACGCTGTTTACCTTCCCACTGAAGTGGTACCTATTTATCTACAGTGGTATCTCGCTTAAAGAGCATAATGCGTTCCACGGGATTGCTCTTTAAGCGAGTTTGCTCTTTAGGCGAAACACCATTGTAAGTGACCCATTGTGACTTCTGGTGGCGAGGGGGAGGATTGCAAACCCCGATTTAGTTGTTAAGTGAGTTTTTGGTTGGTTTTAGTTGTTAAGCGAGGTGACCATTCAGAGAAAATTCTGCTCTTTAAGCGAGTTAGTCTCAAAGCGAGGCGCTCTTTATGCGAGGTTCTACTGTACTTGCAATTTCTTGCTTTCAAACTGCTAGGTTGGCAGGAGCTGGGACAGAGACGGGCGCTCGTTCCGTCGTGCAGTACTCAGGTTTTGAACTGCTGACCTTCTGCCTTCCAGTCAGCATCTTAACCACTTGAGCCACTGCAGTCCTGATTTTGAGGGTATGGATGGGAAAAATACATGGGGGAAGCAGAGGAAATTGCCTCCAATTTAGTTCTACTACTCACAGCAATTGTTCAAACACACAATAACTTAGTCGTTACCTACTTCCAACATACAACATAGAAACACAAATAGCATGCAAATAAGAGCTGTTAGGCAGAGTAGGGCAGTTTTATCAATGCAAAAGAGTTTTGATATCAAGAAAAAGCAGCAGAAAAAGCCATGGAGGTATAAAAAACAGGAGACGGAACTACAGGCTTCATGCTGTAAGTTTTTTGAAGCCAGTGGGCGTGGCCTGCCGCCATATTAGGTGGACCAAAACATTAGCAGACTACCGTTTACTATTGCTTCTTGTGTTGGAGGGTGTGTGTGAATTGATCCCCTCTCCTGGGTCCCCTGGGTTGGGGGGGGGGTTGGGGGGACAAAAAAGGTCTGTCCCCCCAACCCTTCCAGAGCCAGGGGACCCAGCAGAGAGGGGATCCCCCATGCAGGACACCCTGTTATTAAAGAGAAGAAACCAAGCTGTTTCTTCTTCTTTAAAAACAGAGTGTTGGAGGAAGGGTGGAATCGATCACCTCTCCCGGGTTTCCTGGGTCCAGAAGGGTTGGGGGGATAGACCCCTTTTGGCCCCCCCCAACCCTTCCAAACCCTGGGGACCAGGAAGAGGGGAACGAATCCACCCCCACCCCCAACACTCCGTTGTTAAAGAGGAAAAAACGCATGCTTTCTTCTCTTTAATATGGGGGGTGTCGGGGGGAGTCCCCCTCTCTGCTGAGTCCCCTGGGTTCAAGAGGGTTGGGGAAACAGACCCCTTTTGTCCCCCCAAACCTCCCATACCCAGGGGACTGGGGATCGATTCCACCCCCTCCCAAACACTCCATTTTTTAAAGAGAAGAAACCACTTGGTTTCTTCTCTTTAATAATGGGGTGTCCTGCAGTGGGATCCCCTCTCTGCTGGGTCCCCTGGCTCTGGAAGGGTTGGGGGACAGACCCCTTTTGTCCCCCCCAAACCCAGGGGACCAGGTATAGGGGATCGATTCCACCCCCACCCCCACCCCTCCATTTTTAACGCTTGGTTTCTTCTCTTTAATAACAGAGTGTTTGGGGGGGGGTTGCGATCCCCCTCTCCACTGGCTCCCCTGGGTCCAGATGGGTTGGGAGGACAGACCCCATTTGTCCCCCCAAACCTCCCAACCACAGGGGAGCCAGAGGAGAGGGGGGTCGCAACCCCCCACCCACTGATATTAAAGGGGAAACTCCGATTGGGTTTTCCCTTTTAATATCAGGGGGTGGGGTGGATTCGATCCCCTCTCCCGGGTCCCGTGGGTCTGTGAGGGGTGGGGGGACAAAAAGGGTCTGTCCCCCCAACCCTTCTGGACCCAGGGGAGCCAGCAGAGAGGGGGATTGCAACCCCCCACCCACTGATATTTAAGGGGAAACCCCAATCTACTTTTATAACTCCACACAATCGAAGCACCATAAGGCAATGTTTTGGGCCAACTAACATGGCGGACTGTCAGATTAGTCGGCTTCAAGTTTGTGACATCATGTCATCTCCTGTTTTTTATACCTCCATGGAAAAAGCAGAGGTTTGTGACTTCCGGGTTTTGTTGGACTTCAGTTCCTAGAAGCCCATGCACTACCAGAAGCTCCTAGGAACCCAGACACGGGAAATGCCCCCCCCCTGGGCTGCCATTGCTTTTAAGTTGCAAAAACAGTGCAGAAATACCATGAAAAATCCCCAAAACGGAGCTGATACACTCCGAACACTTTCCTGCTGACATGGGAAGTGGTGCAGGCTGCCCGAGCACTCAGAAAAATGGCTTTTTTTCTGACCTCTGGAATGGATTAATTGGTTTCCCATGCATTACTATGGGAAACCGTGCTTTCACTTATGAATTTTTTGCCATACGAAGAACCCTGAGGAACGGATTAATTTCGTATCTCGAGGTACCACTGTATATAATATTTTGCTATTGTTTCTTTTCTACCAGGAAAGGGGAGGAAAAGACATAAAACATTTTCTACATTGTATGCCAGATTAATTTGCCTGGATTCCGATACAGTACTATGTATGGTTTCTGCCACACCAGCCCAGCAGGGATATTTCTTTGACTTCCGAAGGCAGCGTAAAAGGAAAAGCCACAAGTAAAGCTACCCACGTGTAGATTGCTCTGCAGATTTCCTCTGTGCTCCTGCCAGCCTTGCGCAAAGTGATGGCAAGGTTCTTGGCCCGGTTGGCCTCCAACAGGGTGACTTTGTTGGCAGCTTTATGGGATGCCTTGTTCTTAGAGCAGAGGAGGTCGATGGCGGGTCCTTGGGCTTTGGTTTTAAAGAGCTCCTCAAATTTGTCAAGGTCAAGGTCCTGGTAGATTGAAGAGAAGCCAAAGAATTATCTAGCCTACTGCTGGACACAATCCTACCCAAAATAAATGGTTGGTAATAGCTTTTAATTTGTCTTTCCACTAATCTTAGCCTAAAGTATTTCAAAATATATGCTACCAAGCATTTATATTTTGGGAGAGCACAGTATTGCAAATAGATTCTCGGATATGTATTAGAGAGACCTGGTTTCAAATCCACACTCAAGGGTTGATAGGAGTCTAAACCAGGGGTTTCCAACCTTTTCATGCCAGGGCTGGGTCACAATCTATCAGTCAGGTTCAAGGGCCAGACGGCCATTTTACCCTGCCTGTACGATGAGTGTGGCCATTTTGTCCCAACATCGTCAAAGGAATGGCCATTTTGTTTCTCAAATGCCCTTGGAGGTGAAGGGCCAGATGAAATGGTGCTGGGGGCCGGATCCGGCCCATGGGCCTTAGGTTGGGAACCCCTGGTCTAAACAGTAGAACCTTGAGTTTGGAGGAATGATGAGGAGGACAAGAAACACAAATCAGATCAGAAAGAAATGACTGGGTAGTTCCAATCTCAATGTGAAATTCAGGTCCCTCATCTTCTACTGCTTCAATATAACTTGGTATTGCTTATCATTTAATTCCCTCAATCACATCTAGAATTTAAGCCCACAATTACTGTGTTCTTCCCCTCCCCCTCACCTTGGTGTCATCCTCATTTATTTTGTTTGTTTGACCTGAAATCATTACAGGAGAAGAATAAAATAAAATTGTCTTCAAGGATTGCTTAAATATTTCTAAAGAGGGAACTTGTTACAGCCCACTGGTAGGTTGCTCCAAAGGGTAGGTGCCACCACCAAGAAGGCTCTTTTCCTGGTGATAATCTTCCTTGCCATTCTTGGTGTTGGGACCTGGACCTGTGTATTATGGGAGGACTGGATGGTGGTAGATCTTTTGGAGAGATGTTCTGTCAGGTAACAAGGTCCCAGACTGTTTAGGGCAGGGGTGGCCAACCCCAAGCCTGGGGCTTAATCCGGTCCACACATATTATTAATGTGGCCTGCGGTGGCCACCCAGGCACCTCTAGACCCACCCCCCCACCCCCAGAAATTTAAAACATCACTTACAGCGGCAGCGGGAATCGTACCATTTTTGCCACTTCATGCACAGTCTCCGCCACTTCCCAGGGCAGCAGGAGACTTTTCGGAGCATTGTTTGGTCCAGTTTGGTAATTTTCCAAGCCTTCTCCGCTGTGCATCGGCAGCTGGAGAATGGCAGTGGACAACCTCCGGTGCTGGGCAGAGCTTACGTCAGCGCCTGGGATTCCAACGTGGAACCAGGAAGTTGGCCACCGCCGCTCTCCAGTTGCCAAAGCGCAGTGGAAGAGCGTCAGAAAATTACCAAACCAGAGCAATCATGCTCCGGAAAGCCTCCCACCTCCCTGGGAAGCGGCGGAGGCTGTGTACGAAGTGGCAAAAACCGCGTGATTCCTGCCGCTGCCGCTTCCACTGATGATAAAAATGTACGTTGTGGGCGCAGCCTCCAGCTCCCACAGCTGAACGCAGTGGCGTGAACTGGCCCCTGTTAGGAAAACATTGGGAACCCCTGGTTTAGGGCTTTATATGTTAGAGGATACAGTGGACCCCCGCCTAACAACGCATTTGACTAATGACATTTTTGATTAGCGACGCGTTGTTAGCGGCAAAGTCACCATTTGCACAATGAGGTTTTTAGCGTCATTATACAAAAACGTCTTTAATCCAGGTTTTCCCATAGGAAGCCGCTTTTTCGCGTCATTGTGTGGGAACTTGTGATTAATGATGATTCGCGATTAACAATACTACTCATAGAACCAAGCTTTGTCGTTAATCGAGGGTCAACTGTAATACCTTGCGCCTGAAACAGTATACAAACGGGAGCCAAAGTTGGGGTGGTATGATCCACCCACCAGCTCTCTTCAAGGGAAATAAACTGTAAGGGTAGATAAAAATTAAGAAAAAACACTTCCACTTCTCAGTAAACCTGTTTTAAAATGTCTGACCTTCCCAAACTGTTAAGCCACTATACTATTCTGTGCCATCACAGCCCATAGCTGTTGACTTACCAGGCCACTACAAGCACAACAGGTAACCAAAACAACAGATTAGAAACGGGAAATTGTTGGGCTGGAAACAATGCTTTCACAAACCCTTTTTTCCTCACCTCCAAGATCCTTTCATCATCCAGTTCACTGAAGACTGTGCCACTAATCTGGTTGGGCTTTAGGGCCGTCCAGTTGAAGACCGGCAAGCGGAACTTGGTCTTGATGGGCTTCTTAATTCGGATTGCTTGGGACACAGGGAAGAGAACACACAATCTTATGTGACTGCTATAGACGTAGAAAAGGCCAGGCCACATTTTCAGGTCATTTCCAATGGCTTATAGGGAGGAAATGGATTCGTTATCAGTTTAGTGTTGGCAGGTCCTTCTCAGCCATGATTTCTCAAAATGTGACCCTTGCGAAACTTCTGTGCTGTAGCTGAGCACTTTCTCTTCATACACTCACCATGGGGGACATTTTGGGAAGCATAGTACACAGGGGTGTGCTGGGCACCATGGGAGGTTGCTGGACAGGGGAGATGACCAAGGGACGGGGAGAAGGCTGCCCAAAGGAACCGCTTGGCCCCTACCCCTCACTTGCTCCACCTGGTGCTAGGCACTTTAGAATAAACCATTGCTCCAAGATGAAGGAGGGAGCTTGGAGCAATGGCTTAATCTAAAGTGCCACACGCTGAGTGGACCAGGCGAGGGGCGATGACCAAGGGACAGGTAAGAAGGCTGCCCCTAGGAACCGCTTGGTCGCCTCCCCTCTCTTGCTCCACCATGCACACGGCACTTTAGAATAAACCATTGCGAGGGCGTGGCTAAGATGCCAATGTGTTAACACACTTTCCTTGGAGCTCGCGCTTCTCAATGAGAAAAACAATGTGAAAATAAACATAGAGAAATACAAACTTTCAAAGATTGGCAAGAAGAAAGCTTATAGACCTCGTAACTGAAAAAGGCTTGATCCGGAAGGTTGGAGTTCGGGAGTGTTTTGGCTGGGAGGCTAGCGGCGCAAGCGGCGGCCTCACAAGCTGAGTTGTGGCGAACGGGACTGCCAGGAGATCGGGAGAAACAATGAAAATGTGAGTTGTTGAATATAAAGACACGAATTTGGAAGTGGTGGCTGGCGCGGCTGAGGGGGTGAGAAGGAGAGTGAAAACGAAGGAAAAGCAAGTGTGTAAAGGAGCGAGGAGGAGTTAAGAGGGAGAGAGGAAGAGAGAAAGTTTGTGAAAAGAGATTAATGGCGGCTGTGAAGAAGGAAATCGAAAGTTAGAGTGACCGAAGACGGGAGGGAAACAACTGGAGATGGTTTCTGGAGCATTGTGGAGAGACTGAAAGGAAAGGAGAGAAGGAGAGGAGAAAGATAAAGAAGGAGAAGTGAAGGAACGGAGAGGGTGGCTGAAGGACAGGAGGTGTAAGAACAGATGAAGTACGGAGGTTGGAGTGTTTGGAGGAGAAGGGAGGCGGGGCCGCCTTGGAAGCCGCAGCCAAGGCTGGGGAATAATGGCACAGATGTAATTTTACTTCATGGACCAAGCAGTTAAGTACGGAGTAATATAAACTCTTTAAATACCTTGGATCTTCCTCCTCCCTTTGCAGAACAATTTTTTTTCTTTTTCTTTTGTAATTAATTTTTCAGACCCCTCGGACTCTTTTGCTCTTTTATGTTTTTCTCTCTTTTCTTTTTTGCTTATTTGGGGTACCTGACTCTCCTTTCCCTGTTACTTTTGTTCTTCTTGGTTTTTTGGTTTCAATTTGTTTTGCCTTCCTCCATCAAGATTTTGGATATACAGTTACTGGATTATTTAATTGTTTTGGGGCCTTCCCACCCCCCACCCTGCTTTTTGAAACATTGTTATAGTTTTGGTTAATATATGAAAATCTTCAATCAAGTTTGGGTTTTTGAAATTATCAAGCCATTTTTTTATTGGATAACAGTAAAGCAGCAAAGCAGCAATGCAGTTCAGGAGCATTTTTTAAAATTACAATTTTATTATTGGTTTGCTATACAGAAGCTGATCTGTTCTGTCTGGGCATAAAGTAAAGGGACTAATATAGGGGATGAAAGTGTGAACTAATTGACATTGAAAACTGATTGAGAATCTGGATTTGGTGGAAATCAAGTAATTGGACACTTGGATTATAAATTGAGTGGGATTTGAAGATTTGGCTCACAGGACTTGAGGTTGGGCATAATTTTTGCTGAAGACGTCAACGCAGATTGGATTACAAAGCTATTTAAAAATTGGTTATAAGATATCAACCCACAATTAAGGCTCCGAACAGAATTTGGAAAGGCCAAGAGCTGGAATTGGGAGATAATAAAAGTTTAATTATATTGAAAGAATTGGTTGAAACTACAATGGATAAATTTGTGAAGGGAAAGGCGACAAAGGAGGAGGAGGAGGTGGTGAAACCTAAGAGGAAGGAGAAGGAGAAAACCGAAACTGAGGACACACCCCCATCATCTATATCATCGGAATCAGTATTATTGGACCAAACACAATTAATGGTTGAGATGGGTAAATTGTTTAAGAGATTTGATAAGATGGAGGAAGCAATTGTGAAAGGTTTTCGGGAAATGAAGGAACTAAGAGAGAAAGATACAAATGAAATTATGGTGAAACAAGATAAAATGTACACAATGTTTCAGGATTTTGCCCACAAAGTTGATTTTACTTTTCAAAAGTTGGAAACAAGTGTTAATTTGATGCAAAAGGATGTGAAATTGATGCAGGCTGAAGTGAAGGGGTTGCAAGAGGATGATAAGGAAATCAAAATAAAGGTAGATGGGAAGGGAAAAGGATAGACATGGTGGAAGAGATGATGAGGAAACAGAATATTGTGATACACAATTTACCGGAGAAAATGCCAGACCATTTGAAAGACACAATAATTGATTGGCTGAATAATTTGAAAACCTGGAAAGATTATGTCAATGAAGACATTGCAAGTGTTTATAGATTGGGATAGAGAAGAGGGAAGAGTGTTCAAAGGAATGTCTTGGTTAAATTTGCAAATTGGGGCGATAAATAAAAGGTGATGGCTTTTTTAAAACAAGCTGGGTCTGGCGCTTTAAAAATTGACGGAAATGACGTGGAATTATATAACGATATTGCTGTGGATGAACGTGTTTGGCGTTATAAAATGAAGCCTGTGACCAAGTTGTTGATTGCACGTGGGGTAAAATACAATTGGAGATTCCCACAGCAATTAAGATTTTTTTACGACAAAAAATGCATACAATTGATGCTGAAACTGATGCACTGTATTATCTTAGTACAATTGAAATGATAGACTTGTCTTCAAGAGAGGGATTGGCAATAAGAAAGGATTTGTTGGAATCAGGAGGCATAAGAAGAGAATATGGAGGTCAGGAGCAGGAGGGGGCAACAGGGGGGGAGGAAGGAGGGGTCCAAAACTGATAATGTGGCAAAGGAAGGCTGAAGTATAAGGATGGAGGAACTTAAGGAGAGGTAGAGTGGTGTTAGGGAGGTTCTGGGATTGTATGTATAAAAGTGTTAAAAAAGGAATTGTATTAATGAGAGTGCGCGTGGGTATTTTGAGGCTTGCAGTTACATCTTCCACGTTTCCCCCCCTCCTCTCTTTTGTTGGCAAAGGCGGCTTTTTCTTTATTTTTGTAGAGGAAAAGGGTGGGGAGGGTAGAGTAGAATGTTTGTTGTGTTAGATTTAGTTTTAGTTATGGGAAGTGAGGTTGCACATTCATTGGAGAGATCGGAGATGACAGAAGATTGCTTTTTGGTAAATTATGAGGAGTATTAAAGTAATATCCTGGAATGTGAAAGGTACAGGATCTCAAGTCAAGAGGAAAAGAATAGAATTAGCTTAAGAAAGGACAGGCCGGATGTAGTCTTTTTGCAGGAGACCCATCAAAAATCTCAAGATGTGAATAAGATCTTTTTGAAAGGGATGCAATATTATGAAAAATCATTTGGTACCTCAAAGGCAAGGGGTGTGGCTACTTTAATTTCGATTAGGTTGGGCTTTGAGATGACATGTAGTATCTCCGACCCTGAGGGAAGATTCTTGATAGTAAAAGGGAAGATTGATGATGAGGAAATGGCTTTTGTGAATATATACGCCCCAAATGATCATCAAGAGGACTTTTTGGAGAAAATGAATAAAATATTGGTAAAAGAAAAAACAACAAGAATGATAGTAGCTGGGGACTTTAATCTAATTAGGTCATATTTAGATTGTACAAATATTTTAAGAAGTGGAAAAGGGGTTAAAAAACAAATTTTGGATAAATGGATGGAAGATATAGGATTGAAGGATACGTGGAGAGAACTTAAGAGATCGGAAAGGGTTTATATTTACTTTTCGCATGTTCATAACTCATACTCTAGAATAGATTACATATTCGTAACAGAAAACATGATTGGAAAGGTAGACGAGGTAGAAGTGGGAATATTCAAAGAATCGGATCATGCAAAAGTGTTGTTAGAAGTGGGGATAGAAAATACAAGAAAAACAAGGAGGAATTGGAGATACGATCCTAAATTATATAAAGACCATAAATGTAAGGAACAAATAACTGAGAATTGGAAGGAAAGTTGGCAATGGAATGATACGGAGGAGGTGAGTTTTAATGTGGTTTGGGATACCATGAAGTCGGTATTTAGAGGGGAGAGTATAAAGCTGGCTAGTTTTAGAAATAAGCAATTCAAAGTGGAACAAGATAAAATTGAGGAGGAGATAAAACAGCTTCAAGAAAAACACACAAGGACCAAGGACAAGGTTTTTGATAATATACAAAGATTGAAGACTGAATTGATAGGAAAGGACATAGAAAAAGTAAAACGAGACTTGGTATATTTAAAAAGAGAATATTTTGGATTTAGCAATAAAATTCAAAATTGCTAGCAAGGGCTGCAAAAGAAAAGAGAGAAAAAAGAGAAATTGGAACTTTGGTCAATAAGGATGGAATAAGAAGCAATAAGATTGGAGATAAATGTAAAATTGTTAAAGATTTCTACCAGGCATTATATGCGAAAAAGAACATAGATATACCAAAATTGGAAAAACAATGGAGAAACAAATAAATAGTAAGATAACGCAAGAACATAGGAACAGGATGGAAGAACGAATAACAGAAAAGGAAATAAAAGAGGTCATACCTCACTTAAAAACAGATAAAGCACCTGGAGAGGACGGATTACCAGTTTTTACAAGGAGTTTAAAGATATAGTGGTTCCAAAATTGAATAAGTTATATAACTATATATTAGAAGGAGGGCAAATCCCGACTTCAAGGTATAGGACTATAACTATTCTGTTGCCGAAGTCAGGAAAAGATTTAGAAAAAATTGAATTATACAGACCAATTTCATTAATAAATCAAGATGACAAGATCTTCACAGCGATATTAGCTAATAGGTTGAATAGTTTTATGGGCACTTATATAAATGAGGACCAGGTGGGATTTTTGAAGGGTAGACATATGTTAGATTTGACAAGAAGAGTTTTAAATTTAATTGATAAGGTAGGACAAACAAAAGAGAAAGTCGGACTATTATCTTTGGATATCTTCAAGGCATTTGATTCTTTACAATGGGTAACAATTAACGAGATAATTAAATGTTATGGATTTGGTGATAAATTTAAGAAGATAATTGGACAATTATACTAGCAAGGGAAGGCAGTAGTAAGGGTAAATGATGTAGTTACAGAGGAGGTAAAGTTAAAAGCAGGTACAAGGCAGGGTTGTCCTTTGTCTCCAATCTTATTTATCTTGGCAATGGAGATGTTGGCGAAGGAGGTAAGGGAAGACAAAGAGATAGAAGGGGTTCTAGGTAATAAGATAAGTTTATATGCCGATGATACTTTGATAACAGTTAAATACCCTGGAAAGGCATTGGATAGAATACAACCGCAGTTGAAAATTTTTGAGGATATAACGGGTTTGAGAATAAACTGGGATAAATCCGAAATGATACTGTGTAATATGGGTAAAGAAGAACAGAAAAGGAAAAAGGAAAAAATGTAATTTACGAATTAAGGATGAATTGAAATATTTGGGGATTAATATCTCGAATAAATTCAACGAATTTAAGAAATTGAATTACGTAAAGTTGAAAAAGGAAATTAAAGATAGAATACAACAATTGCAAAAATTGAAACTGTCATGGTTTGGAAGAATTGCAATATGTAAAATGATGTTGTTACCAAGAATTAATTTTTTATTTGATGCTCTTCCAATCCAATTGAATGATAAAGAAATTAAGGAGTTTCAAAAATTGATCAACAATTATTGTAATGGGGGGAAAAGGCCCCGATTGGTTAAATTTTTTTTGGTATTTATCCCAGAAGGAAGGGGGATTAGGAATGCCAAACTTGGTGGCATATTATTGAGCTTTCCAAATTAAAAACGTTGTGAAGATCCTGGCTAATGAAAAGGCAATTTGGGAAGAATTAGAAATAAAAGATTTTATTCATATTGGAAAAGTGGTCTTTTTAGAAGGTAGTATGAGTAAAGTAGTTACTAAAAATAGAATGATGAAGGCAACATTGGGGGTATGGAAAAAGTAAAAAGGGACTTGGTACCGGACATTTCCCCAATTATAGAGTTGGAGGATATAGCAAATTTCCCAATAAAAATTGATAAAAGGGTCAAAGAAGTACTTGATAAGAATGAGGTATTCCTGCTGAGAGACTGGATACGGGCCTGTAAAGACAGAGAGAGGAAAATAAATTTGTATGGACAATTGAAACTTAATTGGTTTCAGACAGGGATGGTTAATAGTTGGAATAGTAAATATTTGAATGAAGTTGGATTAGAAAGAGATAGGACTGAGTTTGAAGAACTGATTTGGAAAATAAGAAAGGGACAAAGTGGTATAAAGGGACTGGTTGGTAAAATATATAGAATGATAAATAAGGTAGGTAATCCACAAAAAGATTTAAGATTAAGCTGGGAACAAGATTTGAATATAAAAATAGAAGAACAGAATTGGAAAAATAAATGGAGGAGAAGAATTATGAGAACTATGTCGGTTAGAGTTAAGGAACATAACTATAAAATGCTGTGGAAATGGTATTTGACTCCAATGAGGTTACATCAGATAGATAAGAAAAAAGATAAAATGTGTTAGCGTTGTAAGAAGGAAATGGGAACATATGAACACATGTGGTGGAGATCTACTGTGGTAAAAAAAATTTGGAAGAAAATTGAATACGAGATAACTGGAATTATGGGGGAGAAAATTAAATTGGGTGTTAGCATGATTATGTTGACAGAAGTGGAAAATATAAACCTGAGTAAGAATAAAAAGGAGTTATTGGAAATAATGTTGTCAACGGGAAGACAGTGTATCGCTAGAAAATGGAAAAATGAGGTACATTTGAATATTGAGGAGTGGTATAAGGAAACGTGGGGCTTAGCATTGAATAATAAGTTGACATGGGAAATAAACTTTAAAAAGGGAATTGTTAAAGAAAATAGATTCTGGAAGGTTTGGCAAGCTTTTGTGGATTACTCACTGAGGGAGAATGATTTGCAAAGACCTGTACCTGATCACAAGATTTTCTGGGAAAAATCTCAATGAATATCTCTGAGCTCTCCAGTGTATTGTACACAACACCGGTTGATTAGTATTTTATTTTTGTTTATTTTGATTTTTTTTTGTCTTGTCTTTATATTAAACATTAGCAAGGGTTGCCCGGCGTTGCCGGGCTTTTTTTCTGTGTGTTTTAATAAAAAATGAACCAATTTTATTTTTGCAATAGTTTTAAATTGTGTTGGAAGGTTAAATTGTGTTAATGTTTTTTAAAAATTGCTTAGTCTGTAATTTCAAATTTTTAAATGTTTATTTATGTAAAAATTTTTTGGCTTGGCTGTTATTAACTGGGATCTGCTTTTTTGGGTTTTTTTTAGGATTAATAAAAGAAGAAAGTATGATATAATTTTTTCAAATTGTTTTATGTAACTGAATAATGTTTTAGTTTTTTGAATTTTTTTAATTAGTTGTACCGTAGGTCATAATTTTAATAATGTAAAAGTAAATGTTTTTTACATTCAATGTTTTTAAAATGTGTTTAGATGTTTTGAGTTTAAATTTGAGTTATAACTCAGCACAGGATTTTTAAAAGTTTCTATTGTATTTTATTGACATATGTTTTAGTGTAAAATTTTTTACTTGTTTTTATGTGTGACCTTTTGTGTAAAATTGTGAATTTGTGTTATGCTGTTGTGTGTTTTTGAATTGTTTTTACTATTGTGGCCAGCAGGTGGTGCTGGTAGGGGTTATTGTATTTTGCCTTTTTTTCTCTCCTGGCCTCTGGGTGGAGCTTCTTCTGGTAAGTAGTCTCTTTCTTTATTCATTTGTTTTTCAGTCCTGGTGGAGGTAGCACATCTTTTGGTAAGTTTGCTTGTTTTCTTTGTTTTGTGTGTGTGTGTGGGTGTGTGTGTGTGGGCGGGGGGGGGGGTTGGAATTTGTATTTTTTGTCTGTTTGTTTTGTTTTTGATTGTGTCTTTGTTTACTTCGTATTGTTTTTGGTGTTTTTGTGTATTTTTGGATGTGTTTGACTGTTTTTAGTAATTTTTTAAAAAATTATTTATTTATTTGGTGGTGGGGAAGGGACGTGGTCATTGGGGGTTAGGAAGGGTGGGCTAGGTGGTGGGGAGAGGGGCATGGTCGTTGGGGGTTAGGAAGGGTGGGTTAGGTAGTGGGGAGGGGGGCATGGTTGTTGGGGGTTTAGGAAGGGTGGGCTAGGGGGGGCGTGGTCGTTGGGGTTAGGAAGGGTGGGCTTGGTGGTGGGGAGGGGGGCTTTAGTGTGTTATGGTGCTTTGATTGTGTGAAGTCGTCAAAGTAGATCGGGTTTCCCCTTTAATATCAGTGGGTGGGGGTTGTGACCCCCCCTCTCCGCTGGCTACCCTAGGGTTGGGAGGTTTGTGGGGAAAAAAGGGGTATATTGCCCCAACACTTCTGGAACCCAAAGATCAGGCAGACTGGATGGAATCCCCACCCCCCTCCTTAAAAGAAGTCCATTTTTAAAGAGAAGAAAAGACGGAGTTGTTTTAAGGAGGGGGTGGGGGATCGATCCACTGTGCCTGTTCCTGTGGGTCCAGAAGGGTTGGGGGGGATACCCCTTTTGTCCCCACAAACCTCCCAACCCTAGGGTAGCCAGCGGAGAGGGGGATCGCAACCCCCACCCACTGATGTTAAAGGGGAAACTCCAGTCGGGAGCTTCAGGCGCTGTTGGTGAGGGAAAGAAAGCCAGCTGGTGTTTGCTTGGCTGTGAGGCAGTGAGTTGTTTTTCGTTGGGGGTTAGGAAGGGTGGGCTAGGTTGTGGGGAGGGGGGGCGTGGTTGTTGGGGTTAGGAAGGGTGGGCTCGGTGGTGGGGAGGGGGGCATGGTCATTGGGGGTTAGGAAGGGTGGGCTAGTTGGGGGGAGGGGGGCTGTAGTGTGTTATGGTGCTTTGTTTGTGTGGAGTCGTGAAAGTAGATCGGGTTTCCCTTTTAATATCAGTGGGTGGGGGTTGCAATCCCCCTCTCCGCTGGCTACCCTAGGGTTGGGAGGTTTGTGGGGAGAAAAGGGGTATATTGCCCCCACACTTCTGGAACCAAAAGATCAGGCAGACTGGATGGAATCCCCACCCCCCCTCCTTAAAAGAAGTCCGTTTTTAAAGAGAAGAAAAGACGGAGTTGTTTTAAGGAGGGGGGGTGGGGGATCGATCCACTCTGCCTGTTCCTGTGGGTCCAGAAGGGTTGGGGCAATATATTCCTTTTGTCCCCACAAACCTCCCAACCCTAGGGTAGCCAGCGGAGAGGGGGATCGCAACCTCCACCCACTGATATTAAAGGGGAAACTCCAGTCGGGAGCTTCAGGCGCCGTGGGTGAGGGAAAGAAAGCCGGCTGGTGTGTGCTTGGCTGTGAGTTGTGTTTATTTTTCATTTTTCGGGCGGCGGTTTCCTCAGCGCTCTGCGCGCTCATGGCACGCAGGACACTGGGGCTTGTAGTTATGGGTTGCTGCTTTGTGTTTGTGCTGCGTTTTTTTAAAATGCTTTTATTTCGATTGGCTGCAGCGCATTTCCGAACGCTGCGCCGTGCGAGAGCCTCTCAGCCTGATTGGCTCTGGCGCGGCGCGGCGCAAGGAATGTTGGGAGGTGAAGTTGTTTCCCTTTCTTCGCGTTTGTGGGGCTATTGCCCCACTGCCGGTTTTTTCAATCCTTCGTTGACCTGCGTACCCAGATCGGCCGTGTGCACGAAGGGTGAGTGCAGGCAAGTAGGGCGAGGCATAGCAACCTATAGCCAGTTCCAACGGTTAACCCTTGGATTTATAGGTTAAGATTATATTGGAAAATGAGGCATAGAAACCATATCCTATTGGTTTGATTTGAAATAGTATATATTATAAACAATGTGGATACGGTTTGCTGATGTTCAATTTTACATATATATGTAATTGTATTTTTTTTATGAGTAATTTTCTTTATATTTGTAATTTTGATCTCTTTTTATTGTTTGTATTATTTTTGAAAATTTAATAAAAATTTTTTTTAAAAAAGAATAAACCATTGCTCCAAGCTGAAGGAGGGAGCAATGGCTTAATCTAAAGCGCAGCACGCCAGGCGGATAAAATAATAAAATTATTATTTGTGCCACAGGGTGCCAGAGGTGAGGACACACCGGGATGAATCCCCCTGTCCTGGTGACCCAGCCCATGCTGGTACAAAAATATAAATTTCTTCCCCAGGCACTGCCCAAACGTTCTGCTCGCAAATGCCCACAGACTAGCAAATCTATCTTTGCAACCACAAGAGTTCAGTTTTTAAAAGAAATCTGAAGTTCTCAGGAAGCTGAATTCTGAGCCCAAGATTCTTCATCAAAGCACCACACAGACAGAATATTGTCAATGGAGGCCATCTCCTAGCCTAGGCAGGGGTCAGAAAACTTGGCTTTCCAGATGTTCTTGGACTTCCATTCCCAGAAGCCCTGATTAGCAGAAGTTCTGACTTGGGGTTCTAATAGTCCAAGAACACCTGGAGAGCCAAGTTTGCTGGCCCCTGTTCTAGCCCATTGCCACTGCCTTGTTTTCTTCACTGGGGCAGGAGGGACAAAGTGGATGGGACGTACCTGATAAGCCCATACTGAGTATCATGGAGGGGGACGTCCCAGGAAGAGGTGGGGCTGGTGGACACTTATCTACAAGAGGCAAAAGAAAAGAAAACACAGAGTCATGCTCCACCCCTCCTGTAGAGCAGCTTGTTTCGTTCTTTGCTTTAGAGCAGGATTTCTCAACCTTGAGTCCTCAGATGTTCTTGGACCTCAATTCCCAGAAGCCCTGATCAGCAGGCGTGCTGACTTGGGCTTCTGGGAACTGAAGTACAAGAACATCTGGGGGCCCAAGATTGAGAAGCCCTGCTCTAGACAGAGCACATGTTTACCTGGTAGTGGTGGAGGGGGTGGGGGAAGAGGCGGCGGAGGGGGAGGGGGTGGCGGGGCAGCCTCCATGGGAGGCAGAGGTGGGAGACGGAGGTCATCCTCGGGGATGTCGCTGAAGTTGATCTCAGCCTCCGGAGGGGGCGGCAGAGGGAGGTGGTCATTTCCTGGAGGATGAGCATTATAATGATGTCGGAAGGCCTCCTCTTTTTCCTTGATGATCCTGCGAAGGGTGTGTACTTGGTTGCTGGCACTTTCGTAGGTCTCCTGTTGCCACAAACAGAAAGGCAAATTAAAGTCTCTTTCCAGTCCATCCGTTGAAGTCCTTGCTTCACTCCTTTCTGAGTGGAGCTCCCATTTCAACCCACTTCAGGCCATGTGACACAGGACATTATGACAGCCAAGTGGATGTCCCCCATTGTACCTCCAGGAGGAGGGCCTTCCTCAAAGGGGGAGCTCATAATTATAGGTGGCTTATGATTAGAACAGGACTCACTCCTGAAATCTTATGGTGGGTTACCTTTCTGAGTTCTCCGTCATTCCTACCCATAATAGAAAGACAGAAAGAGCCTCCTCTAAGATTGTGGCATTTTTGAACCACAATCGGGCGTACCTTGGTAACAGCAACCTTGTGTTGCCAGCTAATCTTTCTCACACTGTCAGGCGAAAAGAACTACGGAATGGATTCACTGAAAGGTGGCTTCATTTTGGCAGTTTCATGTCTGGCCTAGACATGGAAGATCTAAGCCTTTTAATATTCTAATGGTAAATATCAGGAACCTGAACAAGCCAGATAAGTGAACAAGTAACCAGTGCAGCTCCCTTACAAAACAGGATAAAACTAATGTACATGGTCACACCAGTCACCCTTCTTGCAGTCTCAGTCTCAACTAGGATAGCCTCCTGTATTTTAGCAACCCAACATTACAGTTATCTAGCTTGAAGTTTACTAGAGCAAAAAAGTTCGGTTTCACTTACCAGTGATAACTTTCGTTCTTCGAGTATATAGTTTGTGAATACACACTATTGGGTTATGCGCCTGCGCAGAACGCTGATTGGAGGCTTAAAAAGCTATTGGTCAAAAGTTTTGGCGGTAAGACCGCCCACCGTACCGCCCACCCTGAGGCGCCAGTCCGCCATTTTACCTCAGTTCCATACTTAAGCCAAGCACAGGATAAACCAATTGATCTCATCCGTGCAGCTCAAGAGGGGAGGCAGGGTGGGTAGTGTGTATTCACAAACTATATACTCAAAGAACGAAAGTTATCACTGGTAAGTGAAACCGAACTTTCTCCTTCGTATAGTTTGTGAATCCCCACTATTGGGAGATTAGCAAGCTCACACTCACTTAGTCGGTGGGCAGTTGGATGAGATGATCCCACGATGAGTATGATGGTCAGGTAGATTGAACCGTCAAGGGCGTTGAGCCTGGAGCCCCCTGGTGAGGACGACACGGCCAAGCCTGGCGTCCGCAGTGGCTCTGGTGTCCACTCTGTAATGCTGGACAAATGTAGAAGGTCTGGACCAGGTGGCAGCCTTACATATGTCCTCAAGTGGTGTGCCCTCCAGAAAGGCAGTGGATGTGGCAACCGCCCTGGTAGAATGCGCCCTGACATGCGGCTGAGGTGGCAGCGAGGCCGACTCGTAGGCCAGGTAGATGGTAGACGTGATCCATTTGGAGAACCTCTGGGCAGAGATGGGTTCACCCTTGGACTTTCCTCCATAAGCCACAAAGAGGCGTTGCGACTTCCTGAACTCCCTTGTCCTGCTGGTGTAAAACAATAAAGCTCGTTTCACATCCAGCGTGTGCCAAGTCCTTTCTTGGGCGTTGGTGGGGTTCTGGAAGAAGGTTGGCAAGGAGATAGTCTGTGCCATATGAAACTGGGAGACTACCTTGGGAAGGAAGGTGATATCCGCTTGGAGCACCACGCGATCATTGAAAAACTGAAGAAAACGGTGCATCTGCCCGCAGAGCAACCAGTTCACCAGTTCGTCGAGCAGACGTGATAGCCACCAGAAACGCCGTCTTCCACGTGAGGAGACGAACATCCGCGGTAGCCATAGGCTCGAAAGGAGTCCTAGTGAGCGCGTTGAGAACGGCAGACAATGACCATTGTGCCGTTGGAGTCCTGACCGGCGGGAAGGCGTTCCGCAGTCCCTTGAGGAAACGCTTCACCGTTTGGTCGCGAAAGGCACCAGAAGCGGGCGAGCCAGCCGGAGAGTGAGCCACCACCGCTGCGAGGTGGACTCGGATGGAGGTAATGCTAAGGCCAGACTCCGCCAAGTGGAGGAGGTAGGCCAAGACGTCCTGCAGCCCCACCTGTGGAGGGGACGTCTGCTGGGATGCCAGAAAAGCACAAAAGCGTCTGTATTTGGAAGCATAAGACTTCCTTGTGGAAGGGCGCCGTGCTAGCTCCAAGATCCTGGATAGTCTGGGGTTATCCTCCACGCGATGAGGTGGAGGCTGGGTAGATCCGAATGGTGAAGCTGGCCGTGCTCCATTTGGAGGAGCGTTGGTGATTCCGGCAGCGTGCGATACTGTGACGACATGCGTAACAGTAGCAGAAACCAGGGCTGGCGAGTCCATGCTGGAGCCACAAGAATTGCATTGGTCCGGTGTTGGTACATCCTGGTGAGGACCTTCTGGACCAGAGGAAACGGAGGAAAGGCGTAGAGGTAGTCCTGATCCCACCGTTTCATGAAGGCATCGCCCTCAGAGTTCAGTCCGATGCCTGCCCTGGAACAGTACCTGTGGCATTTCCTGTTGGACTCCGACGCAAAGAGGTCAATGCTCGGCGTCCCCCAGGCCCCGCAAAGGGACCGAAATACCTCGTCATCCAGTTCCCATTCGTGGGTCGTCGAGGTGAGACAGCTGAGGTGGTTGGCCAAGACATTCAGTTTGCCCTGAATGTGCACTCCAATCGGAAAGATGTGTCTTTCCAGGCACCACTCCCAGAGTTGCACAGCAAGGTAAAGAAGGGTGGTGGATCGCGTTCCTCCCTGTTTGTTCAGGTATGCCACTGCCGTGGTATTGTCCGAGGCCACTTGAACCACCTTGCCGGTGAGTAGGGTCTCGAAGGAACGTAGGGCCTTCCAAATGGCCAAAAGCTCCAAGTAGTTGATATGGTGCACCATCTCGTGAGGCGACCAAGCATTGTTGACCGTGAGAGTCCCACAGGCAGCCCCCCAGCCGATGTTGCTTGCGTCGGTCAATACCTGCAACGAGGGTTGTGGGGGGTAAAAGCTCTTCCCCGTGGCCACATTGAGTGGCATCGTCCACCACAGCAGCTGGTCCATCAGTTCCGGAGACGGAGTCAACCATTTCGACTCGCTCTCCCGGAGCGAGTCGAATTCGTGGAGGAGCCACGACTGCAGGGACCAGAACTTCAACTTGGCGTGAGGAATCACCGCCGTCGTAGAGGCCATGAGGCCTAAAAGTCTCTGTGCCTTTTTCGCCCTGACGAACGGTTTGGTTCGGAAGTCGCTTACCCCTTGTGCAATGTCCAGCAAGCGTTTCTGGGGGGCGAAGGCTCTGGTAACGTGCGAGTCGAGTACCGCTCCAATGTACTCGATGCGCTGAGAGGGAGTCAACTTCGATTTGGCGAAGTTGATCCTGAGGCCAAGACTCTCCATGAGGTGAACTGTGAATTGCATGTCCCGAATGGCCGACGAGCTGGTGGGGGAAACAATCAGCCAGTCGTCGATGTACGGGAAGACCCGGATCCCTCGCTGGCGGAGGAAGGCAGCGACTGGGGCCATGCACTTGGTGAAGACCCTCGGCACCGTGGCCAGACCGAACAGTAGACATCGGTACTGGTACACAGAATTGCCGATCTGGAAGCGGAGGAACCGTCTGTGGTCCTCGAGGATGCTGACATGGAAGTAAGCATCCTTGAGGTCTATGACTGTGAACCAGTCCCCTTTGTTGATGAGGGGGAGGACGGTCTGTAGGGTCACCATCCGGAACTTCTTGGTGCGGATACACTTGTTCAGGCGGCGCAGGTCCAGAATTGGGTGAAGTCCTCCGTCTTCTTCTGAACCACGAAGTACCTCGAGTAGAAGCCGTTGATCCAATCGGATGGTGCCACCCGCTCGATGGCTCCCTTGGACAGAAGAGTTGATATTTCTTCCTCCAAATGGGGAGACGAGGTGGTGAAACGATGTCTTCCTACCCAAGGCACTCGCACGAACACGATGGCGTAACCAGCGGACAAGATCTTTAAGACCCACCGGTCGTCCGTGATGCCCGACCACACCTGGAGGAAATTCCGGAGGGGAAGGTATGGGAGGTGGAGCGAGAGAGACTTGGCCATCGTGGTTTCAAACTCGGGACTTTGATTTCGCGTCGGAACGCTTGCCCTGCCCGTAAGGCTGGTAACGGGACTTGTGTTGGCACCGCTGTTTGTAGGGGCCAGGCCTGGGCTGATCCGTCGAGCCACCCTGTTGCTGCGGGTTCCCCTGATACCGACGCGTAAAGGGTTGGAATTGCGGCCTGGCAGGCGGAGCTGGTGTGGTAAGCCCCAGGAACTTGGCCGTCGAGCTCGTTTGACGCATTTCATTCAGTACCTTATCGGTGTCCTGTCCGAACAGGCCCTGCCCATCGAACGGGAACTCCTCGATGAGCTTTTTCATTGCATCATCGAGGGAGGTGCCCCTGAGCCAGGCATGATGACGGAGCAAAATGGCAGAAGACATGTCCTTGGCCGCGTAATCATTGATGTGCCTGGCCGTCCTCATCTGCTGCTCCGACAGAAAGTCCCCTTCGGTCGCCAACGCGTCGAATCCCTTCTGAGCATCGGCGGGCAGCTTAGCCGCCAGGACCTTCACCTGCTCCCAGAGGTGGGACTGATAGAGGCCCATGGCAGCCGAGTAATTGGCGGCTCGGAGGAAGAGGGAACCGGTGGCGTAAAACTTACGTCCCACCGCGTCCAGCTTCTTCCCTTCCGGAGTCGAAGGTACCGGAAAACCGCTGGCGGCCGTTCTATGCTGGAAGGCCTTGACCACCAACGAGTTCGGCAAGGGGTGCGCTTGGAGGAACTCAACGTTTTCGTCCAGGACTCTGTACATTCCGTCGAGCCTGGACGAAACGGAGTGTGATGACACCGGCTTCTTCCATGTTGCCTTCGCTGACGTCAACATGGATGGAAGCATGGTGATGTGGACCGGTCGAATCGCCCTTCTGTCCAGTTTGGCGGTCACTTGGTCCTCGCCCTCCAGTGGAGGCTGGTCCACCTTCAGGTTCAGGGCGGTCCCCAAGCGGGTCAGCATTGCCGTGAGCAAGCGTTGATCCTCACCACGTTGTGGGTCAACCGCGCCGATGGCCTGGTCCGGCGTCTTGTCGGCGTCGACGTCCCCCTCGTCCTCCTCCGAAGACACGCTGGAATCATCGGAGGACAAGGGAGGAATCCTGGTATCCATGTCAGGACCGCGCCAGTACGGCCTGGGCGGGTCGACGGGATGGGAGCTCACCACATCGATTTCTGGACCACACCAAGACGATATGGGTGGGCCAGCGGAGCGTACACTCGACCCTCATGAGGCCGGTGGAGCCACAGTAGGACCAACATCCCTGGGGCTTGCGGTGGTCGGCACCGGAGCCGCAGAGGCCGCAGGCATGGAGGCCTTGAACTGTTGGGCAAACAACTTTGCCATGGCCTCGAACATCCCTTTAAAGAACTCCATCTGGGATGCATCCACCGCCGATGGTTGGGACGAAACGGTGGACGACGGTGGTTGGGAGGATCGGAGACGAAATGGTGGCCGGAATAGTGGCTGCCGGTTCATCGATTGTTGGAGTCCTAGGCCTCGGAGAGACGGACGCCTGCCTCGTGGGTGAATGGCCCCTCCCACGAGGAGGAGACGGGAGTACCTGCAGTGGGCGAGCTGGAGCCCCAGCCCTGCGACCTTTTTCAGGAGATCCCGAAGAGGACCGTCCGCCCCATATCGAAGATCCGGGTGAAGGACATCTCGCGACCGTAAAGGGAGGCGAAGGCCCCGGAGAGACGGGAGGGCGAGGCGTAGGCGGGAGAGATCGCCTTTTCTCCGACTCATGTTTCTTCTTCTTCTCCCCATTTTTATCCTTCTTCTTCTTCTTTCTGATGGAGAGAGTTGAAGAAGAAGGAGGAAGCGGAGGGGGCTGAGAGGCACCAGCAGAGGTAGAGGCAGCCGCGGCGGGAGCCAAAGCGAGCTCCATAAGGTGCGCTTTCAACCGGTTGCTCCGGTTCTGCACTGCAAGTCGAGTAAAATTCTTACAGTGAGTGCAGGACTGGCTCTGGTGAGATTCTCCCAGGCAAAAAAGACAGAGGCTATGCCCGTCGGAGGCAGGGAACATCTTGAGGCAAGCAGAACACTGCTTGAAGGCTGCAGCCATCAAAAAAGAAATTCTTCCAACGGAAGGTTCGAGAAGGTGAGCACCCTGAAGGGCAGGCCAGCCGCCACCCCCTTGAGGGGGGAAACGGTGACCGGAGCGAGTAGGCAACTGAGTCCACCAGAAGGAAGAAACAGCACCGGGATGGCAATCCTGCCCGAAGGACAAGATCACCGGAAAAAATTATTCAAAGTTAGCCAAAGACTTTCCCTCAGAAAGGGCGAAAAATTGAGGAAGCTCTCAACGATCGTCCTGCTGCTACGGCGGAAAGAAGAGAACTGAGGTAAAATGGCGGACTGGCGCCTCAGGGTGGGCGGTACGGTGGGCGGTCTTACCGCCAAAACTTTTGACCAATAGCTTTTTAAGCCTCCGATCAGCATTCTGTGCAGGCGCATAACCCAATAGTGGGGATTCACAAACTATACGAAGGAGAACTACGGTACTATGGCCAGATTATTCATTTTCACAAGAAGTTTTCTTTACATCAAAAATCAGACACCCCCCTCCCCCAGCCTTCTCTTCCCGGAAAAAAGACCCTTCCCTTTTCTTGCCAACATACCTTGACAATTTCCAGTTCCTTCTCCCGCTGTAACAGTTGCTTCTCCAGCTCTGCCACCCGCATTATATTCTCATTTTCCAGATCCAAGAGCTTTTCTGTCAACTGGGTAAGATAAAACAAAAAAGGGATCATTCACTTGGGTCTCCTGTTGTGATAAACTGTTTGTCCAAATTTTCACATAGGAGACATTGCTTTCCTGAGAATTTCACAGTGTTTGTCTGAACATTTTCTTCTTCTTAACCAAGTCACTGACCTTTATAGAGTCAGAGACATTTGAAAACCTGTAAGCTGTTTGTCCTCATTGTATTTTCATTTGGTTCCCAGGCTGCAGGTACATTCTTTGCACAATACATAGTCAAATGACTGGATTTATTTCTCACATCAAGGTGATAATGATCACTTATTGGCATAGGTAAGGTCTCCTTGTTTGAAAGCCAGTCATGTCTGACTCTAGGGGACGCTGCTCATCTCTATGTACAGCCAAAGAGCCAGGGTTGTCTGCATCTGCAGACATTTCCATGGACATGTGTCAGGCATGGAACGCTGTTTACCTTCCCACCAAAAAGGTACCTATTTATCTACTTGCAACTTTTTTGCTTTCAAACTGCTAGGTTGACAGGAGCTGGGACAGATGGGAGCTCACTCCGTCATGCAGCACACGAACTGCTGACCTCCTGACCTTCCGACTGTCAGCTTCAGTGTCTTAACCACTGAGCCACCGCAGTGCCCTTATTGGCATAGAAGGCTTTTAAAAGGGGACTGGATAAATTAACAGAAGACCAGCCTAATCCACAGTTTGCAAAGGCTCCCTTTTCAGATACAGAACTACAGGGATCTTCTGAGTAGCAATCCAAAGCATAACTTTTCCTAGCTCTGTCCCTGACACATGGGGCAGGCAGCACTGTATGTAAAAAGGATCCTGGAGCAGGCAGAGCCTGGCCCTCGTGTGCTTGTTCGTAGGATGATTCTCTACACAAACCTACATGGGATAAGTGCTCTTCCAGCTCTTCAACCTTTTCCAAAGCCACATTCTTCGTCTCGGCATCCTCCAGTAGCCCGCCCACGTCAAACACGTTGTCCAGGTAAGCCTGAATCTGCACCTGCAGCTTTTCACTTTCTGTATGCCTCGACTTCTACAGAGAGGAAAGGAAATCCAGCATGAGGGAGGGAATTGTATGGGACAGAGGAAGAAACATCCACAAACAAAGACAACAATGCTGAAACACCGTAGGTCTTTTGAAATGTCAACACTGCTGGCCTAGTGTGTAACCAAACATCAAGAATAGTGCTCCGCGTTACCAAGAGCCTGTGGTGTGCATAAGGGGCATTGCCTCAACCTACCTCTGCAGGATAAGTTCCCCGGAACCTTTAAGAACAAGTGAACAGTTAGGTGTGTCTTAAGTACAGATGTACAGTAAAACCCCTACTTACGAAAAAAAGTCCGTTCCGTAGGCTTTTGCTTAAATCAGTTTTTTATGTAACTCGAAGCAAACCCATAGTAAAAAAATTTTTTTTAAAGTAACTCAAAGCAAACCCATAGGAAAAATGAAAATTTTATGTAAATCGAAGCAAACACACAGGGAAATCAATTATTACATAACTCGAAGCAAACTCATAGGAAAAAGAATCTTTATGTAACTTGAAGCAAACCTATAGGAAATCATGTAAATCAGGACATGGTTTTAGTACAAAATCATTATGTAAGTCAAATTTTCTGTAACTCGAGGCATATGTAAGTCGGGGTTTTACTGTATATTGATATCATACTAGTTTAATTAGTATGGCTTCCTTTCTCCCACACAGTACTTTATGAATTGTTCAGTTGGTGATGTGCTGTGTATTTTATTAAGACCCCTTAGCCTCCCTCAGCAATAATAATTGTGTGCCGTCAAGTAAATTTTGACCTGTAGAAATAGAGAATACATAGAAGAGGTTTATCCTTCTCTTCTTCTGGGGGATTGTGTAGCTTGCCCAGGGCCACACAAGCTGGATCTTCTCCCCAGAGAAGAGAAGGGTAATTCAAAACCCCAAGCCTGGCTCCTCAGCCAGATTCCTAAACCACTGGGTTATCCAGTCACCTTGACAATCAATACCATCACCTCATAGCAACATCCTCTTTAGAAAGGAGCTTCAATTCTTTTTGCTCTGACTGCTTCTTCAATTATTTAATTCATATTCACAGGCACAACAGTAGCTATGATCTATAATGGAGAACTCAATTTCCAACAGGAAATTGTTTCCACCTTTTAAAAATGTCCAGAGTTGCCCTTTATTTTTGTGTGACCATCATCACACTTCTTTTGTTTACATTAATAACTCTCTATAAACAACTACAGTACCATCATCTCATTTTTCAGTGGAACTTACAGACATGAGGACATGAAGAATTAATTCATCACTGCTAACAAGGGAAGTTTTACTCACTGTGTGGGAATTTTCTTGACAGAATATGAGGGAATTTGTGGGAGAGGGTTGAAAAGAGGAATTTCTCACAAAATGACAAGGAAACATTTAAGTATCTACTTCCCATAATTTCAATCATTAACAGGCTCTCAACTGTGCAAATTTGTGCATTAATTACCATTACCATTTACAGTCCCACATAACTCAGTTCCTGCAGCAAAAGAATAACATTCTAGCTTCACAAAGGTTCCAAAGGGTATTCAGTTTTTTTACAACAGCTTCTCAGCTATTCTCTTTCTGTTTGTCTCTATCTTTCTCTGTATGTCTGTCTACCTCTGTCCATCCATCTATCTGTTTGTTTCTCTCTCTCATTTACACACACACACTCACGCTCAGTTCTCAAGCCTGACCAATCACTTCAAATTGAAACTCACCTCTGCTAAAAGTATTAGCAGCTATGCTTTCTCATCCTTAGTAGAGTTTTGTTGGCTGTTCTTAGCCCAGATAACTTACCCAAATTTCCATATTGCATAACTTCACCAAGGAAGAGGGAACTGTGGCCTTAAAGCATGATCTCACACCACCCTCAACCCAATTTTGAGAACCCTCTCTAAGTGGTCAGTTCATACCTTCACAATAGCAATCTGTGTAGATCATACCCCTCAAGCACCACTCTGGAAAATACGGGAACTGCTCCAGCCCGGGTGCGCATGCACAGCAAAAACTCCTTTGCACATGTGCAGAACCCCTTTGCGCATGCGCAGAACACATTTGTGCATGCACAGATGGGTTCTGTGTGCGTGCGCAGTAACCCCTTCCCCCGCCATTCTAAATACAGGACGGCACCAGGAAAGAGGAGGAACACGCTCCAAAATACGGGATTTCCCGACCAATCCGGGATACTTGACAGGTATGGTGTAGAAAAGATTCTACCAGCTATTCTATATTAGATTGAGAGAAAGTCAGATGTCACCTGTAAGAATTCTTCCAGCCCCAGCTTGGTGAACTCATACTGCAGATGCACTCGGAAATTCATGTCCTCAACTGAGTGTACGACAATGTTGATGAACTGCATACAGGCTACCTGAAAAAAGGAGAGAAAAGAGGAAATTTGGAACCATGATGCACAGATGCAATTTATCATTCTCCTGTGGCCACAATATCCCAAGCTGGTACCTTACACATGTGTTGGAGTACATCTCCCATCATCATCAGGCAAGGTAGTTTTTTCAGACACCGTTCAACTATTATTCCTGTAATTTTTTGATATTGAGTTACTAAAGCAGATCAAATTAGGAGCTCAGGAAGTTCTGGCAGGTTATATAGGTTGCTCACACCGGGACTAGGCAGTATTTGGCCAAACGGACTTACAGGGCAACCAAAACTTAAACAGCTTCCTATCTTTCATCCTCAAATGCAACTAGCTGACTTTCTTCAACAGCAAGCCCAATAATCAAGAGTCAAATGGCACAGTTTTAAAACATCCAGTCTTCCATCCTGTCAGAAATAAATATACAGTCTAGATCAGTGATAGCAAACATTTTAGAGATTGAGTGCCCAAACAGAGAGGCGGGGCAAACTCTGTGCTGGGGGAAAGGAGGGAGCGCTCCCATTGGGCTGCTGGGCAGAGAGGCAGAGTGAACTCTATGCTGGGGGAAGGAGGAAGTGCTCCTATTGGGCTGCCAGGCAGAGGGTGGGGCAAACTCTGTGCTGGGAGGAGAGAGGAAGCGACAGCGTGCATGCCAACAGAAAGGTCTGGGAGTGCCCCGTCTGGTAAATGTGCCATAGGTTCACCACCACTGGCCTAGATGAATGCTTACTTTGACCCGCTGTAGTAATTCCTGGTGGCTGGAAGAGTTAAAATCCCTGTAACAACTTTATCTGACTGCAAATATGAAATAAGGCAAATATGTGTCAGCTTCTCTTCCCCCTTTTTGGATTGCTGTATTGATGACTACAGCATGGTCAGAATTGATATCAGGGCTACAGTACTGTGCAAAAGTCTTAGGCCACTATTAGGTTTGTTGTTTAGGGAGAACCAGCTACAGCACGGACAGGTTAAAAACCAACAATAACAATTTTTATTTTTCACTAGTAATTCTGTTTTATATCCTACTCATGTAATTTTATCCACTATGTGCACTTATATAATATATAGACATTTGATCCTTATTTTATAACTGTAACTATAACTTTTAAACTGTTTTATGTGCTGTTTTATTCTTTTTAAACCAGATACCTGGACAAATGTAGCATAAATTTAAAAACTGATTTTATTCTATGTTGTTTTAATTCAAAGGAATGTGCTTGTGGGGTGCATTTTGACAGTATTTCATGCACTTAAACCCTTTTTATTGTACTGGTCATCGACCAAAATAAGGTTCGATTGATTGATTGATTGATTGATTGATTGATTGATTGATTGATTGATTGATGGTTTGTTGTTTGAGCAATGATAGAATGCCCATATATAATTGCTTCTCTAACGATAGACTAATACTTTTGCACAGTACTGTAGGTTCTCCAAGAGCATAGCTATGAACTTAGGTTTAAAATGTGGAAGATGTGCTACCACAACCTATTTTGTTTCTTCGCTGCCTCAGACTGCGGAGGCTTCTGCCATAAACAAAGCTCAGAGAAGCACAGACGCTGGCTTTTCTGCAAGGTAGACACCAGGACCTGGCCCTTACCATGAAGTCGATATTGCTGTCTTCGTTACGGAAATACTCCATCAGCTTCTCAAAGCGGTGCCGCTCTTTGCAAACCTGAGAACCAGAGATGATACCAGAGTCATAAAGGGGGATTCAGTAGCAGCGATCCAGCCAAATCCCAACTGTTCCTAGGAGTTTAACTGACAGATATCTCAAGTATTCCTCCACAAAGCTGAGTATCTATCCTTCCTCTGTCTATACCAGTGGTTCCCAACATGGGACCCACGCCCCACAGGGGACTTCAATTCCCAGAAACCTAAGTCAGTACATTGGCTGATCAATGCTTTGGGGAATTGACTTAGGCTTCTGGGAAATGAAGTCCAAAAACCAAAGGTTTGAAAACACTGGTTTAATCATTTTGATTGTATATTTCCATGTTTTACAGGTGCATATTGCAGTTGGTATGACAATGCTCTTAAAGAGTTTTATCTTTGTGGAAATTCCTATGGTTGCTGTAGACCAAATTGGACGCATGCACTGAAACATGGCCAATGTCATTCCAATTTGGCAATTAATGTCTGTCTGTGCCTCCATCAGTAGACATAATACTGCCAAGACAGGTGAATTGTTGGAATTGCTCTATACCCTGGTCACAAATGGTTACAGATGAACAGTACTATTCTGGACATTTCCAACCTGCGTAAACTTGGTCTTCCCAATATTGATACATAAACCAATCTTGCTGGCTTCATTATTTAAACTGGGAACTGAAGTCCAAAAATCAAAGGTTGAGAAACACTGGTCTATACTTAAGACACCAGACATAACAGTTCTCTTTCTGTCTGCTCGCTCTCTTTTCTGATTCGCATGCCCACGGTCTGTTTTATTTCATCTTTTGTAAAGGGAAATGTCAGAGTGGCCAGAGGCAACAGAAACTCCATAACAAAAAACAATTGTCAAGAAGTGACAGAGTAAATGCTTTTGTTACAAAAAGAACAAAAACTGAGTGCATGGGTGGGTGTACATGCCATTTACAAAGGGATTGGGGTTGCTATTTAAAACCCCAAGATTTTTTGGCAGGCATCTATAAGGTAGAAAGGAAGATGTTAGACCAGGGGTTCCCTACCTACGGCCGTGGGCTGGCCCTGGCCAACAGCACCATTTCATGTGTCCCATGTCACTGTTGCTGCCACCAGAAGCGGACACATTTATGACAGATGTAAATGCGCCCACAGCTGTCATAAACATTTTACGGCAGCCGTAAATGCGCCCGCAGCTGTGGTAAATAAATTTATGACAGCTGTGAGCATGTTTTATGGCAGCATTTACAGCAGGGGAACCGCCAGGCTAGCCCGCTCAGCTGTCTGAGGTGTGGTCCAGCCCATGATGTAAAAAGGTTGGGAACTCTTGTGTTAGACTCATCATCAAGGGAGCGAGTTCTGCAATTTGTGGCATCACTACTAAAAAGATCCTCTGTCTGGTTGCCACCCATCTAATCTCAGAAGCAAGGGAGCCCTCTAGAAGGGACAATGGAGCATCAGACTCCCAACCTCTGGCTCCACAGCCAAGTACTCCCCATCCACAGAGACAACCTATGTAACTCGTCTTTCCCATGTCCCTTCATACAATGACACTGACACCACATATACATATGCCACTAAAGCTTTTATCTCTATCCCAGCTCCTGCCAACCTAGCAGTTCAAAAGCAAGAAACTGCAAGTAGATAAATAGGTACCACTTTGGTAGGAAGGTAAACAGTGTTCCGTGTACTCTGGTGTTTAGTCATTCCTGCCAGTGATGCACTGCAGCAGGTTCTGTCAGGTTCTGCAGAACCAGTAGCGGAAATTCTCCCAGGCCATGCCCATTTGGTTGGCCACACCCACCTCCACAGCACATAATGCAGGATGTTTGGCCACGCCCACAGATTTGGCCACGTCCACAGGTTTGGCCAGCCCACAGCATAGGTAGTAAAAAATTGCGCAGTGTGTCACTGGACTAAAGAAATAATGATATGGTATGACAGGCCTCACCTCCTTGAAGTTCTCAAAGGCAGCCAAAATAATTTCATGGCCACCACGCACCAAACAGACAGCTGCCAGCAGTTCTAGCACTAGGGCTTTGGTCCTGAGATGAAAAGAGAGAAAGAAAGACATCATCAACCAGAAAATGTAGTAACTGCTATTGTGGCATACAATGACAGAAGAACTTAAAATTAATTACTTGCATCTGTTTATTACTTTTCACCTACCAATGTATAGATAAAGTTACATCTGTTTGCAGTGTATTTATACCCTTTTAGTTATGTTTAAAGCTACAGTGATGATGGTCTTCCTCAGTGATGGAGCAGGAAAATCCCATGGTTGAAGTGCTGCCTCACACTCTGTTGTTCAGATGATAGTCAAATCATCAACATCACCTACACTGTGCCACTGGGCTGCTTTCTGTTAGACATGCTCCTCTGTGCAATCAGCCTTTCCATATTGGCCTGTAGGAAGGCTTGCAAACTGTATCTACAGACATGGATTAATTAATTTTCTCTCTCTTTCATGTTTATGACTTCTTGCACAAGGAGGACGTGATTCTCTGGCACTGCCTGTGAGGCATCTGGTTAGCTGGTTGCTGTGGAATACAGAGCCCAATGGATCTCTTGCCTGGTCCCACAAGGCCAGTAGACTTCCAATTGATAAAGTAAGACCTATCTTTCAAATGGAAGATTAGTTTTGTGATGACAAGGCACTAGCAAAAGTACTAAGACAGCTATGCAAAACAGAGAGAGAGAGAGAGAGAGAGAGAGAGAGAGAGGGGATCTTTTCCTTGGGATGTTTTTTCCTAACTTTATAAACAATATTTTGCAGAATGAAGAAAAAGACCCCAGGGTCACTTAAGTGCTTTTTCTGTTTATTTTCTCTCTCTTCTCTCTCTCTCTTCACAAACAGATATACAGTATATTCACCTTTCATGTAAGGATATGTGAAGAGCCAACACAAAATATATAACACTAACATTGCAATGAAAGGTTTGGAAGGAACCAATGTGTTTTAGACCATCAACATGGCCCAGGCAATATGTTCTGTCTCCCATGTAGTGATTTCGACTAGGACAAACAACATAGAGAAACAAGAGGAAAGTGGTCCAAATGCACATCTGTTCTAGAAATTAAAACCAGCTTGAAATCAGCTTTACCCACCCAGGACTGGCCATAATGTTGCTTTGTTTTTTTCAGAGTTGAAAGGGATGGATATGAATGAAATGTGAAATCATCCCACTTTCACTTCTGCTAAATAGGTAATAAGTGTTCTTCAAATATTCAAAAAGCCTGTTAAAGCTGTTCATCCAGAGGCAGTGGCGAGAGGAAACGTGTCTGTGTACACCAGGAGTTCTCAACCTTTTAAAGCTGGGGACTGGGCCACACTCTCTCAGACAGCTTTGAAAGCCGGACAGCCATTTTGCCCTTCCTCCACCACATGGCACTTCGGATGTGGTGGAGGTGGTGGTGGTGGGCACATGAAATGGCGCCGCAGGTTGAGAATCCCTGGTGTACACCATGGGCAGTGACACTGTTCTCAAATCTCTTTCAACTCAAAAATAAAGAGCAAAACAGAATTCTGTTCTCTACACAAGGCTCTTTTATAAATAGACAAAGAGACAGTCAGTTCTGGAGATTGTGGTTCTAAAAAGCTGTTGAGGATCTTTTTGTAAAAAGAAAATCCCAGCCATATCACAGAACTACAATTTTTTAAAAAAATCAATAGTAGGAGCTGCACAACAGACGACAAGTCTTAAAACTTGTTCAACTTTATAATGCGGTGGCTCAGGGGTTAAGAAGCTTGCCTTGTTAGGTGGAAGGCCTGAAAGTCAGCAGTTCAAGACCCGTGTATTGCATGATGGATTGAGCTGGGTCACTCTGACTCAGCTCTTGGAGACATGAAAGGAGCCTCATTCGGGCATCACCTGAGCGGAGTTTCTCCAGCAAAAATCCTTCCAACCCAGAATAATTTCTTACACAAAATTATTATTATTACCATCAATACCAACATCTCAACCACTATGTTACATAAACCCAGTGGTGGGCTTCAATTTTTTTTGCTACCACACTGTGGCCATGGCCAACTCTGTGGGCATGGCCAGGTGATTGGGTGGGTGTGGTTAAACTGCTGTATTTTAATGTGAGCTTTTGTGGATTGAGTCCACTTTGTCAGACCATTAGTTGACAATTACACTTCAATGCTCTAATTTTCCTTTAAAGAGTAACTGCTGGCTCAGCCTGGGCGGCTGGACCCAGCAGCAAGGATGTTTGAGTCGCGTCCGGAGTGGGGTGAGAGGAGGAGGTGGTGGATGGGGCAGGGTGGGGCAGTGGGCAGGGCCAGCCAGTTTTACTACCGGTTTTCCTGAACCTGCTGGAGCCCACCACTGCATAAATCCCAAGCGATCCATCTGTTTTCCTCTTGGTTCTTCTCTCTTGCCAGAGGTTGGAAATCATCATGGCTCTTTCAGACTGAACAACATGGTTTTGTTGCTTTCAACTCAGCCTTCAAGGCTCATCACCTCCTTTCCAATTTATCTACCCATGGAGATCATGAAAAGCTACATTTCCACAGGAGCAAGCTTGACTTACCTGGGGTTCTTATTGTTCAAACTCAGGGCAATCTCGTTGACAGCATGAGGATGTGACATGACTAGATTGAATCCATACTGAAAGAAGGAAATCCGCAGCAATGTTAGAATTAAAAAGGAATCACGAAACTTCTCAGCCCTCTTATTTGGCAGCCCAGGGAAGGGTCACTAGTAACATACAACTGCAATTGTGCAGCACAACAAGAAAACTGGTGTTTTGTTTTAATAAACTAGTTATTAGGCAAATCTAAAATCTCACAAACAACTGAGGATATTTACACCGAAACAAAGCTGAGGTTATACAAACAATAATACAGAAGTCATTGAAAATTTGGGATCAATGGAACAAGGAAACAAGAACTAATTTATTTATTTATTTATTTATTTATTGTTTAGATTTCTATACCGCTTTACTCCCCATAAAGGGAACTCGAAGCGGTTTACAATAATGATGCTAAACAATACAAAATACGATACAAATAATACAAAGCAATATGCAAGCAAGATACAAAATGTCAAAAGCATAAGCAATACAATATCAAATTACCCTAAACAACATAATAAACAAAACAGTTCAATAATAACAAGAGAAACAAAACTCAAAGAAAGGGCCCTCACTCACACCCAACTAAAGAAAGTGGGATAAGAGAAGCCCTTCTGCCATTGCGCCGCCCCTCCCAGCATTTTCGGCCCCGGTGGTGTTGGGACAGACGTCCGGGGGTGTGGTGGCTCAACCCACGCTGGAGCCGGCAAAGTTCCTTCTAGCCGCGCCACACTCCCCGGCTTTTGTAGCCCCAATGGCATGGGGGCGGAGGCCCGGGGGTGTGGCGGCTCACTCACAGCTGGTGCTGGGGGCGGCCAAGCTCTTCTTCTCCGTGCCGCCCCTCCCGGCATTTTCTGCCCCAGTGGTGTTGGGACAGAAGTCCGGGGGTGTGGTGGCTCAACCCATGCTGGAGCCGGCAAAGTTCCTTCTAGCCGCGCCACACTCCCCGGCTTTTGTAGCCCCAATGGCGTGGGGGCGGAGGCCCGGGGGTGTGGCGGCTCACTCACAGCTGGTGCTGGGGGCGGCCAAGCTCTTCTTCTCCGCGCCGCCCCTCCCGGCATTTTCTGCCCCAGTGGTGTTGGGACAGAAGTCCGGGGGTGTGGTGGCTCAACCCACGCTGGGCACATCAGTTTTCAAATAACAAAACATCTTGTTGGTGAATGGGCACATCAGTTTTCAAATAACAAAACATCTTGTTGGTATTGCTGCATATGATTAGAGCTTCCACTTAAATACTCTATATAATAATATCTTATCACCTGTAATTTTGTACACTGACTATACTGATGAAAATGTAACCATTTGGCTTCCTTTGTGCCACTTCAAAAGGATCCCTCAAAAAACAACAACAACCATACAGTATTAAAGAGCAGGTTTCTGATTCTTATGGCTGCAAATAAACGTTTTAGAAAGCAATAGCAAAACTTGTTAGAGGTTCTCACATTAGATTTAAGTGACATGCAGTATCACTGATGAGTTCAAATCCTTACTACCATGCTCACAAATAGGCACAATGCAGAAAACTTTTGCCACTTGTAGACTTCCAAACTGCTACATCATCAGACCCAGGCTATGGTCTAACCAAGGCAGAACACAGGAAGAAAGGTGTTAATTGTGGCTGAGATCCAGTTGCTTAGTACAGTGGTGGCAAACCTATGGCATACATGCCAGAGGTGACACTCAGAGACACTCAGGGGGCATACATACATACATAACACAACCCATGCAGTCACCCCAGTACAGAGTTTGCTACGCTCCTCTGCCCAGCAGTCCAGTGGAAGCACTTCCCCCCCCAGCAAAGAGCTCGACCTGCCCCTCTGTCCAATAGCCCAATGGAAGCACTTCCTCCCACCCCTCTGCCCAGCAGCCCAATGGGAGCACTTCCTTCTTCCCCCAGCACAGAGTTCGCCCGTCCCTCTGCCCAGCAGCCCAATGGGAGCGTTTACTTCCTCCTCTGTTGCTGTTTTGGCACTTTGCGATAAATAAGTGGGTTTTGGGTTGCAGTTTGGGCACTAAGTCTCTAAAAGGTTCGCCATCACTGGCTTAGTCTATTAAGTCATACCTAGAGGAGGCCTATTTGAATAGTTGGAATATACTAGTTGGAATTTACTAAGGGATACTATAGTGGGAAAGCCAAACTCATTCATGTTGCTGCTGGAGTCACTCCCAACCTGATCAGAAGCATAGCTGTGAAGTATCCCTTATTGGCCAGGAAAACCCCTTATTTTACCCTATTTCCCACCGTCACCCCTTATTAATTAGACTGCAATGCCCTATTGTGCCGCCATTGGAAGGCAGCACAGGATAAGCATAGCTGTCAAGTATCCCTTATTTGCCGGGAAATTTCCTTTATTTCCAAATCCAAAACTTGACAGGTATGATCAGAAGCCTTTGACTGACCAATGTTATGCCACCCCATATCACTGCTTTTAGGTTGGGGTGTGGAAGCCTAACTCCCAAATGGAGTCCTGGCTGCTGTGGTCATTTATCTCCTTCCCACATAAACTTTCCAAAATTTCCCAGGCACTTAATCTTCCCTTCCACTGCTTCTCCTTTGTCCCAAATTGAAAACCAAAACATAGAGACCTTATGCTCATCATTATTCAACAAACTCTCTCTCTCTCTTCACACTTACACACACCTCTATCTTAAATTACTCCACGAAAGAAGGCCTTGTTGTTATAGAACTATGCACCATCAAATCACATCTGATTTGTGGTGATCCTAATAGGCTTTCGAGGCTTGTGAGATGTTCAAGAATCGCTATCCATCAAGTGGGTTTCCAAGGATGGACTTGGATTTGTACCCAGGTTTCTTGAGTCCTTGACCAACAGTCATTCATTCATTCATTCCATTTTTATACTGCCCATCTGGGATATTTTCCACTCTGGGAGATGTACAAACAAATAAACAACAGCAACAAAAAAACAACAACCAAATGACAAAATAAATATCTAATGGCATCTGAGGGCAAGCAAGCTCAAAACTGACCAATTAACATCCTGTGCACAATACTACACTAGATAACAACAACAAAACTTTATTACTGCCAGAGGCCAGTACACTAGTTATCTGGACTAGGCTACAAACTTAAACAAACACTAGAGCCTGGAAAAGTTCCACTTCTGGCCAAACTGGCTGAGAATTCCGGAAACTGCAATCAGAAGAAAGTAACTTCTTCATAGTCCATTAGGACCCAACTGTGGAATCATTAACTTTTGATCAGAGTTTAGAAATGTTTGTTTCTGGGTGCCCCAATTCTGAGAGCTGTAGTTTTTAAAAGTACATTTTCCAAGGGCTGGTTTTGACCTACGGCCACCTGATCTCCCAGATCTTAAGCCAGGGGTTTGAAACCGTGCCGGCAAATCATCCGACCCATGGCAATGACCCTGGAAGTGGAAGCGTTTACGACAGCAGCAAACGTGCCCACACCTGTGCAAATGTGTCTGCACCTGTGCAAACACACACATCGCTGTTTACAGCAGTGTTTACAGTGGGGGGAACCATGTGTCCGGCCTGCTCAGCTGTCTGAGGGGGAGTGGTCCAGCCCATGATGTGAAAAGGCTGAGAACCCCTATCTTAAGCAATGGAGGCAGCTCATTCATTCTGGTCAGCGTTATATGCCTCACCTGATAGTTCATGATGGCCCGTAAGCACAGGATACACACATGGACATCATCCTTCTGGCTCACCAGTCGTGAGTTTTTCAGGGCTTTCCTGCTGGGAAGGGTAGTGTACCTGGCAAAAAGAAAGAAAGAGAAAAGAATCCAACATTCAACAAGATGCAACCAAAACATCAAAAGAACATTGTCCCTTGCCAATGATGAAGTCATGGCCACAGCTAAGAGCAGGAAAGAGGGGGCTGGAATTCAAACCACCAGCTTTGGTCAGAAGATTTGCCCAAGATGAGATCTGCTCTATTGCATTTTCTGAAATCAGGAAAAATAAAAGCAACCCCGTTTGTTTAAAACTATGAAGGAGAAGAGATCTTGGGAAGTGGAAATTCATCCAAGCACGGGGCCAAATGGTATTATTTCCCCAAAAGGAGCAAAACATTTGTTATCAAAAACTTGGAATATTACCTAGGTTCGTGAGAGAACCTAAAGGCTGAAAGAGATCAGGGTATGCACAAAATGTCAACAATTCAGTTTATTTTACATACAATCTACTTCCATCATCCATTAAAATAAAATTATTAACAAGTCTTGGAGCCCACATACTCAACCCCAAACATTCCAGATGTGTTAAATTACATGGCCCATCACCCTGTCTTTTTTTTTATTAAAATACAAAAAAGACTCAAAATAAACAACAAAAATCATAACAGCTAAAGATGCTTTTGAAAACATGCAGATAGAATGGAATAAGAAAGAGAAGATTGTTATATTTGTAACAGCATTTTACTTCCGCTTCCGGGAGCGACAAGAGTGGCGCAGGCCGGATGAATCACAGTACACACATTTGTGTGGATTCCTGGGGGCTTGGGCTTCTGGGAACTGAAGTCCAAGAACATCTGGAGTTCCAAGGTTCACCATCACGGCCATAGGGTGAAGCAACTGGGGCTTCATCTCAGGGCATCAAAATTTAGAGCACATTGAAATCTAGAAAAGAATGCACTGATGCCACTTGCCCTGGGTGCCAAAATTGCTAGTTATGGCTCTACAGATAGTCATGAGGCAAGCCAGGAGGGGCCTTCTCTGCACCCATGGGCATCTCAATTCCCACAGGCCACGACTCTAGAGCAGCAGCCCACAGACATTGTGAGAAATACTTACCCAGCTGACAAGGATAGGGAAAGACAGAGAAGAGGAGACCCAGTAAAGACACACAAAGAGAGGATGGCAAATGACAAGGTCCTGCCCAGCACAGAGGAGACACAGCCAGCTGCCACCAGAGGTGTATCAAGGGGAAGAGACAGGAGTGGGGAGAAGAGATCAGCATCCCCTGGAAGGCAGAAAGCAGGAAAAGGAGGGAGATAGTAATTATGACAATGAAAGGCCCAGCTAAACAAAATCTCAATTCCGGAGGGCTGCCAGGGCAGGGGTACATACCGGAGAGCGGACTGACGCGCAGAGCGAGCAAG
Source organism: Bradypodion pumilum (assembly GCA_035047305.1). Classification (NCBI taxonomy): domain Eukaryota; kingdom Metazoa; phylum Chordata; class Lepidosauria; order Squamata; family Chamaeleonidae; genus Bradypodion; species Bradypodion pumilum. Next base: position 239,067,320 of record JAWDJD010000002.1, on the reverse strand, counting down.
GCTGTTGGCGTAGGGAGCAGAGAGGGTGCTGGGGTGCTGCAGATCCTCTATGGACCTGCTCCAGGATTTCAGCTTCTCTAGTGCTCCATCCTCGCCACTTTCCAGACCCTCAAAATCAAACCTAGAGGGCAAACATTGCACACACAGAGAGAGAAGCTTTAGAGCGAAAAGCGGCACAGAAAGGGAGAAGCTCTAGGCTCAAGGGGGGGGCAGGGGGGCAGGGTGCGGCGCCGGAGGCGAGGGAGGGAGCCGGCAGGCAGGGCACACACAGGAAGGGGCTCAGGGTGACTCTGCTTCAACCTTCCCCATCTCAGCAGGTTCTGAGGGGGCAAAGTAGTGACATGCATCACTGGTGCTAGAATGAATCATCAGGCAAACTTTGCGCAACAAATGGGTAGCATTTGAAGAGATAGCTCCTCGTTAGACATGATTCTGTTTATGGTCAGCTTGTGCAATTGGATCCGCAGGACATCTGCATAAAAGTACTGTATATCCATAGACCATCTTGAGTCTTAAGCTCTATACAGGGAAGAGTTTGATGCCATGCACAGCTGTCAAGTTTTGGATTTGAAAATAAGGGAAATTTCCCGGACAAAACAGGAAACTTGACAGCTACGCTTATCTTGTGCAGCCCTCCAGTAGTGGCATTAGGGCATTGCAGTCTGACTGATACGGGACACCACCGGGAAAGAGGGTAAAATACGGGAGGTTCCCGGCCAATACGGGACACTTGACAGCTATGATGACATGCATGGAGAAACTGCTGTTTTCATGAGAGGTCCCTAAAAGGGTTGGTGGCCAAAGTGAGTAATTAGTTAAAAGAGGAACTGAGGCATGAGTTCTTCTTCCTCAGGTGCCGTATCCATTCTGGATATTGGTTATCATCATGGCGATAGTCTTCCTGTTCTTAACTCATCAGAACAGTTCTTTCAAGGACATTCTATCCCAGTGTCTCAGGTTCTTCAGCCATGAAGTCCATTTATGTCCAGGGCCTCTCTTCCCAGGACTCTTTCCTTGCCGAACGAGTTGGAGTATTCTGTACTTTATGCTGTCCCTCAAGATATGGCCAAGATATTGGTGCTTTCTTTGCTTAATGGCCTTAGACACTTGGAGCAGGTCCATAGAGGAGTGAGTACCATGAGTCATTTTGATGTGCTGTTTGCCTCTGTGAACAGTACTGAAGCAACAGTGCTGATGCTAATGAACTCTAAATCAAAAGTCTGCCTCCTCTCATGTAAATCTATGTCTGACTGTTGAACTCTTCCTTGGAGGCAAAAAATAAAATAAAAAATAAAAAAGGAAAGACACTAAGTAGTAATAAACAAGCCAGCTTGAAACAATTCTCAAAAGTTCCGAAATTAATCCAGACGTAATATGTTGTGCAGATGTAAATTCCTCTTTTAGGAGCACCTGTCACTCTGCAAGGAGAACCTCTTGAATCCCCATTAATTCAATCAGAAAGACGCGCTAAGGCATTCACAGGTTGGCAGGTTATCAATTGCCCCTTGGAAGGAACTTTACTTTCCAATACTTGTTGCACTTAAGGTTCCCCCATATTCAACAATTTGTCATGTGGGAATCTGGCATAGAGTCTTTTAAACGGTGATGTCTTGAAATCAATTTCATTATACACATTTGCACAGCTTTACTCTAAAGTAAGCCTTACTGAGTTCAATGCAACTTAATCAGATCCTCCTGATCCAACAGAAACAGCCAATGTGGAATGGTCAAAGCTGAGACACCCATCTAAGTTACATGAACTGTCTTCCAGAATTAGCAGTTAGATCAGCAGAAGAAAACTAATAGTTCCAGTTAGTGATGGAGGCCAAGTATTTCTTGAAGGACAGCTTGTGGACAACAACAGTAATGGAAGGTGGCACTTCCATTACTTCCAACAAATAAAATAAAATCCATGCCGTAAACTATGGATTGCTTTATCCCCCACAGTTCCTGGTCAATGATGGTGAACCTTGGCACTCCAGATGTTTTTGAACTTCAATTCTCAGAAGCCCTGATCAGCAGGAGTGCTGACTTGGGCTTCTGATAAGTCCATAAATACCCGGAGTGCCAAGGTTCACCATCATTGGCATATACTATGAACTACCTTCATCTGTTAGGACCCTGGGACTTAACTAATTCATGCACATGGTGAGAAAGGCCTTTTCACACCAACTCTGACCCTCAGAAATAAGACCAAAGTAAAGAACAAAGCCCGTTGACTCTTTGGCATGTTTCCAAAGTTCTCAAAGACTTTTCACTTCAAAGCAATAGTTAAAATTAGGCACAGGATCTTTTTGCCATCACTGATCATCTTGTCATCGAGTTTTTTCGACTGTAACTGTCTACTCAGAAGTCAATCCTGCTGAGTTCCATTGGGCTTCCTTCCAGGTAAGTAGAAAATTCATATTTAGAACTGGTCCTCTTACCTAAATTATCATAGAAGGTGATTAATCAAGAAGGCAGAAAATTGTATTGGGGAAGGCATGATTTTGGGAGGAACATTTTGGGCCTTGTCTGATATTTCAATAAGGGACAAAAAAATGGGGGGAAGGAAGTATCAGTTATATTTCTTCCTCTTGCTTCTCTCATGGATTCTCCTTCCTTGAGCAAGAACCTGAGGTGGTCAATGATTGTCAGGGACATCAGAACCCTATTCAAATTGAAAGAAGCCAAGGATGCACAACATCAACTGCTGCCTTGTGTTCTAGTTCTAACCCCCATCCCCCACTCTCAAGTAATACATGCACTAAATTGGGTGATATAAAAATATAAATAATAAATTAATTTTATTCCATTGCTTTAATCTGTAATATATGTGCAATTGTTTTTTAAATGTTCTAATTTGTTCAATTCAATTTTTTCTTTTTATTTACAGTATTTTTTCTGCATTTGTCTTTTAAATATTTTGAATCTTCTAATCTGGCCGGACATCCCACTACGGTAATGGAGTAGACCGTACAGCCAGCGACTCAACGCTGAGTGTTGGGCAGCGGTAAATAACCTAACTCCCTAAAGGGGCCAACAGCTACAGGCAGATGAGCCCCTTTTGGTGGGGTGAGGGTCCCCTCAGTGGGCCCAACTGCAAAATGAGCAGAGGAGGAACTCTAATTCCCAACGATCATGGAGGCGGAAGAGGCCATGCCAGATGGACTGGCTATGAAGGCGCGCCTTGATAATATCCTCAAGGCTGTGGCAGCCCATTGCAGTGTTAAATCCTGCATATCTCATTTCACATGTGCCGCAGGAGATGGCTCTGTAATCATAGTGTGTGGGTCACTTCATGGCAAGCTGGGATCCACCTTAAACAAATTCACGCTAGTGACATTTTTCCTGCTTCAGGAAAAAATGCATTCTCGGATATGAGTTGCAGCCAAGTGTTCTGTGATACTTTAAAGATTAACAAGTTTTATTTGGCTTAAGTTTTCACAGATTGTAGCTGATACTTCCGGTCATCTAAAAACCTCTACATGACATAATTTCAGCCTTTCCCAGGAGTAAGTAGAAAATAGATGTAGACCTACTGGTAGCCCTAGTCAAATACTTCTGATTCTTATTAGTTTAGCAAAAAATAAAATATCTTCTCTTCCTTTCCACCACCGAATTAGCTGCTAAAGTGCAGAGAGTCCACTCTAATACAGACTCTGAGTGAAAGAAGATTGGGAATAATGACAACTTCCTAGGTTCACAATGTGTTGAGAGGCAGCCTGTTCTTTAATGTCAAGCAGTGGTGGGATTCAGCACGTTCACACCAGTTCGCCAGAACCGGTTGCAGAAATTCTGACTGGCCCTGCCCATCCAAGTTTTGAAATAAAGTTGCTTTACCCTGGCAATGGCAACCATACCACATCCACAATGTGGTAGTTTTTTTTTTTAATCCCACCACTGATGTCACGTGTACTTTTTTCCTAACTGTCTCTGACTAGTAGAGTTTGAGACAACAGAGTACAGTACATCCAACAGGTCTCTGTAGCTTCCCTACCTCTGTATGAAGCCACCTAACACAGGGATTCTCAACCTGCGGCCAGTGGCACCATTTCATGTGGGCCCCCACAGCCTCCACCACACCTGGAAATGCCATGTGGTGGAGGAAGGGCAAAATGGCCACCCGGCCCCTGAAGTTTACTGAGGGAGCATGATCTGGCCCCAGGCTTTAAAAGGTTGAGAACTCTTGACCTAACACATTCAGGGTTTAGAAAGCAGATTCCCACCCTAGCAATGTCCAAGACAATTAAACTGATGACTACTGCAAAAGTCCAAAAAGCTGGGCCAGAAAGCCTGCTGCTACAGATGTCTTGGCAACTAAAGTAGCTTCAACTAAGAGTGAGAGAAAATACTGAAGCACAACGTCTAGATTATTCTGTCTGGCTGAGAATCTGAATGAGGTGATGATTAAAACCAAGTACTAAATCATCCCGCTTGAAGAGCCACTATCAAATTGATACAGAGTCACGTTGCACAAACTCCCAACACTCTGCCATTATCTTTGTTTAACTTTTATACTGCAGCTGTAATCTCTGCACAAGCCTGAAGTGGTGTTGAAGGAGGAGGAGAATCCAGGACCCTTTGAAGGAAATACGAGCACTTACATCACTGCACACTGAGCAAAGGAGAGATAATCCACCAACACATCCAGGCCTTTGTTTTCATCGTTGAGAAATTCACGCACCCAGCTGAAAAAGAAAGAGGTGAAAGAGTATTTTATTACTCACCTGTGATCCGTATTCCTTAGTAGACATTTACATCTTTGAATTGACAGCAATTCTAACAGGCTCTCAAGATAAGAGAGGCATTTAAAGAGTGGCTTTAGTACTGCCTAGTGAGTTTTCATGGCTAAACAGAGATTTGAACTCACATCAGATGAGTCCTAGTCTGACACTTAATCCACTACATCAGGGGTGCCCAAATGTTTTGGGCTGTGGTCCGGTCATATGGTTCAGTGGGCCGGCCACGTGGGTCCTCCTACTGGAAGCAGAAGTAAAACGCACCTTGCAATCTGTTTTGCAACAGGATGAGATAGATTTTAAGCTACCATTTTCTCTGATTAAACTAGGGGTACCCAAACTATGGCCCATGGGCCAGATCCAGCACCTGACACCAATTCATCCGACCCACACCGCCCTCATCGCTCCTGGAAGCGGGAGCAAAACACGCCCATACAGGTGCATTATACTTCTGCTTCCAGGAGTGACAAGGGCAGCACAGGCTGGACGAATTGGCGTCAAGGGCCGGATGCAGCCCATGGGCCATAGTTTGGGCACCCCTGCACTACACTATACTAGGTATGCCTTCATCTCCCAGATATTACAATTTTTTGAATGGTAGATTTTCATCTTCATGAACTCTGCACTTTCCATCTATATTTGACTACAATGTCAATCACACTAAGCCTAATAGCTCATTACTCCCCTCCCCAAAAGCCAATGGTCACACTGGCAAGGATGGTGAAGACTGGGGATCCAAAACATCTGAAGAACAGCACCAACATGGGGTGTGTGTGTGTGTGCTGGTGCAGCTTTTCCATACTTGTTCCTATCTTCCGACTCTCACTTCACTGTATGCTAATATGCTGCACTGAATTGCTTGACAATTTAAGTTTAACGTTACAGAGAATGTCCCCCATTTTCAACATTTACTTCAAAATTAGCACATTTGGTGGAGACTAATGTTCACCCTATCTAGTGTTCCTGTTGTTTTAATACTGTTTGTTTCCTCCTCCATTTTTCCTCCTCCTCCTGCCTCTTTACCACCTTTGACTACAACCACTTGTGGTAGCGTTTAACCCACCTGGCTGTGATTGATCTGATTTTGTTTAAAAAGCAGAAGGCATATATGATATATATATGTATCAGGGGTTCTCAACCTTTTCATGCCAAGGACAGGGTCATGTTCCCTTAGACAGCTTCGGGGGCCGGACGGCCATTTTGCCCTGCCTGCCACAAATGGCACTTCTGGGTGTGGCAGAGGCAGTGGAGTGGGGGCCACATGAAATGATGTCATGGCCCAGGCCATAGATTGAGAATCCTTGGCATAGAATGACACAGCCAACTTTTAATCAGACATTAAGAAGTGTACTGCTTCAGCTGACTTTTTAAAAAATTAATTTTCCTCCACCTCTTCTGTTTCTATTGTTTTGACTATACTAGTTTCTTGCTTATAGTCTTGTTTATAAACAAGGTTCTACTTTATCTTGTTTTACTCTTTTTCAATACCGCACATTCTCTCTTGTGGTCAGGCAGTTTGCTTAGAAAATAGAAAATATTTGTACAAAGAGGAAAGAAACAATGTTGAGAATACAGAAGTCTACAAAGCCAATTGACATTGTTACCAAGGTATTTGAGGTATCCATCCGAATAGATGAAATCTACCTGGAAACGCCCAACTCCCTGCTGCTCTTGGAACCAATTTATACAGTCAGAATCAAGTGCAACTTTGGACTATATCTTTTCAATCTGAGCTGTATATTTAAGGAGAGCTGCACATATGAATTCTACCATTCCCCATGAACAAAATTAACCATACATTTAAAACAATATTTTTGAAAAGCTCAACTTAGTCCATCTAGCTATCTTCCAGATATATTTTGGATTGCTCTGGGAGGTATTTTCGAAACTATCCGAAAAACACCTACCCCTCCGAGTTTTTCAAAAGCTCATTTAGCAACAAGGGGGTCTAAACCAAATTGATTTGCAATCTGTTGTTGTCATTTTCCTTTTTACCTTGCATTGACTTGCAATGGAGGATGCAAGGAATAACATACTTAGGGAGCCATTAGATGGCGATGTAGGATTGAGTAAGTTCATGACAATGTTGAAGGAAGACAATAAAGAGGCAGGGGGAAAACAAAAGCATTGCAGGGATGCAGTACAACAGTCAACCGTGGCCTAGCAAACAGTCTTGGTGTGAAATGATTTTTAAAGTAGGCACACAGGAAACCCTATCCCACTCAGCAAGGCCAGAAATAGATAGCACCCACCACAGTGGGAAAGTTAAAAGATGGTGTGAAAGAAGGACCATAGCTTATGCTTCTTACACTCTTTCCACTTTCCCCTCTGGTAAACATCTTGAGAGGCAAGCTAAGGCAAAACCTAGTAACATAATAAAAAGTAGAGACATCACCCTGCCAACAAAAATCTGCATAGTTAAAGCAATGGTCTTCCCAGTAGTAATGTAAGGCTGTGAGAGCTGGACCATAGGGAAGGCTGAGCGCAGAAGAATAGACCCCTTTGAATTGTGGTGCTGGAGGAGACCTTCGAGAGCCCCCCCGGACTGCAAGGAGGTCAAATGAGTCAATCCTAAAGGAAATCAACCTTGGCTGCTCCTTGGAAGGACAAATATTGACAATGAAGCTGTTGTGTATGGATTGTAACTGTATACTTGTGCCTTTAAAGATGAATGTAACCGGTTCCACAGGAAATGCATACTTATCATAGCTTGTATTGAGACATTGTATCCAGCTGCATAATAATGCGAACTGCTACCAGTGGTGGTAGCAGTGAGCATCCAGCTCACATGGTTCATATTCTCCAATCACCCTGGCCGCGGGAATCCTTCCCGCCACAGATACACCTGGACAAGAAGGGTGTGTCTCAGGATGACGTATCTCTGACAGTAGCCAATGGGCTACCATGTAACCACATTCAAATGTATAGTGACTGTATAAAAAGAGCTGTACCTCCGCCATTACCACATGTTCACTCTGTACTTCATGCAATTAAGATATGTTAAGACAGACTATGGCTGCTTCCATTGTCTTGGTTCTTGAACACCAAATTGGCGACGAAGGTGGGATATGGCGTCCCAGAAGCTGAAGATTTCTGAATTCGATGTGAGACATCCCAAATGATGGGATCTATACGAGCTTCATTTCCGAAATGTGATGGATGCTGCAGATGTTACCGACGAGGGAAAGAAATGGTCCCACCTCCTCATGAGCATCGCTTTCCCTACTCTGGAGCTGCTGGTTGGCTCCTGGCACCAAGAAAAGCAGATACGGTATCCCTCAAGGAGATCCTAGCAGTCCTGCGGGGACATTTAAAGCCAAAGGGGACCTTCTTTCCGGCCCAAGTAGCCTTCCTGAGGCAAGACCAGCACCCGGGTGAGTCCGTGAGAGACTACGTGGTGGCCTTGCGAGTAGCGGCCGACCCGTATGAGTGGTAGAACTTAGATGTGATGCTCAGGGACCGGCTGCTGATGGGTCTACGGGACGAGGAGACCCAGAGGAGGTTAATGCAACGGGGTCACGACCTGACCCTAAAAGATGCGCTGAGTGAAGCCCTGGTGGCTGAGGCTGCGAGGAGTGGGGTAAAGACATTCAGAATACGGCCCCCAGCTCTAGAGGGGTCAGCCGTCGCGGTACAAGCCACGTGGCGTGTTCTGCGGGCACCGCGGAGCCCCCCCATTGTGCCCAGAGACATCTTGCTCCAGTGAGGACAATGACGTCCGAAAGGTACAAAAGAAGTGGGCAGAGGGGAGGAACCGCAGGCAAGGGGACCGCCGATGCGATGGCTGTGGAGCATCCCACGACCAAAGCAAGTGCCCGTTTAGGAAAGCCAAGTGCCACAACTGCGCCGGCGGGGCCACATCGCCAAGGTGTGCAGATGCCCACGAGGTGAGAGCAGGGGTCCAGTGGAACGCACCCCGCGGAATGCCCCACAGAGGCAGGATGGCATAGGCAGAGTCTTCGACGACGGCAACCCAGAAGCGCAATGCGTATACCAAACGGCCCTCGAGGACGATGACGTGGCCATCCACAGTTTGTCCTTAGGGCACCCCCGTTTTTTTGTTGAGGTACTGTTACAGGGGGTCCCAGTTAGAATGGAAATAGACTCGGGGTCGTCGTACTCCATAATTCCCAGAGGGAGTTCCTGCGCATTCCCCCAAATAAGCAACCCAAACTCAAGGGCCTAAAGACTCAGCTGCGGGACATTCAAAGGGTCGGAATTCCATTGTTGGGGGTGGGGTAATTCTTGGTACAATTCAAACGCCACAGGGAGAAGCTGCCCCTAGTAGTCCTGAAGGAGGGGGGTTGTTGTCTCCTGGGAACACAGTGGTTCAGGCCCCTGGGAATTTTAATAGAGGGCATCCATGCCGTCGGGTCTGACCCCATCTAGGACATTTGCAGTGCACACCCAACGGTATTCAAAAAGGGGCTCAGGAAATTCAATGCCCCCCCCCCCAGTTTCATTTGACTTGGACCCAGAAATCCGGCCCATTCGGCTCAAACCTAGGAGGGTCCCATTCGCCCTCAAAGACAAAATAGAAGCAGTACTGAACAAATTGGTGGGCCAGGGGTTTTTGGTTCCAGTGGACTCTGCGGAGTGAGAAACTCCTATTGTGACTGCTTTGAAGCCTAACGGGGAGGTTAGGATCTGCGCAGATTATAAATGTACGATAAATAAAGCAATCCGCCCTAATGCATACCCGGTGCTGGTTGTTAGCCACCTATTAGCCACGTTGCATGGGGGAAAGTATTTCGCAAAATTTGATTTGGTGCAGGCGTACCAACAGCTGGCCATAACTCCAGCTGCCGCCGCTGCGCACACAATTGTAACTCATAAGGGGTCTTTGAAGGTCACATGCCTACAGTTGGGCGTGAATTCGGCGCCTGGGATTTTTCAGTCCCTCGTGGAACGTCTGCTTAAGGGGCTCCCCGGGGTCCTCCCATATTTTGATGACGTGTTGATAACAGGGGGGAGCATGACGGAACTGGCTAAAAGGTTGGACAAGGTTCTGCCTATTTTTGAAAAAACAGGGTTGAGGTTAAAGAAAAGCAAATGTGTGTTCCTAGCGAGGGAAGTCGAGTTCCTTGGGTTTAAAATAACCCCTGACGGAGTAAAGCCCTCTGAATCAAAGGTTGTGGCCATCCAAAATGCCCCTCACCCCACCGCGAAACCAGAACTGCAGTCATTCCTAGGGCTCATGAATTTCTACCATTCCTTCCTTCCTACGGGTGCGGAGCCACTGCATAAGTTACTTAAGAAGGATGCGGTTTGGCGGTGGGGAGACAGTCAGGAGAATGCGTTTAAAGAATTGAAGAGGCTTCTATCATCAGAAGCGGTCCTGACTCACTTTGACCCCAGAAAGCCCGTAGTGCTAGTATGCGACGCCTCACCAGTAGGGGTGGGGGCAGTACTGTGCCACATGTTAGACAATAGGCGTGAGGCCCCAGTAGCGTTCTACTCTAGATCGCTATCATGGGCAGAGTGCAATTACGTGCAAACGGACAGGGAGGCTCTGGCCATAGTTGCAGGAACAAAGACATTCCATGACTTCCTGTATGGTCGACCATTCACTGTTGTGACCAACCACAAACCATTACTAGGCATCTTCACCTCAGGCAAGCCCACACCACAGATTCTGTCCCCCAGAATGCTGCGATGTGCTATCTTTCTCAGTGCATACCAGCACACGCTGGTCCACCGCCCGGGAAAAGACATTAACCATGCAGATGCTCTTTCCAGGTCGCCCCTTCCACAGTTTGGAGACCTCAAGTGCGAGGTAGAAGGAGACCACCAAGTGCTTCTGATCGAAGCCCGCGACTCACCCCCGATAGTCCCCGCAGACCTTGCCCAAGCCACGGCCAAGGATAAGACCCTTTCCCGAGTGAGCTCCTGGGTTCAGAAAGGGTGGCCAACAGTGTCCCCCGGGGAGGAATTTACGGCTTATGTTAGGAAAAGGGATGAGCTTTCCATAGAGAGGGGCTGCATGGTGGTTATTCCCGAGTCTTTGCGCTCGAAAATCCTCAAGCTATTACACGTCAGCCACCCCGGGATCGTTTGCTCTAAAGCGCTGGCCCGAAGCTACTTCTGGTGGCCCCAAATGACTCTGACATAGAGCACATGGTCAGCACTTGCGAGGGGTGCCAAAGTTCTCGTCCCGAGGAGTCCCGACTTCCCCACAGAGAATGGGACACTGCCCAGGGGCCATGGTCTCAGGTACACATCGATTTTGCAGGTCCTTTCAGAGGCTCCCTTTTTCTGTTAATAGTGGATGCATACTCCAAGTGGTTGGAGGTTATCCCCATGTCCAACACCTCCTCAGCCGCAACAGTAAAGCAATTGCGCAAGGTGTTTAGTTGCTTCGGGATACTGGACGTGCTTGTGAGCGACAACACTAGTACTTTCACGTCTGAGGAGTTCCAGGCGATCATGGAGAGAAACGCCATTCGGCACATCACCTCCACCCCTTTTCACCCCACCACGAATGGTCAGGCAGAACGCCTGGTGCGAACTACAAAGAAAGCATTGTGGCAGATGGGCCCCGGAGATCTGAACTGGCAACTGTGCCAGTTCCTGCTGTGCTACAGGGTGACGCCACTGGCGTCTGGGCTCTCACCTGCAGAGCTCCTCATGCGCAGGAAACCCGCAACACTTCTGACTAGGTTGGATCCAACCAGGGTGGAGGATAAAGGGAGGAACATAGAATTGGGAAGCACCAAAAGTTTTGGAATAGGAGAGCCTGTGTACTGTAGAAATTACGTGGCCGCAGGGCCAGCCTAGGTCCCGGGGGTAATCATTGAGCAAACTGGGCCAGTCTCATACTGTGCAGAGACCAGCACAGGTCTACTCTGGAGAAGGCACACCAACCAACTGAGGCGAAGGGTTACCGAGAGGCAGGACACTGAAAACCAGCCCCAGCATTCAGCGTTAGGGTTCTCCCCCACCCGTTTATTCCAAGGGGGAGACACAGGGTACCCCTTGGGTTCGAATGCAGAGTGTCGGTCCTTCCCTGGGGGGGAGGGGGTTGATACAAATCCATATCCTGGGGACACAATGGATACCTTGGAAGAGAGGAGTGATTTTGACCAAGAGGGAGAGTTTGATTGTGATTTTGATTTGCGAAACCGGGGGGGGGGGGTGTCGGAGTGGTCCCCCACCCATCCAAGCGAAGAGAGGGGTTTTTTGTTAGTCCCAAGAGCCCCCGGTTTCTCGGCATTAGAATTCACCCCTACCCCATGTCTACAGCCCTGGGTCCCCCAGTCGGGGGCAGTGCAAATAAGAAACCCCAGTTCCCCATATTTGCAGTCAGAGGCTGCTCGGCCACAGCAAACTGCTAACGAGTCAATCCCTCCCATTGCAGGGCAAGAACCAGGAGAGCAGAGAAGCGCGAGGGTCCCCGAACCAAGCACAGCAGCCGCGCGTCCCAAACGCACATGCGGAAAGCCACATTGGTTGAGGGACTTCATCCCATCCTAGGGGGGAGGGGTGTTGTGTATGGATTGTAACTGTATACTTGTGCCTTTAAAGATGAATGTAACCGGTTCCACAGGAAATACATAGTTATCATAGCTTGTATTGAGACATTGTATCCAGCTGCATAATAATGCGAACTGCTACCAGTGGTGGCAGCAGTGAGCATCCAGCTCACATGGTTCATATTCCCCAATCACCCTGGCCGCGGGAATCCTTCCCGCCACAGATACACCTGGACAAGAAGGGTGTGTCTCAGGATGACGTATCTCTGACAGTAGCCAATGGGCTACCGTGTAACCACATTCAAATGTATAGTGACTGTATAAAAAGAGCTGTACCTCCGCCATTACCACGTTCATTCTGTACTTCATGCAATAAAGATGTGTTAAACCAGACTATGGCTGCTTCCATTGTCTTGGTTCCTGAACACCAAAGAAGCTCAATTGCATCTCCGGGTGCAATTCAAAGTGCTGGTGATGACCTTTAAAGCCCTACATGGTAGTGGGTCAGGATACCTAAGAGACCGCATCACCCCAAGAGTGTCTGTCCGTCCAACCAGAGCGGACCAGAGGGGCTTCCTAACTGTGCCATCGGCTAGAGGGGCTCGCCTCTCTAGCACAAGGAGGAGGGCCTTCTCCGTGTCCACCCCAGTCCTTTGGAACCTTCTGCTGGTAGAACTATGGCTGCAGACGGAATTGCTGCCCTTCAGAACAGACCTCAAAACCTGGCTGGCAGGGCACATGTGGGGAGCTGACGGGGAGGTGGCCTCCGCTCGTTGGCTCTTCTAAAATAACCTGTCCCTCTTTTACTGATGAGTGGATGAGTGGGTGGGTCTTTTTAAATTGTTTTTTAATGGATGTTTTTATGTGTTTGATGTTTGATGTGAGCCGCCCAGAGTCGCCCTTGGGCGAGGGGGCGGCATACAAATTCAAATAAAAAAATAAAAAAATAATAAATTACTTTGGCCACCAAATAAGAAGAGAGGACTCACTGGAGAAGGCCCTGATGCTGGTAAAGATCGAAGGCAAAAGGAGAAGGGGCAGCAGAGGATAAGACGGCTAGATGACATCATTGACGCAGTGGGCGTAGATCTGGGTGGACTATGGAGGATGGTAGATGACAGAGGAGCCTGGTGTGCTGTGGTCCATTGGGTCGCAAAGGGTCGGACTCGACAGTGCGACTGAACATCAACAAGCAAGTTCTGCTATGTCTTTTGTTCTTACTACAGGTAAACCCTACAAAACCTGTTGGCCAAGATATGATAATGGGCCACGTGGACATAGAAACATAGAATCACTGAGCTGGAAGGGGCCTTTTAGGCCATTGAGTCCAACCCCCTGCTCAATGCAGGAATCCGAATCAAAGCAGATATGACTTATGGTTGTCCAGTTCTCTCTTGACATGCACCACAGAAAGTGAATAAGGGTTCTCTTGGACTCTTTTGAAACAACTTCCCATCTCCAGTGTTATGGGACACAGAGACACGAGACATCAACAAACCTTTGCTCTGCACAGCACTCATCACTCGCAGCTCTTTTATAGGATTATGTCTTCCGTCTGGAGGTTCTGGGCTTTCATGAATGATGTGGACAAACTGGGCAGAGTTCAGACGAGAGAGAAGCACACGATAAATCCAGAGGGAAGCTAGCAGCGGCCCACCCAACGAGTGTGGTGGAAGATTGGGGCACTCCCACCCATTTGTTAATAAAAGCCCTAGGGTAGGGCTTTATCTTTAAATAACAGGGGAGGGAGGGCCTCCCACAATTGCTGCAATGTCTCTGCATTGGGCTGTCTCTGATGAAATCAGAGAAGGGACATTGGGATGCAGGGGGTTGAATCTCACAGATCCCTCTGAGATCCCACTCTGCACTCACAGAGATAGCCAATTAAAGAACCTGTGTGTGGGGTTGGGTGAAGTGGTGGGATTCAAATTTTTTTTTTTACTACCTACTCTGTAGGCGTGGTATGGTTAGAGTTGCCATTATTCTCTCTCACAAAACTGGGACAGAAGTATACTTGACAAAAATGGGTGGGTTATCTACAAAATAGCCTTTTTTAAAACAAACATAATACAATGACAGCTATAAAAAACTTTCACATTAAATATATCAATACATAAATGAGTTTATTTACAACAGTTAATTTTTACTATAAGATGATCTGTTGTACTTCTGGAAGACGCGTCACAGTCAACTCTTAATGTCCTCAGTTCCAGGAAACACAATGGTCACACTTATCTGGCGGTGGTGTGAGGCGAGGACGTTAAGATTTGTCTCCAGGTATTCTCTAGCTCAAATGTGGCAGGAAATAACTTGTTTGATGGCAAGAGTTAGAAGTTATTTTAATGGTGTGTTATAATACACAATCAATATGTTTTAAAAATCCAGGACTTTAACATTATTTTTATTGAACTGGCCGGGACAATTTTTCCAACTTTGAATGACAACCCCAGTTTTCCGGGACGTATGACAACCCTAGGTATGGTGGGCGTGGCCAGGGGAAAGCCCTGCGTTGCACTCGAATTAGGACTACTTTATTTCTTCATCGTAGGGAGGCAGGGCCTATAAAAATGGTCCCCCTCGGCGACTAATGGATCCAGATGGATTCCAGAGGGAACTGGGGGATGTTCCTCTGAATCGGATACACGATTCACCCGAGGCACTTGTCGACCTGTGGAACAGGACGGCAACAGCAGCCTTGGATGAAATCGCGCCACTGCGGCCTCTCCGCGCCTGTGGGGCTAGGTCATCCCCGTGGTTCACGGATGAACTGCGGGAACTCAAATGGGCAAAGAGATGCCTAGAGCGCCGCTGGGTGAAGACCCAGGAGGACTCCGATTGGACACTAGCTAGAGCTGCTATTAGGGCCTACCTAGTGGCAATGGGGGTGGTGAGGCGGCAATACTTCACCACCCTTATTGCCTCCGCTGATAATCGCCCAGCCGCCTTGTTTTGGGTAACCAGGTCCCTCCTCGGTAGGGGGAGATCGGTGTCCAGTTGGCAGGGTTCGGCTGAGGACTTTGCTGACCATCTGGTGGAGAAGATCGATCGGATTCGTTCAGGGCTGAATCCCAGCGTGGATGGGGAGGGTCGAGGGGCACCGGAGCACAGTCTTGCTGTACGATCTGGGATCGGTTTGATCCTGTTGTCCCTGATGAAGTGGACAGGCTCCTTGCAGCTGTGCGTGCCACTACAGGTCCTTTGGACCCCTGTCCCACCTGGTTGGTGAAAGCCTCCAAGGTGGTGACAGGTGGCTGGGTTGGGGCGATAATAAATGCATCATTACAGGAGGGGGTGTTTCCTGCACCACTAAAACATGCTTTGGTGCACCCCCTCCTGAAGAAAATATCCCTTGACCCAGCTGCCCTTAACAACTACAGGCCGGTTTCCAACCTTTCCTTTCTGGGTAAGGTTTTGGAGAAGGCGGTGGCACGCCAGCTGCAGAGTGTCCTGGAGGAAGCGGATTATCTGGACTCCTTTCAATCAGGATTCAGGCCTGGGTATGGTATGGAGACAGCATTGGTTGCACTGATGGATGTTCTCTGGCGGGAGCGGGACGGGAATTATCCATCCGTCCTTGCTCTTCTTGACCTCTCAGCGGCCTTTGATACAGTCGACCACGGTATCCTTCTGGAACAGCTCAAAGGACTGGGGATCCAGGGCACCGTGTTGTCCTGGTTTTCCTCTTTTCTGGAGGGCCATACCCAGTCGGTGTGGTTGGAGAGTGAGAGGTCCAGCCCTAGGCTCCTCAAGTATGGGGTACTATCAGTACGCAGATGACACCCAGTTGTACATCTCGGCCCGTAGGGACCCCAGTGATGCCGTTGAAATCCTATCCGGATGCCTGGAGGCCATTGGGGTCTGGATGGAGGCCAATGGGCTTTGGCTGAATCCCAGCAAGACAGAGTGGCTATGGATAAGGGGCCCCGTGTTATCCAGGGAGCTACCATCTTTGGTACTGGATGGGGCTGTTCTGCCCCAGACAGACCCAGTGCGCAACTTGGGGGTCCTTCTGGACTCACGGCTGCTGCTACAAGAACAGGTAGCGGCTGTGGCCAGGAGGGCTTTTGCCCAACTTTGGGCGATTCGCCAGTTGTGCACGCTCCTGGACCGGGGCTCCTTGCTTATGGTCACCCATGCTCTGGTCACTTCCCAACTAGATTATTGTAATGCGCTCTACATGGGGCTGCCCTTGACGACCATTCGGAGGCTGCAGCTGGTCCAGAATGCGGCAGCCCGGGTGGTGATGGGATGCGGACGATATGCCCATGCCTCACCGCTACTTCGGGAGCTGCACTGGTTACCACTTTGTCTCCGGGTGCAATTCAAGGTGCTGGTTTTGACCTTTAAAGCCCTATATGGCAGTGGGCCAGGATACCTTAGAGACCGCATCGTCCCAAGAGTGTCTGCCCGTCCAACCAGAGCGGACCAGAGGGGTGCTCTAATAGTGCCATCAACTAGGGGTGCACATCTATCCAGCACCCGAAGGAGAGCCTTCTCCGTGTCCGCACCAACCCTCTGGAACCTCCTGCCAACAGATCTAAGACTTCAAAGAGAATTGCTCCCCTTTAGGAAAGAATTGAAGACCTGGCTGGCAGGGCAGGTGTGGGGGGGGCCCGAATGGGAACACGGTCCCCGCCTGCTGGCTTATGTAAACAATTAAGAACTCCTCTTCTTCTTTTTATAGTGGGTGGGATGGGTGGGTGGGATATGGGTCTTTGAAAGTGTTTTTTATGTGTTTTTAGAACTTGTTGTAATGCCGCCCTGAGTCAGGTTCTGCCTGAGTGGGTGGCATATATAAATATGACTATTAAATTAAAAATTAAATTAAATTAAATTTCAAAACTTGGATGGGCAGGGCCAGCCAGAATTTCTGCTACCGGTTCTGGCTAACTGGTGCGAACCTGCTGAAGCCCACCACTGGTTGGGTGAGCCACTTCTGGAGCAAGTAGATCACAGGAAAGGGGAAGCCTTATCAATTGAGAGGTAGGTTGTTCAGTATGGGGTATTTCCAAAAGTAATTATGGCCCAATATGATTTTTATCCATCAGTCATTCCGATCCTGGAACTAAAAATATGCCATTTCTCAGTTGGTACATAGAAAGAGCCTCCTCGAAGAGTGTGGTATTTTTCAACCACAATGGGGAGCACCCCAGCAATGGCAACCGTGTTTTGCCGGCTAATCTTTCTCACACTACGTCAGACGAAAGGAACTGGAGAATGAACTCCCCAAAGGTGGCTTCATTTTGGCACTTTCACGGCTGGCTTAGACACAGAAGCAGAATCTCTCAGTTTTATTCTCTCTCTCATTATCTGGAACAGGGAAGAAACAGGCCCACCCATTTC
The DNA here is from genome assembly GCA_035047305.1 of Bradypodion pumilum. Lineage (NCBI taxonomy): Eukaryota > Metazoa > Chordata > Lepidosauria > Squamata > Chamaeleonidae > Bradypodion > Bradypodion pumilum. The sequence continues at coordinate 239,049,784 of JAWDJD010000002.1, read as the reverse complement.
CTGCTTGCCTGCACTCCAGCCTTCATCCCCAGTGTGTTTCCTCTCTGACTCCCCCGTGGCTGCTATTTTAGGGCCCTCAATCCATTTATTCCAAGTCAAAGGACAGAAAGGTGGGACCAGAAGAGGCCCATAGCAGGTCTGACCTTAGCCACAGCCCGAGTAGAGGAAACACCTGTAAAAGATGGTGCCTTGCACCCTGGCTTGCCTATCCTCTCTGGCCACTGCTCATGGACGGAGCACATGTTATTGCAGGCAGGCTAAAAGGCTCTTGAGTAAAACCTTTCTCACCCGAGGTCTGAAAATCCTTTGCCAAGCAAAATGAATAAGATCAGGCAAAACAAGCAGGGGTATGGTGGTAAATTTGAGTATCATGACAGCCTCCACAGGCAACTCTCCCCAAAGGAGCACCCACAAATGCAAACAGCTGAATTAGCCCACATCAGCAAATGAAGAACAGTCCTTTAATAGGTAATGACATTAACCTTACAAAGATCAAACCACCCTCAAATACTCTGCATTACAGCAGGCATAGCTTGCAATAATACACTGTTCCTTGGAAGAAGCAAAGCAAAAGCAATCACACGTATTTACCGTCCCATAGCACTTAGTGCTCTCTCTGGGCTGTTCACAAGTTAATTAGCATTTTGCCCCCAACATGCTGGGTACTCATTTTACCAACCTTGGAAGGATGGAAGGCTGAGTCAACTTTGATCCCTGGTCAGGATCGAATTCACAACCTTTTCTGGTTGCAGGACAGCAGCTTAACCACTGTGCCACCAGGGCTCCTTCTACTTCTACTACTTCTGCCTTAGCTACTGTGAAGATTGCAGTTAAGTTTAGGAGGAACACAACACTCTAAGGGGTATAAAAATGAGATCACAATCCTGCTAACCCAGAAAGTCCCAGGACTTTGACCCTGTGATCCCTGGCTCCATTATATCCATACCTGTCAAGTTTTGGATTTGAAAATAAGGGAAATTTCCTGGCCAAAACGGGATATTGACAGCTATGCTTATCCCGTGCAGCCCTCCAGTGGTGGCATAAGGGCATTGCAGTCTAACTAATAGGGAAGACAGCAGGAAAGAAGGTAAAATACAGAAGTTTCCCGGACAATACGGGATACTTGACAGATATAATTACATCACTGGAAAAAGACCTGCCTTCTAATAATATGAGGTAGTATTATATGTGTGCAGGCAGCAGAAAATTTCCCCAATGACATATGACGATGATGAGAAAGACAAAAAAATGTGTGTGCAGGTGACTGTGCATGTGGCCCAGATGATCATAGGTATCGTGGCTGGAGTGTTAAACTGAGGCTTGGGAGACATAGGTTCTTGGCCCTACAGACGAGCCTTGACATCCTCTGAATGGATATGGTGAGCCTCACATCCGCTGGCTCAGATCCAGGAAGAGCTTTATGACAAGAACAAACATCCAAATTAGAAGTTAGAGGCAGGCGCTCACTGGATAAGGAATATCATTAAAGGAGGATATAGCTGAGGAACTCAACGTCCCCTATATCACTTGGAGGACTCTGAAGAGGAGTCCTGGAGTGCCTAAATGTAAGACCAACGTGCTCAAGTGGGGGCTGCTGGCAGATAACAACACACTCTGTGAACGTGGACAGATATAGAATCCGGCTCATTTACTAGTCTGCTGGTTACTACCAGAAACATGTACCAATGGGGACGTACGTTTGGCCAATAACAAAGCCAAGAAAGTGGCTTCATTTTGGCAGTCCAGGGTTTGATCAGGACATGAAAGAAGATGTGATTATATTTGTCCTTCTTCCCAATGAGTTTTCAATCTCTCAACTTATCTTGCAGGATTTTTATTTTTATTGAATAAAGTTTTAAGTGGGGAAGAAGGAAACCATGTGTGTTGCCTTAAACTGATCAAAGAAAAAGTAGGATATAAACATACCCAAAGAATAAATGCATCACTAGCTGCAGAAAGATCAAAAAAACCTTCACACAAATAGCAGTCACCCTCTTAGTTCAAACACACCGAATCCAGCATCCCCCACCTCCACCACCCAGCATTATGCCCTGCCATGGCCACCTGTGGGGGAAATAGAGCTCCAGGATGACTCAAGCAAATGACCCATGACTCTCTGGTGTTTGTACACCGGCCTGTAAGAAACTAGAGAAAGAGAGTATGACATCTGCTCTGGAAATCTCTGGCTTGTGATTCCAGTATCTCCTTCTCTCTGCTGAATGAGCAAGAGAATTGTTTACAGGAAAGAGGGAAAGATTCAGAAAACTTTTTCTCAAGGGCACGTTGAATGTTTGTAGCAGACTGGAAGATTAGGACTCTTGGCATACAAGCATGCTACCCATAACCATTTCACATATGAATACAGGGACTCCCTTGTTTATTGGAAATGGCACCATTCGTACTCCAAGGATCATGGTTTGAGTGCCTGCTCCTCTCTTGCCCAACCCAAAATCCAATTACACATTACTAATGCCACTTCTGGACACTGCAGCCAAGAAGTCAATAGCAGACTGAGACTCAGTTGGGCAACTATGAAGGAACTAGAAAATACCCTCAAGTGTAAAGATGTGTCACTGAAGACTAATGCCAAGACCAACCATGGTATGGAATTCCCAACTACTGTGTCCAGCTGTGGAACCCAAACAATAAAGAAAATTGTCAAGAAAAGAATTGAGGAGAGCTCTGGACCACCAGTGATTGTAAAGTAAAGGTAAAGGTAAAAGTAAAGGGTTCCCTTGCTCAAAAGTCAGTCGTATCCGACTCTAGGGTTCAGTGCTCATCTCTGTTTCAAAGCCGAAGAGCCAGCGCTGTCTGCTTCTGCAGACATTTCCATGGTCATGTGGCAGGCATGACTAGACACCGGAGCGCACAGAGCGCTGTTCCCTTCCCACCGAAGTGGTCCCTATTTATCTACTTGCAATTTCTTCCTTTCGAACTGCTAGGTTGGCAAGAGCTGGGACAAAGACAGGGGCTCATTCCATCCTGAAATACTTGGGAATCGAACCGCTGACCTTCTGCCTCCCAGGCAGCATCTTAACCACTTAAGCCACTAAGATAGAAGCATTATATGGCAAATCAAGCCTGAACTGTCTAGATGCAAAAATGACCAAATTGAGGCTATCATACTCTCTTGGTACATCATGAGAAGACAAGACTTACTAAAACAGATACTGATGCTGTAAAAAGTTGAACGCAGCAGGAAAAGAGGTAGACTAAATATGAGATGGGCTAACTCCCACAGCATTCAGTTTGCAAGACCTGAACAGAGGTGTTAGAGATAGAAACTTGTGGAACTCCCTGACTCATAGTGACACCGTAATTTGGAAGTGACTCAGTAGTACCCAACAACAACGGCCAACACTTCTCTCCAAGTGACTAGACCACACACTACTCCTCACTGCCCATGCTTTTAGGGGATCACTCTGTGAGTCTGAAATTACAGAATAAATTTGAGGCTCTTTCCCTCATCACACCTGATGAGGAACACACAGAGGAACAACTGGTTCCACCTGATGATCTCTCTTTCATCACACTTGATGAGGTCCAGGAAGATAAACAACAGGAACAAACTGAGGTTCTCTCCCTTAATATGGTTGATGAGGTGCATGTAGATGAACAGATTGCAGGAGAGAGGCTCCTTGTACTAGGCGATTCAATAATTAGAAATACAGAGAAATGGATTTGTGATGCACATGATAACCGTATGGTGACTTGCCTGCCAGGTGCAAAAGTTGCAGACATCACAAGAAAACTAGATAGATTGTTAGAGAGAACTGGGAACGAGCCAGTTGTCATGGTACATGTTGGTACCAATGATGTTGGGAAGGCCAAGCGGTCTGTCCTGGAAGCCAAATTCAGGTTGTTAGGAAGAAGATTGAAGTCCCGGACTTCCAAGGTAGCATTTTCAGAAGTGCTGCCTGTCCCTCGCACAGGACCTACCAGGCAGGCAGAGCTCAGAAGCCTCAATGCGTGGATGAGGCGGTGGTGTCGAGAGGAGGGTTTCAGATTTGTCAGGAACTGGAGAACATTTTGGGACAAGCCAAATCTGTTCAGGAGGGATGGGTTGCATTTGAACCATGATGGGACCAGATTGCTGGCACTCAACCTCAAAAAGGCTGCAGAGCAGCTTTTAAACTGATAACTGGGGGAAAGCCGACAGGAGCTGGGCAGCATCCGGTTCGGGAAAGTGTGTACTTGAGTAGTGAGGAGGATGCAAAAATTACAGAGCAGAGCGAGGAGCTAGTCACTAGCATTCTAGCAGAAGGATGCAAGAGGCAGTCTAACAATGCAACTGGACACAAAAGACTGTGTCAGAAAAGCATATATAAATGCTTGTATACAAATGCTAGAAGCCTCCGGAACAAAATAGGGGAGCTGGAATACTTAGCAATAAATAAGAATATTGATATTATTGGTATCACTGAAACCTGGTGGACGGATGATAACCAATGGGATACAGTTATCCCAGGCTACAAACTGTACAGGAAGGATAGGAAGGGGCAAGTGGGAGGTGGTGTGGCCTTGTATGTCAAAGAAGTGATAAAATCGTATGAATTGGAATATCTAGGTGATTTGGAGTCACCATTAGAAGCTCTGTGGGTAAGAGTACCAGGCCACAAGGATGGTCTAACAGTAGGCATATACTATCGGCCTCCGACCCAAACTCTTGAGGGAGACTGGCAGTTGGAGAATGTTGTAAAGGAGGCATCCAAGAAGGGAAGCCTGGTTATAATGGGGGACTTCAATTACCCTCACATAGACTGGGTGAACTGTTGTTCAGCACATGATAAAGAGATAAAGTTCCTAGATATGCTAAATGATTGTTCCCTGGGACAGATGGTTGAAGACCCAACTAGAGGTACAAGAATCCTTGACTTGATCCTGAGTAATACTCAGGATCTGGTGCAAGATGTTAATGTGACTGATCCAATAGGGAACAGTGACCACAACTCAATTATGTTTAACTTGAACATAGACCGCAAGTCACTGATAAAATCTAACACAGAGACCTTAAATTTTCAAAAAGGAAATTTCCCAAAGTTGAGGAAACTAGTAAAAAAGAAGCTGAAAGGGAAAATCGAGAGAGTCCAAACACTCCAAGAGGCATGGAGGCTGTTTACAAAAACAATAACAGAGGCTCAATTGGAATGCATACCCAAAAGGAAAAAGGCCACTGCCAGGTCCAAGAGGACTCCAATGTGGCTTACAGAAGCTGTTCGGGAAGTGATCAAGAGCAAGAAAAGCTCATTTAGAAGATGGAAGGCTTGTCCGAATGAGGACAGCAGGCAGAAACATAAATTCTGGCAGAACAAATGCAAGGCAACAATCAGGAAAGCAAAGCAAGACTTTGAGGAGCGTATAGCTAAAAATACTCAGAGAAATAACAAAGACTTCTTTAAGTACATTAGAAGTAAGAACCCAACTAGGAAGGCCATTGGACCATTAGATGACAATGGAAGGCAAGGGGTTATTAAAGAGGAAACAGAGATTGCAGAGAGACTCAATGAATTCTTTGCTTCAGTATTCACTGAAGAAGACAGAGGCCACATGCCCAAAACAGAGCCTATCTTCGTAGGGAGGGAAACCGAAGAATTAAGCCAGATAGAAATAACCAGGGAGGAGGTCCTTGCATGTCTTGTTAAGCTAAACACTAACAAATCACCAGGACCAGATGGCATCCATCCACGAGTTCTCAGGGAACTTAAAGATGAAATTGCTGATCTCCTAGCCAAAATATATAATCTTTCCCTCAAATCAGGCTTTGTGCCTGATGACTGGAAGGTAGCGAATGTAACACCAATTTTCAAAAAAGGATCCAGGGGTGATCCAGGAAATTACCGACCTGTCAGTTTGACATGTGTCCCAGGTAAAATGATGGAAACCATCCTAAAAGATAGAATTAATAGGCACATAGAAGAGAAGGCGCTGCTAAAGAAGAGCCAACATGGTTTTTGCAAGGGCAAATCATGCCTCACTAATCTGTTGGAATTTTTTGAGAGTGTCAACAAGCATGTGGATAAGGGGGATCCAGTTGACATTGTTTATCTGGACTTTCAGAAGGCTTTTGACAAGGTCCCACACCAAAGGCTCTTGAATAAACTTACCAGTCATAGAATAAAGGGACAGGTCTTGTCCTGGATCAGCAACTGGCTAAGGGACAGGAAACAGAGGGTAGCACTAAATGGACACTTCTCCAAGTGGAGGGAAGTAAAGAGTGGGGTCCCCCAAGGTTCAGTACTGGGACCCCTGCTTTTCAACCTCTTCATAAATGATCTAGAGGTAGAAGTAAAAAGCAAGGTAGCCAAATTTGCTGACGACACTAAATTATACAGGGTAGTGAAAACTGTGAGAGATTGTGAGGAGCTTCAGAGGGATCTCTCGACACTGGGGGAGTGGGCAAAACAGTGGCAAATGAGTTTCAACATTAGTAAGTGCAGAGTGATGCATGTTGGGGCAAAGAACCCCAATTACATTTATAAACTGATGGGGTCTGAACTCTCTGCGACAAACCAGGAAAGGGACCTTGGTGTCCTGGTGGACAACTCAATGAAGGTGTCAACCCAGTGTGCCTCAGCAATGAAAAAAGCAAACTCAATGCTAGGGATCATTAGGAAGGGTATAGAAAATAAGTCAGCAAGTGTCATTTTGCCTCTTTATAAATCTATGGTGAGGCCCCATCTGGAATACTGTGTACAGTTCTGGTCGCCATACCTCCAGAAGGATATTATGGAGCTGGAAAAAGTGCAGAGGAGGGCAACCAGAATGATTAGGGGACTGGAACACCTTCCTTACCATCTGAGGCTGCAACGGTTGGGCCTCTTCACTCTTGAACGACGACGTCTAAGAGGTGACCTGATTGAAGTTTATAAAATCATGCACGGTGTGGACAAAGTAGATAAGGAAAAACTGTTTTCCCTATCGCATAACACTAGAACTAGGGGACACCCGATGAAACTTTTGGGTACTAGTTCTCAAACAAATAAGAGAAAGTATTTTTTCACCCAGAGGATTACTGGTCTATGGAACTCCCTGCCAGAAGAAGTGGTGACAGCTGTCAGTCTTGACAGCTTTAAGAAAGGATTAGACAAGTTCATGGAGGACAAGAGTATCAATGGCTATAATTATGGATACTTAAGGACAACCTCCGGGTTGGAGAGATAGGCAGGATATCTCTCAATATCATTTCCAGGGAATCCTAAGCAGGTGAAGGCATCTGCTTGGGAATACCTTGAAGGAAATGGTGAGCCACTGTGTGAGACAGAATGCTGGACTGGATGGGCTGTGGCCTGTTCCAGCAAGGCTGTTCTTATGTTCTTATGTTCTTATGACAGAAGAGCTGTAGTCCCACACACCTAAAGAGTAGTAGCTTGAGAAAGGCTACTCTAATCTCCATTACTGTAATATCATTTCTCAGAAGAAGAAACCTTTCATATTCCTCACACTGTGCACCACAATTTTACCAGACATCAAGCACACATTTTCAAACAGTGCTTCCCCACATTAAATTAAGGTTTTAATTTAAAACAGGGGTTCGCAATCTATGGCCTGTGGGCCAGCTCTGGCCCATGGTGCCATTTTATATGGCCCACTGCCCTCACTCCCACTGCTGCCGCCACCAGAAGTGCCAGAAACAGCCGTGTTTGCATTTATGGCTGTCGTAAATGCGCCCATGGCTGTCATAAATGCATTTACGACAGCTGCAGACATGTTTTATGGCAGCATGTATGGTGGGGAGAACCACCAATCCAGCCTGCTCAGCTGTCTGAGGGAGTGTGACCCAACCTGTGGCTTCAAAAGGTTGAGAACCCCTGATTTAAAACAAGCAGAGCCAAGAAAGTGGCTTCTTTTTGGCAGTCCAAAGTTTGATCTGGACATGAAAGAAGAAGAAAACTCACCTTCTCCTCCCCACCATCACCCCCCTCAGCATCTGGCATCCTGCCTTTGCATCTGCTTCTCAAACCCCACATCCAGACCAGGATTCACTCATTGCCCAGGCCTAGCCCAAATGGTACTGCTGACTCAGCACTACTCACTGTGTCAGCTGTAACCATCCTGAGAACCTCTCTTGCAACCATGACCAGAATCTCAGGACAGGAACAGTTAGGTTTCCTGCTCTTGTCTGCATTTCCCTTCCAGCTGGAACCAAGGCATGTTTCCCAACTCACAACAGCTGCCATAGGAAGGTTTTAGAGAACAGGAGGCTCTCAGGCAAGTTTCCGCAGCCCTTGCTGCAGTTTGTTATTAATGACATTTATTTGATATTTATTGGTTTAAGTTATGATACCAATTTGCTGATGTTGTATTTGGTCTGTGTATGCTGTTCTTGTATATTGTAAGCTGCCCAGAGTACTGTGTTTCACTAAATGGGGTGGGATAAAACGCCAATCAATCAATTTGGGGTGGGAGGGAAGCAAATAAGAATCTCATTCTTGCTCATAGCTAGCTAGCTAGCTAGCTAGATCTTTATTGTCATTGTCTCCTTGTGGGAACGAAATTTCTCGGTTGCTATATATCAACTCAAATTAAGACATACCCCATAATTTAAAACAATTGCAGAAACACTATTTAATACAGTACAATACAGTACAATATAAAAATTTAAAATAAGATAAGATGACTTCAGAGGACAGTGCCTGAGTGTGGAAGCATAAAAGGGCAGAGCCCATCTTCTCAGCCTATTGCTAAATGTGAAGGATCTCCTCAAAACTGGGTCTCCAGCTGTTGTAGAACCTCTTCAGCTCCCAGTATTTTGAGTGCTACAGTTTGGTAATATTGGGAACCCAAAGGTGTACAAGTGAACACAAGCCTACCTTTCTCCCTTCTGCTAAATTTCCTGGCGTAACTTCTTTTGAAGTTTACTTTCAATAGACCACTTTCTGAAGGGCTAGCCCAGTGATGGGCAGTCTTGGCCCTCCAGCTGTTCTTGAACTTCAATTCCCAGAAACCCTGACCAGCTGGTGTGTTGACTTGGGCTTCTGGGAATTGAAGTTCAAGAACAGCTGGAGGGCCAAGACTGCCCATCACTGGGCTAGCCCTACCATCCTTCCATGTCTGACTTTTTCTCACTGTCAATAAAACAGGATTGTTCTAGCCTCTCTGAGAGTCAGTATTGTGCAGTGGTAAGCATATTCAGCTGAGCTTTGGGAAATCTATCAGAGCCACTGTGTGATCTTGACCCTGCGATGCTATTTTACAGGCTTGTTGTAAGGATGAAATGGGAAGGAGAGCCAAGTATACTGTCCTGATCTCGCTGGAGGAAAATAAGAAGTAAAGATGTAATAACAAAATGACTGCATTTGAATTGCAAGATTCACCAGAATTTTAACTTCTTCTAGGCCCCTAATCTTGCCAATGACGTAGATCTGTATAGTCACAGCAGAAGCTAGTGACAGTATAAGGGCAAAAGAAATCTTGTACTGTTCTGGGACCTGATTAATGAGATTCATAAAGGGACCCCTGATTAATGAGATTCACACTTGGGACCCCTGGCTCACATGCCAAATGAGTCATCAGCTGAGACTCCTACCCATCCCTCTGGCTTCAGAATGAAGATGGGGTTCCAAGTTGTCCCTCCCTTTCATCCTTCTCTACTTCATAGCTCTTTTCTTCCTCTGGGCACTCAATAAAAAGAAAACAGCCAAAAGATGTTGTTGCGTATGTACATGAATAGACGAGGTATAAGACCTGCATCATCTGAGGAGTTCAATAGGAGGATAGCCTCTTAATCATTAACCCATTTCAAACAAAACACTTAATCAGGAGCATGCAATTTCTGGCAAAACATCTCAACCACCCAGGACTAGACGACATAATTAAGTGACGGTCCTACCATCTGACAGAAATCCCCTGACTGGGGAAGTTAAAATGCTGGTAAGAACTGCACTTTTTTTAAAAAAAAAGATTTAGGCCATAAATACAGACCCTGTGTAATGATTCTTTGCTTTTTGAATCATTCTACAGCAAGACATTTTTATACATTGGTCTTTGGCTGGCTGTATTATTTATTGGCTACTCCAGCCAGAAGATTCTAGCAGGGTAGTCAGGAAAAAATAACTTTTCTAAGCTCTGGGGAAATCAAGCCTAAGATGGATACAATGTATGAAATGTTTATGGTTCCTCATCTCGGACAAATAACATAGTTACATACACATGGACATTGCAATGATATGCTCATGTTGTCTCTACCACTCCAGGGTCTTCCAGTTATTTAATGAAATATAAGAAGAAAGAGATGCCCAGTGTGGTGTAGTGGATCAGGTGATAGCCTAGGACATAGGAGACCTAAACTTGAATCCCTCCTAAGTCATGGAAACTCATGTGGGAAGGGAAGACAAAGATAAAGCCATTCCTTAAATATCTCACTTACTGTGAAAGTCCTTGAAGGGGTCACTATAAGTTGGCACATAACAACAAGAAGAGAAGGATGCCTTGAAATGTCTGCCCAAATTCAGCAGTGGGGCCGGATTTTGGAAAACTTGTGTTTTTGAAGGGCAATTCCTACAATCTATTGATTTGCAATAAAAAGCAGAGGGGAAAATGTAAGGTTTTGCTGCAGTGACAAAATTGCCTGTAAGATATGGGGCTTCAGTGGTGAGCTCCCAAAAAAATTACTACCACCCTGTGGTCGTGGCCTACTTTGTGGCCATGTCCTACTCTGTGGGTGTGGCCTACTCTGTGGGCATGGCCATGTGACTGGGTGGGGGATCTAGTCATGCCTGCCCAGTGGTGGGATTCAAATGTTTTTACTACCTACTCTGTGGGCGTGGTATGGTGGGCGTGGCCAGGGGGAATTTAAACACCTGAAAAGCTCTGAGACTCACAAACAGCCACATTCTCTCAGCCTGTCCTGAACTCTCTCCCAGAGATTTTGTGGAAATAAAAATGAGGAATAAGGTAGCCATGTAAGCTACTTTGGACTCATTCGAAGAAGGCAAGATATAACTATAAGGGAGAAATTAATGGATGAATGAATGCTCTACTACTCTGATGCTTTGGTATAAAGATGGGAAGGTAAAGGCCACTCTTGCTCGAAAGCCAGTTGTATCTGACTCTAGGGTTCAGCACTCATCTCTGTTTATAGCCAAAGAGCCAGCACTGTCTGCAGACGTTTCCGTGGACATGTGGCAGCCATGCCTAGACACCAGAGTGCATAGAATGCTGTTTACCTTCCCACCAAAGTGGTCCCTATTTATCTATTTGCAATGTCTTGCTTTCAGACGGATAGGTTGGCAGGAGCTGGGACAGAAACAGGTGCTCATTCCGTCATGCAGTACTCAGGTATCAAACTGCTGACCTGACACCTTCCAGTCAGCATCTTAACCATTTGAGCCACTGCAAAGCGTTGTCTTATCCCTCACCTCAGGCAACGAAATGTCTCCGGCCAGCTCAGAATGCAGGGGGGGGGGGAAGTATGCCCAAGCCAAAATGGGAGGCCCACAGGTTCCATGCACATACTGTCACCAAGCAAGAGGGCCTGTGGGTTGGGCTCTGGAAAAAGATAAAGTCAACAAATCCACCTGCCTCTTCAGTCTCATTTCTTCCTCAGGCTGCCAACCTGAGGTGAAATAACCCAAATTTTGGGGAGCAAGAAATTCGACACAAAGAACACCTTAGAGCAGCCCTTGACAGCCTAAAACACAACAAATAGTACAGGAGTTTTTTTAAAAAAAGGTTGCCACCAATGACTTACCCTATATGGTTGGTCCTCAGAGAGATCTCCAGCTCCCTCAGCACTTTGGTAGATTCCTGTACCCTCCGACGGAACTTCTGCAAGCATACAGAGCACATATTGTTGATAGAGGTACAATCTAGGGTTGGGCTGACTTATCAACTAAAATGCACCAGAACTTTTTAAGGAATGTCTTATTACCCATTTCCCCCTCACATCCCCCCCTTTCCCCCTAACTTTTTAACAGGAGTCCCCAACCTGCAATCCCTGAGTGGCCCTCTCACCTGCTTGTATACTGCTATCAACCTCAAGACATTTTCACTCAGACCCACACTGTTCTTCCTGCCTCAAGCAGCAGCATCTGCTGTTTTTCCTGCTCCTTTCTTTTCGGGGTGGGGGGGGGGAGCAACCTTGCTGCTTCTGTTCTCTGTGGTTCCTTCTGTCAGCCTCCTCTCAGTCTTACCCTCCATACTAGCCTTTGGGCCATCCTGAGTGCTTTGCTAGCCAGCAGAGCTCAGGTACTCATAGCTCTTTAACATTTCTCCATTGACCTCTGAATGTTTAGTTTTCATCTAAATGTCTGGCTGGACATCCCACTACGGTAATGGAGTAGACCGTACAGCCAGCAACTCAACATTGAGTGTTGGGCAGCGGTAAATAACCTGACTCCCTAAAGGGTCCAATGACTACGGGCAGATGAGCCCCTTTAGGTGGGGTGATGGTCCCCTCAGTGGAGGACATGCTACTAGAAACCATTATATTGGGCAAAATGGCAAAATGAGCAGAAGAGGAACTCTGATTCCCAATGGTCATGGAGATGGAAGAGGCCATGCCAGGTGGACTGGCTGTGAAGACGCACCATGTCCATATCCTCAAGGCTGTGGCAGTCCATTGCAGCCCCAGTGTTAAATCCTGCATGTCTCATTTCACATGTGCCACAGGAGATGGCTCCATGATCGTAGTGTGTGGGTCACTTCATGGCAAACTGGGATGCACCTTGAACAAATTTACACCATTGGCCTTTTTCCTGCTTCAGGAAAAAATGCATTCTCGGATACGAGTTGCAGCCGACAATGAGGATCTAAATCGGTAGGTTATTCATTTTATTACATTTTGATCGAAGATGTGGGCCTCTTTAGGCACTGGACAACTCTAATGCAGCCCCCATGTCTCAGGAGGTTGAGAATCACTGCTTTATAGGATTGCTACTACTCAGGACTACTGGCCCTACTTGTGAGTAAAGGTAAAGGTTTCCCTTTCTCTAAAGCCAGTCATATCCAACTCTAGGGTTCAGTGATCATCTCTGTTTCAAAGCCAAAGAACCAGCACTGTCTGCTTCTGAGTAGAGTAAGACAATTTCTGAGTAGAGTAGGACAATTACCCCAGGTGGCCAGTTACAGAGGGTCATCAACAGCAGTTCTTTATCCATTCTTTTGAGCAAATTGGCTTCCCCTCCTTATGAGAAGACATTGCTGTATGGGACACACAGCTTGATCTAGACCAGTGATTCCCAACGTGGGGCACACAACCAGTGATGTGCTGCTCCAGGTTCCCACCTGATCCCGGGAACCGGTAGCAGAAATTCCCCCAGGCCATGCCCACTTGGTTGGCCATGCCCACCTCCATAGCCCAGCCCATTGTGTGTGGGCCAAGTGGGTGTGGCCCACAGAGTTAGCCACACCCACAAAGTTAGCCACGCCCAGGGTGGGGGTAGTGATTTTTTTGCAGCTCATCACTGCACATGACTTACAGGGGGACTTCAATTCTCAGTAGCCTAAGTCAGTATATTGGCTGATCAGTACTTTGGGGAATTGACTTAGACTTCTGGGAATTTAAGTCCAAAAACTAAAAGTTGGGAAACACTGGTCTAAACCCTACCACTTAACTGGGCAGCCAGCTAACTCAGAAGAGCTAATCTCTCACCAACCATCCACAGAAAGCATTAGTTTGCAGAAGGGGCAGCTGCTGTCTGCTTCCCATGGAGCCACCTCTCCAACTCCACCATCCATGAGTTTTTCTATAAACAGAAATTTATTACCCCAAGGGCCTTACCTTGCGGGTGACTCCAGGGTCAAGGAAGCTCTTCAGTTTCTGGATGTACGTGTGAGGGGGGTTCTTCACCTGAAATCTTTCCTATTTCATATTGGGAAGAAAAAAGAATGAAGGGAGAAGAAAGGGGGTGGAGAGAATGCTTTTGAAATGAAGAAGTCTTTGAAATCATGATGAACTTAGTCTGGCCTAGGTCACTACAGTTTAAAGAATCCCACTGATGATTTATTTATCCAGAAACACACTCACTCTCTCTCTGTATGTGAACTCTTGCACTATATGTCTCCCTGCTGGTTAGTCCTTTCTTGTAATCTGAACACCAGATGCTCCTTTATAACTGTGTCTCTAAGAAGCTTGGAAAGAAAGCATTTCCTAACCTCTGCTTCACCCAGGTATATTCTGATCTGCTGCTTCGTGACTCTTTCTCCTACTCCAATGCTAGAAAGGTCGGTGCCTTTAAATATAAAACTGCTACCTTAGGCACTCCTATTTAGAAGTCACTCAAAGAGACTCCTATAAGCAATTAACATCAACTCAGCCTATTAATTATACCTACAAAAAGCCTTCATTTATGACTTTCCAGATATTGTTGGACTACAGTCCCCATCAGCCCTATGTAGGCAATGGTAGGAGTTGATGAATGCCATAGTCCAATCACATCAGACACAGAGCTTGGGGGAAAATGTTTAGACTGCAACTCCCATCATCCTCCACTGCGGCCATTTAACAATTACGTGATCCTCGAGGGGGGAGGGGATCTACCATCTGAATTATGGGAAATTACATTGGGGCGGCGGGGGGGGGGTCAGGTCAAAGATTATGTAATCCATTTGGAGCTGTTGTGGTTTCAAAACATGGTGCTTTTTAAGTTTAAAAATTATCTCTGGGAATTTTGATCCAATTTGAGATTATCGAATCCTCACCGATACGTTCTGCATTAGGCACCAATAGTGAAAAACTCTAAAAATTAGAGTTTTGATACAAAAGCTCTGGATTACGTAATTTTAAAGGGAGGGGGGATCGAAGCAAAAATTACGGTCAGATTACATGGGGGGAGGGGGTCAATTTCCCCCAAAAAATGGATCACATAATTGTTGAATGGTCCACTGAGAACTGTAGCTAAAATAATAACTTTCCCAATCTATGATATGAACAACCCCACATTTGCCACCTCTGCTTTAAGACAAGAATTCTTTAGGTATGGAGTAGGCTTTTTCAATAATGTTAAGAAACCATCAGGCCTTGAAAAGATTTGACATACAACTTCAATTGTCAACCCCCACTGGTAAGGAATTATGGGAATTGTAATCAAAATGTCTAGAAGACCAAGTGTCCATCTATGCTACCTCGAGGTGTGGATGCTTGCACAGTAATGCCAGATCCCTTTCAAACGTCTTCTTCGATTTATACCTACTCTGCTGCACCAATATTGGCACCTTCTGGAAAAATCAGCAGAACTCTGACTGCCATGAAGACCACAGTCTTGATGAGGAAACCAGAATCCTTCAGGAATTTTGTTTGGTTTTTTCAAAACTGCGCCTCTACAATTCAAGCAAAAGAGCCTTCTCCACAGATGGTCTGTAACAGACCCACATGGGTCAGGTGCTGACGTTTTTCCTGTGCATCGTGTGGCTAAAAGAGATAGCTTTCCCATAATGCCTAAGAATTCAGCAGCCAAGTATAAACAATATATTGTGATAAGGAGATGTGGCCTGTTTTTTTTTTAAAAGGAAGTCAAAGAACTACAGATCAAGGGGACATTATGTTGTTTCTGGCAGGGACCTTTCCTCCGTCATAGGCCATGAATACGCTTTATAGCTTTCATGCCAGAGAAAGTCTGTCCTTTTGCTATTCGTTCCTCACCTGGTCACAGATGAGGTCCCATTTCTTCTCATTGTCATATTGCCGCAGGAGACGGGCCTTGTCAGGAGGGAGGTTCATGGAGCTCTGAGGAGAAAAACCAGAGGAACAATTAGTGGGGTTGGAATATCCCAAAATGTTTTCTGCATTTGGACAGAGCTCAGAAGAAGTTACTTTCTTGGACTGTGACTTTCTCAATCTGTGTCAGCTGTGCTAATAAAAGATTCAAGAAGCTACCATCAAAAAAAGCAAATTCAGTAAGGTCTTCCTCCTTGTGATAAAGAGCAGGAAGCAGGAGGGTCAAGGGACATATGGGTTGCAATTCATACATAGTCATGTGCTGACGGGGTGATGGCAAGCTTTCAAGACTGTTCTGGACAGCACAAGAATTTATATTGATTTGGCTATTTATACAGATTTGTCTAATGCCCAGAATTTGAGGCAAGCTATGAGAAACCTAGGCAGCATAATAAAAAGCAGAGACATCACCCTACTGACAAAAGTCCGCATAATCAAAGCAATGGTCTTTCCAGTAGTAATGTATGGCTGTAAGAGCTAGACCATAAGGAAGGCTGAGGCCAGAAGGATAGATGCATTTGAAATGTGGTGTCAGAGGAGACTCTTGTGAGTCCCCTGGACTGCAAGGAGATCAAATCAGTCAATTCCGAAGGAAATCCACCCTGACTGCTCATTGGAAGGACAAATACTGAAGCTGAAGCTCAAGTACTTTGGACACCAAATGAGAAGAGAGGACTCATTTGAGAAGACCTTAATGTTGGGAAAGATCAAAGGCAAAAGGGGAAGGGGGTGGCAGAGGATGAGGTGGCTAGATTGCACCATTGTGTGGGCTGTGGAGAATGGCAGAGGACAGAAGAGCCTGGCGTGCAGTGGTCCATGGGGTCGCAAAGGGTTGGACTCGACTGTGTGACTGAACAATAACAAAACAACAGAATTTGAATCAAGAACATACAACATCCAGAAATGAAAGACCTTCATGGAACTTCATATACAACATGAAGATGCATTTTACCGTCCTCTTTCAGCTGTATATGTGTGTGAAAGAGAGAGAGAGAAAGATGGACAGCTGCATCTGCTGGAGAACATCATGTAGCAAAATACAATTTTATATAACTATTCAGACAGGTTAGAAACAGGATGCCCATCCTCTTCAGAGATGTGGGGGGAAGTGCTATTTTTTACTGGTCAGAAGCTCTCCTGCCTGAGTGCTACAGTGAAGTAGAAGCTGGTATAAATTAAAGCCACTTCATTACTCCTTCCTCTTCCTCCTCCTCCACTTCTTCCTTGGAAATCGTGCATTACACAGCTGATGCCCTGAGGCTGATTCTTTCCATCTTAAGCCCTTAGTGCAGGGGTGCCCAAACTTTTCGGCCCATGGGCCTGACCATGCCCCCCAGACAGCTGATTGGGCCAGCCACGTGGTTCCTCCCACCAGAAGCGGAAGTAAAACGTGCATGCATGGAATGCATAAATGACCCGCAGCTGTTATAAATTCATTTACAACATCCATGAGTCATTTACGGCAGCGTTCTGCTCATGCACGATTGCATAACGCACCCATGCATGCGCATTTTATTTCCACTTCCAGGAGCAGTAAGGGCATTGGTGGCTGGATGAAATGGCTTTGGGGGCCAGATCCGGCCTGTGGGCCATAGTTTGGGCACCCCTGACTTAGTGGAAGCAGGAGGGGAGAAAAAGGAGTGGCAATGATGGCAGCCAAGCAGCAAGCCAGTAGAAGTTCCCCAACAGCAGAGAGGCTATCAAAAATAAAAAGGTGTATCATTCATTCTGTCCCATCTACTGCCAGGCCCAGTGTTAGCTTACCCATCTCTTTCAACAAGGCCCATTAAATATGCCCATCACAGGCCCCTCAGCTAGTAAACCTTTGGGTGCTGCCATTCTAATTTCCAGTCTAAATCCCCTTATGTTGGAGCATTCTGGGTTCTTCATTAAGCAATCTTAAGCTAGAGCACAGCAGGACTCTCCCACATAGGTGTAAAGGCATCAGAAGACATTTAGCCGAGGGGCCCATCATATCTATAGCCAGCCCAAATGTCTGCTGCCAACTCTACTGTCTCTTGGTGCCTGACACGGAAAGAGTCTACACACACACACACACACACACACACACACACACACACACACACACTTACTTGGAAGGTAGCAGGGCAAAGCATTGCTGAGAACGAAAAGACAGAAGGACTGTGGTGTACAGCAGCATTCAATGCTGTGCAGTTACAGTATATGTTTCTAAAAAGTGTGCCCATTCACATCACTATAGGCCAGTGATGGTGGACCTTAGCATTCCAGGTGTTCTTGAACTTCAATTCCCAGAAGCCCTAATCAACAGGGAGTGCTGACTTGGGCTTCTGGTAATTAAAGTCCAAAACCACCTGGAGTGCCAAGGTTCACCATCACTGCCAGAGGCCCTTAGCCTCTTCTTACCACCTTACTGTTAGACAAGACATTAGTTCCCCCATTCCCTAAGCCATAGGACAGGTTGGAGACTTAGGGGAATTTTTCAGCCCAGGGGACACAAGTTAGACAAATTAGAATTAGTCCAGATACTGAAGACCAGAGAAATTTGGGCCTTTCCAGTTCCTTGCCTCTCTTAATGCTATAAGGTCTAGAAGTACTTTGTTGTTGTTCAGTCGCACAGTTGAGTCCGACCCTTTGTGACCCCATGGACCACAGCACGCCAGGCTCCTCTGTCATCTGCCATCCTCCGTAGTCCACCCAGTTCTACGCCCACTGTGTCAATGGTGTCATCTAGCCATCTCATCCTCTGCTGCCCCCTTCTCCTTTTGCCTTCAGTCTTTACCAGCATCAGGGCCTTCTCCAGTGAGTCCTCTCTTCTCATTTGGTGGCCAAAGGACTTGAGCTTCAGCTTCAGTATTTGTCCTTTCAAGGATTGATTGATTTGATCTCCATGCAGTCCAGGGGACTCTCAAGAGTCACCTCCAGCACCACAGTTCAAAGGCATCTATTTTTCTGCGCTCAGCCTTCCTTATGGTCCAGCTCTCAAAGCTATACATTACTACTGGGAATACCATTGCTTTAACTATGGGGACTTTTGTTGGCAAGGTGATGTCTCTATTTTTCATTATGCTGTCTAGGTTTCTCATAGCTTGCCTCCCAAGAAGTAAGTGTCTTTTTATTTCATGGCTGCAGTCACCATCTGCAGTGATATTAGATCCCAAGAAGGTAAAGGTCTGTCACTGCTTCCATTACTTCCCCTTCTATTTTCCAGGGAGTGATGGGGCCAGATGCCATGATCTTGAATTTTTTGATGTTGAGTTTCAGGCCAGCTTTTGCACTCTCTTCTTTCACCCTCATCAAGAGGCTCTTTAGATCTTCTTCACTTTCTGCCATTAGAGTAGTGTCATCTGCATATCTCTGGTTGTTGATGTTTCTCCCAGCAATCTTAACTCCAGCTTGTGCTTCTTCCAGTCCTGCATTACACATGATTTACTCTGCATATAAATTAAATAAGCAGGGTGACAATATGCAGCCTTGCCTACTCCTTTTCCTATTCTAAACCAATCAATTACTCCAGCTCCTGTCCTAACTGTTGCTTCTTGACCCATATACAGATTTATCAGACGACAGATGAGGTGTTCTGGTACTCCCATCTCTTTAAGAACTTGCCACAGTTTATTGTGATCCACACAATCAAAGGCTTTGGTCAATGAAACAGTAGTAGACAGTTTTTCTGGTACTCCCTTGCTTTCTCCACGATCTTGGCAATTTGGTCTCTAGTTCCCCTGCAACTCCCAGCTAATCTAGGGTTTTATGGGCTCTCAATTTCATGAGAAAAGGTTCTGACACACTCAATAATGAAAAGCTGGCTGACAATGAGAAATTCAAAGGCAGGTGGGAGAAATCATTACGTGCACATGTAATGTCAAGGCTTTGTTTCACTTCTTTTTTGATGGGGTGGGAATTACCACATTCATCCCACTGTATTTACGCTATATTTTAAAAATAAATAGCATGCTACTTGTTTAAAAAACTAAAAAAGCATCAGAACATTCTTGCAGCAGCCCCTTTCTCAGCCAAGTAAGCCTACACTGGTAGGATTTCTTTTTAAAAAGAAGAAATAAATACATCTAAAAATAAAACCAAACATGACTCACTGCAATACTTGGTGAACATGTGACGACTAGCTAGGGAATGCTCTCATTCACCAGAACCACACGGTTCCAGAGCTTCAGGCTGAAAACTAGTACAGTACAAGCAGCAGCTTCTATGTATCTTAACCTATAAATCCAAGGGTTAACCGTTGGAACTGGCTATAGGTTGCTATGCCTCGCCCTACTTGCCTGCACTCACCCTTCATGCACACGGCCGATCTGGGTACGCAGGTCAACGAAGGATTGAAAAAACCGGCAGTGGGGCAACAGCCCCACAAACGCGAAGAAAGGGAAACAACTTCACTTCCCAACATTCCTTGCAGCGCGCCGCGCCAGAGCCAATCAGGCTGAGAGGCTCTCGCACGGGGCAGCGTTCGGAAACGCGCCACAGCCAATCAAAATAAAACCATTTTAAAAAAACGCAGCACAAACAGAAAGCACCAACCCATTACTACAAGCCCCAGCGTCCTGCGCGCCATGAGCACGCAGAACGCTGAGGAAAACGGCGCCCGAAAAATTAAAAAGAAAAACAACTCACCGCGTCACAGCCAAACACACACCAGCCGGCTTTCTATCCCTCACCCACGGCGCCTGAAGGACCCGACTGGAGTTTCCCCTTTAATATCAGTGGGTGGGGGTTGCGATCCCCCTCTCCGCTCCTACCCTACGGTTGGGAGGTTTGTGGGAACAAAAGGGGAATGTTTCCCAAACCCTTCTGGACTCAGGACATCAGGGAGAGGGGCTCGATTCCCACCGCCCTCCTTAAAAAAACTCCATTTTTTCTACTCTTTAAAAACGGAGTTGTTTTAAGGAGGGGGGGAGGGAATCGATCCACTGTGCCTGGTCTACTGGGTCCAGAAGAGTTGGGGGGACATTCCTCTTTTGTCCCCACAAACCTCCCAACCCCAGGGGAGCAAGCGGAGAGGGGGGTCGCAAGCCCCACCCACTGATATTAAAGGGGAAACCCTGATCTACTTTCACAACTACACACAAAAAAGCACCATAAAACAATAAAGCCCCCCTCCCCACCACCTAACCCACCCTTACTAACCCCCAACGACCATGCCCCCCTCCCCACCACCTAGCCCACCCTTCCTAACCCCCAACGACCATGCCCCCCTCCCCACCACCTAGCCCACCCTTCCTAACCCCCAACGACCATGCCCCCCTCCCCACCACCTAGCCCACCCTTCCTAACCCCCAATGACCATGCCCCCCTCCCCACCACCTAGCCCACCCTTCCTAACCCCCAACGACCATGCCCCCTCCCCACCACCTAGCCCACCCTTCCTAACCCCCAACGACCATGCCCCCCTCCCCACCACCTAGCCCACCCTTCCTAATCCCCAATGACCATGCCCCCCTCCCCACCACCTAGCCCACCCTTCCAAACCCCCAATGACCACGTACCGTCCCCACCACCAAACAAATAATTTTTAAAAAATTACTAAAAACACTCAAACACAGCCAAAAATACACAAAACCAAAAACACCAAAAACAATACAAAGTAAACAAAGACACAATCAAAAACAAACAGACAAAAAATACAAACACCAACCCCCTCCCCCCCTGCCCACACACACACACAAAATAAAGAAAACAAGCAAACTTACCAAAACACGTGCTACCTCCACCAGGACTGGAAAAGAAATGAATACAGAAAGACCCTACTTACCAGAAGAAGCTCCACCCAGAGGCCAGGAGAGAAACAAAAGTCAAAATACAATAACCCCTACCAGCACCACCTGCTGGCCACAATAGTAAAAACAATTCAAAAACACACAACAGCCCCAAACAAAACACAAATTCACAATTTGACACAAAAGGTCACACCAAAAAAAAAACAAGTAAAAAAAATTACACTAAACACACTTTCACACAAATCACAAATATATGTCAATAAAATACAATAGAAACTTTAAAAAATCCTGTGCTGAGTTATTATATCATACTTTCTTCTTTTATTAATCCTCAAAAAAACCCAAAAAAGCAGATCACAGTTAATAACAGCCAAGCCAAACAAATTTAACATAAATAAACATTTAAAAAATTAAAATTACAGCCTAAGCAATTTTTTTTAAAAAAAACAACACAATTTAACCTTCCAACACAATGTAACACTATTGCAAAAAAAAAAAAAATTGGCTCATTTTAAATTTAAAAACACGGGGGGAAAAGCCCGGCAACGCCGGGCAACCCTTGCTAGTCTCTAATAAAAGTCATGAAGGATTAAATGTAAAGTGCCCTCTTCCTTTAGGTGGACTACGTAGCAGGGCTTTTTATTTCATTTCTGCTTTGGGTATGAGGATAAAAGTTATTTTTTTTTAAAAAACTGCATAGGGCCAGAGAAAAGAATTCCCTGTATTTTCCAGCTTGTCTCCTATGTGCAGCCAGAGAGCTATTTCTTTTAACTACATTTCCCAGATTAGTTAGAACAGGGTATTCTGGAAGATGTACCCCCACCTCGACCCACAAAAAAGCGCAAAACAAAACTTCTGCGTAGCTGTTGCTATGCAACAGTCCAAAAAAAAAAAAGCCAGGAAGCTTCCAGTACATTGGTCTATGACCTCTCACAGAAACTGGTTGTTCTAGAACAGGGGTGAGCAAACTTGGCTCTCTAGGCATTCTTGGTCTTCAATTCCCAGAAGCCCAAGACGGTATACCTGCTGATCAGGGCTTCTGGGAATTGAAGTCCAAGAACATCTGGAGAGCCAAGTTTGCTGATCCCTGTTCTACAACAAGAGTTCATCAGCTATGCACCAAAAGTACATACCACATGTGCATATGTTTGACATACAGATGCATTTGGCCAAAGCTCTCATCCACCCCATGAACAAGAGTAAGAGGTTTAAAGGTTGTAATGTAATTATTTGGAGCACTTCTATGTCTGGTTGGACATCCCACTATGGTAATGGAGTAGACCGTACAGTGTTGGGCAGTGGTAAATAACCTGACTCCCTAAAGGGGCCAACGGCTATGGGCAGAAGAGCCCCTTTAGGTGGGGTGATGGTCCCCTCTGTGGAGGAAATGCCACTGGAAACCATCAGATTGGGCCCAATGACAAAATGAGCAGAGGGGAAATTCTGATTCCCAACAGACATGAAGACGGAAGAGGCCATGCCAGATGGACTGGCTGTGAAGGTGCACCTTGAGAATATCCTCAAGGCTGCAGCAGTCCATTGCAATCCTAGTGTCCAATCCTGCCTGTCTCATTTCATACGTGCTGCAGGAGATGGCTCCGCGATTATAGTGTGTGGGTCACTTCATGGCAAACTGGGATCCACCTTAAACAAATTCACACTAATGGCATTTTTTCCTGCTTCAGGGGGGGACAATGCATTCTCGAATACGGGTTGCAGCCGATGACGATCTGGAGCACTTAAGGCAAAATGACACAGTGAATTGGGTACGCAGCTGTAGAGGCAGAGTTTGGGAGTCTAATTTCCTGCAAAAAGAGGAGTCTGTGTAGCCTTGGACAGACTGCACAGACCCACAGCATCCCAAAAGAAAGGAGTAAAAAAAAAACATGCCTGAGTACCCCATATGTAGAAACCCATGGAAAGAATGGCCACAAGTTAGAATCAACTTGGTGGCACTGTTCTTATTTATTGCTAGATGTTCCTCACCCAAGTATATATCTGTTTATATCCATGTTCATATCTATGGTTAAAAATGAAAGAGCGCTTCAGACATGTTTTTCCCCAAATCTCAGAAGGACACAGTTCACCACTTTAGCCCTTAAATATACTGAATAGACTAGCCGCAAGAATGTTTAAGCATCACAAGAAAACATTTCAGCTTCCCCCTCTCTTGTATTCCCAGTCATGTGCTCTCAAGTCACTTTGGAGTTATGGCATCCTTATGACCTCACGACTTCCAAAAGGTCCTATCTTCAACAGCCCTGCTCAGGACTTGCATGATCATGGCTGTGGCAATCTTTTATAAAGGTCAATCCATCTCATATTTTTAGTCATCCTCTTTTCCTCCTGCCTTCAACTTCTCCTACCATTATTGTCTCTTTTCTCATGATGTGGCCAAAGAACAATAACAGTACTGCTGTGCCATTTGGGGAGCAATTGCAGTTTAAATAATAATTTCCTCAAGGAGCTGTGGCCATGAGTCTGTACCAAGAGACTGTCCCAGTTTAGTAGTCAACACTAAACTCTCTGGAAGATTGCTCAGTGCAACTGCCCGCATGGAGGGTAGATAAAGAAATGTCTCCAACTCAACAGCAAAATCAAACAAAAGAAGTTACGTCGTGTTATAATGAGTTTAACAAACACAGCTCATTGAAACCTGAAGCCTACATATTTGAGCAAGGAATATGCTCCTTTAAAAATGCTCCAAGCTCTGCTTTCTAACAGATGGTAGTGGTCTTTTCCTAAGAAAAAAAGATGCACACACAAATTTATTATGAGGCATTAGCCACACTTGTCCTTGGGTTGCTTTCTTCCGTGATATGACATACTAAAATGGGAATAGTCTGAGCCAGGGCTCACAAGAACTTCAGTTCAGTTCAGCCTGCGTTCAGTGCTAGAACCCAACAGTGGGATGTTCAGTCAAAATAAAGGAGATAAACTCTGAGCACACAGAAAGTTCCTTTCAATCACCTTTTTAAGTAGGATGCAGAGGAAAGGGTTCATAACCTATTTTTCCACAGGGTTCCAGTCACAGCACCCCTTGCTTTAAACCAGAAGTTCTCAACCTTTTTAAACCGAGGGCCAGGTCATGCTCCCTCAGACAGCTTTGAGGGCCGGATGGCCATTTTGCCCTTCTTCCACATGGCACTTCCTGGTGTGGTGGAGGTGGTGATGGGCTACATGAAATGGTGCTGCATCTGGCCCATAGGCCATAGGTTGAGAATCCCTGCTTTAAACACTGATCCATACACAGAAACATACAAATACACATATTTGTACATTTACAAGCATGTGCACACACATGGGACTGCCACATAGAGAATCCTTTTTCCCATTCAGGAAAACACACCAACACCAACACACACCCCTCTGCTCCATCTACTCACACACCCATGTGCTCTTCGAATATGGTCCCATGAATTCCCAATGCTATGTTTTCTTCTACCACACACAGCCACTGCTTTGAACCACTCCTGCACACACATTTATCCCTCTCTGCTTTTCCATCATCCATCCTTTCCATCATCCCGCTCTGCAGCCACCGTCACATGCCCAGAACTGATTCATAGAAGGCCAGCTCCACTCACAAAAGGCAGGCTACCTGCCAGATTAAGAAGTCCGCAGACTTCGACATAGTTGCTCTCTGACTCCTTGGAAATGTAAGGCGGGCGAGAGTCCCAACAAAGTCACTTTTGTTCTAGTAAAGAAGTAATTGGAACTAATGAGAGCAGCCACGAGAAGGCAAAGTGCCCACACTGCATTCCTCCAAACTGCTCCCAACAGAGCCCTGGCTAGATTTGCAGCTGCCAACAATATCAACCTCCTTCCTGACCTCTCCCCGTATTGGTAGCATTGTAGGCAGCTTAATCTGACGCAAGGGTTTCATCATCAAACAGTCAAAGGATCAAGAGCCCCCTTTGCCAGACAGAAAATGCCATGGGCTGCCTAGATTTATAAACTAATTTGACTGCACCAGCAAAGCCCAGTCTGTAGACTGGTGAAATTCACAGTGGCATTTAAATAGTTTCTCCAGATCTTGTCAGTTTCCTATCACAAAGAAAGGTGAAGATAAAGGTCGCCCTCGCTCAAAAGCCAATCATATCCAACTCTAAGGTTCAGTGTTCATCTCCATTGACACACAAAGAAGCAGCGCTGTCTGAAACTGCAGATGGTTCCTTGCTCATGTGACATGCATGACTAGACACCAGAGCGCACAGAACACTGCGACCTTCCCACTGAAGAGGTGCCTACAGTAGAACCCTGTATAACGAAAAAGCTTCGTTCCATGGAGTGCTTCGTTATACGATTTTTTTCGTTATGAGAATCACTATTGGTGATAACCCGCGGAACGAAAAATATTTCTCCAGATCTTTTTCGTTACACGGGGTATACCCCTTATAACGGGGGAAGTTCGTAAGGCGAGGTATACCCCGTATAACGAAAACATTTCATTATGCAGGGTATTGCCAATAGTTCAAAAATGCTTCGTTATACTAATTTTTCGTTATATGAACCATTTGTTATGCGGGGTACCACTGTACAGTATTTTCTTGCTTTCGAACAGCTAAGTTGGCAGGAGCTTGGACAGGCGACAGGTTCACTCCATTGTACAGCACTTGGGTTCTCGAACTGCTGATCTGCCAACCTTCCAGTCATCAAGTTCAGTGTCTTAACCACTAAGCCACCACAGTCCCTAGTATCACGAAATACACAGTGGCAAAACTGATATTTGTGTGTGTGTGTGTGTGAATTGAGCTACTCATGGTTATAGCCTGGACTTGGGATGCAGGACATGAAATCACAGTACTCTGAAATCCTAAGCGCACGCAAGAAAGGAGGACACCCACCCACACATACACGTGATTCAGTTTCCCCCAGGGGAATCCTTTCTCAGCATTCCTCTGCAATGGATTCTCCTATCCACACTTGCAAAAAGACTGAACCATAGCTTAGAAATATTACTGGTGGTGATGGTGACTTACACAGAAGTATGGCGCCAAATAGATAAAGAACAAGAACGCTTTAAGACCATCAAGCAAAGAAAGTTCCATATCATAAAATATAGAATACCCCAACTCGCTCTGCAAGGAAAGATCTCTGGGAAAAGAGGCCCTGGACATAGATGGACTTCATGGCTGAAGAACCTGAGAGACTGGTGTGGCATGCCCTTGAGAGAACTGTTCCAAGGAGTTAAGAACAGGAAGACTAGCGCCATGATGATAGCCAATATTCAAAATGGATATGGCACCTGAAAAAGAAGAAGATGGTGGGATTCCATAGGTTCTTCTCTTTAATTACTAAACACATTTTCTTCAGTAAGAAACAAGTTATAAGAAGCTGTGGGAGACATAGGAGGATTACAATCCTTTTATGATGTTGTGTAGAACTCCTGCAAAATTGTGGGGAGGAACCATACCTGTCAAGTATCCCGTATTGGCCAGGATTTCACGTATTTTGGTGCTCGTTCCTCCCCTTTCCCACCGCCGTCCTGTATTTTGAATGGTGGGAAAAGTGGTTACTGCGCATGCACACATCACAAACGTGTTCTGCGCATGGACAAATGAGTTCTGTGCATGTGCAAACGGGTTCTGCACCCCCACGTGCACGCACTCACCAGCACGTGCACAGTAATTTCCCGTATTTTTGGGAGCCACACTTGACGGGTATGGGAGGAACAAGTCTTACCTGAAAGCATTTTTGTTGTCTATCATTCTGGGGAAAGCATGCAAAAGCACGGGAATGACTGGCAAACATTTGAGTATTTAATCACAAAAAAAGCATGATTTATACATATTAGAATACTGTACTTGCCCTTTGTTTTTTGCAGGTTCCCATTAACTTATAATGCTTTTCTTTCTATCCCCTGCAGTAAATCCTTAGGTCCCCTCACTAGAGAGAAGGGCTGCAAACTGGCTTTGAGTACAAGATTCAGTCAAGTGGTGGAGCCAAGCTGTAGAAATGTTGTTGACTTACTTTATTGGAATGTTGATGATTAAGATGTGGTTGCAATTCTGTTACATATTTTAAATCCACAACAAAACCTGTTGATGTCACATGAAAAAATCTCAAATGAGCACTAATATGCTTGTTTAAAAGGGCAGAAAGATAGAAAAGACAATTTTAGAAGAAATCAACCCTGACTGCTCTTTGGAAGGTCAAATAGTAAGGATGAGGCTGAAGTACTTTGGACATCAAATGAGAAGAGAGGACTCACTTGAGAAAGTTTTGATGCTGGGAAAGGTAGAGAGCAAAAGAAGAAGGGGGTGGCCAAAGATGAGATGGCTAGATGGCATTGTAGACACAATGGGCACAGAGCTGGGTGGGTTGGGGAGGATGGTGGAGGACAGAGTTGCCTGGAAAACAATGATTCATAGGGTCACAATGGGTCGGAATCGACTGTGCGACTGAACAACAAAATTATTTCTATGCATGTCTACTCAGAAATAAGCCTAGTTGAGCTCAATGGGAATTGCTCACAGGAGAGCAACCAAAAATACACAGGTAGTGCAAATAAAGCAGAAAGATACACTGGTGGCAATGGGTACAGAATTGGCAGGAGCTCGTCTGCCAAGACAGATGCTCCTTGCTGGCTATTTTCAAGTCTTTCAGCACAACAGCAACATCATAAGGTCCTGTGTAGAGCACATTGAATAGCAAGTGTTCTCCAGTGACCTCTGTTCAGTGGTGGGATTCAGCAGGTTTGCCCCAGTTCACCAGACCCGGTAGCAGAAATTCTGGCTGGCCCTGCCCATCCAAGTTTGGAAATAAGGCAGGGCTTTCCCCTAGCCACACCCACCATACCATGGCCACAGAGTAGGGAGTAAAAAAATTTTTGAATCCCACCACTGCCTCTGTCATTCACAACAGCTTCAGAATTGTCCCAAGAGACATTAACGGTTTTTTTTTGACCACATTGTTTTTTAATAACATGTAACATGCAACATGTAACATATAACCCTCCACCCACCAACACGCAACACTCAAAAATCTCACACACACACCCCGCCAGGTTAATTTTTGCCTGGCCGCTCCCATTTAGGGAATGGGGGGGAGGGGGAGGGAGAGCCTATTCCTTCTATTCTAAATTCCTTCTTTCACTATTCCCCATCTCCTTCTCTTATTTTTCCTCTATTTTAATTATTTTGGTCCCTATTCTATTCATATTCATATTCCTAAATTGTTAACACTTTCTTGCCTGTGCCTATTTATATTTATATATTATTTTTACTTTTTGGCTTTTGGCTTTATCTTTGCACCAGACAATTCTGCATCCTTTTCTTCTCTTATTTCCCCTCCACTTCCATAACCCAAATGTTTCTCCCTTTTTTTTCTCCCTTGAATGGTCTCTCCCCTTTGCTTGATACTCCTCTTTCCCCTTTGATCCTTCTGAACCTTCTCCATAGAGATTTTTTTACCAGTTTTCCCCAGTTTGGGTCTCCCATCTCTATAATTTTTAGTAATTCAAGTTGTCTCATTGCTCCCTTTGGGTCCTCTGCTCTAACCACCTTCCCATCATGAAATATCTTTAAGAAGATAGGGAAACTCCATTGATATCTTATATTGCAATTAAACAAAATTTCAGTTATCGGCTTCATCTGTCTTCTCCATTGAATAGTCTCATTACTTAAATCATGATATACTTGTACTTTTACTTCTCCTATCTTTAATGCAGAGTCACCATGCTTCCTTAAATAGTCCATTACTCGATCTTTTTTATAACCTGATACAAAAGTAATTATCATATCTCTGGGGTGTTGACCTCTCTTGAAACCAACCTTAAAAATTGCTTCGATCTCTTCTTCTTTAATTGAGCCAGAGTCCAAAGCAAAGGTTTGTAACCATTTAACCACTTCAATTTTTAAATTGTCTTTATCCATGTCGGAGAAAAACTTAATCCTGATGTTTTTCTTTTTCAATTGATCCTGTAGCTTCACCAATTGCTTAAACCTTTTGTCCATAGTATTTTCATGCCTTACTGCAATCTCCACCAAGTCCTTAACCTCTGACTCCAAAGTATTGGTTCTCATGTTTAATCCAGAAATTGATTTTTCCAGAGATTGCACTTCCTTTCTGACCACCTCTTTAACAAACTGTTTAATTTCTTTTTTATCTTCATTAGATTTTGTAGTTATAAAGACTTTTAATTCCAACAGAGTCAGATCTCCACTCGGTTTTTCCTTAGAGGGTAGTCTTGCATCCATATTTTCAGATTCTTGTTTATTGGGCTGTCATCTGCACTGACAAGACGTCTATATACTTTATCAGATAGTCTCTTTTTTCCAGACTCTTCTCTTCATTTATTTTGATCCACCGCTGCAGTAACTCTTATAAAAAAAATAGTCTCTTGCTGTTGTCTCTCTTCAAGTACCTGATATTATTTGCTCAGCAACTTGCAGCTATCAATAGTCCACAAATATTTTTCCACCAGCTACTAAGAGACTGCAGTTTTATTTTAATTTACAACCACAAAGCTTTATCTTATCCCAAAAAGCACTCGGCTTCATGCCAGCTCTGTTGGCTCAGCCCAATATGGCGGTTCCTCCCTCTGAAATTAGGACGGCAACAAAAAGAAACAGCTTTAGTGGATAAACTGTAAAGTGTAAACTTTTCCAAAACAATCTTGTATGAAGCCTTTTCCTCCAAAATTGTATCAGAGGTAAAGAGGCGAAAAAGAAAGTCATCACAGCAACAAAAGGGAGATGAAAGGTCTATTGCTTTAAAAAGCCTTGCAGCCAAAGGCCTCTGCTTCTTAGCACTTTTCTCTTCAGTATTTTTCAACAGAAGATTTATCAGCAAATAGTTTTTCAACAGGACCTTCAACACCTCCCATGGTACCTTATCATCCAAAAGACTGCAGTAGCTATCTTTTGGCAAGTTCCATGGTACTTTTTACCCAAAAAGGACCTTTTTTTTTCTTTGTCTGGAGAAGGAGCCGACAGAAATCACTCCAACCAGCTACCTTAGGCTCCTTCCTTCTCCGACATTAGCGGTTTCAAAATCCCCATTAAACATTTGGTTCCAGGGTTTCAGTGGCTGGCCTCGTTTCCTCTTTCTTCCAGGTGGAGAGGTATCCATTGTAGTGCAATTTTCGGGCCAGTCTTTGGACATATGTAAGATGTTGCCAACAAGTTGCATCTGATGTTCATTCACAGTTCTTGACAAGTGTTCTGAGTCTGATCTTTGTAGTATCATGATACGAGACAGGGAGGATTCTTCTCAGGCAACACTGTAGAAAAACATTTAACCGCACCTGCTCCCACTTCCCCCATGGCCACGCCAGACCGGGGGAAGGAGCCGAGGTATGACAATGTTCTTAAAGAGTTTTCTCCTTGTGGAAATTCCTATGGCTGCTGTCGACCAAATTGGATGTATGCACTCAAACATGGCCAATGCCATTCCAATTTGGCAATTAATGCTTGTCTGTGCCTCCATCAGCAGAAATAGTACTGCCAAAATAGCTAAATTGTTGGAATTGCTCTATACCCTGGCCACAAATGGTTATAGATGTAGTATCCTGGACATTTCCAACCTTCATAAACTTGGTCTTTCCAATATTTATACATTATCTAAACTGGTGGTCATTTCATGCAGGCATACCTTTGTTTCAGCAAGCAATGTAATGTCATCTGTATAATTTAAATCTGTTAGATGAGCTGTTGCCCATGGAGTGCCTATGTTAAGGTTATCCACTGCTCTATGCAGTGGCTCAAGTGGCTAAGACTCTGACTGGGAGGCGGAAGGTCAGCAGCTCAATTCCCGAGTACAGCAGGACAGAATGACCTCCTGTCTTTGTCCCAGCTCCTGCCAACCTAGCAGTTCGAAAGCAAGAAATTGCAAGTAGATAAATAGGGACCACTTCGGTGGGAAAGGTAAACAACGTTCCGTGCGCTCCGGTGTCTAGTCATGCCTGCCACATGACCACAGAAAAGTCTGCAGAAGCAGACAGCACTGGCTCTTTGGCTTTGAAACAGAGATGCACACTGCACCCTAGAGTCGGATACAACTAGCTTTCAAGCAAGGGAAACTTTTATGCATAACAAAGTACATGGAAAGGAGAAAAAAGAATGTCAACAGTATACATCCATCTTACTCCTGTATTGATGTTGAAGAAGTCTGTGTTGTCAGATTCCATTTGTACGCAGCAGCTAAAGTTAACATATAATCTTGAAGATGTTGATAAAGTCTTGAGGAATAGCATAGGTCTTTACAACATGCCATAGTGATTCTTGATGAATCAAGTCAAGCCCTTTTTGAAATCAATAAAATTTATTACTATCGGCTTTCGGAATTCTATGCTCTGTTTGATGATGCTTCTTAATCTCAATACCTAGTGTTTACAAGATACCTAGTGTTGCACAACTTCGTGTGAACTGCCAGTAGCACCCGCTCCTGGACCAGGACTCCTTGCTCATGGTCACGCATGCTCTGGTCACCTCTAGACTACTAGACTACTGTAATGCACTCTACATGGGGCTGCCCTTGATGACCATTCAGAGGCTGCAACTGGTCCAGAATGCGGCTACTCGGGTGGTGATGGGGTGCAGGCACTATGCCCACGCCTCACCACTGCTCTGAGAGCTGCACTGGTTACCGGTATGCCTCCAGATGCAATTCAAGGTGCTGATAATGACCTTTAAAGCCCTACATGGTAGTGGGCCAGGATATCTAAGAGACTGTGTCACCCCAAGAACATCTGTGCATCCAACCAGAGCAGACCAGAGGGGCTCTCTAATTGTACCTCTGCTAAAGGGCCTTCTCTGTGTCCGCACTGGCCCTATGGAACCTCCTGCCAACAGAGTTATGGCTGCAGACGGAATTGCTGCCCTTTAGGAAAGAACTGAAAACCTGGCTGGCAGGGCAGGTGTGCGGCACCAATAGAGGGGTGACCCCCACCTGCTGGCTTATATAATTGAGATTTCTCTCTCTCTCTCTTAATAGATGGGGTGAGTAGGTAAATTATTTAGAATTTTTAATGGGGTTCTAAAGGGCTTTTAATTAGTTTGATGTTGCTTTTAATTGTTTGGTAGCCACCCAGAGTTGTTACCGAGTTGAGCGGCAATAGAAATTTGAAGAATAAAATAAATAAATAAATAAATAAGTAGGTAAATAGGTAAATAAATAAATAAATAAATGCTATGTGTTCTTCATGCAGGTATGCATCTACTTGATGCTGCAATCTTTTGAGTAACACAAGGCATAACATATTTCCAAGGACTGATAGTAGCATTATGTCTCTCCAGTTGATCAGCAAGGTTCTTTGGTAGTTTAATAATTACTCCTCACCTCCAATCTTCTGGTACTCATTCCTATTGCTAGCAGTTGTTTAATAAGTTAGTAAATTCTTGTACCAATCTTGCCATGCTTGCTGTAAGACAAGTAAACCTTAGGGTGGGTATAATCCGTTTTTGATAGAGTTACATTCCCTTTGAAGGACTGGTTTCACAACTTGGGGTTAATAAGAACATAAGAACAGCCTTGCGGGAACAGGCCACAGCCCATCCAGTCCAGCATTCTGTCTCACACAGTGGCTCACCATTTGCTTCAGGGTATTCTCAAGCAGATGCCTTCACCTGCTTAGGATTACCTGGAAATGGCATTGAGAGATATCCTGCCTATCTCTCCAACCCGGAGGTTGGTATCCATAATTATAGCCATTTACACCCTTGTCCTCCATAAACTTGTCTAATCCTTTCTTAAAGCTGTCAAGACTGACAGCTGTCACCACTTCTTCTGGCAGGGAGTTCCATAGACCAGTGATCCTCTGGGTGAAAAAGTACTTTCTCTTATTTGTTTGAGAACTAGTATCCAAAAGTTTCATGGAGTGCTCCCTAGTTCTAGTGTTGTGCGATAGGGAAAACAGTTTTTCCTTATCTACTTTGTCCACACCGTGCATAATTTTATGAACTTCAATCAGGTCACCTCTTAGACGCCGTCATTCAAGAGTGAAGTTGCCCAACCGTTGCAGCCTCAGATGGTAAGGAAGGTGTTCCAGTCCCCTAATCATTCTGGTTGCCCTCCTCTGCACTTTTTCCAGCTCCATAATATCCTTCTGGAGGTATGGCAACCAGAACTGTACACAGTATTCCAGATGGAGCCTCACCATAGATTTATAAAGAGGCAAAATGACACTTGCTGACTTATTATCTATACCCTTCCTAATGATCCCTAACATTGAGTTTGCCTTTTTCACTGCTGAGGCACACTGGGTTGACACCTTCATTGAGCTGTCCACCAGGACACCAAGGTCCCTTTCCTGGTTTGTCACAGAGAGTTCAGATCCCATCAGTTTATAAATGTAATTGGTTTTTTTTTTTGCCCCAATGTGCATCACTCTACACTTACTAGTGTTGAAGCTCATTTACCACTGTTTTGCCCACTCCCCCAGTGCCAAGAGATCCCTCTGAGCTCCTCATAATCTCTCACAGTTTTCACTACCCTATATAATTAAGTGTCGTCAGCAAATTTGGCTACCTTGCTATTTACTCCTACTTCTAGATCATTTATGAAGAGGTTGAAAAGCAGGGGTCCCAGTACTGAACCTTGGGGGACCCCACTCTTTACTTCCCTCCACTTGGAGAACTGTCCATTTAGTGCTACCCTCTGTTTCCTGTCCCTTAGCCAGTTGCTGATCCAGGACAAGACCTGTCCCTTTATTCCATGACTGGTAAGTTTATTCAAGAGCCTTTGGTGCAGGACCTTGTCAAAAGCCTTCTGAAAGTCCAGATAAACAATGTCAACTTATCCACATGCTTGTTGAGACTCTCAAAAAATTCCAACAGATTAGTGAGCCATGATTTGCCCTTGCAAAAGTCATGTTGGCTCTCCTTTAGCAGCACCTTCTCTTCTATGTGCCTATTAATTCTATCTTTTCTGATGGTTTCCATCACTTTACCTGGGACACATGTCAAACTGACAGGTCGGTAATTTCCTGGATCACCCCTGGATCCTTTTTTGAAAATTGGTGTTATATTCGCTACCTTCTAGTCATCATATATATGATGCTATACTGGCCATTTAAATGCTTCCTCTGCTCTGTAGATGAGCAGATGAGCTTTTACAGAGCAGAGGAAGCATTTAAATGGCCAATATCCTGAAGTGGCTATCTTCACAATATGGCAAATTGATTGTGGAAGAAGTCTGACCAAATAGGGTTGCTTGAGGGGTGTATGCCTTTTGGATGTGCTTAACAGACATCTCAGTTTCCTACGTGCTCACTGTTGTGCTTCAGGGTAATCTCATCTCCATGAAATATTGTTGCACCACAGAGATATATGTTTCCTGTTTAAACCAACATCCTGTGGTTCATCTGCCGCAGACAAGGAAAGGGCTAGTTGTCCATTTCCTGAATTCATAAGCTGAGCTGCTATTTGGTTCTCAGAAGAACAAGGCATTCTGGGTAAACATCCTGTCCCCTTTCCCCCTCATTATAGAACAATGTTTCCCAACCTTTGGTTTTTGGACTTTAATTCCCAGAAGCCTAAATCAATTCCCCAAAGCACTGATCAGCCAATGTACTGACTTAGGCTTCTGGGCAGTGAATGCCCCTAGAGGGGCATGGGCCCCACGTTGGAAACCACTGTTATAGAAGCATTGTATGAAAAGGATGTCAAAGGCAGGAACTGAAAGCACCTCGACATACTTTCCCCACATTCTCAATCAATTTACCATTTCAGTTCTTAAAGATAACTTGGGCAAATCAATTTGGGTTTCCTCGCTTTGGTTCAGGAGTGATAATCAGCTGTGAACTCTCACATAAAGAGTTCGTCTGGAATATGATACCAAGACCTGACAGCCTACATTTATTACCTTCCCATGTAACAGAAACATATCAAATGTTAAAATCCCCACACTCCCATCCTAAAGGTGAAAATATGGTTACCTTCGGACAGAAAAAATAAACTCCTTTCATAAAGACCCATGGCCAAAAATATGTTAATGGTGTCATACTACAAATTAGCCTCTTGTATCTCCTCCAAGGGACCTCAAACTGGCAAACATTTTTCTTTGGCAAAGTCCTGCCTGTGATATGATGATGCATTCCAGCCTTCCCTACCCAGCATCCCAATAGCATTGAAACTAGAAAACAACTGCCACAGACTGCACACTTGTGCTACTTGAGTGAAGGTAATTCTCAACTATGTAGATCAAGGGGACAAAATGATCTCAAGCAGTGTACCCAGCCATGTTTATCATACAGATCAAGAGCTCACAAGCTAAATACCCTGTCCAGCCCTCATGTTACAACCAGAATGGCATGATTTTGTAAGCTAAGTTTCACCAAAGATCAAGCTTCTGGGGAGTACCCTGTTAACGGCAATTTTGTGTTGCCAGCTAATTTTTATCACACTAGATCAGGCGAAAGGAACTGTATAATGAACTCACCCAAAGGTGCCTTTATTATGGCAGTTTCACGTCTGGCCTAGACACAGAAGAAGTAGTAAATCTGGCACTGTGTCTAATAACTCTCTCAAATATCCTGTCATCGTAGTTTTGTCAAAATATTTATCTAGGTAATAATCAGTTATTCTACAGGAATGCTCTGAGCAGTGTACTCATGGTTTGAGTAATACAGTCAAACCTCAAGATGCAAATTTATTTTGTTCCTCGAGGTTGTTCTTATCTTGAAAAATTTGTATCTCGAAACTTAATGAAAACACATTGCTTTACCAGAGGTGGCCACTAGAGGTCACCATATACTTTTTCATATCTTAAAAAAATCCTATCAAAAATTCGTATCTTGAATTTCACCCCTAGATTTCTATTCATATCGTGAGTTTTTTGTAAGTCAAACCATTCAAATGTCGAGGTTCCACTGTATTCTGATATTCCAGTGTGAAGTTCAAACAGACATGACATACAATGACAATATCCTTCTTAAAGGTAAAGGTCACCCTTGCTCAAAAGCCAGTCGTATCCAACTCTAGGGTTCAGTGCTCATCTCTGTTTCATAGCCGAAGAGCCAGCGGTATCTGCATTTGCAGACATTTTAGTGAACATGTGACAGACATGCCTGGACACCGAAGTGCATGGAACACTGTTTATCTTGCCACCAAAGTGGTCCCTATTTATCTACTTACAATCTCTTCCTTTCTAACTGCTAGGATGTTAGGAGCTGGGACAGAGATGGGCACTCATTCTGTCCTGCAGTACTCGGGTTTTGAATGGCTGACCTTCCGCCTCCCAGTCAGCGTCTTAACTACTTGAACCACTGCAGTTCTAGCACTGTGTGCTATTTGTGTCATTTCTTACAAAACAATCCCACTCCTACCAGGGAAGGCTGATTAGATAACATTTACTAATCAAAGCTGCTCTTTTGCGCAGTCAAAGAAACTCATGGAGTGTGGCAGGGTGGCCACAGACATGTCAGCAAAAAGAAAGACAGTTCTTCGTAGAGATCCTTCTACTCCCTAAAAGAGGATAAATGGCCACCGTAGCATCAAAGAGATAAGTGAGACAGAAAAGCAACTGAGAGGATTAAAACAGGTAGTGGAGTCCAGACAGAAATACATATTCCTTTCTGTTATGGCAGCATTCCTAGTGGCTTAGTGGGTAAGGCACTAGGCTTGGAGACCGGAAAGATGGGTTCGATTCCAGAGAGCTGCACAATAGGGAACATAAAAGGAGCCTTATTCAGGCGTCCCCTGCAAAAATCCTTTCAACCCAGAGTAATCTCTGACACGAAAACGAACAATGGCACAACCACTCTAACATGTGCCCAAGCAACGCAACTCCTCAAAACCACTCCTTGCGTGCCTCTGAGGTTGTGTGAATCACAGCCCCGAAGCAGTGTGGGTAACGTTCTTCTCAGCCGCCTCTACAGCCATCCAAAGTCACAGTTTTGGCAGAAGTTTTGGGCTGCTGAATCCTACTCTGCATTTAGTTTTCCCTCACAGAAGTTCAGATCCAGTCTTTTAATGTCACTGTGGCATGAACGGGAAATGGATGCCGGGCCAGAGTTCCTTCCCACTTCCTTCCCACAAAGAATCTGAGCTCTTGAGTTCGGCTATTGTTTTTAGAATCAGCAAAAAAAAAAAAAAAAGCAACCTAGTTTTCAAGCAAGTGTTGGTTGTTTGTTTTTAAAGTCCCCATTGAAAAGAAGAAGAAAAAGAAAAAAGTGTGGGCGAGAGGAAAAACAAAAACAGAACAGCAGATGGAGGAGTTTTTCCAGCACACTTTTGAAATGTGCGGAGGGAAGCAAGGAGAGGGGGGGGGGAGAAATACTACCCATTAACCAGGGACAGAAACTGCATTGTTACAAAACTATGTTGTCCATGAGGTAACAAGGAGACATTGGTGGATCAGCTGATATTCTGGGATATGAGACTGGTCCCCCCCCCCCTACTCCCAAGGAAGATATTATGGTGAATGTCTGTGTATTTTTAGTTGCATAAAATCAGTTATTTCCAAACCATGGACTCGCATTTGACACAGATGCCCAATGCCAAACAAAGAAAGAACAACTCTCAAACTAAAGACAATGATATTCTCGGATGTAATTTACTGAGCCCTGTTGAAGGAAGAGCAACATATGGGCAGATGAAAAGGGATCTATCTTGGCCTGGTCAAAAGACACATGTGCTGACACTTAATGAACTGGAACTGATCCTATTTGGGGGAGAGAGAGAGAGAGAGAGAGATACACCCTGTATTTGTAAGCAGTAGGCAAGCAGAGGGGTCAGAGAGAAACAGCTTCCCAGACAACCTCATGGAAAAGATACACATTGCTGTCTAGAAGGCAGAGCCAAAGTTCTGTTAATGGTGACGGACCCCTAGATTTGTCAACCTCTTTATCCAAAAGAGTCAGCATCTGCATTACATCTGCTACTTGATAAGAAAAGAAGAGAAGGCAAAACTATAGCTGGACTAAACTCTTTAAATCAGGCATGCCCAAACTACCTGCAAAGCTATTCCATCAGGCCCACAATGCCCTCGCCAATCCCAGAAGCGGGTACAGACACTTCTGCGCATGTGTGGACACACTTTCTGGTTAGGCGCGGACATGCTCACGAATGCACAGAAGCGTCCGTGCTGAAACAGAAGCTGAATACAGATGCTTTCACGCATGCGCAGAAGCATCCATGCTGAACCTGGAACTGAATGCAGATGCACATGCACAGAAGTGTCCACTTCCGGGGTGTGTGGTCAGGCGCCCAGGACAAAAGGTTTGGGCAACCCTGCTTTAAATCGACATGTTGGCTTCTTATACTGTACTTCTAATTAGTGCAATGAAGAAACAGATCAATATGTCTATAGGTACTGTAGACTAGGCTTGAGACACAGAAGCTGGACTGAAAGAAGGCAGTGATGGGCATCAGCAGGTTCACACCAGTACGCGCGTAGCGGTAGTAAAAATGGCTGGCCCCACCCTCCTCCCTGCCCCGCACCTCCTCCTCATAGAAGAGGCTTCGGAGGGGGCTGGCTCCATTTCCCCTTTCATCAAAGGCTTTCCCTAGGCTCCATTTCACCCCAAAGCACATCCCCAGCCACTCCGGAGTGGCTGAGGAGGCACTTTGGGGGTGAAACAGAGCCCTGGAAAAGCCTTGGACAAGGGGGATATGGCTTCAGAGGTTCGCTATAGAGTGATGAAAATAGAAGAGTCTTCTATTTTCATAGCTCTATAACGAAGAGCAGTCACATGGCCAAGAGGCCATGCCCACCCAGTCACATGGCCACGCCCATAGTGTGGTAGAATTTTTTGATGTCCACCACTGGAAGAAGGGCTGGGCAACCACATTAATACAGAGCTACAGCCAGAATGTGCTTGGCTTTGATAGAAATGTTTAAATTATAGTAGGAGTGGAAAACCTGTGGCCCTCCAGATGTTGAACTATTTTTCATATTATCAGTCATCCAGAGTAGAGGGATCAGAGGACAGGGAGCTGTCATTGCCCAGGGAACCTTAATGTGTAATATTTGTCAAGGAGGTGTGTCTTATGTGTCCCTCTGTGTCTTCAAGTCACCAAAAGGTTTAACTATGTGGATAATCTTACACATGCTGCTTTCAAAAGGTAGCACATCTCTTAACAGATGCATTAAACATATTATGATAGAAACTAACTTAAATCCAATCCTGCTAAAGATCTAGAAAATGTGTCTTTCATAGTGGTTAAGATGCTGAACTTGATGACTGGAAGGTCGGCAGGTCGGCAGGTCAGCAGTTCAAGACCCGAATGCTGCACGACAGGGTGAGCTCCCGTCTCTGTCCCAGCTTCTGCCAACCTAGCAGTTTGAAAGCAAGAAATTGCAAGTAGATAAATAGGTCCCACTTTGGTGGGAAGGTAAACAGTGTCCTGTGCACTCCAGTGCCAGCTACATGACCACGGAAATGTCTACAGATGCAGACAGTGCTGGCTCTTTGGTGAGCACTGAACCCTAGAGTGGGATATGACTGGCTTTCGAGTAAGGGCAACCTTTTTATATGAGAAGTAAGCAGGCATCTCCGAAATTTCAAGTAACCGGGAAAGATGTCCAACCAAATCAGTGTTTCTCCAAAATCCCTAGATACTGCTTTCCCTAGATACATACAAGTACCTCTTTCCAGTTTATTTTCTCAACAGTCTTGTAGAGGTGACTACACTTGCCACTTACTCCACAATTTATCTTAAATTGGGCACTGATAAATTTGAATTAAAATCCAGTGACTACATAACATAAAGCTCAACATGGGGAAGCCTGTTGTGCAATAATAATTTTTTAAAAACAGAATTGTCTTTTTTCTTTCAGCCAACAGGAATGGTTTAAATGTGTTGCAGTGGTTTTGATATCACTTTTGTCCACTTTGTGCCAATGTGATTCCTGATCTGAAGAAAAGGGACACTCACAGGACATCAGTTTCCCTCAACCAAATGCCTCTTGTCTGTAAACCTGTTCTTTAACAACAGTTTCAAATCACGGAATTTGCTAAGAGGACAATTAAAGAGCAGGCAAGTGGGAATTGCCAATTAGCACTTGTTAGCACCTTGTCAAGGTAGATTCTGCTGTCAGAACTCAGGGGCAAGCAAGCTTTCTGCCTCTGGTGACTCAAGCAAATCTGAATAACTACAGCAATTTAACCCTGAGGTCCGTGGGAACAAATCACAGTACAGTAGAACCCCATAAAGGTAAAGGTAAGGGTTTCCCTTGATCGAAAGCCAGTTGACTCTACGGTTCAGTGCTCATCTCCGTTTAGAAGCCAAAGAGCCAGCACTGTCTGCTTCTGCGGACATTTCTGTGGTCATGTGGTGGGCATGACTAGACACCAGAGTGCATGGAGCGCTGTTTACCTTCCCACTGAAGTGGTCCCTATTTATCTACTTGCAATTTCTTGCATTCAAACTGCTAGGTTGGCAGGAGCTGGGACAAAGTGTACCCCATCCTGCAGAACTCAGGAATCGAACTGCTGACCACTTCAGCCACTGCAGTCCACCCCATATATAATTTGTTCTACGTGGCATTTTGTTATACAATTTTTTCATTATACAGTACGATGCATGCATTGTACAATGAAAATCCCTATGGGAAAAATCGTACAATGAAAATCTCTATAGGAAAAATCATATAACGATATAAATAAATCATACAACGTATAATAAAATTTTTGTTATACGATGCAATGCATCTCTATGGGAAAAATTCTAAAACGAATTTTTTTTCCATAGAGATGCATTGCATCGTATAACTAATTTTTTGTTATACGGGGCACAATGGTTTTTTAAAATCCTCTTTGTTGTACAATTTTTTCACTGTATGATGCATTCATTATACGGGGTTCTACTGTACTTCAACCTCTATTTTCTTTTCTGTATATTCACACCCTGAGTTGGGTTCAGCTAAGAGACTGTAATTGCCCTGAGACAGTTCAGTCACCTTCACGCCTAAATAGGGGTTTGAACCTAGGTCTCCCTGATTCCAGACCTAATCATTACAACACTCTGGCTGCGTTTTCCTAGGATCATAGAATAACTGAGTTGGCAGAGGCCTTTTAGGCTAGAATCAACCCCTCCTGCTCAATGCAAGAGTCCGAATCAAAGCAAATATGACAGATGGCTGTCTAATTTTATCTTGAATGCTTCCAGTGTTGGAGCATTAACCACCTCTCAAGGCAGTTGGTTGCACTGTCGTACTACTTTTGATGATAGGTGCATGATAACATGTATACCACAGAACAATCATACTCCTCTGTACTCTGCAGTTGACATACATTTAAATCTCTGGCCTCCTCTGTCTATTCCCTGAATACAGATCTCGCACAGGTGACCATGGGTCGGGACACAAGCAGGCTGTACTATCTATGAAAACAGCTTCTCTTACTTTTGGCATAGTAGTGTCCAAGGGGAAAAAAATGTAGTAGTGTTTCATAGCAACGCTTCCCACACTTCCATTTGCACAGTGCCAAACGATTAGCAAACATGTTCTCATCAGTCAACTGCCTAGGCCAAAGTGTCCTTGCAAAGTATCAAGATTTGTGGTTGCTGGAGGCGAGAAGGAGAATGAACAGGAATTCCAGTGGTCATGAGAGCATGTCTTCAAAGCTCTGGGCCTCTCCTTCAGTCATTTCCGGACAAGAAGGATATCTCTGGAAATGTGTGCTGTTTCCAGAATAGGCCCCCTGCCCCGTTTCAGAATTTGTCATAAAATCTGGAATATACATTTATTATATATACTGTGTATATACCTGTATATACAGGTGAAACTCAGGAAATTAGAATATTGTGCAAATGTCCATTCAGTTCAGTAATGCAACTTAAAAGGTGAAACAAATATAAGAGATAGACTCATTACATGCAAAGTGAGATAGTTCAAGCCTTTCTTTGTTATAATATTGATGCTTATGGCTTACAGCTTATGAAAACCCCAACACCCCCCCCCATCTCATGTACCCCATAATCATCACATAATCTCATGTATGCTGTAGGCCATGATCATCACAATTATAATGAATTAAGGCATGACATCTCTTGCTTTGCATGTAGTGAGTCTATTGAGTTTCATATCTATATCTATATCTATATCTATATCTATATCTATATCTATATCTATATCTATATCTATATCTATATCTATATCTATATCTATATCTATATCTATATCTATATCTATATCTATATCTATATCTAAAGCAAAACTCTTCTAGCCTGGTGAGGGCAGATGGCTTGTTCAAGCAAAATCCCAACTCAAAAGTGCCAAAGATCAACAACTTTTCCCTGTGTGAATCTGTGCTTACAGCGGATCAGAAAAAGCTGGGAGAGACGTCAATCCCTTTTCTTACATCTGCAAATGCTCTGCATTTAAAATGCATATAATCAATTCCAAATCCCGCAGTTCTGAGAAAAATATGGAAACCAAATGGATTTTCATATATTTATTCTTCTTACATTTAAAAAAGAGAGAGAGGGCTTTGGAACCATCAGTATACTTGTTCTTTCCTCTTCTGGCCTTCAAGTAAAGGTAAAGGTAAAGGTTTCCCTTGCTCGAAAGCCAGTCGTATCCGACTCTAGG
The DNA here is from genome assembly GCA_035047305.1 of Bradypodion pumilum. Lineage (NCBI taxonomy): Eukaryota > Metazoa > Chordata > Lepidosauria > Squamata > Chamaeleonidae > Bradypodion > Bradypodion pumilum. The sequence goes on along the minus strand of JAWDJD010000002.1, from coordinate 239,006,938 downwards.
GTGCAGTGCTCATCTCTGTTTCTAAGCCGAAGAGCCAGCGCTGTCTGCTTCTGCAGACGTTTCCATGGTCATGTGGCAGGCATGACTATTCAAGCTTATTTCTTCAACTACCAACTATAAAGGACTAGAAACTTGGCTTATTAGAAGGAGCAGGGAGGCTGGAAAATCTGAAGTTCTGCAGATGCTGCACTTGGGGTCGGATACTACATTTTGTGAAAAGTACACAGAATCCTGTACTTTTGCTCACTGTAGAGCAAATAGATCAAGAAACAGGCATGAGAGGAAACCTGCTTTCTTACCTTCTTTTGCACATGTGCTCATGGCAGGCACATACATTTCCATCTGACTGTCCAAACCCTCTCCCAACACCGTCCATACCCTGCTTGGCTACACCTCAAGATCTGTAACTTCACCTCCCAAAGGCCCAGACCTTGAGAGACCCTATTAACTCAACCCAGCTGGATTTAGGGTTCCCCACCAGATGCCTGTCACACACAATCCTATTTGTTTACCTCCTTCTCTCCTCAGTGTAGCCTTCTTTAATTGGATCCACTTTCAAGAAGCTAAAATTACACTCTTTCCTCTCTTTTTACTTCCCCCCACCCCTATGTAGGTATGTTTGCACCAGCTACACACACAGTTGAAGAAGGCAGGCTTGGTGTTTCCTCTCTGTATCCCTCACCCAAATCCAAGCAGGAAAGAGGCATGCAGGAAGGGAAACCATTCTTATCTCCTCTTCCAGATCTGCCAACCCCACTAGCAACATCCTAGCAAAGATTTCCAGTTTCTAATGTCTTCCCTCCAGTCCTTCTCCCGACTTTAATCTAGAGGAGCAATTATCTCTCAGCCAGGGATTAAATATTAAGAGGGGGATAACATTCATTTATGCCAAGTAAAATTCTGTAGAGAATGGGAAAGGATTGGTCGCTTTTAGCTGACTGTTTATTCTTTAGACTTCCACAGCTGCAGCATCCCTCCATCACATCTGGATCACAGCTATGGGAGGTGGGAGTATGGGTCTAACTCTGTGCTTTGATCCAAGGGTATTTCCCTCTACAGCTTCTATTAGCATCAGAAAAGGAAATATAACACAGTATTAACTGCATTCTATCAAGTCAGTTCTGACTTATGATGACCCCCTTCCAGAGTTTTCTGACTAGAGACTACACTATACAGAAGTGGGTTGCCTCCTTCTCTCCTCAGTATAGCCTTCTTCTTCTGGGTGTGCCCAGGGGCTCTACAGTTTGCCCAGGGCTACATAGTCTGGCTTTTCTCCCAGGAAGTGCAGTGGGGAATCAAACTCCCACTATTCAGCCAGCTAGATACAAATAAGCATGAGCATCCATGTATCTGAGCTTCTCCCTCTAGAGCCAGATCGGGAGGGGTGGAAGGTGCATTAAGGAATTGGCACTGTAGGACTATTTCTAGAAGCAGAAAATCACCAGTGGCTGTACTGAACAGGAAACGCTGGGAACTGTAGTCCAAAAAAAATATATGAACCTTTCCAAGCTCTAAAAAATAAATTAGGAGATCCAATGATAGATCTTGCATCTAACGTTGTTGCATCCTCATCACTAGGGTCCTGTGCAGGCTTATTGGTTTAGACGCTGAACTTGACAAACCGAAGGTAGGCAGGTAAGCAGTTTGAGACCCAAGCATTGCATGACGGAGTAATGACCCTTGTCTACTCAAGCTCCTGCCAACCTAGCAGTTCGAAAGAAAGAAATTGCAAGTAGATAACTCTTTGGTAAGAAAGGAAATGTCTACAGACGCAGACACCGCTGGCTCTTTGGCTGTAAAGTTGGATACGACTGGCTTTTGAGCAAGGGAGACCTAATTGTTATATCCTCAGCCAAACTTGGATTGACCATCTAGAGCACAGAACTTGTAGGTTGCATAGGAGCTTGTGTATGTTTTGCACATAGTGTATAGCTATTTCCTACAGAAATGTCTTTTCTCAAACCATGGCCCTTCAATTTTGATCCAAGCTCACTCCCCCTTCAGGAGCTCTGCCATCTTACAGAGCCAAGCCTATGTCCCGCTATCAGGTGCCACCTTGTACTGTATCACCCTTTCTTGACACCAGGACAGAGCTGGGATGAGATGCAAATGAAAACACCACATGCTGCCCACATACTTTGGGTTCTCTCCAATCAATGGGGTTTATCTTTTGTGTCTTCCTGAATACAGTCTGGATACCCCAGCAGATCATATATTTGGTTGCCACTTCTTAAGCATACCCATCAAGCGCGGCTCCAGAAAATACAAGAAATTACTGCGCATACGCAATCGTGCATGCTCAGCAACCCATTTGTGCATGCTCAGAACCTGTTTCCGCATGAACAGAACCCTTTGCGCATGCACAGAACTTCTTTGCGATGGGCGCACATGTGCAGTAACCCCTTTCCCCGCCATTCAAAATACGGGGCGGTGGAGGGAAAAAGGAGGAACGAGCACTAAAGAGAGAGAGAGAGAGAGATAAATCTTTATTGTCATTGTCCTGCACAGAACAACGAGATTGGGGGGACGGGGGACGGGGGACACTTATCAACCCAACAAAACCTAAACAAAATACAACTATACAAAATTATCAACTTACTCCCACCCCACATATACACATAAAATATGGGAAATCCCGGCCAATACGGGATACTTGACAGGTATGCTCTTAAGAAGCTGGTAGAGGGAGGAGGTTGCTCATTTGCACAAGTTAACTTGCCTAGAAAATGGTCTACAGCCAATAACTGGAGGAACAGGGGGGAAAGAGAAAAGAGAAAGTATATTTAGAAGACAAACATATGCCTAGAAACAAAAGGGGGAAATGGCAACAATGTAGGAATAAAAAGACAGCAAACCTCAAAAAAGGCACAAAATTAGAATTTACCCAGCTGAATGTGCTTTGACTAAAATGAAACACTTTGGACTTTCCGGAGACTCTTACCAAATAGTTAGTTGAAATTATATGCCTATGCACCTCTCTTCAATTCCAAGCAGCCTACTCAGGCTATCTTCAAACAATTGGCTGGCAAATCTAGACACATGCGCTGTAGCCAGTTATGAGAGACAACACTTAACCCATAAGTATAATACAGCAGCGAGTTCCATCAAAGGATAGGAGATTACTACTGAGAAAACTGAACATCGTACTATCTGAATCCATCCGTAAGGGAGCAGCCATAAGATCCAGGGACCAAGAACACAACCTAACAATGCTAGGTTGTAGGTGGTAATTTATTCATTCTTCCTGAAAGTAATTCTGCAAGCTCTACAGCAAGAGTTCTCAACATTTTTAAGACAGTGGCTGGGTGACGCTCCCTCTGACAGCTTCGGGGGCCAGATGGCCATTTTGCCATTCTTCCACCACATGGCATTTCCTGGTGTGTTGGAGGCGGGAACGCACATGAAATGGTATCGCAGGCCACATCTGGCCCACAGGCTGCAGGTTGAGAATCCCTACAGAATTGCAGAGAAGATATACAAGGTTCAGAGACTCTAGCCCCGTGATGGCAAACCTTGGTACTCCAGATGTTCTTGGACTTCAATTCCCAGAAGCTCAAGTCCCCGTGAATCCACACAAATGGGTTTACTGGGATTCATCTGGCCCACGCCACCCCCATCACTCCTGGAAGCAAAAGTAAAATGGACCCGTACAGTTAAGGCTCTTCTGGGTTAACCCTTCCTCCATATGGGCACGCTTTACTTCTGCTTCCAGGAGCGATGGGGATGGTGTGGGCCGGATGAATTGTAACAAACCCATTTGTGTGGATTCATGGGGGCTTGGGCTTCTGGGAATTGAAGTCAGAGAACATCTGGAGTGCCAAGGTTTGCCATCACGGCTCTAGTCTAACTGAACTTCAGGGTCATCAGATCTCAAAGTCCCGGCTGAAGTCTTATATAATTGCTATACATCTCCCAATTTCCATCTGGGGTTACATATCTCAGGTCAAGGCACAACAAAAGAGAAGAAACCCTGGTTCCCACGTGGTGCCAAAGTCCCCTGGCTCAATGTTATTGTGTTTGTCTGAGTGCTGCTACAAGTGGCACCATAGTCCCAAGTATATGCACCTTCCATCTCTCGTCTCAGTCCCCTCTAAACACTCCTACTTAATGACCTGACCCTGAGACAGCACAAGGGACTACCACCACCCATTTCAGGTTTTCAATCAATCAATCAATCAATTTAATTTATATACCGCTCTATCTCAGCCCAACGGGTGACTCAGAATGGTTCCCAACATGTAATAATACAAAAGCACAATACAATAAGATATAAACAATGCAATCAATATACATCATCAAAATGTTTTGGCATGAAATTGTTATTTCTCAGCTATACTCCACAGAAGTTACATTCTCGCCATGATAGGCCTTCTCATTAGGTAATATGGAAGTCCCCCACCCCACAAGAGGGCAGCTTTCCAGCAAAAAACCAAATAGCCATATTCTTGTACCATATTCTTGACTACACCAGCCATTTCTCCATCACAAACCAGTTGGAGACCAAGCACCACCCATAGAAGGGAGGATATTTTGGCTGAATGCAAAGCTGAAGCCAGGCTACACAAGTATTTGTGCCTGGAGCCTTTCTGAGCAAGGGTTCGATTATAGAACTAGTGAAACAAAAAGGAATGGGTATTGTTTGTTTGTTTGTTTGTTTGTTACATTTCTATACAGCCCATTTGGGTGATATATTTGACACTATACCCATGGTTCCCAATGTGGGCACATGCCCCACAGGGGGAGCAATATGATTTTTAAGGGGGGCAATGGGAGAGTGAGTTATTAATAGATAAAGGCCTTTTAGGTTTCCTCCATGTGAATAGTTCACTTTTTGAATAATTAAGAATTATATGTCATGGGGTGGGGATGGGGATCAGGATTTTAGAGATGCTCAGGTGGAGCATGATCAAGAAAAAGTTGGGAACCACACTGCAATATATGGAATCCAAGAATTAACATGTCATGACCACTGGGTACACAGAAAGAGCCTACTTTAAGATCATGGCATTCTTGAACCACAACCGATCGTACCCTGGTAACGGCAACCGTGTGTTGCTGGCTATTCTTTCTCACACTAGGTCAGGCAAAGGGAACTGCAGAATGAACTTACCAAAGGGTGCCTTCATTTTGACAGTTTCATGCCCGGCCTAGACACGGAAGAAGAAGGACGTGTCATGACCACCGAGCATGTTCAAGACTCACTGGGCTGTCTGCCCCTTACTCTTTGGAGGTGCCGTTTCCTAAATGTATTGCATACTTTCGTAAGCCTTGAGGTTCCCTTGATCTTGACAACACAACTCTTCAATGGGTAGTGCCACACTGGCTATGACATTATTAACTATGGGCTCATTTACATAAGGTGAGTGGCTCAGTTTGAGGTGAACTGGAAAAGCAGTCCCTTTTCCTGACAGCTCTGGCACCACTCTCTCCAAGTTTCCATACCTGCTTTAATTTTTCCATGAATTTCATCCAGATTCTTCTGAATGGAATTTCCACAATACAAGACATCTCCTGCCTTTCCCCTCCCTTGTCTTTCCCCACTTCAATCTCATCCCCTCCCTATTCTCTGTCCTGTCTCCATCCCTTGTCTTCCCCCCCACCCCATAAAAAGGAAGTAAATCTAATAAATCCCCAAAATTCACGTCACAGCTGATGTCAGGAAATTCAAATCATACACATCCCACAGAAACTGGTGTTGACCAAGACAAAGAAGCAGAAAGGGCTGGCCCATGTGGAATGAAGAGGGATGCAAAACAAAACAAAACAGGTAAAAGAAAATAATTCCAAAGCAGAATAGAAGTGGAAGGGACTGGTTCAAATCGTCAGTAATGTCATACAGATCCCTTAAACCAGGAGTTCTCAACCTTTTAAAGCCGGGGGCTGGGTCACACTCCCTCAGACAGCTTTGGGGGCTGGATGGCCATTTTATCCTTTCACCACCACATGGAACTTCCGGGTGTGGTGGAAGAGGTGGAGGGCCACATGAAATGGTGCCATGGGCCACATCCAGCCCGCAGGTCGTAGGTTGAGAATCCCCACCTTAAACTAATGGGCAATGGAACCACCTCTTTAACTGGAGCAAATAGGAAGTTGTGGGTGAGCCCTCTCAAAAGACTATATCCATTATTAGTAGACTGTTTGCATCTGCACACCATGCTACTTGATACATGCATTCCTGTTACTACACCTGAGACCGGAGAGTGATCAACTGGCAGAACCTTGGAGCAAGTTGTGTTAGATCAGAAAGGAGTCTTTAACTACCATAGATCTAACAATTATGCATTTCTCTAAATCAGGCATAAGGAGCCTTTGGTGTTCAAGATGTTTTCACCTATTATGCCCACAATGTATGGCCAATGTAAGAGCTTGTGGGATCTCAAATCAAAACCATCTAGTTCTAAATCAAGCCAATGAAGTAAAGATGGGGAAAGAAGTAGGAAAAACTGGAAATGGATTTTTATACAAAAGGCTTCTGAGTTGTCGTCAGCTTCCATGTGACAACACATTCCTGCACTAAACTGTTGAATTTTCTTGTTCTTGGTTGTTGTTTTTTTCTTTAAAGGTTATATCGGCAAAAAAAAATTTATATCCTTAATTCAAGGCACTCAGTTCTATGTGATGGTGAACCTTTTAGAGACCGAGTGCCCAAACTCAACAGGCTGCCATTCTCATGGCAGAAGGGCAGGGCAAACTCTATGCTAGGGGGAGGGAGGAAGCATTCCCATTGGGCTGTTGGGCAGATGAACTCTGTGCTGGGGTGATGGCATCCATGGCCACAGAAAGGGCTGTGAGTACCCCCTCTGGCATGCATGCCATAGGTTTGGTACCACTGGCCTAAAGTCTGCTAACTCTTGAGGTACACTGTTGCCGTCTCTCCTCTGACCTTTAAAATCTTAAAGCTTCTGCTACTGATGACATTTAAATGTGAAAGAGAGTACAATGGAGAAAATGCACTTCCTCAACTTTGGCTTTTTGTTGGGTTCACGCAGAAGTCTTTCCTTCATGGAATTTCTTATTGTCTTGTCTGTCAGGAACCCTTGTAGGGACACAGAAGAGATGAGAACTCATTCCTGGAGGTAGCTGCACTACAACCAATAAATAGCCTTGTGTCACACTAAACCTTAACAAGTTTTATCTAATACAGTACAGTAAAACCCCTACTTACGAAAAAAAAGTCCGTTCCATAGGATTTTGCTTAAATTGAATTGTTTTGTAACTCAAAACAAACCAATAGGAAAAAAAAATTTTTACATAACTCGAAGCAAACCCATAGGAAAAATGATTTTTATGTAACTCGAAGCAAACCCATAGGAAACCGTGTAAATCGGGACATGATTTTAGCACAAAATCATTATGTCAATCAAATTTTATGTAACTCGAGCCATTTGTAAGTCGGGGTTTTACTGTATACACTTTCATGAACAGCAGGCTGCTTCAAAGTAAGCACTCGTTCACCCCTAGCAATCATCTAATGTTCCTAGGATGAGAAAAGCAAAAATATAGGAAGGCACTTCATTCAAATTCACTAGGCTCCAGACAAGAAGTTAGCTACTGAAATGGCTAACAGATATTCTAGCTGGAGGATCCTGGAAGTTGTCATTCAAAACTAAAACCTTCCCACACTCTGAAAAACATGCACTTTGTCTTATCTATTTTCTCCATACCTTGCTAGTTTCTGTCTTAACTCCAGGGCCACACAGAGCTAAATATAAACCTCCTCTTAATTGAAAGCTCTGCTTTGCACAATGGATAGGTTCAGCCCTAGTTATAGAACAAGCCTTTTTTATTTTCATAACAAGTCAAGCCACAAATTACCATGTTGCCAAGAACTGGAAAACTTGAGCTACGCCAGGTCTCCTTGCCCTTCCCTACAGCAAGCTGGACATTAATAGAACAAAAGAGATGAGATTATGGATGGAGAGAAAATATAGTGTTCATTAGAGCCAATACCTTTGATGTGGATCCACATTTGATATTGCATAGCAAGTGTCGCACGTATGGACAGCCAGTGAATTTCCTTGTGGTGAATCAATCAAATAATCAATAATGGTAAATGAAGTCTCTGCCACGATATCTTTGGCCCTCACAAAAAAAAGTTCTAAGCTTTGTAAAGTTTTTTTCATTATTATTATTATTATTACCGCAGCCTTTCCACAGTTCAAAATGGCTTACAAAAAATATTCCAGTCTAGCCTACATGACAGTAACCAACAACTTTTAGGGAGCAGTTGTCAGGCTTGAGATAAGCTAGGAATTGAGCCAAAGAATCATTGCCAAAAGACATAAGATGATCCAAGAAGACCACGTCACTCAGGCAAGGACCCAAGCCAAACCGGAAACATTTATAGCCCTTCCTGACCATCCAGGCCCAATGGACAGTCTGGGTAGGCAGCGCTAGCTGACAGCCTGCAATAATGTCCCTGCCAGAAATATGTTCTAAAGTGCATTTTCTGAAGGTTTACTACATGGAACAGTTGCACACAGAATCATCGTCGGCAGTTACTCATGTCCAAGCATACGTTCCCCCCCCCCCCCTGAAAGTCATTATTTTCTCCGTTGGTGGATGTCTCTGGTGACTCAATAATAAGCCAATCCTGGCATGAAACATGTGACCACACACATTACACTGAATGTGGAGGGCATGGCTGAGTTTAACAAAACGTATGTGCTTGTCACTTAGCCTCTCCATGTCTGTGGTGTTCTCCTTCGAAATGATTGGTAGCAGCAGAGATGGTTTGGCGCCAAAGTGGGCCATCTTCGGTCACTACTTCCCAAGTTTGTTGGTTTATACGCAAATGATACTACCCTAATGGCAGAAAGTGAGGAAGACCTAAAGAAGCTTCTGCTTAGGTTGAAAGAAGAGAGTGCAAAAGCTGGCTTGAGACTCAACATCAAGAAAACCAAGATAATGGCAACAGTCCTTGGAAAATAGATGGGGAAGAAGTAGAAGCAGTGACAGATTTTACATTCTTAGGATCAAAGATCACTGCAGATGGGGATTGCAGCCATGAAATAAAAAGGCGACTGATTCTTGGGAGACAAGCTATGAGAAACCTGGGGAACATAGTGAAAGGTAGATACATCACCTTGCAAACAAAAATTTGCATAGTCAAAGCAATGGTATTCCCGGTGGTAATGTATGGATGTGAGAGCTGGACCATAAGGAAAGCTGAGCGTAGAAGCATAGATGCCTTTGAAATGTGGTGTTGGAGGAGAGTTCTTAGAGTCCCCTGGACAGCGAGGAGAACAAATAGGTCAATCTTAGAAGAAATCAACCCTCACTGCTCATTAGAAGGTCAAATAGTAAAATGAAGCTAAAGTACTTTGGGCATCAAATGAGAAGAGAGGATTTACTTGAGAAAGCCCTGATGCTGGGAAAGGTGGAGGGCAAAAGAAGAAGGGGGCGGCCAAAAATGAGATGGCTAGATGGTATTGTAGATGCAATGGGCACAAAGCTGGGCGAGCTGAAGAGGATGGTGGAAGACAGAGGTGCCTGGTGGGCAATGGTCCATGGGGTCACAAAGGGTCGGAATCGACTGTGCAACTGAACAACAACAAAACCTGACACCTTCATGGTTTGTTGCAGCTGGTCCTTACAACGCTTCAAAGGAGGTCCGTGAGGTCTTGTACCGAAGCTAAGAATCACAAGTTCTATGTTCTAGTTTGAGTTGCTCTTGGTGGTACCATATGGAGTTCAAAATATTACTTTTTAAAAGGAACTTTTTGCAATACTTTGTGGCAGACATGCTGGCACTACTGTTCCTTTACTTTGTTCAAAGAAGCGATTTGTTGCTTTGTGTAGCTTCCTGAGCTAGTCAGCCTGTTGTTGTTGTTGTTGTTGTTGTTGTTGTTGTTGTTGTTGTTGTTGTTGTTGTTGTTGTTGTTGTTGTTGTTGTTGTTGTTGTTGTTGTTGTTGTTGTTGTTGTTGTTGTTGTTGTTGTTGTTGTTGTTGTTGTTGTTACTGCAATGTGCTGCCATGTGCATGTCAGAAAAATGCTGGGAGATGCTCTCCATTTACTTTTCATGGCTGATTCTGATCCTTGCAAATAAAAAATATATAAAAGACTTTAAAAGAGAATACTTCCCTTGCCAGGCAGAAGTGATAAGAGAGTGGCATAAACTTTGGAAAATTCCTGACAAAGATGTCTCTAAAAACACAAATTAAAAGTAATTTTGAAACTAACATGAAGATTATTTCAGTCTTAACTTTGCCACTACTTGCTACATTGTTTTTTCCAAATGCAAGTTAGTTACACTCATGCTATCCCAGCAAATAAAGTTACAGTAATTACAATTTGTAATTAGTTATTTCCCCAAGCTGGTATCATGGAGTGCAAAGTGATTCAGTTAACTACAAGGAACACCAACCCACCATAATGATTCCCTCCATATTCTGCTAAAATTCCTGATTTTGGCATCAAAAATGAAAGTGAAACAACTTGAAACACAATATATGAACATATTTGTAAGCAATGCCTTTTGTGGGCTACACTAGTAAGCACAGAATTTGCCAACTTTTTTGGAGCTCAGATCTTTATGGTGAATACTCACAAGCAGTGGATTTCATCCCAAACCCCACTCCCTGTTTTTCTCCTACCTGCAGGTAGGAAGGAGCTTTTAACAGGTAGAGGTTTACCTGGTATGTTTTATAACTGTTTCGTAATTCAACAGAGTTCATAATATTGATTTATTTTGTGCTCTTCAGAATATTGCAATTTATTTTATACCATGCTAACATTACAACTTGTGTTTTTATCTGCACCTATTCCCAATCTTGTGGCAGGATAAAAATGAAATACAGTGGTACCTCATACAATGATTTTAATCTGTTCCATAGGACTCGTTGTATGAAACAATTGCTATATGATGCATGCATCGTGTAGCGATTTTCCATATGGGATGCATCATACAACAATCTTTTTTGCTAAGTTGTTTTTCCCATTGAAAAATTGTTGTATGATTTTTTTTTCCATAAGGAAAATTGTTATGTGGGACGCCATTTCCCCAAAAAACCTAATTGTTATGTGATTTCGTTGCTATATGGGGTGATTGTTGTATGAGGTTCCACTGTATATAAATACTGTATATAAATAAACCACCCTACCTAAAAATTCTGCACCTTAGACAGATTATTTCTCTCCTTTTATTTAAGTCATCTCCAATTTGCCCAAAGAGCAGAAAATTTACTTCAAATGTCCTCTACTGAAAATCTACAGTGCATCCACAGCTAGAAACCCATTCAGTGCCTTCTTCTTCAAGTGCCGTATCCAATTCCTAATACTGTATTGGCTCTTATCATGGTGATCAGCCATGAAGATTGTCCTGGGAGCAATATAATGCAGTGGCCTTCCACCTAACAGTGTGACATTCATACCACTGATCCAGTTTCGTGAATCACTTTCTGGTCCTTGAGCCCTTTTGGCACACAAAGTCCTCCTCAACCCCAGGCCAGTATGGATGAAACTGCTGCCCTCCATCAAGATGGATTCAAGTGGGATTTAATCCACTTGGAGGCCATCACCGTTCCCTGCGGACTTCACCATCAAAGACCATTAGTCTACAGGGTTGTCAGGGCAGTTAACCACCGCATGATGATAGGCATTGAGTTGCTGGCAATATGGCCAGGAGTCTACATAATTCATTCATTTACTGTTGGTTGAGGGAAAGAGAAGATAATTGTGTATATTGTATATTGAAATCCTCCTTCCTTCCTACCCGTTATTTAAAAGGGCATTGTCTCTACATTGTAAGCCCTATCTCTGAATTTTTGAGAGCTAGAAGTTTGAATGTATGACAACTGAGAAGGTTACAGACCCTGGGTTTGCAATACGAATGCCACCGCCACAACGAACGCACGCAGAAGCACTGATATTGTACAGACTGCTGAGCGTGATACTGTGGCCTGCTGGTTAGCAGATATGTACTGTAGTTCCAAAGCCACCTCCACAAACTCAGCTGAGCTGCAGGAAGCTGAGTTAGACCAAGAAGGAGAAAAAAGAGGCCGACGTGGTAGAAAAGCGATGTGGCAGTGGCCAAGGCAACAGCAGTGAAAGGGGGCCTGCCTTCCCACCCCCTTTCCTGTGTGGCAAAAGAGGGTGAACTTAAAAACGACAGGAGGAAAATTTTAGCTTTACAATGTCAGCAGAAATTTTCCAACCATAATAATAGTTAAGCAGTGGAACAAATTACCAAGGGAGCTTGAGGAGTCCTTGCAATGGGAAGCTCTGGAAAACCCTGGCCTCAGCTTCTGCCTGGAATGGTTTAACTCTAATTCATTCTGGTCAGGAACAGAGGGATGGATGAGAGTCGTGGGTTTATTTACATAAAGACTTATTAGCCCTATCCCCTACTCAAACTATCTTAAACAATAAGGTTGGAAGCCTAACAAAATTAATTTCTGCATAAAAGCAAGTTACAAAATGAGCAGGAAGTAGAGGAGTAAATAATATTTTAAGTAGGAAACACATGCTTAAGGGGGAAAAAATTTAAAACACTGCATTAGGACGGTATACCATCTCCTTCTTCTTTTGTGCCCTGATCAGAAAAACTGCCAAAATGAAGCCACTTTCTTGGGTTTGTTGTTGGCCAAACTTAAGTCCTCATCAGTGCATGTTTCTGGCAGTAACCATCCCCCAAACATACACTAAAGAGTGCAGGTACCCTATGGAAAATACACTAATCTATCCCTTTTGTAAAAAGAAAAAAATTTAAAACATGCTTCTCAAGACTGCATCCTCTGTTTTTGAAAATATACTTTTTTAAAGACAGAAGTAGATACTAGATATGGAATGAGTGTCTGTCTTTGTCCCAGCTCCTGCTAACCTAGCAGTTCGAAAGCAAGAAATTGCAAGTAGATAAATAGGGACCACTTCAGTGGGAAGGTAAACAGCATTCCATGCGTGTCTAGTCATGCTTGCCACATGACCACGGAAACGTATGCAAACACTGACAGGGCTATGAAACAGGGATGAGCACTGAACCCTAGAGTCAGATACAACTGGCTTTCAAGCAAGAGTGACCTTTACATCTACCTTTACTAGATGGGAATATTTCTGCCAACTCCTTTATGCAAAGAAAAGGGAGATGGAACATTAAAAAAATCTTAAAGAGTGGAGACTTAAACAGGGCTGTTAAAGACGGAACCGGAACCATTTGGAGATCACTAATTCATAGGTTTACTAAGTCAGAAGCAACCTGAGAATACAAAGCAACAACAATAAAGACTGGAAAAATTTAAAAAAAAATGGAGAGAAGCTATTCATAAAAACCATAAGACTAAGGGGGCAACTACATTACCATTTATCTCACCTTCTGTCTCCCTTTTGGGACATTCTGGTTCAATTGAATTACCAGTGCCTAAATGATGTACAGATAGCCATGAACCATCCCAACCTCTTCCAATGGCCATTTGTACCATTTTGGGTCACTAGTAGGACTGTATGTTTTTTTAACACAAGTAGGATTGCATTGTTTTCCTAGTTTCCAGCATGTGTGATCATTATCAATCCAAAGTGGTACCAATGGGAATTTTCTAGGATGATGGTAACATAATTAGCCAGGCTTTGCATTAAAAGGTGCTGTGTAGACATTCACTTATGGTTCAGATCGTTTCTCTCCCCCCCCCCCCCCCGCCCACACACACACACACTATGTCATTTGAATTATGGCATGCCAATGCCACGTTATCCAACATTTCAGCAGTATACCACTTACCAATACATTTTGTTTCTTCCAAAAACCAGTTTTCTTCTGGAGAAGGAGCAAATACAGGGACTTGGAGGCAGAAAGGGAAGAAATGACTAATAGGGTCACTTTGAGGTGCAGTGTGACTTCTTATCCCGAAAACACCCAGTGCTTATGTATGAATGCAAAGATCGCTCTAATGCATACCATACTTTGGCATGGCCCTACTTAGCCCAAGCCAGTTTGGGATGACTTAACTGTTTAGTCTAGGGGTGGCCAACCTTGGTGCCCCAGGTGTTCTTTGACTTCAATTCCCAGAAGCCCTGATCAACAGGTGTGCTTACTTGGGCTTCTGGGAATTGAAATCCAAGAACACCTTGGGTGCCAAGGTTGGCCACCCCTGGCTCTAGACACACTCTAGCATACATTGAGTGGCCTTGGATATGTAGCCTACTAGGCATTCTACCTGATGATTGTAGAAAGATCTTTGATCTGTTGTTGTTGTCCAACCTTTACGACCCCATGGACCACAGCACGCTAGGCTCCTCTGTCAAGTGCCATCCGCTGGGGTCTACCAAGATCTACACCCACTGCATCAACAATGTTGTCTAACCATCTCATCCTCTGCCTCCCCCTTCTCCTTTTGCCTTCAATCTTTCCTAGCATCAGGGTCTTCTCCAGTGATCCTCTCTTCTCATCTGGTAGCCAAAGTATTTGAGCTTCAGCTTCAGTATTTATCCTTCTAAGGAGCTGTCAGAGTTGATTTCCTTCAGGATTGATTGATTGTGATCTGTATACCATATTAAGTCCTGCCCATCCAGCACCCACATGTGATGGGCCACCGTGGTTTCTCTAACATGCTGCCTTCCTGAGACTGCAAAAATTGGAGGGAGGAGCCAGTGGCTAGAATGTAATAAATGAGCTGTATTCAACATGGCGGATCACCACTTTGGCAAGCTCTCTCCACTTACGTCAGGAATTCCTTGGCAAATTTCCTTACTGCAAACTATTACAGGACATCCGAACAGATAAGAACTTCCTAAAACTGACAGAGCTTGACAGAAATGGGTTTTGTTGTTATATTTTTAATACAACAAGTAACATTGACTCATTACTCCTAAAACATCACTCCTGGCAGCTCTTTTAGGAGATATTTTGCAATTTTTTAATTTTTAAAAATTGTATTTAAAATTAATGATAAAGCACTGGTCTTCAATCTATAGAGAATGAATAGCCCCCCCCCCCAAGAATTTGACAAATGAGTTGTTAAAAATGAGATCAGTTTAAAATAATGAATATGAAAAGGTTTATTTTTCTTTATATGTATTGTATTGTATTCTGTATTGTATTGAAATGTATTGTTGTTTGATTTGTTTTGTTTTGTTATTTCTTTCAAAAATTAATAAAAAATATTTTTTAAAAAAAGAATTTACTTTGACAAAAGCAAGTGCAGTGGCCATGCTGAGTGGGGCTTCTGGGAACTGAAGTCCAAAAAATCTGGTGGACCAAAAGTTTCTCAATCCTTGACTAGGGCCATGATGGCAAACCCTGGCCCTCCAGGCGTGCTTGGACTTCAATTACCAGAAGCCCAAATCAACACTCCTGTTGATCAGGTCTTCTGGGAATTGAAGTCCAAGAACAGCTGGAGTGCCAAGGTTCACCATCACTGGACTAGGGTGTCCAGATATGGAATTGTTCAACCGGGTTGCAATGCAGCAAGTCTTTCTTTTAAACTTTAAATCAGTCCAGGTCACAACATGGGATAACTTGGACTTTTCCCAATCATTATTTCCTGAGAGTTTATATCCTCATATTTATGTTCCTCCCTTGATTGGTGTGCAGTTAAATATGCTCACAATCATAAGACCCAAAACCTATCCACACAATTAAAAAGGTGAAAGGCTGGGATCCTGAGCTACAACTCGAACAGATGCATTGAGGGGGCAAGATGGCCTCGGTTTATTTAACTGTAGTGCGAAAGATGGATCTTTTGCAAAAGGCATTTTTATTTGCGCTTTTGCATCCATTTCAATCCCTACCTCTGATCAGGCGTTAAAAATTTCAGGAGTTCTGTCTGCCATCTGACCAACCACCACTGAAAAACAGAACACTAATGATAGTCCTAGGCAGAACATTAGTGGGTGAGCTATTGTTTTGGACTGCACCTTCCATCAGCCTCAGTCAAGGCAGGCCGTGATAAGGGACAATGGGAGTTGTAGTCCTGACTGAAACGTCTGCAGTGCTACATGTTGTCTGCTCAGAGACAGACCATCAACTGTATCCTGGAATGTTATTCTTGTGTTCCTAAAATTGCCAAATCACCTGTAGGACAAAATCCTGATCCCTCCTCTCCAAAATGTGTGAGTTTTAAAATTATATTGGAACATCACCCGTATGCAGAGAGCTCCATTTACCCATTAACAGGCCTTTCTAAAGTGTGCTGGTTGCAGAGCCCAGTCCCACTGAACGCAAGAGGATAAGCATTTCTAACATGTCCACCTAAAGCTGGGGTGATCAAACTATGGCCCGTGGGCCAGATCCTGCCCACAGGCTGTAGTTTAAGCACCCCTAATTTAAGCAAAGAAAATGGCAGCCTAAAAATCTATCTCATCCTGTTGCAATACAGATCGCAAGGCGCATTTTATTTCCGCTTCCGGTGGGAGGAACCACGTGCCCGGCTCACTGAATCACTTGACTGGCCCACGGCCTGAAAAGTTTGAGCACCCCTGCCCTAAGACCACAGCCTGATTATCCTTACAGCTGAGGCAACCAGTAGAGCCTCAAGCATGAGCCCCTATGCTTGGGTTTCCTGTCTTTGTGGCCCAGTTCCGCTCACGTCACATATATCGGCATTTCCTTTGCTCTCAACAAAACAAAAGCCCTCTCTGATGTTCATCTGAAATCAGAACAGAAGGTAAGTAGAGAGTAAGATTTCTCTCACTCAGGGCCAGGCCAAGACATTTTGCTATCTCAGGTGGGGCACAAAAGGGCAACCTTCCATCTATCCAGGTGAAGGAAAACAGCTCTTAATAGGCAGCCAAGTTATTCTGATCCCACAAGCACCTCTTCCCATCTCTGGCAGCAACAATGGGATAGCAGCAAAACAAAACCCCTAACAATGTGTTGCCTTTTCACAGTACCCTATTGTAACCCCATTATACCTAATAGTAGGGCCAGCTCTGCCACCATTTAAAATCCAGGACTTCAGGCAATGCAGGTGTTGATTCTGTGTTCTCGAAAAATGACCTTGATTCATTTGACAGATAATCTTAATTTCAAAATATTATCTCTGCTTTCAGAATACCCCAGCCCTCAGCACCCTGCTTATCAAACATGGCTCTGTCTAAACCAGTGGATCGCAATGTGGGGCCCATGCCCCACAGGAGGACTTCAATTCCCAGAAGCCTAAGTCAGTACAATGGCTGCTCAGTGCTGGTTGGGAAACACTGGTCTAAACCAGGGATTCTCAACCTGCTGCCCATGTGCCCCCCATTGCCTCCATCACATCAGGAAGTGACATGTGGGGGGGGGGAGGGCAAAATGAAGCATGGCCCGGCCCCCAGGTTTAAAAGGTTGAGAATTCCTGGTCTAAACAGTATTTAGATCTAAAGGATGAGTACTCATGTTACCAGGGCCATAGCCAGGGGGTGGCAAGGTGGGCTTTGCCCACTCTGAGTTAGCAGTTTGTCCACCCTTAAACTCCTGGCTGCTTACTGTATATATATGACATTGTTGCCCGTCCTAAAAAAATATTCACCCACCCACTTCTAGTATCCTGGCTATGGCCCTCCATGTTTCTACATTATGATAATAACTGACACTTTATAAATTGGTTAAAAGGAGATGATGTTTAAAACTAATTTATGAAGCCTGAAAGGCACCATTTAGGGTGAATTATACCACATAGGTAAAGGTCTCCCTTGCTTGAAAGCCAATGGTGTCCGACTCTAGGGGGCGGTGCTCATCTCTGCTTACAGCCAAAGACCCAGCGCTGTCTGCATCTGCAGACATTTCTGTAGTCATGTGGCAGGCATTACTAGATGCCTGAGTGCATGGAACACTGTTACCTTTCCCACCTATAGATCTACTTGCAATTTCTTGCTTTCGAACTGTTAGGTTGGCAGGAGCTGAGACAGAAGACTGGAGTTCACTCCATCACACAGTACTTGGGTCCTGAACTGCTGACCTTCCGGTCGTCAAACTCAGCATCTTAACCACTGAGCCACCACGGCCCTATACCACATACAATGGTTTGAAATATTCAATATGAGAATGTGACAGCTGGATGTTTCAAAATATGCAGCAGCCGACACCCTGTTGATCAGCAACTGCCCCATGGTGACCTCTTCCTTCATCTTTGTGATGTGCAACACTGCTAATCCCCTGGTGTGACATCATCATATCATGCACTTCCCTATCTATATGTCTTTGGCTGCCGCCGCTGCTGCTGCTGTCAGGGAGAGGGAAACATCATGGGACATCCTGAAGAAAGTGCTACTGCCTCACGTGATTTGTAACATGTGGCCCTGCTAACTGTGTGTGTGGGGAGGGAGGTGGTTTCTGGATGCAAATACATCACACATGGCCACTGAAGATAGGACTGATGACTTGTGCTTCTGGGAATTGAAGTCCAAGAACACCTGGAGTGCCAAGGTTCACCATCACTGTTATATAGTATCCTCCAAGCCCAAGGAGATGATCCAGAAGAGGTCATGTGATAGTCATAGCTCTGTTCTCCAACAGAGAGGAAACTGGTAGGAAGTACAGAAAGGAGTCTGGAGAAGCCAACAGCTGCCTCATTCTGTCTACTGAGAAGGATGAATGTTGGCAGCCCCAAAACTGGTTGGGAGTGAAGTGGCAGGTGAAGAGGTTGTAAGTATACACACAACTGCATTTCTATTAAAAAATCTCTCACATCATTATCACTTTTAAAAACAGCAAATGTTTTCAGGACTCCACTATACACATTTGCACATAACATGAAGTTAAGCTTTCAGAAAACAGCCCTCTGTGCTCAATCTCTCTGTGTTTAGTTACAGTAACACAGCATTGTGTTTTGTGAGCAAAAATGGGCCTTTGGGATTTTCAAGGAAAGAGGAAAGAAGAAAAATCTAGTCCAGCACAGATGTCAGTTTGTGAAGTGAAGTCTTCCTGGCTGCCTCCCCCTAAACTTCCTCCTACTCACTTATCATTGCTTGCTCTGCCACACCTCAGCCATGTTCTGCATGGTTTTCTTAAAAATAAAAAGCATTTAAAGAAGTTAAAATGAGGTCTCTCGTGATTTAGAGAAAAAGTACCTCTGGTCATAAAATGAATGACATTTTGTTGACTTGGCAAAATCCAAATAGCATGCACATACTAATTTAGAATGGAGCCATAATCCATCATAATTATTCTGTTATTTTTGACAGCCATATGCTTTTGATGGCATTACATGCATTTTGCCTTTCAAGATGCAAACGCAGCCCAAATTCACAATCATTGACTATCTCAGCTCCAGTGATTCTTATCAGGTAGACAAGGATGGACAACTTGTGGCTCTACAAGATGTTGCCAAGTTGCTACTCTGTACATCACCAGCTCTATTGCCCAGGGCTAATAGCAGAGGTCATAGGCCAGAAACATCAGGAGAGCTGTAACAACTGGAGGTATTCCCTGTAGTAATGTACAGCTGTGAGAGTTGGACCATAAGGAAGGTTGAGTGCAGAAGAATACACACCTTTGAACAGTGGTGCTGGAGGAGACTCTTGAGAGTCCCCTGGACCGCAAGGAGATCAAATCAATCAATCCTGAAGGAAATCAGTCCTGACTACTCATTAGTACAAGTGCTGAAGATGAAGCTCAAGTACTTTTGCCACCAAATGAGAAGAGAGGACTCACTTGAGAAAGTCTTGATGCTGAGAAAGATTGAAGGCAAAAGGAGAGGGGGGCGGCAGAGGATGAGGTGGCTAGATGGCATCATTGATGCAATGGGCATAGATCTGTGTGGGCTATGGAGAATGACAGAGGACAGAGGAGCCTGGCATGCAGTACCTCATGGGGTCGCAAAGGGTCGGACTCAACTGTGCGACCGAACAACAAAAACAACAAACGGAGGACTACTACAGGTCAGATAACCCTCTGACCACAACCCCTCCACTCCTCAATCTCCCCACCTATATCCTTGAATTCATCTATTCTACTCCTGTTCATGCCCTTCAAATTAATGACATCTGTGTTGCCTACCAGTTGAGGCTGTCTGTTTCACTTCTCCGTATGCCTTGTCTCAACTGGCAACCATAAAAACCACACCCATTCTGTTTCACGGTGATGTAATCTCAGGTCTTAATCTGGCTCTTTGGAGCAGGTTAGCATTCTTTGGGGTGCCAATCTGGCTCCAAAGGGCCATGCCCCCATTCCCATCCCATCTTTTGGCATTTCCCCCAATTTTATTTGTATGAATTCCTTATCCCTTCTAAAAGCTGAAATGTCTTTCCCAAAGCTTAGTCACTGGCAATAAAATGGAAAATAATATAGGTTGCTATTTTTGGTCTCATGTTTTGGCTTTTGGTCTCACCTTCCATTGGAATGTGGAGACCCAGGAAGTTCTTTGAACTGGAAATTGGCTTCTGGGCCAAAAGACGTTCTTCATCCTCCTGCAATAATCCCACAGGACAAGACAGATCAGTTGTGCACTCAGAATACTAGCCTGGTTGCCACAGATGATCAAGAACAGCCGACAGACGAACAAACAGCCTAGTGGAGAAAAGAACAGGATGTACCAGAGTTCCTCTGCCCCCAGCTTAGAAGCCAAGCAAGCTGATATAAGAGGAAAGGCCCCTCTCCTACAGAAAGTATGGAAATGCAGCTCTAAGCCCCATCTCTGCCAATTCCTTAAATGCTTGCCAACTGGTGCTGTTTGTTTCATGTGCTGATTTACAAGGGGAACAGACATTTATAGTACTTATTGCATTTATATGTGGACTTTCTTCCAAAATGGGGCAAAATGTAGCATCCTGAGATATGTAGGTGATCTCCCAACAAAGCATCGAGCAGACAAGACCTACTTGGCTTTAGCAATCTGCATCAGGCACCTTCAGACTTAATCCACCACTGGGAGCGTTGGCAGCATTGGTGTGGGGGGAAGTGTTGGCGGGCCAGACTGGTGGCATGTGGGGGAGTGTTGGCAGCAGCGGTGGCGTGTGGAGGATGGTGGTAGTGTCTGAGGTGGCGTTATCCAGCCCCCGACTTTAAAAGGTTAAGAACCCCTGTACTAGGCCATTGGTCCAACAAACCCACTCCAGGGCATGGATTCTTTCTGCAGGCCTGCCTAGAGTAGAGGATTAACAGGTTATGGAGTTACTTCCTTGCCTTGCAAATCTTCACCTGCTGAGATCCACAGAGAGCTATAAAAGAAATAAGAGCAGGCTCAGAGTTTGAAAATG
This sequence comes from Bradypodion pumilum, assembly GCA_035047305.1. Taxonomy (NCBI): domain Eukaryota; kingdom Metazoa; phylum Chordata; class Lepidosauria; order Squamata; family Chamaeleonidae; genus Bradypodion; species Bradypodion pumilum. The sequence goes on along the minus strand of JAWDJD010000002.1, from coordinate 238,985,832 downwards.
TGACTTCTTAAATTTACAACTCCCAGAAGGAAAAAATTCCTGGTGGTAAGAGGTGTTTAACAATGGAATAGACTACCTCAGAAAGTGGCACTCCTCTTTATTAAATGTTTCTCGGCAGAGTTTGGATGACCCTCTACAAGCAATGCTTTGACTGTGGACTAAATGATCCTTAGGTTGCTTTCCAACTCCACAATTCTATGGCAGGAATCCTATTGCTGTTCACATAAAGTTTGCATAACTTGCATAATTGCAGCTGATTGACAAGGTACTTTGGAGTATCTTCATAGCACAGTTAGGTGCAGAACCAGCTCTGTGATTCAGATATACCCTGTAACCTCACCAGTTAACCGCAATTAGCCACAACAAGGTATGCAATCCTTATACAAATACCGACAAGATTCTGGTCATTGGTTTTTTTTTTTTAATATAAATTTTATTGAATTTTTCAAAGACATACAAAAAAGAAAAGAAAACAATGACTAACAATACAATACATAAACAAATCCATAGTATCATCTTAACAAACATTACTAAATGTTAGCACATAACAATATCTAGACTCATTAATTACTATATAACCACAAAATATTAAGAAAAAAAACATTGTTTCAAAATCCAAAATAATAAAAACTTTCTGTGCTACCATTAATCTTTAGATGAATAATAACACCCTGTGAATATATACAATGCCCGGAGAGTTTATTTGCTACTCAACTCCAAAAACTTCTTTGTGATGGTACTGGTCCTGAACTATCATTTGCCGTACAAGAATGGTCCACAAATGGTTTCCATATATTCCAAAATCTATTCTCTTTTAAGTTATCCCTTTTCACTTTAATCTCCCATGTCAGTTTATCATTCAATGCTAAACTCCACATTTCTTTATACCACTCTCCAATCTGTATTTCTATGTCATTTTTCCAGTTTCTAGCTATACATTGTCTGCCCGTTGTCAATACAATTTCCAATAATTCCTTTTCATCTTTGTTTAAACCCAAACCTTCCACATTCGTTAAAAGAATGATACTTGACACCAGCTTAACACTTCTACCCATTATTACACCAAACTCAGCTTCTATTCTCCCCCAGAAATCCCTTATTTTTTTACAACTCCACCACATATGTTCGTATGTTCCATCAAATTCTCTACATCTCCAACATAATTTATCTCTTTTATTATCCATCTGGTTAAGTCTTAATGGCGTCAAGTCCCATTGCCACAACATTTTAAAATTATGTTCTTTAATTCTCACAGACATTGTTCTCATAATCCTCTTTTTCCATTTGTTTTTCCACTCCAACTCCCCAATTGTTATATTCAAACTTTGTTCCCACTTCCGTCTCAACTCCTCATGTGGGTCTACCCCTCTATTCAGTATATTGTAAAGCTTACTCACAAGACCTTTTATACTATTTTCCCCTTTTCTAATTCTCCATACCAACTCCTCAAATTCTGTATGTATTCTATCTAGCCCTACTTCTTTTCCATATTTTTTGTTCCAATTTTCCACCTTCAACCTCTGAAACCAATTCAAATTTAATATCTCAAATATTTTTTTCCGCTCAACAAGAGACTCACATATTTTTAACCAATCCTTCAATAAGAGCATCCCTTTTTTATCCAATATTTCCATTTTTTCCTTATCTAACTTTATTGGGAAACACATCATATCAGTCAGTTCTAAAACTGGAGAGAGATTTGGGACCATATCCTTTTTTACCTTCTTCCACACCTCCACGAGACCTCTCATCATAGTATTATTTGGTCTTCTCACTTTATCCTTTATTCCTAGAAAAATCAAATTTCCAATATTTCTATATTCTTTCATCTCCAATTGCTCCCAAATTGTTTTTTCTCTTGCCAAAATCTTCACAACATTCTTAACTTGAAAAGCCCGGTAATATGCTAGCAAGTTTGGCAATCCCAAACCCCCTTTTTTTTGAGACAAATACCATAACTTCTTTGGAAGCCTAGATTTTTTACCTCCATTACAAAAACCATTGAACATCTTTTGAAACTCATTAATTTCTTTCTCTTTCAAATGGATCGCTAGTGTATCAAATAAAAAGTTAAGCTTTGGCAACAATATCATTTTACACATAGCAATCCTTCCGAACCATGACAGCTTTAACTTCTGAAGCTCTTGTATTTTGTTCTTAAATTCTACTTTCAAGCTGTCATAGTTCAATCGTTTAAGTTCTTCTAATTTGTTTGAAATAATTATCCCCAAGTATTTCAACTTATCCTTAATTTGTATATTAAGTGTCAACACTGTCCTACCCATCTCACTTGGTTTCAAATTACACAACATCAATTCTGATTTATCCCAGTTTATCTTTAACCCAGTTATATCCTGAAATATCTGTAAATGATCTTTAATCCTGTCCATTACTAACTCCGGGTGCTTTACCATAAGCAATGTATCATCTGCGTACATACTCACTTTATTACCCATGATCCCTTCTATATTTAAATCCTCCCTTATACTTTTAGCTAAGATTTCCATTGCCATAATAAACAGAATAGGAGATAATGGACAGCCCTGCCTCGTACCAGCTTCTAACTTTACCACATCCGTAAGCTCCTCATTTACTCTAACCCTAGCATTTCCTTTTTGATATAGTAAATCTATAACCCTATTAAATTTATCCCCAAATCCATATTTTTTAACTATTTCCTTGATTGAGGACCACTGCAATGAGTCAAATGCCTTAAAGATATCCAATGATAATAGTCCCACCTTTTCCTTTGTTTGATTTACATTATCTATTAAATCTAACACCACAGCGGGGAGAGGAGGAGGAAGAGCCGTCTTTGATCATGGTGGAGGAGGAGGTAGGTAAGGAGCAATGAGTATTAGATTGTACTGATTTTAAAGAGCTAATAGAGGTAGAATAGGTAAAAGCGCGTAACACCGACAGTAGGGCGCATCTTGCATGTCCCCCCTCTCCCCTCTTTGGTTGACAGAGGCGGCTTTTTGTAGGAAGGTGGGGAGAGTGAAAGTGTGTGTTTTATGTAGTGGGTATAATGGTAAGGTTGTTGGTGGCACGCCCGATGGAGAGTTTAAAATTGGAAGAAGAACTTGGTTATGGGAAGTATTAAAATAATATCGTGGAATGTAAAAGGTACAGGTTCTGTTCTTAAGAGACGTAGATTGGAATTGGCGCTGAAAAAGGATAGACCAGATATATTGTTTTTACAGGAAACACATCAGAAGTCAAAAGATACAAATAAGCTTTATTTGGGATGGATGCAACACTATGAGATGGCGTTCGGTACTTCGAAAGCAAGAGGGGTGGCAATTATGATTTCAAGAAAGTTGGGATTTGAAGTTACAAAAAAGATTGCGGATCAAGAGGGTAGATATTTGTTGTTAAGAGGAAAATTGGAGGATGAGGAAATTATGTTTGTAAATATTTATGCTCCGAATGACCGCCAAGCAGAGTTTTTGGAAAAAATCCGGAAAATAGTGGAGTTGGAAAATGTTGCAAAAATTATTGTGGCTGGTGATTTTAATTTGATAAGGTTAGGATTAGATTGTACAAATATAGCTAGAAGTGGAATTGGTGTGAAAGGGAAGCTGTTGGACAATTGGATGAAGGTTATGGGTTTGAAGGATTCGTGGAGAGAGTATAAGGGCTCAGAAAGGGCATATTCTTTTTTTTCACACGTCCATGGGACCTACTCAAGAATAGATTATGTTTTTCTTTCGGAAAATTTAATCGGGGATATAGAAGGTGTGGAAATGGGGATTATTAAGGAATCGGACCATGCTAAAGTATATTTGGAACTAAAAGCACAAAAAAATATACGAAGAGTAAGAAATTGGAGGTACGATCCTAATTTGTTTAAAGATCAAAAAAGTAAAGAGGTAATTATGGAAAGTTGGAAAGAAAGCTGGCAGTGGAACGACAATAATGAGGTTAATTTTAATGTTGTATGGGATACCATGAAGTCAGTTTTTAGGGGGGAGAGTATAAAATTGGCAAGCTTCAAATATAAAAAATACAAAGCAGAACAGACAGAAAAAGAAAGAGAAATAAAACAATTACAGGAGGAGCATGTGAAAAACAAGGACAAAAAAACTTTTACGAAATTACAAGGACTTAAGGCAGAAGTAATGGGTAAGGATATTGATAAAGTTAAACGGGATTTGATTTACCTAAATAGAGAATATTTTGAATTTAGCAATAAGAATTCAAAATTATTAGCAAGAGCAGCCAAGGTTAAAAGGGAAAAAAGAGAAATTGGTGTACTGGTTGATAAGCAAGGCTTAAGATGTAATAAAAATAGGGATAAATGTAAAATTGTCAGGGAATTTTATCAGGTACTATATGCAAAAAAGGAAGTAGATTTGGAAAAGCTTAAAAAGATATTGGAGAAACAGTTAGGGAGTGGGATAAAACAAGAGCATAGGGAGAAAATGGAAGAAAAGATATCTGATAAAGAGGTTAAGGAGGTAATAAGCAGATTGAAGATAGGGAAAGCCCCTGGGGACGATGGATTATCGACAGAGTTTTATAAAGAATTTAAGGAGGTGGTGGTCCCGAAATTGGTGAAGTTATATAATTACATACTAGATGGAGGATCAATTCCGACTTCATGGTATAATACTACAATTGTTCTTCTGCCAAAACCTGGTAAGAATTTGGAAAGAGTGGATTCGTACAGACCAATTTCACTTATAAATCAAGATGCGAAAATCTTTACAGCAATATTGGCTAACCGTCTAAATAGTTTTATGGGAGAATATATAAATGTTGATCAAGTAGGGTTTTTAAAAGGACGACATATGGCGGATTTGACTAGAAGGGTCATTGGTTTTAGGAAACCTGGTCATGTTGAGAAAGGTGTTCTGGAAGCTATACTCCAGGTCAACATATTTCTAGCTAACTGGCAACCCTACACTTCCCCTCTTATTGTATACCACAACAGCAAACCATGGCCTTCCAGAGGTTGTTGGATAGAAAATCCCATAATCCCACACCATTGGTTATGTTGTCTAGACTGATGAGAGCTACAGTCCAAGAATAACCAGCAAATGAAGCATTGATTATCCATTACAAACAAAATTGCTGTGATGGTGAAAACACTATGGTGCCTACAAGTAGGTGCACATCTATGAAGTCCAATCTCTGCTGGCGATGGAAGAATTTGAGCTACCTCTGTGAGGGAGTTTCTGGTTTATGGCAGTAAAAATGAGCTTTAACGTATGTGTAGTAAATCCCTGGCCTCATATCAGGGCCAAGGAATGGGGGGCTTCAATGTCAACATTGCTTTTAGCACACACTCCTTCTCCCTACTCCCAGGCCCAACCTAGAACCTCTACACAACAGCATGACATGTGTAGAGGATTTGGAATTAGGTACAGTTTTCTGAAAAGCTATTAATTTTATTTTCAATTTTTTTCAAACCAAACACATTTCAGGATAGCAAACTTAAGCTCAAATACATATGTGAATTGCCTGAGGAAGTTTAAGGACCAATAGAAAAAACAAAGCACCATTTCTCATGGCCATGAGGTGAAGCTTCAGTGACACTCTTAATTCTTTGTTCCTTCCTGTGGCTTGTAAAAGCAAACAAACTGTTCAAAATAAGCAAATACGTATAAAGTTACACAAGCCATACAAGTTCTAGAAGCAGAATTTATCACTTAGAGGATAGGCCATAGAACTGTATTCACAGCCCTACCATGGCTGATATTTACTACCCAGTGCCTACATCAATCTTCCTCTGCTTTATTTCTATATTCTCCCTTTCTTTTTTGTAGCAATTTCCAAATAAAATCTCCTTCAAATTCCATAAAACCGAGCTTGAATGCTAATTATGTAACGCAAAGGGATGCAAACAACACCATCCATCCAGAACAAATGATATGTACATTGAAGCCGAGAATGGGATTACAACAGGCATGACCAATTTGCAGCCTTCCAAGTTGGATTAACAGTACAACTCATATCAGACCTAGAGTCAGCGACGAGGGATGATGGGAACTATTATCCAACATCAGGAAGGCTACAAATTGCTCCTCCCTAGCTTTAGAGAACGGGGGAAGAGCAGCTACCTGCATATACTTAAGCGGCTCCAATGTCATATGAGTAGAGTTGCCATAATTCTCTCCCACAAAACCGGGACAGAAGTATATTTGACAAAAATTTATTTCCAATAGTTAATTCTTACTGTAAAATGATCTGTTGTACTTCTGAGAAGTCACATTCAGTCATCTCTAATGTCCTCAGTTCCAGGAAACACACTGGTCACACTTATCAGGCAGTGGTGTGAAACAAGGATGTTAAGATTTGTCTCCAGGTATACTCCAATTCCAATGGGGCAGGAAATCACTCATTTGATGGCGAGAGTTTGAATTTATTTTAATGGTGTGTTATAATACACAACCAGTAAGTTTTAAAAATCCAGGACTTTAGCTTGATTTTTATTGAACTGGCTAGGACAATTTTTCTGACCTTGAATCCAAGACAATTCAGGTTTTCCGGGACATATGACAACCCTACATATGAATTAAGGTAGAGAAGAAGCAGCTAAAGATCTATAGAAAAATCCAGTTTTTACTGCCAACTAGAGTAGACCCACTGAATAAATGTTATCTGTTTGAGCAACACCTATGTAAGTTCCATTGATTCAATGGCTCTATTCTACTTGTGATTCATAAATGAGGGAGCTCTTAATCCAAAACTAACACATTAGGGACTTTTACCATCTTTCTAGCATAATTTTAGATAATGAAACAGCCACACAATTAGTAAATATGTGACTGATAAAGTACTTATAATCTTCTTGATACCCCTACATTGAGGAAATGCTCCACCCACTCAATTTCTGGTTGACACTACATTTGCTGATGCCACCACAGTCAGAAATAGCCTTAGAAAGCAGAGACCAAGGGTGGAGTCTGTTCTTAACTCTCCTGCTTTTAATTCATCACCACTAAGAGGAGAGAGAACAAGCTGGCTATTAGTTCCAGACCAGTCGTGGGTGGTTTCATTTATATTCTGTATTTCACAAATCTATACTCCACCCTTCAATGCAAGTATTTCCTGAGCAACTAACTATTAAAGTGCCATTAAGCTTTAACATCGGCTACACTTTGGGATCTACAGATTTCTTAACCAGCTTGCCTTCGGAAACGCACGTGCCACAATTTAGCCATGATGACTTTTAAAAATGTGGATGTTGTTTTTCTCTGATTCTCTCCCCATGAATCTGAAACATCTTCACTAGAGATCCAGACTCACTCAGCAGCAAAGAAGCTGGAAGCCTACAGCCACTTGCAGCTGCTATCTAATTACAGGTATATTTGCAGGGTATACATAAAGATCCTCCTCCAAGATTGTGGTATTTCTGAACCACAATCAGGTGTACGCCGGGCAACGGCCATCTTGTGCTGGCTAATCTGTCTCACACTGGATCAGGCAAAGGTAACTACAGAATGAACTCCCCAAAGGTGGCTTCATTTTGGCAGTTTCACATCTGGCCTCCTCGGTTACAGGCTGATTCCACAGAAGAGATGCCACACGGCTGCCAATTCGGCACCACCACCATTGTGACCCCAGAAACAGCTATTTTAATTTATTAACATTTTCCCTTAACAAAATAAATATGCAGTTAAAGATCATTTATTTGTGCTAATTTATAGTGTGGCCTGGAGAAAGCCATTTTTATGAAAAGACAGTTACACACAAAAAAAAGTCCTAAGTCATAGGGGAGCAGAATTGTGTGACTGTGTATTTCTGAATATTCTAAATGAATATGTAATGTCAAGATAAAATATGAAGCACCTCCCGCCCTTCAGCCCCACCTGGGCTGAGAACACGTGTGTGTAGTTTGTCAACAGGCATATAAGTCTGAATTGTTAATTGGGGTTTCTTGGATCTATATGGAACCAAGCACCACATATGCATATGTTATGTTATAATTGAATTTGTTGTCCTGTTTGCCCTATGAAACGGGTTTCTCTATGTTGCCTTTTCTGATGTCTGATTTATGTCCATTAACTCTTTTGCGCAAAGATTGTCCTGTTTGCCCTATGTAGAGTGCAGAAGGGCATTTTTTTGGCAAAGATGGCATAAATCACACTGGCAGAAGAACAAGTAAAACTGCTCCTAATGTTGTGTGTGGCATTGTTAGGTCCAGTAATACTGTTACCAAAGTTGGGGACATAGCTGACATCTGGTTTTGCAGCAGAGTTTAATTTATGTTTAAAGAAACTTATAAACTGTCAGAGCCCGGCACCAACAGAGCTCTATAGCTGGTTAGAGCTACAATGGGGGAAGGGGAGATTCAGAAAGAAGGAGCAGAGCAGAGTCTTTGTTGCCTGTCTGGAGGTCAGGAGCCAGTGGAGTCGCACTAGAGGTGCAGGGGTTGTCCAAGAGGTTGGTCAAGGTCACAGTCCGATGTTCAGAATCCAGGGAATAAAGGTCAGGAAGCCAGGAGCACAGTGTCGGGTTCACCAAACTGACAAATTGGCCCAACAAGGGCCTGCCGGCAAGCCTCTCTTTTAAGGGGAGTCAAACCCCACAGCTGAGGGTCTGTTCAGGAGGCGTACCCAGGCCCTCCTCCTTCTCAGCTGCATCTGATGCCTCAATGAAACCCTGTAACTTGCCGGCCTGCTCCTGAGTAGCCTGCCTGCTGGCACCTGGCCTAGCTGTCAAACTCTGATCCTCCGGCCCAGCTTGGCCCTGCTGGCTGTGAGGCCGGCGCTATGGCCATGTCCTCCAACTCGGCCTCCTGACCTGAGCCGGCCATGGCCTGAGGGACTGGCAAAGGGTCCTCCGCGAGCTCAGATTCCAATTCAGAGCTGGCAGCAGGCAACCGGTCCGGCTGAAAGTCCTCCTCCTCCTCACACCCAGGACCCCGGGTCACAACATAAACTGATTGCTTTATAAGAGAGTTTTCAGGTGACACCATGGCTCAACTGCTTAGCTCGCCATTAAGTGCTGGTGCATCACCCCACTGGACAAAAGCTCTAAAATGGCTCTCCTGCTGGGAATGGCTTGTGCATGCCAACATTGCAGGGAGTTTCTCTGGGTAACATTGCTCGCTTGGGCTGTGGCGTAGCCTGCTATCCCACCACCCCACTCCACCCACGCAATGCCAATTTCCAGTCCCCTTTTTGACTGAGAAGGAATTCCAAGTCCCTTTGCCAGAAGAAAGCTTTGGGTGTTTCTTCCAGATGGGATGCTGAAAAGACAGAGGAGTTTCACTCAGTCTCCCTCCCTCCTCCGTTCTTCTCTCCCCTTCGGCTGGAAAGGAGCCGAGAGGAAACCAAACAGCTATTTCCACCCTTTTGCTACCCTACGTTCGATGGAATTAACTGCGTGGAGAGGGATGCCATATGCTTCTATAACGTCATCCCGTTAGTAATTGTGTCTAGGGCTGTGTGGGAAATTTAGTCCCTTGCCAGAAACAGCTCCCTTTGAAATATCAAACTGGAAGTCCAAATTCTGAAACATAACCCAGCCAGGCAGCTGGATTCCATTGAAGAAGGTTTCTTCTTGGGTCTTTTCCTCTTGAAAGAGAGGCGAGAGGGACAAAGGAGGAGGAAGCAAGAGTACACAGCTCTTAAACTGTAAATTTAAGTGTAATACAAAAAAATGTACACAGGCCTGATAGCAATGAAACACACAAGGCTTTTCAAAAAATACACAGTGGTTTGCTGTCTCTCTCTCTCTCTTGCTGCTTTCTTGCTGTTCGTGGCTCTAGCCGGAGCTTGAACAGTGTCGTTTCTTGGACTACAACTTCTAGCATACAGCCACTGGGGGATTCTGGGAGCTGTAGTCCAGAAATAAATGTCTTCACAGCCTCAAGATCTAGATTCCATGGTTAAAATCCCCTTACTGATGCAAGCCGAAACAATGCCTGCCCCATTAGCTCATTCAGCTTGCTCCATTATCATCAAAGACTTTGGGGATTTCCATATGGCACAGGTGGGATCTGATGCTTCCCCACATTTCCGGCACCTTAGGGGTTAATCTAATCTTTCATCAATTAATATAGAAATCAACCCCACAGGGCAATTCTCTGTGAGGCCTGCTAAAAGAACAATGTGTGTTCCTCTCTGTGGAGCTTGCAGGTCAGATCTGTGTTTCCCTGTGTTTTCCTGCTATCAGAATATGACAAACTAGCCAGCAGATTTGGCTGAAATATGGGACATTAATCTCATGTATCAGTCAATCTTAAACATCAGGCAATCCATCAGTGCTCTGAGTTTGCATAGAATTTCACGTGATACAATCCATGAAAGCTAACACTAAAATATAACAGTCTTCAAAGTGCTACAATGTTTGTGTTTTGTTTATTTTTATGATATACTAATAATTATGTTTTTGATCATTAGGAATCATGGTTTCCAAAAACAAGAACTTTAATCTCAAAAGTTAAACTGAGCTGTGAAAAACTCATCAGTCCTCCCAGTGCCAGAGTTCAAAAAAGTTATGGTTTAGGGCTCTAATACCCAGAATCCCCGAGCTGGCATGAGTTGTGACTATGCTTACTGAGGAATTCTGGGCAACACAGTTCTCCCCTCCCTCCCCAATAATAATAATAATAATAATAATAATAATAATAATAATAATAATAATAATAATAATAATAATAATAATAATAATAATAATAATAATAATAATAATAATAATAATAATAATAATAATAATAATAATAATAATAATAATAATAGCCTCTGCTTTAAATTAAGCACATAAACTCATGCTGAAGGTTAAACTGCATTGTTTAAAATCACTTACAGGGAAACACAAAGATAGTACAGTAAAGGTAAAGGTCTCCCTTGCTCGAAAGCCAGTCATATCTGACTCTAGGGTTCAGTGGTCATCTCTATCTATAGCCAAAAAGCCTGCACTGTCTGCATTTGCAGATGTTTCTGTGGACATATGGCAGGCATGACTAGACATGCACGGAACGCTGTTTACCTTCCCACCAAAGTGGTCCCCATTTATCTACTTGCAATTTCTTGCTTTGGAACTACTAGGGGGCACTCCATGAAACTTTTGGGTACTAGTTCTCAAACAAATAAGAGAAAGTACTTTTTCACCCAGAGGATCACAGGTCTATGGAACTCCCTGCCAGAAGAAGTGGTGACAGCTGTCAGACTTAACAGCTTTAAGAAAGGATTAGACAAGTTCATGGAGGACAAGGGTATCAATGGCTATAATTATGGATAAACTAAGGAGTGACAACCTCCGGGTTGGAGAGATAGACAGGATATCTCTCAATGCCATTTCCAGGGAATCCTAAACAGATGAAGGCATCTGCTTGGGAATACCCTGAAGCAATTGGTGAGCCACTGTGTGAGACAGAATGCTGGACTGGATGGGCTGTGGCCTGTTCCAGCAAGGCTGTTCTTATGTTCTAGGTTGGCAGGAGCTAGGACAGAGATGGGAGTTCATTTCATCATGCAGTACTTGGATCTTGAACTGCTGATCTTCTTCCAGTCGTCAAGTTCAGCATCTTAACCACTAAGTCACCGCAATCCCCAAACACAATGATACTTCAGTATAAAATGAATGTATTAATAAAATGATGTGTGCTTATGATGGCTGTCATCACAATGACAGGTGCAGAGTTAAAATTAATGTTCCAATGGAAGTCCCAAGAAAAGTTTACGTACTTCCCTTTCTTCTTCAGCCCTCTGGACCACTTTAAAAAGGTCCAAAGGGTTTCTCAGCTGTTATGATCTGCTTTGGTGGTTTACATGGAGTGGTGGTGTATTAAGTAGAAGTGATCATCCTCCTCAATTTTGCTAGAGCATATCATTCTGCCAACTGGGCTGCAGTGATCCAGTGTTTAAGAAGCTCACCTTGTTAGCTAGAAGGCCTGCACGTCAGCAGTTCAAGACCCAGGTACTGCATGACAGATCAAGTAACCATCTCTGTCCCAGCTCCTGCCAACCTAGCAGATCGAAAGCAAGAAATTGCAAGGTTTGTTGACATTGATATGCCAGAAGATACATGAACTGAGGACAAACAACTGGAGAAAGTCACAAAATATCATGATTTGCAAATTGAAGTTGAGCCTTTATAGAGGAGGAAATTTGTTGTTGTGCCCATAGTGATTGGTGTGGAAAAGAACTTGGGGACATGAAAGGAGCCTCATTCGGGTGTCCCCTGAGCAGAGTTTCTCCAACAAAAATCCTTTCAACCCAGAGTAATTTCTGACATGAAATTATTATGGGGGGGGGGCGTGTCAAGATGGAGAGCTGAGAGGGGTGAATTTTCTTCCGCTCAGAAAGGAGGGCTACGAAAGTGGTTGTTAAAAGTGATAAAAGTTCCTGAGACCTTGAAAAAAATGTATTAGAACACTCATAAGAAAAAATATTAGTGGAAATTACCTTGATTGGTCTGAAGCTGAGCCGAGAAAGGAAGAAAACTGTGAAATCTTGGAGAGAGTGGGGGATGGGCGGTCCTTAATGGCACCGATTCAACACATAAGCGGCCACGGCAAACTTTTTAGTTGAAGAGCGGACTGTTTGGAGAAGCGTGTGGAGATTGGTGTGGCGGCAAAGTCCGATAGAAACGCAGGCAAACAGGCAAGCGGGTGAGCGGAACAAAAATGGTAAGTCCATTGGGGACCCGAAAGGGGGAAGCTGAAGCGAGCCTCGTTCGGCCTCACCGGCCCCTTCGACCGGAACCAAGTGGAGCTGAGCGGAGCCTGAATTGGCTTAAGTGGAGAAGCCGCGACAGTGAGCGAATTTGGAAAAAATAGGAGGGGAAGGAAAATAAGGAGAAGAAAAGTGCAGCAATTGGGATCGGATTTTTTATTCTTCTACATCAGTGAAGTATAGATAAACCAGGATCAAACAATGGTGGTAATACCAGGATTTCCTCCTCCCCCCCTTTCTCTTCTTCATTATTTTTAAATTTGGGTATTAAGAAGGAAAGAGGAGGAAGAAGAAGTTGGAATTTTGGAGGACTGGGACTGGTTTTGTTTTGTGTATTTTCCCCGAAGTTCAAAAAAGAATAAGATGGCACTGGGACTCTGAATTGTGCTGTGAGTGGCAAAGCGTTGTTTTCTTTGAGACTTGGAGGGTGGATGGCTGACTTTGTTTTTGCTTTTGCTTTTTTGGCCTGGAATAGTATAAGATTTACCTCAGCGTGGCTCGAATACAAATATATGCTTGGTTTTTTTTAAAGTTTGGACAGTGACTGCAAGCTGTAACAGTAACAGAGAGTAAAAGCCTTTGGAAGAGAAACAAATTATCAGCTTTTTGTGGGACAAATATTGAAGATTTTTCCTTCTTCCTGTTGTTTGTTTTTGGACCTTTTTTCCCTATTTTTTTCTTTCTCTCCCTTTTCACTGGGGGATGAAGAGTTAGGACTAAATAGGGAATAAATCAGAAGAACAGTGATTAATATTTTTGGAGACTGTTCAGGACTTTTTTCTTCTTTCTTTCTTCCTCTCTCTTTTCTTTTTTAGTTTCCCTGGGGGTAATATATTAAAATTTAAGAAGGAAATTAATTTGGATTGAAATGGGATTTTCAATCTATATATATAATAGAGGGGGAGGGAGGGGAGGGGGAGGGGAAAAATAAAGGTTTAATATTACATTTGGATATAAGTATATTAAAATTTGTTAGAGCGAGTTAATACATAAGGTAGAGGTAAACAGTAAATTGTTTATGTAAATTGTTAACATCGCGTAATTGGAAGTACATTTGGATGAAATGGCAGGGGAGAGGGAAAGAGAAGGAGAAGAAAGTGGGTTGGACAAGAGTGGAGAGACCGACATCTTCGGATAGGAGTTTCAGAAGGCTTACAAGGTTAGAAGAAGAAGAGGACGAGATGAAGAAAACAACACAACAAGAGATGAAGGATTTGGAGGAGCAAGAGACGGTGAAGAAGATTGCACAACCACTACAACAGCAACAGCAGCAGAAGATAATAACAACTCCAACCACGATCGCACCGACTACAGTGAAAACAATTGTCATAACAACTGCAAAGGTAACAACAGCAACAACTGCTACAACAACTATATCAACTACGGCGGCGACAGCAGCGACAGCAGTGACAACGGTTGCAACCACAGCCACAGTAACAACGCCAACAACATTGGTAATGAAGGGTGGGCAAGGACTTAAATCTGATTTTGAAAGATTTAATGAGAAAGTTGATAACCTGGAACACAAAATTGGGAATATGTTGGCTCAAGATAAACAAGAACGAAAACAAGATATGCAAGGTATGTTGGCGAACATCTTGAAGGGAAATGATGGTTTAAAAAAGGACAAGATAAGCTTAAAAAAGAACAAGATGTCATAAAAAAAAGGCAGCGATTAAAGTAGAGGTCACAGATTTGAGAGAGAGAGAAAAAGAAAGAGAAAATAAGGTTGGAGATCATGAAAAAAGATTGGAAATGGTGGAAGAACATCTAAGACGAGCAAATGTTATAATTAGAAAGTTGCCAGAGAACTCCCAGGATAAATTAAAAGAAAGAATGGTGAAATGGTTGGATGAAATTATGGAAGATGGTTTTACACCGCAGGATGTTGTAAGTGTATTTAGGTTGGGTTCAAGAAGGGGTAAAGCTGGGTCAAGGAATGTGTTGTTAAAATTTGCTAATGTGTCTGATAAGCTTCATTTAATGGCAATTATTCGGGGAAAAGGTGCAGAAGTGTTAAAAATTGAAGGTTTTGATATCGAAGTTTATAATGATATCCCAATTGAGGACCGCTTATGGAGACAATCGATGAAACCAATCACAAAGCGATTTCAAGATAAAGGAGTAAGGTATAATTGGAAATTTCCACGTCAATTAAGTTTTTTTCACCTGGGTAGATGTTATATGATAAGCGAAGATGTCAATGTTTTAGATGTAATGGTGGATGCAAAGTTGTTGGAAGCTGGAACTAAAGAGTGATATGATTTGAGGGAAGAGTTGATTATATCTGGTGGATATACAAGGTGTGGGAACAATGGTAATGAGAATATGCCTAAAGGTGTGGAAGGAGGAACTGTTGTGGGCGGTGCTTGTACAGTCTGTCGCACCTCCCCCCTCCCCCCTTTGTAATTCAGAGGCTACTTGTAAAGAAGTGGGGAGGGTTAGTAGTAGAATGTATAGTGTGTATTTTTTCTTTTTCTTTGTTTGTTTAGGGTGGGGGAACTGTTATATGTTATATTGCACGCCTGTAGGAGGAAGTGGGAAATGCAAAAAAATTAGGGGTGGAAAATAATTGATGAGAAATATAAAAGTAATATCATGGAATGTGAAAGGTACTGGTTGTCAGGTGAAGAGAAGGAGATTAGAAGCAGCTCTCAGAAAAGATAGACCGGATATAATCTTTCTGCAGGAAACCCATCAGAAATTGGAAGAAACTAATAAATTGTTTTTAGGATGGACTCAGTTTTATGAAAAATCATATGGTACCTCAAAGGCCACAGGTGTAGCGACTTTGATATCAAATAGGTTGGGATTCGAGATGGTAAAAAGTATTTCTGACCCAGAAGGAAGATATCTGATAGTAAAAGGGAAAATAAATGAGGAGGAGATAACGTTGGTGAATTTGTATGTGCCAAATGAGCATCAAAATAGTTTTTTAGCTAAGGTGTATCGAATATTGGAGAAAGAAAAAACAATAAAAATGATTGTAGCTGGAGATTTTAACTTAATAAGATCAAATATAGATAGTACAAATATAGCAAGAAGTGGGGGAGGAAATAAAATGCATGTATTAAATATTTGGTTGAACTCTTTAGGGTTGAAAGATACATGGAGGGAACTTAACGGATTGGAAAGGGTTTATACATTTTTCTCACAAGTCTATAACACGTATTCCAGAATAGATTACATATTTGTTACTGATAATTTGATAAGAAATTTAGATGATATAGAAGTTGGGATTTTTAAAGAATCTGATCATGCAAAAGTATTCCTGGAAATAAAAATAGATGCTACAAAGATTAGGAAAAATTGGAGATACAATGCCAAATTGTTTAAAGATATAAAGTGTAAAGAGCAAATGGTAGAAAAATGAGAAGAAAATTGGAAATGGAACGATACAGGGGATGTTAGATTCGGTATTGTATGGGATACAATGAAGGCAATATTCAGAGGTGAAAGTATCAGGTTGGTAAATATTAAAAATAAACAGCTAAAAAGCAAACAAGAAGAAGTTGAAAAAGAGATTAAATGGTTGCAGGAGAAACATGCAATAACCAAGGATAGAAAAAAATGTATGAAAGAATGCAGGGTTTAAAGAAGGAATTAATAGGAAAAGCTATTGAAAAGGTGAAAAGAAATTTGGTATATTTAAAAAGGGAATATTTTGAGTATAGTAATAAAAATTCGAAACTTTTAGCAAGAGCAGCTAAGGAAAAAAGAAGCAGAAGAGAAATAGGGACTTTAGTAGATAAGGATGGTACAAGGTATAATAAAACTAAAGATAAATGTAAGGTGGTTAAAGAATTTTATCAAGAATTATATTCTAAAAAAAGGTAAATATGGATAAATTAAAAGATAAATTGGGAACGCAAATTAAAAATAAAATAAGTCAGGAACATAAACAAAAAATGGAAGAATCAATAACTGAAAAAGAGATAAAAGAAGCAATAGCTAAATTGAAAGCAGATAAATCACTGGGGGAAGATGGATTACCTGCAGAATTTTATAAAGAGTTTAAAGATATGGTAACCCCAAAGTTATTAAAATTGTACAATGGTATACTTGATGGGGAACAGATACCACCATCATGGTATAGAACAATAATTGTTTTGTTACCAAAACCAGGAAAAGGTCCAGAAAAGGTAGAGTCATATAGGCCTATTTCTCTGATAAACCAAGACGCTAAGATTTTTACGGCAATACTGGCAAGCAGATTAAATAGCTTTATGGATAAATTTATAAATAAAGATCAGGCTGGATTTGTGAAAGGTAGGCATATGGCAGATTTAGTAAGGAGAGTTGTAGATTTGATTGATGCTGCAGGGCAAAATAAGGAGAAAGTTGGGTTATTATCATTAGATATCTTCAAGGCATTCGATTCCTTGCAATGGATAACAATTAACGAGATAATTAGAAGTTATGGATTTGGTGATAGGTTTATAAAATCAATAGAACAATTATATCAACAAGGATACGCCAATGTTAGGGTTAATGATGGTCTTACAGAGGAAGTGAGATTAGAGGCAGGGACAAGACAAAGATGCCCCTTATCACCAATATTATTCATCATGGCGATGGAAATATTAGCAAATACTATAAGAGAAGATAAAAGCATTGAAGGAATATTGGAAAACAAGATTAGTTTATATGTGGATGATACTTTGATAATTGTGAAACATCCTAGAAGGACTTTGGAAAGAATTCAAGAACATTTAAAGGAATTTGAACAAATAACAGGTTTGAGGATAAACTGGGATAAATCTGAAATGGTTTTAAGTAATATTGATAAGGAAGAACAAGGGAGAATAAGGGATGAATTTAAACTACAGATTAAAGAGAGTTTGAGATATTTGGGGATAAATATTTCAAATAAAGTGGATGATTTGAAAAGATTAAATTATGACAAACAAAAGAAAGAACTTAAAGATAAAATTTCGCAATATCAAAAACTAAGGTTGTCTTGGTTTGGCAGAATAGCGTTGGCTAAAATGATGTTGTTACCAAAATTAAATTTTTTTGTTTGATGCCTTACCAATTCAACTGACTGACAAAGAAATTAAGGAATTTCAAAAATTATTAAATAATTATTGTAATGGGGGACGTAGACCTAGAATTTCAAAGAAAATGTGGTATTTATCTCAAAAAGAAGGGGGCTTAGGCATTCCTAATTTAAAGAATAATTACAAAGCATTTCATATTAAGAATGTAGTTAAGATCTTAATGAAGGAGGTGGTTATTTGGGAGGAGATTGAAATAAAGGAACTAAAGGAAGTGGGTAAGAGCATTTTTTTAGATAAGGAAACATGGAAAATACCAGTTAAAAATAGAATGCTGAGGTCAATGTTGGGAGTATGGAAGAAGGTTAAAATGAAATTAGTTCCAAATATTTCACCGATAATTGAAATGGAAGACCTGAAAAAGTTCCCAATAAGAATGGATAATGAGATGAGAGAAATTTTGTTGGTGAATGGGGTTTTCCTGCTGAAAGATTGATTACGAGTCTGTTGAGATAAAGTGATGAAACGAGAGCTATACACACAGATGAATTTGAATTGGTTTCAGATAGCAATGGTGAACAAGTGGAATAACAATTATTTGAGGGAACAAAGCCTGGAAATATATAGGACCGAATTTGAGGAATTAATATGGAAGATAAGGAAGAAGGAAATTGGAATTAAAGGAATGGTTAGTAAAATTTATAAAATAATAAATACAGAGGGTAACCCACAAGAAATATTAAGAAATACATGGGAACAAGATTTGAATATGAAGATAACAGAAAAGGAATGGCAAAATAAATGGAGAAAAAGAACTATGAGATCCCTGTCGGTCAGGGTAAAGGAACATAATTTTAAAATGTTATGGAAGTGGTATTTGACCCCTATGAGACTACATCAGATAGATAAAAAGAATAACAAAATGTGTTGGAGATGCAAAAATACGTTGGGTACATATGTTCATATGTGGTATGAATGTAAGGTGGTAAAAAAAAATTGGGCAAAAATTGAGAACGAGATTGTTAAGATTATGGGATCGCATCTCAAATTGGGGCCAAATAACCTTTTGCTGACGGACGTAGATAATATGAGTTAGATAATGATAAGAAAGAACTGTTGTTTATAATGCTTGCAATGGGTAGAATGTGTATTGCAAAAAATTGGAAAAATGATTTAGTGCTAAAGGTGGAGGAGTGGTATAAGCAGATGTGGGATCTCGCCTTGAATGAAAAATTAACATGGGAGTTAAATTTTAAAAAAGGTATAATAAAAGAAAATAGATTTTGGAATATATGGCGGCAATTTGTTGATTATTCACTGACGAGAGACGGAATGAACAAACCGGCACCAGGCCAAATGAAATTTTGGGTACAATAGAAATTAATGGGAAATTCCACATCCTCCAGGGCAATGTATATAGCACAGGGTGATGATGTATGTAATGTGATGATGTATGTAATGTATTTTGGAAAATACTTGGTAAATGTTAAAATGGAAGCATAATGGTTTTTAGTAGGTTGAAAAGTTGAATAAAAGCAAATTATGGATATAAAAGTAGATTTGAAATATGCAGATAAGATGTGGAGGATAATGATTAATAATAAGATAAAAGTATAGTGTGTAAGCAAGAAATCCTTATACTGTGATAGAATCTAAGGTCATAACAGATTACCAAGAAGATAATTAGGATGAATATAAAGAGGTTCTTCTTTTTCTTGTTCTTTTTCTGGTTTTGATGTATATGTATTCTTATTTTTATATAGTTATTTTTCTTTGATTGTGTTGGAACATTTGTATTTTTTATTATGTTTTGAATGTTGTTATATATTTTGAAAAATCAATAAAAAAAATTTAAAAAAAGAAATTATTATTCTGCCCAACAGAATGCTGCCACTGGTTGCTATCTCTCCCTACCCCCACTTTTTTAAAAAGAGAAGTGTCGAAAGTTTAATGCAAGGGTTCCCAACCTTTTCAAGCTGGGGGGCAGGTCACGCTCTCAGTCACCTTTGAGGGTGGGATGGCCATTTTGCCCTGCCTACACGATGCGGGTGGCCATTTTGTCCCAACAGCTTCAAAGGGGGTGTCCATTTTCTTTCTCAAATGCCCTTGGAGGGGTGGGGTGGGGCACATGACATGGCACAGCAAGCCAGGTCCGGCCCACAGGCCTTAGGTTGGGAACCCCTGGTTTAATGAAATAAACATGTTTGAAGGTATTTTCTAAAACATGTACAGTACAGTCCTTCCTGGGAAGGTAATTGCAAAGCAAAAACAGAAGAAAGCCTCCTCCCAGGCCCAGCAAATGCTGCTCTTTGCAGAGAGACATTTCACCCCCAAGAGTTTGGCCTGGGAGAGCACATACTCTCCAGGGAAGGGTGGGCCCAGGCCATTTAAGGCTTGAAAGGTCAGTTCCAGCATCTTACACTGTACTTAGAAACTCACTGAGAGACTATGAGATTTCCCTCAGAGCTTGGGTGGTGACAGTGAAGCAGGGCGGATTTTAGGAGACAAAGTCCAACAGAATAACTTTTCCAAGTTCTGGTTTCCATACAATCAGTAGTATCAGTCACACCAGGGGGAAATAACTCAACTACAACTCCCAGAAGCCCACTAATAACCAACTTTCCCAAAACCCTGCAATAGTTACATTTCTCCTCCACAGCTGTGCAACCTCTTTTTCTTTCCATTTATAATGCAGACTGCACAAATCTACTGTAAGGTTGCAACAGGTGTCCATGGGCAGCCATAGATACCCCCACAGCCCCTCACTGAAGCTCAGAAGCACTTTGGTTTATACCTGTGAAATCTGGCTTCAGTTCAGGATGCACTAATTGTATGGCACACTTGTCAGAAGTAAATGCTATAGGGCAGTGGTGGCAAACCTATGGCACGTGTACCACAGTGGACACTCAGCACCCTTTCTGTGGGCATGTGTGCCATTGCCTTAGCACTGAGTTCACCCCACCCCTCTGCCCAGAAGCCCAATGAGAGTGCTTCCTCCCTCCCCCAGCACAGAGTTCATCCCAGCACTCTGTGGCACAGATGGCAGCATGTTGAGTTTAGGCACTCGGTCTCTAAAAGGTTTACCATCACTGCTATGGGGCTCTTGGGCTGCAATCTTGCATTCTGTATAGCTAGAACAATGCAGGTGAAACCACATTGGTCGGACATAATGGGTCTAACAATAATAATTGTGTGTCATACAGTCAATTCTGAGTTATAGGGGACTTTTCCAGCATTCTCTACATACACAGTACTCTGAGGTATTTTACCATTCCCTCCTTCTAGGAATACCTTGGGACAGTAACGCCAGCCCAGGGGTGACACAGGGTGACTCTTTTCCCAACAGGCACAGATTCAGTGGTGGGCTCCAAAAAAATTTACTACCACACTGTGGGCATGGTATGGTGAGTGTGGCCAGGGGGAAAGCCCTGCGTTGCACCCAAAATAGGACTACTTTATTTCAAAACACGGATGGGGGGGGGCAGCCAAAATTTCTTCTACCGGTTCTGGCGAACTGGTGCAAACCTGCTGATGCCCACCACTGCACAGATTGACATCAAATCCTTCCTAACTCACTGCACTACACAGCATGCTATAAAGAGTCTTACTTCCAAGTAAACTTGGACATAAACATGCAAAAAAAATTCTCATTCAAGCAGTAAAACATAAGTCAATGAAAGTCCATTTGGAAGCTTGTGAACAATGTCTGAGGACAGCTCTGAAACCAAAGAGGATGTTGAATCAATATAGATTCAAAAATGATAATGTCTCATTTATTTTACAAAACATTCTAAGGTTTCCCAGGTTTTTTAACATGTAATACCTCTATATTTGATGTATTCTGTATGGTTTATGTTGTCGATTTACATTGGTAGCTACCCAGAGTGATGCTTACACCTATTGGGATGAGATTCGAATCCAAAAAAATTTTTTTTTAAAAAAAAAAACCTTACAATAAGATTCTCCTTGGTCAAGGAAAAATGTATGAATGCCATACCTATTTCTTGCAACTTCAATCAAGTTAAGCAGAACAAGATAAACTATGCAGTTCTCTTCAATTATCATAATTTTATAAAGGTACTTAATTGGAATAACTTTCCCCATCAAATATAGCAATATAGGTCAGTCAAATATAAAAGAGGGAGATCCTAATTAGGCACCAAACCTCATAAAAACAAATGGTGAAAGATAAAGATTCAGTGAAATGGTATTCTTTGTTGAACCAACTTTGGTTGGTGTTGGTAAACAGGTGCAAACTTCCATATTTCTAAATCAGGGCTTCTTAAACCCCAGCCTGTAGGCCTAATCTGGCCCACACATATCATTAGTCTGGTCCACAGTGGCCACTCAGGCACCTTTAGGACCGTCCCTCACCACTAGTAGTCAAAATACATCACTTACCATGATGACGGCAGGAATCACATTATTTTTCTGGATTTTTGCACAGCCTCCACCACTTTCTAGGGTGACAGGAGGCTTTTTGGAGCAATTTCACCCTGGTTTGGGAATTTTCCACCCCTTCCCCACAGCCCATAGGTAGCTGGAACTTGACTCTAGGCAACTTCCGGTGCCGGGTGGAGCTTACGTCAGTACCTGGGATCCCAGTGCAGAACCAGGAAGTTGCCCACGGTCGCTTTCTACCTGCCTAAGCACAGCAGGAAAGGGGCAGAAAATTCCCATACCAGAGCAAAATTGCTCCGAAAAGCCTCTCGCCTCCCTGGGAAGTGGCTGAAGCTGTGCAACAACCCAGAAAAACTGTACAATTCCCGCCACTGCCGGTTGATGATGATGAAAATGTAGGTACTGGGCACAGCCATGCCCCTGCCCCCTGACGGGAAATGTCAGAGGTGGGTCTGGCCCATGATGGGAAAATATTGGGAAACCCTGCTCTAAGTCAATCAAATGTATCTAAAATACAAATACTTGGAAGCTAAGAGCAGGCAACTTGGAAGAAGACAAAGCTAACGGGAAGTAACCCTTCTGTTTATAAACCAGATGGATAAAGTGAGTGTAGAGTTATTGGAGCAGGAGTGGGAGATTCATGGCCCTCCAGATGTTTTTGGATTTTTAACTTTCAGAAGACACAGATTGCATGGCCAGTATAAAGAAAATGTGTGATGTATAGTCAAAAATATCTGGGGCCATTCAACAATTACATGATCCTCGAGGTAGGGAGGGGGTCTGCCATCTGAATTACAGAAAATTACATGACAGCGGGGGGTGGGGAATCAGGTCAAATATTACGTAATCCATTTGGAGCTGTTGTGGTTTCTAAAATGGTGCTTTTTAGATTTAAAAATGATCTCTGGGAATTTGGATCCAATTTGAGATTATTGAATTGCTTGTGCAGTCTATTTCACCAATAATGAAAAGCTCTAAAATTAGAGTTTCAATACAAAACCTCTGGATTACGTCATTTTAAAAGGAGGGGGTTCGAAGCAAAAATTGTGGTCAGATTACATGGGGCGAGGGGGCCAATTTTCCCCCCAAAAATGGATCACATAATTGTTGAATGGCCCCCTGGAAAGAGACAGAGAAAGAAGAAAGAAAGAAAGAATTAATTAATCTTTCTTGGGATGGTCTAAATGGTGTCATCGTTACAGTAACACTACTACAAAGCATCCTATGGGAAAGCACATCAAATGGTATCCTTTCCTGCTCTAGCGCAACATCAAAAACAAGTGAACAAACCACTATCCATACTCTTACCTGCTCAATGAAGCAAGCAAACTGAGAGAGAGAGAGAGAGAGAGAGAGAGAGAGAGAGTACCACTGTACTGCAGAATTCAAAGTAGAAATTAAATACAAACCATGACTATGGAGACATCAGACACTTTCAACCAACATCAAAACTAGAAGGCACAAGATGAAATTAACTATGAGACAGTTTAGAACAGTTTGTTAAAACACTGTTTGCTGATAAAAACACTACCTAATACAGGATACTCAAATATACCAGTTCAGCTGACTCTACATTCTAACCTAGTAGTGATGTTCTTAGCAATGCCCAAATTAATCTCAGAAGAACTGTCTCCCTACTTTTAGCAATGTCTCTTGATCGACAGTTTCTCAGATTGTATAGAACACCAATGTCATCAAGGTGAGGCTTCAGGGGTTTTAATTTTTTCTCCATAGTTCAAACATTGTTTCTTAAAACTGTACAGCAGTCTTCGGCTTAAACTTTTTTCAATGAATTATCCTCAAAAAAAATCCTTGCCACACGAAGAAAGGTCAGGGTTGGAATGAAACACAATTGTCATTTGTTAATTGTCATTTTTGTTCTTCATTATTGAATGTTTTAATATTCATGTTCATTGTGGGTAACCATTATGTTGGGAAACACTCTGAGTAATGCCTGCATTAAGTTGGGCAATATATAATAGTTATAAACAAATAAACTGGTACTTTCTACTAAATACTATTTTGAAATCCACACTTCAGGTCATAAGGATCTGCTGCTTCTCAGGCAATGCTGGTTCTTGCTGCTTAATATTTCTGCATTTGAAGATAAGCTATTTTGAGAATAGATACTGTACCATGTTTCTGAATGACAGCAAAAACAGGGGCACAAGAGAAACAAAACCATGAACTGGAACTTTAATGCTGCGCAACAACAACAACAATTTTACTAAGAACTTCATATATACTTGTCTTAGACAATACCTTAACAGTTCTTAGGTCCTTGGTTAAGTCTTGAACTGCTAATTTTATATCAGTCTTCGACAATAATAATAATAATAATAATAATAATAATAATAATAATAATAATAATAATAATAATAATAATAATAATAATAATAATAATAATAATAATAATAATAATAATAATAATAATAATAATATCAAGATCCTGTGGGACTTTAAAATTCAAACAGATACACATCTGACTCATAACATACCTGATATAACTGTTACAGAAAAGAATTAAACCTGGAAGCTTGAAAGAGAAAAGTGGCAAAGCAGGACTGCAGACGAATATCGAAATGACAAAAATCATGACTACAGAAGAACTACCCAGGTTTAATGTTGACAATGAAGAAACTGAAATAGCAGATTTTGTACACTTTGGTTGAATTGTCTATTTAAATGGAGCCTGCAGCCATGCAATAAAAATATTAAGATTCAGAAGGGATTAGGAAATATCATCAAGTGTAGGAATACTGTATATCATTAGAAATCAAGATCATTTATACTCTCCTATTCCCAATCCCTATATATAGATCAGGGGTTCTCAATGTGTTTCCGCTGTGGGCCAGACCACACCCCCTCAGAAAGCTGAGTGGAACCAACTGGTGGTTCCCCTCGCCATAAATGCTGCTGTAAAATTATTATTATTATTATTATTATTATTATTATTATTATTATTATTATTATTATTATTATTATTATTATTATTATTATTATTATTATTATTATTATTATTATTATTGATTTATATGCCACCCCACTCGCGAAGTGCGACTCTGGGTGGTTCACAAACATATCCTCAACCTCAACAATATGTATCAACACAATGAAATACCATAAGATACAATTTACACAATAAAATACAATTTAACACTAAAATAGCAAATAGTAAATAAATAATTTGCCACTCAACATCCTCAATGAGGCCCGGGGCTCAACATCCTCAACGGAGCCTGAGGCTCAACGTCCTCTGCGGCTTCATCCGTGGCTGTTGTAAATACATTTATGGCAGCCACAGACTGATTTATGGCTGTTGTAAACACATTTATGATGGCCGTAAATGAGTCCACGGCCAATTCCAGCAGTGGTGGTGGCAGGGGCGGCTGGAGCGAGGTCGGTGGCCAGATTATTTGGTGCCATGGGATCTCACGGGCCATAGGTTGGGAACCCCTGGTATAGATGCAAATGCTGGACAGTGAAGAAAGCTGACAGGAAAAACATTGATTTATTTGAAATACTGTGCTGGAAGAGAGCTTTGCAGATACCCTGGGCTGACAAACAAACAGGTCCTACAGCAAATCAAGCCTAACTATCTCTGGAAGCAAACATGGCAAAACTGAAGTTGCCCTACTTTGGATACATCATGAGAAGGCAAGATTCTCTGGAAAAGGCAATACTTCTCGGAAAGTTTGAAGGCAACAGGAAAAGAGGAAGATGAAATATGAGAAGAATTGACCTCCTTAAGGAAGCCACAGGCTTGAGTTTACAAGAGCTAAGCAGGGCTGTTGAGAACAAGAGAATTTGGAGGTAGCTCATTTGGAGGTCACCATTAGTCAGAGACAACCTGACGGCACACAACAACAACAAATTTAGCACTACAGTAAAGCTGTACTGTGAATTGTACTCCCTTAAGAATGGCCTCACAAATTACACCACAGATTTAGTGCCAACTTGTGTACTCATCTATAATGCATTAAAATAACTTTTAATCCTGCCTTGAGAAAGTTTTTTTAAAAAAAAGTCTGCTTCAATCATGAATTACTGGGACCAGAATAAAGAATGCTGTTGTGAATGTATACCAACATAAGAATTCCCTTTTCATGCCCTTCACAATAAAGAATGAGACTTTTGTGAACACAGCTCCTCATTTGCACTTGACTGTGTATAATTTCCATCTTTCAGCAAGATGGAGGGAGGAGGGAGGGATTGATGGACAGACAGATGGACGGATCAATGGATTGATGGATTGATCAACAGGCAGACAAGGATGTATGTGTATATAAATGTATGTATGTATGGGTGGATGGATGGGTGGGTGGGTGGGTGGGTGGATGGATGGATGGACACATGGCTTCCTGCCTTTTGGAATTCTTCAGTCAGAAAATTCTAATTCTGTGCCAGGAAAATTAAATCATGTGTCCAGGTAAGTCGGACAAACTGAATAAAGCTACATATAAATCCTCCATTTCTTTTGGAAACTTCTATAGAGTTGACTATTTTTTATAATTTATTCTAGTTTTGATAGTCAAGGTGCTAAACAAAAGATTGTACCAGCATATAAAGGCCACTGTTGCAGTCAATAGAAATCTTTTGTCTGGCCCAGCCTCCTTACTAGCAAACTGTTCTCATTCTGAGATTTCAATAGGCAGCGCTCATTTGCTTTCACAATCATAAGAACTAATTGTGTTTCTTTTTTTAGAATAAAGAAGTAAAACTAAGATGCTGAAGATGCTAAAAACTGTGCCCACATTCTGTGTGTTTTTTTCCTTTCTCCACTAAAACCAGAATAAGGTTCTACCTGCAGGTTTCCCCAACCACCTGAGCACCACAAAAAGATACAAGGAAAGCCACACCATAATGCTGATCTTCACTTCCCTGCTAGTCCAGAAGGAGCTATAGTGTTAAAGCACGAGTGATTGTTATTATGGCCTCTTGCTCAATAGCGAAGCGAAGCAATCACACTTCTATACCACCCCATGGCGCTTAGTGCATTCTCTGGGTGGTTCACAAGTTAATTAGCATTTTTGCCCCCAACATGCTGAGTACTCATTTTACCGACCTTGGAAGGATGAAAGGCTGAGTCAACCTTGATCCCTGATCAGGATCGAACTCACAACCTTTTGGTTGCAGGATAGCAGTTTAACCACTGCGTCACCAGGGCTCAATAAAACAATAACACTTTACATAGAAAAGGCACATTGTTCCATTTCTGGCATTTCCAATTAAAAGAATATTTGGACCGTGTGCCAGATTTGGTCAAATGCTGAATTACTGACTGAATCAACCTGATTCAGACCGAACGTGTGAGGACCAGATCAAAGCGAAATGGTTAGATTTGCTTCTGTAGCAAGGTGAGCTTACTAACTGAATTGGATGCAGCACAAATTGCACAAACCTCCTGTTTGCTTTGAAAAAAGCAAACTTTACTGCTGCCTGCTATACAGATACAGTAAAACCCCAGGTTATGGAATTAATCCGTTCCATAGGGTTTTCCTTATAGCGAAAATTCCTTATTGCAATGTGCCCATAGGAATGTATTGTGCAGTTTCCCATAGGAATGCATTGAAAAAAATCCATAAAGCAAAGCATGGTTTCCCATAGGAATGCATTGAAAACAAAACAAAAAACCTTCCAAAAAAATTTCCGTAAGCTGAGGCATTATTTTCAATGGATTTCTTTCTGTAAATTGAGTTTTCCATTACCCGAAGCATTCGTAATCCACGGTTCCACTGTACTTTTACAGTCAAAAGGCCAGTGCTGTCTGTGTCTGCAGACGTTTCTGTGGTCATATGGCAGTTACGGCTAGATGCAGGAGTGCACGGAACACTGTTACCTTCCCCACTGAAGCAATACCTATTTATCTACTGTACTTGTAATTTCTTGCTTTCAAACTGCTAGGTTGGCAGGAGCTGGGACAGACAATGGGCTCTCACTCTGTCCCACAGCATTCAGGTCTCAAACTGCTGACCTGCCGGCCTTCTGGTGGTCAAGCTCTGCATCTTAACCACTAAGCTGCTGTGGCCCTACAATTTCTTGTACACCAGTAACAAAAAACAAAACAAAAAAAGTCATAGCTCTTTTGGTTTTCCATTGCAAGTCAACGAGAGGCTTGCAAATCAATGCATATCCAGAGTACAAATCAAGTTATATGCACACAGTTTGCTCTAGAGTCAAATCAGAACCAAGGAACCACGCATGGGCCTAAAAGGAATCCACCCAAACAGCCTGTCTTCCAGGCATAGAAGTCCATTCTTTCCAATCTGGCCCTTCCAGACATGTGGTACTAGATTTCCCCCGAGTCCCTGGAAATAGTGGGGCACCAGATTGGAGGATGCTGCTATAATCCATAAGGGGCCGAATGGATCAAGGCTCTGACTCAGCATAAGGCAACTTCTTATGTTCATTGTGTCATCTTGTGTGGTTTTTGAAACATTACACTCATTCCTCCATATCTGAATACAAATGGAACTATTCAAAGCCATCCCAGGGCAGATAAAGCTGGGGAATGTGGATGTGTCTCGTGGTGGCAGTTTCCTGCCACACACATACTTTCCACAGCCAGAGGAGGAAAAGTCCCCTGGAAATCCCCCATTTCCCCCAAGAGAACTGTAACAAGTAGACTGAAAGGTTCATCTGCATCCCAACAGCCTCTGACATTTACATTGTAACAAAATTTCATGGCACTGAAAGAAAATTCCCTTTTGTGGTGATGGGAGAAACACAGGAAATTCTTAGAACCAGAGAATAAAGGTCCCAGGAAGGCTCTTCCGTGCACCAAATATGCTCCTTGCTGTCCAATTTGACATCTGAAAAATCTACGTGCATGGCTTGGACACCAGCTCAAAAGAAAGCCAATCTCCTCTGATTCTCGGTAGCAACTCTGAGTGGAGATGTGAACTTTAGTCTTTTCATCCCTAGCCTTTCACTCTTGGCTAGTCTTCCCTGGACTTGGTGCCCTGCAGATACCCTGGGCACCCACACCCACGCTCCGTCTTAACTGGCCATGCAGGCTGCAGCTGATGAGAGCTGTCATATCCAACTCTAGCAAGGAAAACATGAGAGTCCCTACATCAGATTGCAGTCAGGGGGAGAGAGGGAGAGGCACGCTTTTAAAAGCTCCTAACATGTAAGCAAACATGCCAAAACATAAGGCTTTGCATCGTCCTGATCTGCCAGGGTGCTAAACTTTCTGGGAAGGCAGCCTCAAAAAATATAGCCCTTACCCATCCATGCGCTGTGTTGTCAAGTGACCACAATTTATGGAGACTCTAGAAATGAGCAATCTCCAAAATGTCCTGTCCTCCTTAACAGGCCTGCTTAGGTCTTGTAGATGCAAGTCTGTGGCTTCCTTAGTGAGTCAATCCACCTCGTATTTGGCCTTCCTCTTCTCCTGAAGCCTTCAACCTTTCCCAGCATTATTGTGTGTCCCCCGCCCCCCAGATAATCTTCCTTTCTCATGTAGGAATGATGTGCCCAAAGTATGAATCCCTCAATTTCATCATCTTTGCCTCCAGAGATATTTCAGCCTTGATTTGTTCCAGGATCCATGCATTTGTCTTTCTGGCAGTCCAGGGCATCTGTAAAGCTCTTTTCCATCACCATATTTCAAACAAATTACCGTAATTTTCTTCCTGTCAGCTTTCCTTAATGTCTAGTTTTCTTACTCCCACATAATGATCAGGAATACAAGAATATGGATGATCTTGGTCCTGGTCTCCAGTGTACCGACTTTACACTTCATTATCTTTCCTACTTGCTTTGTTGCTACCTTTTCGACTCTCAGTCTTCTTCTGATTTCTTTGCTGCAGTCTCCATTTGGACTGATGACAGAACCAAGGTATACAACATCTTTCATTATTTCCATTTCTTCATTAAAGTTGTATAGTTCTTCTGTAGTGATCATTTTTCTCTAAAGATTCAACTGCATTCCTGCTTTTACACTTTTTTCACTCTGATAGACGTTTCAAGTTATTGCTTTTCTGCCAGTAAAATGGTGTCATCTGCGTATCTTAAATTACTGAAGTTTCTTTCAACAATTTTCATTTTTCTTTCATCTGAATCTATTCCAGCATTCCATATAATATATTCTGCATAAAGATGAACAGATAAGGGAATAGAATGTGACCTTGTCAGACACCTTTGCCTATAGGAAAGTATTTTATCTCTCCACCTTTTGTCCTAAGAGGAATTTCTTGCCCACAATACGGGTTATGCTTCTGGACAGTCAAGTGAGGAGCACACTCATTTCTTTCAGAATAACCCAAATTTTCTCATGATCCACGGAGTCTAAGGCTTTGCTGTAGTCTATAAAGCAGGAGTTCTCCACCTTTTTAAGCCAGGGGCCAGGTCACACTCCCTCAGACAGCTTCAGGAGCTGGACAGCCATTTTGCCCTTCCTCCACCACATGGCACTTCCTGGTGTGGTGGAGGTGGTGGTGGGGCCGCATGAAATGGTGCCGTGGGCTGCACCCGGCCCAGGGGTCACAGGTTGAGAATCCCTGCTATAAAGCATAAACTGATCTTCTTCTCCATTTCTTTGGTGTGCTACAGTAACCAGAAGATATTTGCAACATGATCTCAAGTGTCTCTTCCAGCTTGAACATCAGGCATTTCATACGTCAGTACCTTGAACATCAACTTGCTTGCATGAGAAATAGGACCAATGATCCCATGGATACTGCATTCTCTTCAGTGCCCTCAAATTCTGCTATGCACCCACCCACCCCCGCCATTCTGTTGCCAGCACTGGCCACTCGGCCACTCAGAGTGACAAAGGGAAAGCCAAGCATTTCATGCCACTTTCCAATTGATATTGCTATTCCAAGGCACTCCTCACTCAAGTGGTGAAAGGGATAAGCCAAAATCCTGGAGAGGGTTGAGGTGAGCGGATGTCAGAGAGTAGAGCGCCCAACCCATGAAATAAAAATGGTTGGGATTCCAAAGGGGGAAATGTGGATCTGGCAAAAGTCAAGCAGGGATAAGAAAACATGCATTTCTCTTAGGCTATATATCAGGGATGCCCAAACCTTTTGGGTTGCGGGCCGGTCATGTGGTTCAGGGGGTGGTCACTATGGCCCAGGGGCCAGATCCAGTCCCCGATGCCAACTCATCCGGCCTACAAAGCCCTCGTTGCTCCCAGAAGCAGAAGTAAAACGCACCTATGTGGGGCTTTGCAGGCCAGATGAATTGGCATTGGGGGCTGGATCCGGCCCCCAGACCATAGTTTGGGCACCCCTGCTATATATATATGGTAGTAGTGGTCAAGGGAGTTCCCTTTTTGGATGATAACTCCCATAATGCCACAGTCAGCTTGAGTTGTAATCAAAATGTAACTTTGCCAAGCTCTGTTATACAGAGGAGAGCAAAAATGCTGAGGATTCTAAGGACAAGTGGGAGCAAAAATGCAGTACAACCCTGGGATCTGACAATTTAAGCCCTTTCAGTTTGTCTGACATCAGGCAGAGAAGGAAACAGACAAGGCTAATCAACTCATTTGTTTCTGCTTAAATTAACTACTGTACTTCCCTGCAGAGACGTGGAGGAAGATAACCTGAAGAGCCTCAGTTTCCACCATAGCCTGCTAAAATGGCTGTTGGCCAGGCAGGTTAGAGAGGGTGGCAACTGTGGCAACAAGCACTGCTAGGGGAAGATGGGACAGGAGGAAAGGAGTAGCCACTTACAGGCATGTGCTGGCCCACAGGGATACAGGGACTCATCCCGGTGCGCCCCAGCGACTGGCATCCCCCAGAGGCAGGCAGAATTATGTCACCGGGTGACATAATTCACCCTGTCCACTGCCCTCCCAAGGTGCCCAGCACACCTCTGGCCACTTATGCACCTTTCCATGGAGATCCCAAGTATGGACCAGGGTCAGTACATGGCAAGGGGATGAGAAAGGACTTGAGTTAGGTAAAGGTCACCCTTGCTTGAAAGCCAGTTGTGTCCGACTCTAGGGTGCAGTGCTCATCTCTGTTTATAGCCAAAGAACCAGCGCTGTCTGCTTCTACAGACGTTTCCGTGGTCATGTGGCAGGCACACCTAGACACCGGAGTGCACTGAACACTGTTTACCTTCCCACCGAAGTGGTCCCTATTTATCTCCTTGCAATTTCTTGCTTTTGAACTGCTAGGTTGGCAGGAGCTGGGGCAGAGATGGGAGCTCATTCCGTCCTGTAGTACCTGGGAATCGAACTCCGACCTTCCAGTCTAGCGAGTTCAGTGTCTTAACCACGTGAGCCACCGCAGTCCCTCGAGTTACCTAGCCCCTACAACCGTGGACAGGTTTCTTTCTACCAGGAGAGCAAAACATTTGGTAATCCCTCTGAAGTCTGAGCCAGGAAGACCCATGGTTGCAAAAAAAAGAAAGAAGAAGAAGCAAAAATACTGAGGATCTATTTGCGAATTACTGCAGAATATCCCCACCCAGAGTGGGATAACACCCAGATGGGCAGTATAGAAATCCAATACATACATACATACATACATACATACATAAATGTGATTTGGGATAACACCCAGATGGGCGGTATAGAAATAAAATAAATAAATAAATAAATAAATAAATAAATAAATAAATAAATACATACATACATACATACATACATACATACATACATACATACATACATACATAAATGTGATTCGGGATAACACCCAGATGGGCGGTATAGAAATCCAATAAATAAATACAGTGAAACCTTGGAGAAAGTCCAAACTCTGTTCCACAAGTTTGGACTTTATCTGAATCAAATAGGCGATGCATCAGATAACGTCCAAAAATGGACTTTATCAGAGGTTCCTATCCAAATGATCGGATAACGATCATTTTTTCCCCGGTTTTGGACTTTATGCGATGCATCACGTGTGCATGAAAACCGTGACTTTATTCGAATTGGACTTTATCAGAGGTACTACTGGTAAATACATACATACATAAATGTGATTCGGGATAACACACAGATGGGAGGCATAGAAATCCAATAAATAAATAAATGTGATTTGGAATAACACCCAGATGGGTGGTATAGGAATCCAATAAATAAATAAATAAATAAGATTTGGGATGACACCCAGATGGGTGCCATAGAAATCCAATAAATAAATAAATGTGATTTATGAGGAGGTCGCTCCCCAAATACATCTGAAAACAAGTCCGGGGGCTCTAGCTGGAAGGAGTTGTTCCAATTATCTTTCGAGTGGTGCAGGAATCAGGGAAGGAAACAGATCTGAATGGGGGGGGAGAGAGAAACCCCGCAATTTCGAAGGAGGAGAGTTCACTGGATCACACCAGCTACAGATCTTGGCAAAAAAGAAATCGGCTAAGAAAAGACACGCGCACGTGCATGCACACACACGCATGCACGCACACACACGCACACACCCCGGCAGGGCAAGAAGAAGACCAGGACGGAGGGGATCTGTGGCAGAAAAAAAAGCCCCATGGAAGAAGAGGATGCCGAATGGGGTCCATTCTCTGACGGGATGTATTGGGGGGCGGGGGGGGAGGGGGCGGCAAGCGTGGCGATTCCCTCCAAGAGTGTGGGTCGGGGAGGGGGGAGGATGGGGATCGGGGCGACTCCATCCGGGTTGGAGAGACTCTCTACTTAGGACGGGGAGGGGGCGAGCGGGGGGGGGGGGAGGACGGTCGGGGGAGCTGAGAGGAGGGGGGGGAGACGGGGAGGGGAAAGGGAGGGGGGCTTGTGTCTCTCACCAGCACCATCGCGAACCGCTCTTCCAGCTCGCCTTGATCCGGCATGGGCACTTTCCCCGGCGGGGGAGGCAACAGCCCGGACCCCCCGCCCGGTTCCCCGCTCTCCGTGTTTCCCATTCCCCGGCCCAGGCGGCTCCCGGGACGGCTCAGCCCTCCTCCTCGGGGGGTGGGGGGGAGGGGTCCCACCGACCGAACGGAGGCGCCGGGGCGAGGCGGAGGCGGCGACGGATGCCTCCCTCCCTCCCTCCCTCCCTCCCTCCCCGACCGCCCCCTGCCCCGCCCGTCGGACGGAGAAGTCAGAGGAGCGGCCCCTTCCCTGCTGGCTGCCTCTGTCTCGCCCTTCCCCGCCCAGGAGGCGCCACCGCCTCCTCCGCCCCTCGAAGCAACCCTTCGGCTCGCCCGTGGCGTCTCTCCCCCCCCCGCCCCCCCAGCAACACTTCCCCCGCGCCGCCTGAGAGAGATCCTCGACGGGAGCGCTTCCTCTCAACCCGCCTCCCGCCCGTCTTCCTGCGAGGCGGCCTCTCCCCCCCCTCCCGGTGGGCGCGTTTGCAAGCCCCCCCCCACCACCACCAAGGGAAACGAGAAGGACGTCTAAGACCCAGTCCAACCCTTCGACGGCCGGCTTCAGCCTTGGCTTGGTTGGCGGGTGTGCTTAGGGAAAACAAAGTCAAGCCCGGGCTGCCGGAGTCTGCTCGTGGGTTCCAAGGCAAAGTCATAAAGGATGCTATCTATCTATCTATCTATCTATCTATCTATCTATCTATCTATCTATCTATCTATCTATCTATCTATCTATCTATCTATCTATCTATCTATCTATCTATCTATCTATCTATCTACTGTATCTACTGTATCTATCTACTGTATCTATCTATCGATGTATCTACTGTATCTATCTACTGTATCTATCTACTGCATCTTTCTATCTATCTACTGTATCTACTGTATCTATCTACTGTATCTATCTATCTATCGATGTATCTACTGTATCTATCTATCTATCTATCTATCTATCAGAGCCCTAACCAGGATTCTAGATGGAGGGTGATTTTTTCAGGAGGGGCAACAATGACACACACACATACATATATATAACATTAGAACTTTGCTCTGGGTGGAGGGGGCGGCCTGTTGGCTGAGGGGGGCGGAATCCACCCTGGCCACCCCTGGCTACGGCCCTGCTATCTATCTATCTATCTATCTATCTATCTATCTATCTATCTATCTATCTATCTATCTATCTATCTATCTATCTATCTATCTATCTATCTATCTATCTATCTATCTATCTATCTAGGGACTGCAGTGGCTCAAGTGGCTAAGATGCTGACTGGGAGGCGGGAGATCAGCAGTTCGATTCCCAAGTACTGCAGGATGGAATGAGCTCCCATCTTTGTCCCAGCTGCTGCCAACCTAGCAGTTTGAAAGCAAGAAATTGCAAGTAAATAAATAGGGACCACTTAGGTGGGAAGATAACAGCATTCTGTGCACTCTGGTGTCTAGTCATACCTGCCACATGACCAGGGAAATGTCTGCAGAAGCAGACAGCGCTGGCTCTTTGGCTTTGAAACAGAGATGAGCACTGCACCTTAGAGTCGGATACGACTGGCTTTCAAGCAAGGGAAACCTTTACCTACCTACCTATCTATCTGTTCTATCTATCTATTTCCTCGTATCCAAGCCTCGCACAGATGACGGATGTGTAGGACTTCTGCAAGCACCGTATCTGATTCTGAATATTTGCTCTCATCACAGCGACCAGCCATGCAGTGCCATAGCCAGGATTCTAGACGTGGGTGGGCGAATATTTTTATTTTTTTCAGGATGGGCAACAAAGCCTCTTTTCAATTCGTTCCTATGGGAAACCCTCTAGTGGCCAGGGGGGCAAACTGCTAGCTCAGGATGGGCAAAGCCCACCCTGGTCCCATCCTGGCCTACAGCCCTGCAGCCATGAAGATTGTCCTGGGAACAATATAATGCCATGGCCTTTCATTTGCCTTCTGCATTACAGCATGACACCTGTAGTACCACTGATCCAGTTCCACGAGTCACTTTCTGGTCCTGAGCCCTTTGGGTGCACAAAGTCCTCCTCAGCCCCAGGCCAGGATGGATGAAGCTGCTGCCTTCCATCAAGATGGACTCAAGGGGAAGAAAGAGTTAAAATTCAAAAATCTTAAAAAGTTGGGCTACTTGTGAGCAGGAGAGGTCTCTCAGCCATGTACTAACTAGTTTGTCTTTTGGACGTGTGCTGTGGTATAAATTGCAATTACACAAACAGATAAATTCATCCCTGATCTAGATTCAAGTGATCTTTGGAGTCTAATGGACGGCTGGCTCCAATGCCCATCATCTCCTCCTTTTTGCACTCGGAAGTCAAGGCCCATGGAGTTCAATGAGGCTTAAGCCCAAGCAAACCAGGCAGAGGCTCTGCTGCTGTAATAGGGCTTTTCCTATCCTAAAACGCAGTCATCTTGAGGGTGCAACAGGGCTCTGTTGCTGCTGAGGCGGCAGCAATTGAACAACGGCTCAGACTTCTGGAAGGAAAATGGGGGGGGGGGAGTCATCGTGCCCTTAGAAAGAGCCCTCCTGCCCACACCTGTCAAGTATCCCGGATTGGCCAGGATTCCCCATATTTCCGCGTTGATTTTCACCATTTCCCGCTCGGAGCTGCCGCTACCCCGTAATTTGGCAGCGGGGGAAAGGAGTTACTGTGCATCCCTTCTGCGCAGGTCCTTTCTACGCATGCATACTCTTCTACGCATGCGTAGAACCCTTCTACGCATGCGTAGAAGGCTTCTGTGCAGAAGGGGATGCGTAGAAGCCTATGCATGCGTAGAAGTGAGCTGCACAGAACGTTTCTGCGCATGCGTAAAAGCCTTCTACGCATGCGTAGAATGGACCTGCGCAGAAACGTTCTGCGCAGGTTCCGTAATCTCCGGAGCTGCGCTTGACAGGTATGCTCCTGCCACCTCCAATTTCGAAGGGAAAGAAAGCACTTTAGAGTATGGGTGCCCAAACCTTTCAGGCTGTAGGCCAGTCACGTGATCCAGGGAGCTGATCACTGCGGCCCAGAGGCTGGATCTGCCCCCCAACGCCAATTCATCTGGCCTGCAAACCCCTGTTCGCTCCTGGAAGCGGAAGTACAACGCGCCCATACGGGCATGTTTTACTTCTGCATTCCAGGAGCGACGAGGGCTTCGCAGGCTGGATGAATTGGCGTCGGAGGCCGGATCCAACCCCCCCCCCCGGGCCGTAGTTTGGGCACCCCTGCGATCCTAACTGTACAGATGTCAACGTCCCTCTTTTCTCTCCATGGTACCTAATGGAGTGATCGGAGCTTTAGCATTGTTTACATTCCGGCGGCAGATCGCTAAGATCTCCGACGGAACGGACTTCGGCGCTAATTCAGTTTGTATCTGACCGCGAGGCAGCCGCCTTTCCAATGCACGTTTGCAGGGGAGTGACATCTATCCACAGGAAAATGGGTGGAATATTTACTCTGATCGCGTTTAGGATCGTGGCAAAAAAAAAAAAAAAAACAAATCAGTTGGGGATTGAAGGCGAAAACAAAACAAAACAAAAAAAAAACCACCCAGACCGGATTCGCTTCCCATTCTCCCCCGGAAACGTGCGTCCCCACCCCGCCAAAGTTTTGGAGTGTGCAGTAAAAAGAGTCCAGACTCCAGAAAGACACAAAGGGAGCCAAGACGTTCCTCCGCCTCCAGTTCCGCCGAGGAACTAGCGTTGCAAGGGGAGGAGGAGGCTGCCCTCTCCTGGTAGAGCTCGGAAGCGTCTGTCGTCGTCGTGTCCCGTCCCACCCATCTCTGTGGCATGGTGTCTCCCATTTATTTATTTATTATTTACACTTACATCCAGTGGTGGGCTCCAAAAAAAATTTACTACCACACTGTGGGTGTGGCCTAATTTGTGGGTGTGGCCTGCTCTGTGGGCATGGCCATGTGACTGGGTGGGCAATCTAATCATGCCTACCCAGTAGTAGAATTCAATTATTATTATTTTTACTACAAGCTATGAGAAACCTGGGGAATCTAGTGAAAAGCAGAGACATCACCTTGAAAACAAAAATTTGCATAGTCAAAGCAATGGTATTCCCAGTGGTAATGTATGGGTGTGAGAGCTGGACCATTAGGAAGGCTGAGCGCAGAAGAGTAGACGCCTTTGAAATGTGGTGTTGGAGGAGAGTCCTGAGAGTTCCATGGACAGCAAAGGGAACAAATAGGTCAATATTAGAAGAAATCAACCCTGACTGTTCATTGGAGGGACAAATAGTGAAGATGAAGCTAAAGTACTTTGGACATCAAATGAGAAGGGAGGATTCACTTGAGAAGGCCTTGATGCTGGGAAAGGTGTAGGGCAAGAGAAGAAGGGGGCATCCATAGATGGGATGGATAGATGGTATTGTGGACATAATGGGCACAGAGCTTGGCGGGCTGAGGAGGATGGTGGAGGACAGAGGTACCTGGAGGAAAATGGTCTATGGGGTCGCAAAGGGTCAGAATCGACTGTGTGACTGAACAACAACAACAAACCTACTGGTTTCCGGGGGAGAATGGGAAGCGAATCCGGTCTGGGTGTTTTTTGTTTGTTTGTTTTTGCCTTCAATCCTCAATCTTCGATGGGTGGGACCAGCCAGAATTTCTGCTACCGGTTCTGGCAAACTGGTGCAAACCTGTTGAAGCCCACCACTGCTTATATCCCACCCCTCTAGGGGGAAATATCGTCCCTACTCAGGGCGGCTAACATCATAATACCAGTCATATAACGATCAAAAGTTTAAAATTACACACAATAAAACTCCCAATAAAATCATCACCACAACATTACAATAGCCAGAAAGTACCGCAATCTAGGACCCCTTAAAATGCAACCTATTTAGGACAAAAAGGTTGCCCAGTGCTTGAGAACATTGTTACATCGTTCCTAGTACAGTGGAACTCCGACATACAAACGGTTCGACTTACAAAAAAATTGACATACAAATAGAAATCCTGGCTAAAAAAATTTAACATACAAATTTTTAATAGAAAACATTGACATACAAATTTTAATAGAAAAAATTCGACATACAAAAAGTACGGTTCGACATACACAGTTCGACATACACAGTTCGACATACACAGTACGGTGATATCAGTGGCCTCTTCTTGTAATCCAATGTGTTTTCGACATACAATTTTTTTCGACATACAGTACAAATCAGTTTCTTTTAGTATTTTAACTAGATGTTCTTTTTGTGTGTTTTAGGATTTTTTTAAGGGTTCTTGTATTTTATTGTTTAATGTTGGGGATTTTATGTATGCCGCCCGGAGTCGCATGTTGATTGGTGTGGCTATATAAATTGAATAAATAAATAAATAAACCTTGTGGAACAGGGGGAAAATCATATGTAGAGGTTTTAGTGTAATTGATTCAGAGAACTGTAGCCCCCACTGACCCCAAAAAATAGCTTGCCTCTGCTCTGCGAAACATACACAATATCTTAAATGAGCTAATGTACACAGAGGTTTGCATGATGTTCTAAAGTAGAGGGCTCTAAAGAAGGGAGTTATGCAAACATACTACTAGG
This sequence comes from Bradypodion pumilum, assembly GCA_035047305.1. Taxonomy (NCBI): domain Eukaryota; kingdom Metazoa; phylum Chordata; class Lepidosauria; order Squamata; family Chamaeleonidae; genus Bradypodion; species Bradypodion pumilum. The sequence goes on along the minus strand of JAWDJD010000002.1, from coordinate 238,946,500 downwards.
CACATCTCCCCCCCCCCCCCAGAAATTCCTTCAGGCACTGGTAGATCCTTATATTTACAAACAAGAAATGAGGGGGGAAAACAAATTTTAAAAAACCATAAAGTCTGTCCAAGAAAACACATTAAATTGTTGCAATTTTTTGAAGCGGTGGCTGTGTTAGTCTGTGCAAGTATATCAGAGAGCAAATAAAATAAGTGTTGTGTATGGAACTGTGCCTTTAAGAAATGTAACCTTGTCTTCTTCTTTTTTAAAAAAATAATTTTTATTAAATTTTTCAAACATATACAAAAATACAAAACAATACATCATAAAACATATAATACACAAAAATAACTAACATACCAGATAATCGATCTAATACATTTTTATATCTATCTTTATATTTCAAATGCATTAAAACCTCCCTTATTTAATTTAATAAACAATTATTGTAACGATGGAAAGAAGTCAAGAATCCCAAAATCATTATGGTACAAGGACCAAAAAAGTGGGGGATTAGGTTAAGAAATACTATATGGCCCACCAACTAAAAAACATTATTAAAAATTTAATGCATACTGACAATTTGTGGGAAAGTATTGACATGAATGAACTGCATACAATTGGAAAAGTAATATTTCTAGGTAAAGATAAAATTAAAATTAATAAAGATAATAAAATTTTAAAATGTCTTTTACACACCTGGCATTCAGTTAAAAATAAAATTGCTCTGGGAATCTCGCCCATAATAGAATTAAGTGATATAAAGACCTTTCCAATAACAATAACTGGCAAAATTAAAGCTCTACTTCATCACAATAAAATAGAGCTATTAAAAGATTGGTTAGTTATGTAAAAATAGGTAAAGGAAAACAAACTTGTTCACTCAAATGAAACTAAATTGGATTCAAATTGCAGCAATTAATAACTGGAATTCTAATATTACTAATGAAACGGACTTAAATAGAAACTTAACAGAGTTTGAGAAATTAGTACATAGTCTAAGGTCTGGAAAGACAGTATTAAAGGGATTAATTGGTAAAATATACAAAATGTTAAAGGATATAGATCAAACTAGTGAAATCATGAGAGAGATTTGGGAAGGTGATTTAAATATCAGTATCGATGAAGAAAGTTGGAGACAAAAATGGAAAATTAGGGTCATGAAGAATTTATCAATCAGATTAAAAGAACATAATTACAAGGTACTTTGGAAATGGTATTCAACCCCAGTAAAAATAAACTTGATGGATAAATCTAAATCTAATCTATGTTGGAGATGTAAAAAAGTAGTTGGGACTTATCTTCATATGTGGTGGGAGTGCAAAAAACTAAAAGAATTTTGGACAACAGTAGGAAAAGAGGTGTCAAGAATGGTGGGCACTAGCATCAAATTGGATGCACCTAGTGTGCTAATATTTGAATTTGGTAGTTCGAATTAAAATCATTGTAAGGCAGAATTATTATCTATTCTGATTACAACTGCAAGGATTTGCATAGCTGCCAAGTGGAAGGGAGGTGAACAATTAAAAATTGAGGATTGGTATGCTCAAAATTGGACAACCAAGTTGAATGACAAGCTCACATCTGAATAAATATAAAAAAAGGTATCATAAGTAAAATAATTTTTTATGAGATTTAGAAACCGTTTCTTGATCATACCATAACTCAAAGGAAGGGGAACAAGCCTCCAAAGGAACAATTATCTTTTTGGAATGAAAGTTAATGATTTGTGTGTACATTCCCTCAGGGAGATTACAATTAGTTTTTGATGAGTCGACTTCATTTAAATAGAATGATTCAAACTCATGTATATATAAAGGTGGGTGTGTCTGTGAGTATGTTTTGCACTTATTTGTTGTAACTTATTATTTTTGCAATGTTGTATTGTAATTCTGTATATCGGTTTGTTATACATGTATATTCTTGTTGTTTTCTTTCTCATTTAAAATAATAAAATATTTTTAAATTTTTTTAAAAAACTCCCTTAAAAAAACATTTAATTGTGACTTAGTAGTTAATTTCTCCCTTAAAAAAACATTTAATTGTGACTTAGTAGTTAATTTCTAACCTTATTCAGGAACTCTTCCTAAGTTTCTTTATTTATTAATACCACTAAATCCATTTCCCATTAAGCAATTCAGTAATATTTTTAATTAGAAACAACTATCAAAAACAAAATTGCACATACATTACACCCAGTGTTTATTTACATTGCCCTGGAGAACTCAGAATATCTCATTATTTTACTTCCAAAAACTACTTTGATCCGGTACAGGTCGATTTCTTTCAGGACCCATAAGTGAGTGCTCCACAAAGGGCTTCCAAATATTCCAAAATCTATTATCTTTCAAATTACCCTTTTTTTCAAGAAGGGGCTCGGGAAGTACAAAGGGCCCCCAGTTTCATTCGACCTAGACCCGGAGGTCTGCCCAATTAGGCTCAAGCCACGACAGGTTCCGTTCGCCCTGAAGGACAAAATAGAGGCGGAACTTGACAAACTGGTGGGTCAGGGGATTTTAGTGCCTGTGGACTCTGCAGAGTGGGAGACTCCTATTGCTACAGCACTAAAAGCAAATGGGGAGGTGCGGATTTGTGCTGACTACAAGTTTACAATCAACAAGGCAATCCGCCCTAATGCTTATCCGGTGCCAGTAGTTAGCCATCTGCTAGCTACTTTACATGGGGGGAAGTGTTTCACCAAATTGGATCTGGCGCAGGCGTACCAGCAGCTATCAGTAACCCCAGCTACAGCTGCTGCGCAAACCATTGTAACTTACAAGGGGGCATTTAAGGTGATGCACCTACAGTTCGGCGTGAACTTGGTGCCGGGGATATTTCAGTCGCTTGTGGAACGTCTGTTAAAGGGGCTACCGGGTGTTTTGCCATATTTTGATGATATTTTGATATCTGTGGGGAGCGAAGCAGAACTGGTCCAGAGATTAGATAAGGTCCTTACAGTGTTCGAATCTGCAGGTTTGAGACTGCGGAGAGACACATGTGTTTTCCTTGCAAAAGAAGTAGAGTTCCTGGGGTTTCGCATAACCCCTGAGGGAGTGAAACCCGCTGAGTCCAAAGTCTTGGCCATCCAGAACGCCCCTCGTCCCACCGCGAAACTGGAGCTGCAATCCTTCCTGGGGCTGCTGAATTTTTACCATTCTTTCCTGCCCAGGAAAGCGTCAATTGCAGAGCCCCTGCATAGGCCTCTGAAGAAGGATGCGGTTTGGCAGTGGGGGGAGAACCAAGAGCGGGCTTTCAGGGAACTCAAGCAGCTCCTCTCCTCAGAGGCCATCCTGACCCATTTCGACCCAAAGAAGCCGGTAGCCTTAGTCTGCGACGCCTCACCAGTGGGGGTGGGGATGGTCCTTTGCTACGTGTTAGAGAATGGGCGAGAAGCCCCAGTTGCCTTCTATTCGAGATCATTGTCTAAGGCAGAACGCAACTAAGCCCAAACAGATAGGGAGGCCCTTGCTATTGTGGTGGGCACAAAGAAGTCCCATGATTTTTTGTATGGTCGTCCATTCACCATTGTAACCAATCACAAGCCACTATTGGGTATTTTCACTTCAGACAAGCCCACTCCGCAGATCCTCTCCCCAAGGATGATTCGGTGGGCTATTTTCCTCAATGCGTACAGGGGTTCATTAGTGTACCGCCCTGGAAAAGACATAAGCCATGTTGACGCACTTTCAAGGTCTCCTCTTCCCCAGCTGGGAGACCCAAAATGCGAGATAGAGCAGGACAGCCAAGTCCTCCTTATAGAAGCCCTAGATGCACCCCCCATACTTCCCGTGGAAATCGCTGCAGCCACAGCAAAGGATAAAACACTAGCTCTTGTCAGATCTTGGGTACAGAAGGGGTGGCCCACGGCTCCCCCCACAGAAGAGTTTGCCGCGTTTTTCAGGAAGAGGGTTGAGTTGTCCACAGATAGGTGGTGCCTCCTGTGGGGGGAGAGGGTGGTCATCCCAGAATCCTTAAGGACAAGGGTACTCAAGCTTCTACACGTCAGCCACCTGGGGATCGTGCGCTCTAAAGTGCTGGCCCGAAGCTACTTCTGGTGGCCACAGTTAGATGCGGACATTGAGCACATGGTGAACACCTGCGAAAGTTGCCAGTGCTCTCGCCCTGAGGAGTTCCAACTTCCACACAGAGAATGGGACACAGCCAGGGGACCGTGGTCTCGCCTTCACATAGACTTCGCAGGTCCGTTCAGGCGTTCCCTTTTTCTACTGGTAGTAGACGCCTACTCTAAGTGGTTGGAGGTGATTGCGATGCACAGCACCTCATCAGCCGCAACCATAAAACAGCTGTGCAAGCTGATAAGTACCTTCAGGATACCTGATGTCATTGTGAGCGATAATGCTAGCACTTTCACGTCCGCAGAATTCCAAGCGTCTTGGAATCAAACGCCATTTGGCACATAACCTCAGCCCCCTTTTACCCCGCAACAAACGGCCAGGTGGAACGCCTGGTGCAAACCATGAAAGAGAGGTTGCGGTGCATGGGCCCGGGGGATCTGGACCTGCAGCTCTGCCAGTTTTTATTAGCATACAGGGTGACGCCATTGGCGCGGGGTTTTCCCCCGCTGAACTCCTCATGAAAAGGAAATTGCATTTGTTGTTAACCAGGTTGGATCCCACCAGGGTGGAGGATAGAGGAAAAAACATTGAGCTCAGGTCCACAAAAAACTTTGAGATATGTGAACCTGTACATTGTAGGAACTATGCAGCTGCAGGGCCAGCCTGGGTGCTGGGAGTAGTCATTAACCAAACAGGACCAGTTTCATACTATGTCGAGACCAACACGGGTCTCCTCTGGAGAAGGCAAGCCGACCAACTAAGGCACCGAGTGATTGGGGGGCAGGACAGGGGTGCCCAGCAGCAGAACTCAACGTTAGGGTCCTCCCCCACCCGCTTATCCCAAGGGGATAAGTCCCAAACAAGGGGGGGAAGAGCAGACTCAAATCCATACCCTTTTGATACACCAGTTCTCCCCAGCGCCATGAAAGATAGGAATGAGTTTGTCCATGTTGCCCCTGAGTTAGATTTTGAGTTACCAAACCTGGGGGGGGGGGTTTCGGAGTGTTCCCCCACCCATCCAAGCGAGGAGCAGGGTTTTTCTTTAGCCCCTAGTGCCCCCGGTTTGCCTGCATCCGCATCAGAATCCAACCCTTCTCCTCCTGCCCAGCCCATAGCTGCAAATCTGCATCAAGTCGCTAATGAGTCATCCTCTCCAATTGCAGGACAAGAGCCAGGAGGACCCAGACGAGGGGGCACGGCCGAGTCAAGCCTAATGGCCACATGCCCAAAACGCACATGCGGAAAACCACTTTGGTTAAGGGACTTTGTCCCATCTTAGAGGGGAGAGATGTTGTGTATTGAATGTAATTGTAACCACACGAATGAGCGAATGTAACAATCTGTAACCACACGAATGAGCGAATGTAACAAGCTGTATCTTGCAATAGAAACAATGTAACAAACCACAATAGAACGTGAGCTAGTGACCACTAGGGGGAAATAGCAAGCGTTCAGCTCACATGGTACACATTCCTCAAATACCTTCAGCTGCGCGGGAAAGATTCCCACCCTCACCTCACCTGGACAAGAAGGGTGTGACTAAGGATGATGTCATATGGACAGTAGCCAATGCGCCATCGAGGACCCACATTCAAATGTATAGCCACTGTATAAAAGGAGCTGTTTTGTATGCCATTATCTCATGTTCATGCTGTACTCCATGCAATAAAGATGTGTTAGGCTAGTTTACAGCTGCTTCCATTGTCTTGATTCCCAAACACTAAATATACAGATTTCTTAGGAGGCATATGAGTTGCTCTGGTATTTCCATCTCTTTAATTACTTGCCACATCTTGTTGTGGTCCACACAATCAAATGCCTTAGTGTAGTCAATAAAACAAAAATAAACTTCTTTCTGGTATTCCTTTGTTTTCTCCATGATCCAACGTATGTTGGCAATGTGGTCTCTAGTCCCCCTGCCTCTTCTGAAACCAGCCTGTACCTCTGGTAATTCTCTCTCCACATGCTGCTGAATTCTATCCTGTATTATCTTGAGCATCACCTTGCTGGCGTGTGGGATGAGTGCAATTGTTCGATAATTTGAGCATTCTTTGGCATTGCCCTTTTTTGGGATTGGAACGTACACTGATCTTTTCCAATCTTGTGGCCACTGTTTTGTTTTCCAAATCTGCTGGCATATTGAATGCATCATCTTTTAGAGCTTTGAAAAATTCAACTGGGATACCATCATCTCTACTAGCTTTGTTGTTTGCAGTGCCCTTTAGGGCCTTTATGACCTCGCTCTCCAGAATGTCTGGCTCAAGTTCAATTTTTTCATCATTGTGATTATCAGTAGTGTTTAGGTCCTTTTTGTAGAGTTCCTCTGTGTACTCTTTCCATCTTTTCTTAATCTCTTCTGCATCAATGTTCCCTTGATTTCCCCAATTTTTTTTGAAAAGATCTCTAGTCCTGCCTCTTTTGTTGTTTTCCTCCATTTCTTTCCACTGTTCTTTTAGGTAGTTTTCCTTATCTCTCCTTGCTTTTCTTTGAAATTCTGTGTTCAAATGATTGTATTTTTTTCCTTTCTCCTTTGACTTTTGCGTTCCTTTTTTCTCTGCTATTTTAAGAGCCTCATCAGACAACCACTTTGCTTTCTTATACTTCTTTTCTTTTGGTATGGTTTTCTTTGCTGCTTCTTGCATAATGCCCCTCATCTCTGTCTATAATTCTTCTGGCACTCTGTCTATCAAGTCTAAGCCATTAAATCTGTTCATCACCTCCACCCTGTATTCTTTAGGGATGCTGTCTAGGTGATATCTGTCTGGTCTCCTTGTTTTTCCTATTTTCTTTAGTCTAAGCCTGAATTTTGCGATCAGTAGGTTGTGATCTGAGCCACAGTTAGCTCCAGGTCTTGTTTTTGCTGACTGTATGGAGGTTCTCCATCTTTGGCTGCAGTGTATGAAGTCAATCTGGTTTCAGTGTTGGCCATCTGGTGATGTCCATGTGTACAAGCGCCTCTTGTGTTGCTGGAAGAGAGTGGTTGCTTGCTATGACCAGTGCGTTCTCTTGGCAGAACTCTATCAATCTTTGCCCTGCTTCATTCTGTGTTCCAAGACCAAACCTGCCTGTTATTCCCTCCACTTTTTGATTTCCTACTTTGGCATTCCAATCTCCTAATATAATTTGGACATCATTTCTTGGTGTCTGTTCTATGAGGTGTTCTAGGTCCTCATAGAACTGGTCCACTGTGGCTTCATCTGCACCAGTGGTTGGTGCGTATATTTGGATCACAGTGACATTGAAAGGTTTGCCTTGAATTCTGACTGACATCATTCTGTCATTTTTGAGGTTATCCCATTACTGCTTTTCTCACTCTTTTATTGACAATTATGGCTACTCCATTTCTTCTAAGGTTTTCTTGTCCACAGTGGTAGATATGATGGTTTCCAGAGCTGAATTCGCCCATCCCTGTCCATTTTAGCTCACTGATTCCCAAAATGTCAATGCTTATTCTTTCCATCTCATTTTTATCACTTCCAGTTTACCTTGATTCATTGATCTCACATTCCATGTCCCTATGCAGTACTGTTCCTTACAAGATTGAATTTCCCCTCCCCCTTTCCTGTCCCTCCCCTTCCTCCACTCTGTTGTGCTAAACATCCTGTATCATCTAGCCTGCTCCTTTGTTTTGCCTTTTGTTTTGGTCAATAGGGTTCTCTTGGCAAGTTTTGTGGCGTGGTTTGCCGGTGTCTACGCCATTTTTCTCCCATCATACATATTTAAAAACAAAGTTTAAAACATTTTAAACAACAAATTATCATGCATATTATCACCATTTACAACACACTATGTCAGTTTCTATAATTAAGTCAGTGTAAAGTCTCTATGTCAGTTGCTATATTAGGTCAGCTACATTATTGTCTATCAGTTACTTATCCTTTGCATGGGCCTCCCACCCCTTGGCATTCCTCTGTTTCCTTCCCTTCTGCCATGTGGTCTTCTTCTCCAGCGCTCGGCTGGCAGTAAGAGGTGGTGGTGGATGGAGGCTTTTCCTGCCGCCCACCTGGTCCTCCTCACCCCTGGCTGGGGTGGTCTCGCGGCTACCTCTGGCCCCGGGCAGCCTCGCTGTGGCGGCGGCGATGGATGGAGGCTTTTCCCGCCACCCGCCTGGTCCTCCTCACCTCCGGCTGGGGTGGTCTCATGGCTGCCTCTGGCCCCGGGCAACCTCGCTGCGGCGGTGGTGGTGGATGGCTGCTTTTCCCGCTGCCTGCCTGGTCCTCCTCACCCCCGGCTGGGGTGGTCTCACGGCTGCCTCTGGCCCCGGGCAGCCTCACTGCTGCAGTGGCAATGGATGGAGGCTTTACCCACTGCCCGCCTGGTCCTCCTCACCCCTGGCTGGGGTGGTCTCGTGGCTGCCTCTGGCCCCGGGCAGCCTCGCTGCGGTGGCATATGGCTGCTTTTTCCGATACCTGCCTGGTCCTCCTCACCCCCGGCTGGGGTGGTCTCGCGGCTGCCTCTGGCCCCGGGCATCCTCGCTGCAGCGGCGGTAGATGGCGACTGTAGCCATGAAATAAAAAGACGAATGATTATAGGGAGACAAGCTATGAGAAACCTGGGGAATATAGTGAAAAGCAGAGACATCACCTTGAAAACAAAAATTCACATAGTCAAAGCAATGGTATTCCCAGTGGTAATGTATGGGTGTGAGAGCTGGACCATTAGGAAGGCTGAGCACAGAAGAATAGATGCCTTTGAGATATGGTGTTGGAGGAGAGTCCTGAGAGTCCCTTGGACAGCAAAGAGAACAAATAGGTCAAAACTGGAAGAAATCAATCGTGACTGTTCATTGGAGGGACAAATGGTGAAGATGAAGCTAAAGTACTTTGGACATCAAATGAGAAGGGAGGACTCACTTGAGAAGGCCTTGATGCTTGATGCTGGGAAAGGTGTAGGGCAAGAGAAGAAGGGGGCACCCAAGGATGAGATGGATAGATGGTATTGTGGACACAATGGACACAGAGCTTGGTGGGCTGAGGAGAATGGTGGAAGACAGAGGTGCCTGGAGGAAAATGGTCCATGGGGTCGCAAAGGGTCGGAATCGACTGTGCGACTGAACAACAATCTATCTTTACATTCAAATCTTGCTCCCAACTTAATTTCAAATCCTCCTGTGGGTCACCCTCCTTATTTAATAATTTATATAATTTACTAACTAACCCTTTAATATTTTTATCTCCCTTTCTAATTTTTAAAATCAGGTCCTCAAATTCCATCCTTTTTCTTTCCAATTCACATTTTCTCAAAGATTTGCTATTCCAGTTATTAATCCTCATTATCTGAAACCAATTCATTTTTAATTGCTCATACAAAGTTGTCCTTCTAACAATATCTCTACAAATCCGTATCCAGTCTTTCAACAGGAAAATTTCATTATTATCCAATACTTCTTTTACTTCATTATCCATATTTATAGGGAAACTCGCCATATCTGACAATTCCAAAATCGGAGAGATGTTCGGGGCCAAATCCTTCTTTACTTTTTTCCATACACTCATTAATCCTTTCACCATAGTATTTTTAGTTGCTACCTTTCCCACATTACCTCCTATAAAGACCATATTACCTATATGTCTATAGTCCTTCATCTCAATTTCTTCCCAAATTTCTTTTTCTTTTGCCAAGATCTTCACAACATTCTTAATTTGAAACGTTCGGTAATATGCCACCAAATTTGGCATTCCCAATCCGCCTTCTTTCTGAGGTAAATACCATTTTTTTGTAATCTGGACTTCTTTCCACCGTTACAAAAATCATTAAAAAGTTTTTGAAACTCCTTAATTTCCTTGTCTTTCAATTGAATTGCTAATGCATCAAATAAAAAATTAATTCTAGACAAACCACGACAATTTCAACTTTTGGAAACTTTGTATTCTACTTTTAATTTTCGTTTTCAAAGTGTCATAATTCAATCTTTTAAGCTCTTCCAATCTATTTGATATAATAATTCCCAAGTATTTCAACTTACCTTTAATTTGAATTTTACCCGTTCCCTTTATCTATATGTTCACCAAAGTTATTTCCTCATCATCTATTTTCCCTTTTACTATCAAATATCTACCCTCTGAATCTGAAATACTGTTTGTTATCTCAAACCCCAGCCTAGTCAAGATCAAAATTGCGACACCTCTTGCTTTTGATGTACCATAGGACTTTTCATAGTGTTGCATCCATCCTATATATATATATATATATATATATATATATATATATATATATATATATATATATATATATATATATATATATATATATATATATATATATATATATATATATATATATATATATATATATATATATATATATATATATATATATATATATATATATATATATATATATATATATATATATATATATATATATATATATATATATATATATATTTGAATCTTGAGATTTTTGATGAGTTTCCTGTAAAAAGACTATGTCCGGTTTATCTTTCCTCAAAGCTGATTCTATCCTCCTCCTCTTAATCTGAGATCCTGTACCTTTTACATTCCACATTAACACTTTAATGGCCCTCATAGTTTAATTTGTCACCCTCTTCCATCGCTTCCGAGTTCTCCATTGGATGTGCTACCTACTAACCCACAATAATTACAAAAAAACTTAGAACAAAAAACACCCATTACCAACCTCCCCACTTTCTTCTTCACAAAAAAGAAGTTGCCTTCGTCTTCCAAAGAGGGGAGGGGGGAATGTGTAAGATGTGCATGGAAGTTACCACTCTAGCGCATCTTCCCCATTATAAAAACAAATTTATTAAAAGATCTTCCCCTGTAAAAAATTCTTAATTTCGCACCTTTCCCCTTCTAGGCTTCGCTTGACCCTTCCTCCACCACAATCAATGATAGTTCATCCTCTGCTCCATCTGGTTGATCTCCTCCTGCTGCTCCACCCTCGTCTGCTCCAGCATAGTCCCTTCTTATACCTCCCGACTCCAGCAGATCTTTCCTTAATGCCACCCAATCATTTGAACCCGTCTTGACCAACTCATTTAAAGACAAATACTCCAATGCATCAGTCCTTTCATCAATCACATGCATTTTTCTATCGTGAAAAAAATCTTAACTGTTGTGGGAATCGCCAATTATATTTTATCCCTTTTTTCATCGGCAGCTTCGTTACAGGTTTCAGCTTATATCTCCAGCCACGTTCCTTAATAGAAATATCATTGTATACCTCCACATCACACCCATCAATTTTCAGAGCGCCAGAACCAGCCTGTTTTTTAAAAGCCATTACCTTCAACTTACCTCCCCAATTTGCAAATTTAACCAAAACATTTCTTTGGACATATTTTCCCCTTCTCAGACCCACTCTGTAGACACTTGCAATATCATCTTTAACAAAATATTTTCCCATGTTCAAATTATTTAACCAATCAACAATTCTATCCCTTAGATGGTCTGGCGTTCTTACCATCATATGGCGAATCACAATATTCTGTTTTCTCATCAATTCTTCCATCACATCTATCCTTTTTTCATGCTCATCAGCTTTCATCTTAGTCTCCTTCACCTCTTCCTGTATCCCTTTTATTTCCCCTTGCATCTCTTTCACATCACCCTGCATCAGCTTAACATTTCCCTCTATCTTTTGAAATTTTAAATCAGCTTTTTAAAGAGAAATCAATAAACATTGAAGCCAATTTGTCCTGTTTTCTCAAGATTTCATTTTTATCTTTCACCCTTGCTTCTTCCATCCTTTCAAATTTCTGGAACAATTTACCAAGTTCAACCATTATTTGAGTCTGATCAGCACTTTACTCAAACAGCAGGGGATAGAAGAGAAAAAAATAAAAAATTTGTAATCCAACGGGAAGCGGAAAAGAGCTGTAAATCCAATAAAAAAGAAAAAGCCAAACAAAAAGTATCAAAAACCTTGTGGTATCTCCAATAAATCCAAGCAAAAATTTAGATGAAAAAATAGCACTACTTAGTATCCAGACACAACAATTGGCTCCAGTTCAAAACAATATCGCAGAAGCAGGGGAAAGAAATGGAAATAAGTAACAAGAACCAAAAATTATGATCCAAATCCACAATCCAGGGGGAAATCCAATTTCAATTATACTGATCCCAATCCGCAAGCATAATTTCATCGTTGACTCCAAAACCTCAGCAACGGTATCTGAGTGATCCCCTCCACCTTCACGGCAAACCAGCAAAACTAATACCGCTCCACAGGTTCTCCTCTCCTTTCTCCTTATCTTTTCCCTTCTTGCATTTACTGCTCCCTCTGTAACTTTCCAGCCCCTCAGCTCCTCAGCTCTGATGTTCTCTGCTTCCTCTATCTTCCAGCACGGCTTTCTTTCTCCTACTCTTAACTTTCGATTTTAAAATTCTCCACCGCCATTACAGCCTCTTCCCCAACTTTCCCTTTCTCACACTCTCGGCACTTACTTGCACTTTCCTGGCGTCAATCATCCACACAACTGGGGCCACTCATCACCGTACTGAATCTCTTGCAAATTTAATCACCTGTGATGGCGAACCTTGGCACTTCGGGTCCACTTTTCCACTCACTGGGCTCCCATCCGAGCTCAGAGTGGTTTGTTCGGCGCAACCTTTGCCACGACTCACCCGCCTCCCGATCTCCGAACTTTGAGCCTGTAACACAATCAATTTATTCCCCAGTGCTCTTAGGATCCAGTTAAATCTTCCTGGGACAACAAATCCTCCAAATTTTCAAAAAATTCCACTTTTATTCCTCATTTCAGCACGAGCCGAGAAAAGTGTGTGCTACACCAGGCTCATCTTAGCCACGCCCCCGTAACCTTGTCTTCTAAGTAACCTTGTATCCAAATGAACTGTGAATGAGTCCCAGAGATTACAATGTAACTTAGCTGTTCTGGCTAGCGCTTCAGCTGCCACTAGAGGCATCTGCAGAGCTCAGCCCACATGGTTCAGATCACCCAATCATGGAGTAATGCAGGAAACATTCCCGCCACAGGTAAACCTTGTAAGGTATTCAGTACGTCACAATGACGTAACTGATACCGCAACCAATAGCACCCATAGGGTGAAATTCAAATGTACTGTAAGCATATATAAGGAGCTGTGTCTCCACCATTATCTCATGTTCAGATTGCATACCTTGCAATAAAGATGTGTTTGGCCCCCTGAATGCTGCCTACCACGTATCAATCTTTGAACATCAAAACAGGACAAAGACAAAAACGTTGTGACACCTTAAAGACTAACTCCTGTATTTTAATGTTAGCTTTCATAGATCAAGTCCACTTCATCAGACATAAGAATAGATAAGGTACCACAGCATTTTTTGTTTTGTTTTGTTTTTGTTTGCTCTCTGATAAATAGTTGCAGTTAGTCTTGAAGGTGCTGCAGCATGGATCAGACTCTTCCTAAGTAAGTCGTGCATGCTGGGGTTTTGGTAACCATGGTATACCTGGTCAATGGGAACCCCGGATAACGATAAAACCAAAAATAATTTTTTACCTTCCAATAGGAGTGTTCATGCAATAGGAGCATTCATGCAAAGCCCCCAGTTGCTCCACCCTAGTTACAATCCGTTGAGAAATGCCTGCACCCTGGGCTTGCGGCCAGGTCTTAATGACATGGCTGTCAAAGAAATGGGCATGCTATGGAGATGTGCAGGGGTAACTAGCTTTTGCCACCCTCCCCCAATTGTAGGGGGTAACAGGAGTTCTTCCCATCCAGAGTGACAGGAGAGCTTGCAGGGGTACCAAAACTATCTGTGCTGCTTCTAATGCATTCCACATGTTGCCCTTTAAGAGTGTCCTGCATTTGAAATGCTCTGGCTTGTTAGTACAACAAGACATCGTTGTCATGTACTCCAGGAGAGAGGGTTTAAGTTTGTGGGACACATGCCCGGGGGGATTCGAAAATGAGTTATTAACAGTGAATGGTTTCTGTGCACGCGCCCCTCCAGTGGCAGCATTGCACATGCATGAAGGGGTTTCTATGCATGTGCAAAGGGATTTCTGCACATGTGCAAAGGGGTTTTTGCTCATGCGTGCCGCACCCAAAAAGTTCCCGGATTTCTATGGAGACAACTTGACAGGTATGCATAAATGTGCCCACTTCCACGTTTATGACAGCTGTAGGTGTGTTTGCACATGCGTGGGTACATTTTACGGCTGATGTAAATGCCCCCACTTCCACTTCTGGAGGCGGCAATGGATGTGATGGGATGACGTTGCGGGCTAGGTCCGGCTCATGGGTCATAGGTTGGGGACCCCTAATATAGAGGATCACATGCTTCTCAACAACATGTGGGGAGCCACATGGTCCTCCTTCATCCTTGATCTGCTTGGTTGCCAATATTCTTGTCATAGGAGACACTGGCACCTTTAACAGATGCTAGGCCTGATTGCATTTGGCAGGTAATACGGCTTAACTCTGAGAATGTTTCTGCCAGGAAAGGAAAGTGTTCCTGTGAAAATGCAAAGTTCACGAAGTTCTCTAGCCTTTGAGAAAATTAGTTTCTTTTGACATGCAAAGTCCCTCCCAAAAATAGGAAATTCTGAGATTTTGGATACCCATGACCTTTGCAAATGAAAATTAACAAATATAAAATATTAAGAGACAATAAACATTTCAAAAGAAATCCCTCTTTACATTTATTTAACATGACTACATAACGGGGCGTGGCTAGGATGATGCCTGAATAACATGTACTTAGATCGGCTCGCACCACGAACGAGGTTTCAATGTGATTAATTGCAAAAAAAAAATGAGTTAAGCTCTCAGAAAAGCATTAGTCGGAGCCTTGAAAAATACTCTTTTTGTGTGTGGCTATATCGGAGCTGGAGTTCGAGGAACGGACGGTGAGTGAGGCACGGCGTCGGCTGTGCCAAACAAGCCGTTCAGGGTCGGATGGGGCTCCTGTGGTTTAAAGAGTAAATTGGGCTTCAAGATTTTCCTTTTCTCTATAAAAAAGAAAATAAATAATTGTTGGCAGCACCAGATGAGAGGTCCTGGAACAGAGGAACTGAAGGAGGACAAGTAAGTGAGGAAAGAAAGAGGAGGTGAATGTAAGAGGGAGGAAAGGACGGAAAGAAGTAATGGCGGCGAGTGAAAGTAAGATTGGAGTTAAAGTGTGGAAGAAGAAGGGGGGAGAAAATGGATGGTTAACAACGGAGTGCTGGAATAGAGTTGAAGAAGGGAAAGAGTGATTGTGAGAGAAGCAGTATGAAGGGAGAGAAGACGAAGGAACAGGAAAGTTAAGAAAGAAAAAGAATGGGAAATGGAGACTGAAATTGGAGGCTGTGGTTGGAGAAGAAGGGAGGAGGGATCTCGCCTGGGAACCGCTGCCGCTGCTTGGATCTTAATGGTGGATTTATTTGAGGGTTTTTTACACTTTGATTGAGCAGCTTAACTTTATGGGATGAGATTGATTTCTTTTTTCCCCTGGATTACCACTCACTGGATTATCGTGTTGGATTATTATATTTTTCACTCTGGATGATCGTTTTATTCACCTTCCTGTGTAGTTAGTATTATTTTGGAAATTTTGTTTCATCACTCCAATTTTTGAGTTTTTTTTCCTTATTGGATTATTAACAATTGGAGAGGAATTAATTACAAGGATCATTTCTCTCATCTTTTTTCCTGTGCTCTTTTTTCCTTTTCTCTCTTCTCTCTAATATAAATATTTTTTTACTTTTTTGGATGACCAGGAGTTGATTGGAAACAACGGAATAATATTACAGATTTGATTAGACAACAAAAAAGTAAAATCAGACTGTAACTGGACATAATATTTTTGGATTACAAATTAAGAAGAAGAGAAGAATAAAGAGAGGAACAGGGAGAAGAGGAGAGGAAGCGAGATTTGGAGGAACTTGGGTTTAAGAGACAATTGTTTTGGAATATAAATAATTGTACTGTTTTTATTTTAAAAGTGTGGGGAAGCAATTGTGGATAATAAGGATGACCAAACAAAGAGGGAGGATGGGAAGAAGGTGGGAGAAGATGAACCTGTGGTGAAACAAAAAAAATAGAAGGGAAAAAGGATAAGAAGAAGAAAGATGCCAGGGAAAGGGCAAATAGTTCACCAATACAATTTGAATAGGTGGTTATGATGGCTGAATTTGGAAAATTGGGTAATAAATTGGAGAGAATGGAAGCACATTTGCAAAAACGTGAGGAAACAAGAGCTGAATCTCATAAAAAGCTTGTTACAATGTTCAATGAATTTGTTCAGAAAGCAAATACTAATTTTGATAATTTGGAAAAAGCTATTGTATCCACTCAAGAAAATGTGAAATTGGTCAAAACAGAGGTAAAGGAAACTCAGAAAAAACAATATGAATTTAATGTTAAGATGGAAGTACAGGAGAGGAGAGTGGATATGATAGAAGAGGCCATGAGAAAACAAAATTTGGTTATTAGAAAATTGTCAGAGAAAAAGCCAGATCAGTTGAGGATTCGAATTCTGGATTGGATGAATAATCTCATTATGGGGGAAAACTTTGTGGCTGAAGACATAATGAATGTATTTCAATTGGGGTCAAAAAGAATGGGTAAAGTTCAAAATGTTTTGGTTAAGTTCTCAAATGTTGGTGACAAATTGAAGGTGATGGCTCATATAAAACAAACGGGATCTGGTGTTTTAAAATTGATGGAGATGATGTGGAAGTTTATAGTGACATTTCTATTGAGGAGCAAAATTGGAGATATAAAATAAAACCCGCAACCAAAATTCTTCGGGATCAAGGGATTAATTATTATTGGAGGTTTCTGTTGCAGGTGAGGGTTTTTTATGTTAAAAAATTGCATACAATTGATTCTGGAATGGACCCTCTGGAGTATTTTTGAATGATTGGTTTAATTAGAGGAGGTACACAGGAATGGTCATCTTTGAGACATGCATTGATGGAGACAGGGCTATTGAGAAGACACAGAGTGAGGAAGCAACTGGAGGTGCAGTAGGTGGGAAGAGCCTTGGGGAAATGAGTGTGGTTGAAGTGATGGAGTCTGATGAGGAGTGAATGTTTACTATTAATTAACAACATGGATAATCAAGTGAAACAATTATAGAGAGTGCTTGAGCATGTAGCTGTTGTTTAGGTACATCTTCTGTGACACACACACACCTCTCTTTGGGAAATTCTTTTTTGCAGAGGCGGCTTTTTGGGAAAGAAGGAGAGGAGTGTAGAAGGACAGATTTTTATTTTTAGTTTTGATTGTAGTTTTATTGTTGTTGTTTTTGAAGTTTGGGTTAATGGGGATAGAATGTTTAGATAAATGCACTGCCTATGAGGATCATGATAGAATTGAGGGAGTTTATGTAGAAATTTTCCATGAAGGTTGTTAAGATATTGACATGGAATGTGAAAGGTACTGGCTCTCAAGTTAAACGTAAAAGACTGGCGTCAGATCATCCAGATATAATCTTTTTGCAAGAAACACATCAAAAATCAGAGGACACAAATAAATTATTTTTAGGTTGGACACAGATTTATGAAAAAGCATATGGTACTTCGAAGGCAAGAGGGGTTGCGATATTAATTACGACTAGATTGGGTTTCACTATGACAAAACGTATTTCTGACCCAGAAGGTAGATTTTTAATTGTAAAAGGTACAATAGATGATGAAGAAATAACCCTTGTGAATGTATATGCTCCAAACGAAAAACAAGATAAATTCTTAGATAAAGTATATCGAATTTTGGAAAAAGAAAAGATGGTAAAAATGATAGTAGCAGGTGATTTTAATTTAATTAGGTCTAATATGGATTGTACTAATGTGGTAAGAGATAGAACAGGATCAAAAATGAAAATATTAGATAATTGGATCAAACTTTTAGGGTTAAAGGATGCATGGAGAGAACTCAAAGGTTCAGAAAGAACTTATACTTATTTCTCACAAGTTCATAATTCATATTCTAGAACAGATTATTTTTTTGTTAATATACTTAAGAACATAGAAGAAATAGATGTTGAAATTTTTAAAGAGTCATACCACGCAAAAGTTTTAATGGAATTGGGAGTAGGAATGACAGAAAGGAAGCAGAATATTTGGAGATCTGATCCGAAAATGTTTAGTGATTCTAAAAATAAGGAAAATATAGAAAGGATCTGGAATCAATATTGGCAATGGAATGATACAGGCGAAGTGGTGTATAACGTAGTGTGGGATGCCATGAAGTCAGTTTTCAGAGTAGAATGTATTAAATTAAATAGTATAAGGAATAAACAATTAAAGGATAAATATGAGAAAATTGAAAAAGAAATTAAGCAGCTTCAGGAGGAGCATATAAGAACAGAAAAGAAGAAAATTCTTGAAAATATACAGATTGAAAAGGGAGTTAATAGGTAGACAGAGAAAGTAAAAAAAGACGATATATTTAAAAAGAGAATATTTTGAATATAAGTAAGTAAGTAAGTAAGTAAGTAAGTAAGTAAGTAAGTAAGTAAGTAAGTAAGTAAGTAAGTAAGTAAGTAAGTAAGTAAGTAAGTAAGTATTCTGGGTTGAAAGGATTTTTGCAGAAGAAACTCCTCTGCTCAGGGAACACCCAAATGAGGCTCCTTTCATGTTCTCAAGAGCTGGGACAGTCAAGGGAGCTCAACCCATCATGCAGTACCCAGGTCTCAAACTACCGACAAATGAAATATATCTATTTAGAGTACAGAGAAATAAAAACAGTGCAACAGAACATGTCATGTCATCATGCATACTACCCTTCTAGCATTGTTGATCTTCAAGCTGTATTCATACCTTGTAAGGATGATGTGTGATTCATTTCCTTTACTGTATTTAAATTTTGGCTACTTAGCCCCTGGCTTGCCTAAGTAGAGTGATTTCTAAACTGATGAAGCAATTGTCCACCTCCATATGACAATTGCACTTATACAAACTACAAACAATGCTTCACTTATTACATTTCGCAGTTTAAATAGTTTCATACTACCTTCTTATGGGTGAGATATGACAGCTCCATGCCCTGAAAATCTGCACCTGTTGATTTCAAGTGCAGATTTAAGATTAAGTTGATGTTAAAGACTTAGGACCAGGGTTGAACCAATTTTTTCCCATTTGTCCCTTGGCCACCTTTTAAGTATGAGGCAGGAAATGCATCCTCATCACTCTCCATTTTCGGATTTGTTTTAATGACTTTTTATGCCTGAAGTACTGTGAGACTCAGTCTCTTCCTAAACTTAAGCCATGAAAAATCTAGTACACACATTATTTTAAAAGCACCCTTTTTATCTATTGTCCTAAAGGCCAACTGTCTTCATAAAGCAGCATATTGTGATAATAAACGTTTTGACCTTGAAGACTACCATCATGTTCAAAATCCATTCAACCTCCATTCCTGGTGTGAAAAGGATTCAGTCCGTGCTTTCATTTCTAATCAAGTGACAACTTTTGTCGGTAATGCACATTTTACACTGTCTTCTTTCTCCCCTTTTTCCTTCTTTATCCAGATTCCCTTTGCTTTTCTCTCTCAGCCTCTCATTTCTCACACCTTGGAGAGCAGATGGTAGATGCTTCTTTGGATGATTAATGTTGTGGGGGCTGAGGGGGCAGGCTCATCTTATACGCCAGGGGTTCCCAACCCATGGCCTGTGGGCCAGACCCTGCCCACAGCACCATTTCATATGGCCTGCCACTGCCACACCTGGAAGTGGAAGCGGACACATTTATGACAGCCACAAAATGTGCCCACGCATGTGTAAATGTGGTTACATCAGTCATAAATGCGCCCATGACTGTTGTAAATGTGGCAGCGAGTGCGTTTAATCTGCTTCCAGGGGGCATGGTCCAGCCTGGTCAGCTGTCCAGGGGGCATGGTCAGGCCCATGGTGTAAAAAGGTTGGGAATCCCTACTATACGCAAACCAAATGCTTTGACTTCTTACATGTTCTTGCTGATGTTGGTAGAAAACCATAATGTGTGGAATACAGGCATAAAGATGCAACAGAGATATGTACATGACTAGCCCGAGATAGAAAATCCATGCACTTCTTTGCCATGATCAAAGTGCAAGGAGATGGATAGGTTTCTGTTCCCTTTTATGATAGACCATCTTACCTTTGATCTTCCTTCCTATTAATCAGATTTGTGTTTTTTTTAACTACGGTTCCCAGAATTCCCCAGGTAGCTCTAGTTGCCTTTGGAATTCTGAGAGCTGTAGCCCAGAAACACATACCAACACACTTCTGCCTTCCATACATTGAGCTAGACTCTGAAAATATAGTTTACCCAGTATTCCACACTGACTATGTTGGCTAGGAGATTCCATTGAGATGCAATCCAAAAAAATAACTTTTTGAAGCCCTGGTTTTCAGCGCCAACATCACCCACCCCACCACCATCTGTCCAAACACTTATGAACAGGTCCATTGAGCTCCTCTTCATGAAGGAGAGCTATACAAGAGTCTCTGGGTTGGACCAAGACGTCTATCTGAGAAGATGCCCAAGGCCCATTCCACAAAAGAAAGCTTACTGGTTTCCACTCAAGATGACTAATGAGGCAGTATCCTCTGGCACACCTGAGGACAGTGAGCTGATTTAAAAGTTACAGTACAGACTCAGTGGCACACCTAACTCTGCCTTTCATGAGTGGGAAAGAGCCAGAAGTTTAAAAGAGGATTAGGAGAAGAACAGAAATGCCCTGCAAGCATCTGCCATCTGAGACAGTTGCTTTACTTCACCTGACAACAAGGCTGGAGTAGAAGAAAGCTATTGTGGTTTGCACTGACACTGGTCATTTCTTTCTGTCCTCCTTTCTGCCCAGTCAACCTCTCCGTGCAAATCAAGAACCACCCTTGTAAGCTTAGCAGACACTCTCTACTGTGGGGGTTTCCAACCTACGGCCCAGTGGGCTGGTCCTGGCCCATGACACCATTTCATATGACCCGCACCAACACCGCCATTGGAAGGGGAAGTGGACGTGTTTACGTCAGCCGTAAAACGCACCCACACATGTGTGAATGCACCCACAACTGTTATAAACAGTGGAGGAAATGCCACAAGATACCATCATATTGGGCCCAACGGCAAAATAAGTGGAGGAGGATCTCTGATTCCCAATAGTCATGGTGGTTGAAGCAGCCATGCCAGATGGACTGGCTGTGGAGGCACACCTTGACAATATCCTCAAGGCTATGGCAGTCCATTGCAGTCACAGTGTTAAATCCTGCATGTCTCATTTCATATGTGCCACAGGAGATGGTTCCATGATCACAGTATCTGGGTGACTTCATGGCAAGCTTGGGATCCATCTTAAACAAATTCAGACCAATTGCATTTTTCCTGCTTAGGAAAAAACGTATTTTCGGATACGAGTTGCAGCCAACAACAAGTGACCTGTCTGAAGGGAAATGAGTACCCTGCCATTTAGGCACTAAGCAGGCCCATAAAGTAACTTTCAAAAGGCACACTGGTAACTATTCAGAGATTGTTGCTATGTACATGACAGGGATAGGCAACACACAGTTAGTGTGCACTGGGGGTATGTTGGCTTAGAATATTTGCTTGGACTATAGGTATGTTTATTTGGAATCAGGATGTGTTTACCTGAAAGAGGATTTAATTGAGTTCAACAGGACATTCTGCCATATAAATATTCTTAGCACTGTCATGAGGAAATCATATTTTGAGCAAGATTGTTTAGTTTAGCTTTAGGCTGTAATCCTAATAGGACTAAGCACCATTATGTATATAGGAAAACATGCTTCTGGGGAAATATACAGTACTTTGCAAAAGTCTTAGGCCACCATTAGATTTGTTGTGTTAGCAATGATATAAATGACCATATACTGTATAATTATTTCTCAGTGTCTTCATTAGAATACAACTAGAAAATACAACAAATTTATATGCAATATTCAAAAACAGGAAGAAAATCAGCAAAAACAGCATCCATAGGCTAAAGTGACAAGTATTTAGTGCAACCTCTCCTTACACTTAGGCAACACCAGGTGCCTGGCTCCCATAAACCTAAATGGAATGGAACCTTAATTACTAACATTCATATATGTTTCACTATTACATGGCACAATGACTGCTGTAGAAAAGGGATTTTCACCAGGTTTGTGCAAGACATACTTGAGCATTTCATACAGTACATACACCTGTTGTATGAGTGTAATTTATTGGAAACTTGCTAATAAGACAAACTTTCCATCTTATCATTCCTATCAAAATGCCAAGGATCGCAGAAATTGGCAAACATAAAATCATACTTTTACATCAGCAAGGCCACTCTCAAAGGGAAATCAACAAATGATCCAGATACTCAAGATGTGGTATTCAAGCTGTTATAAAGAAATATGAAGAATCAGAAAAGGTCAAGAGGTGGGGGGGCCTAAAAGGCCAAGAAAATTTTCATAGTCTGTTGAGAAGTTCCTCAGAGTTTCCTCTTTGAGAGATTGGAGAAAGTCCAGCAAGGACATGAATCAACTTCTGGCAGCTTCATTGAGGTGACAAGTTGACCCTTCTACAGTCTGAAGCTTTCTCAGAAATGGTCTTTGTGGAAGGGTAGCACCCAAGAAACCACTTTTGCGGAAGGGGAATAGGGTGGAAAGATAAAGATATGCTAAAGCTCACAAAGATTGGGATGAGGATCAGTGGGGAAAAGTAATATGGAGTGATGAATCCAAATCTGGAAATTTTGGATGCAATAGTTGACAATATGTAAGAAGAATTGGAGAGAAATTGACGAAAGAGTGCTTGTGGCCTTCAGTGAAACATGGTGCTTTGATTTAGGGCAGCATTTCTGCTGGTCTGACTTACTGTGAATTTTGCATATTCGCCATGTCTTCTGTCTGTCTCAGCCATGTATATAAAAAGAAACCGTTTGAGGCAGGAGTATCTTTCAAGTCTCTTTTACTGCAAGAATGCGAAGGAGTGAAGAACTAACATATTTCTTGTAGTAAAAGAGACTTGAAAGATACTCCTGCCTCAAGCAGTTTCTTTCTCTCATTTGCATCTGCACCGTTTGGCCCTATTTTTGTGTTCCTCCAATTCAGATGCCACAAAGGGGCTTTTAAGTAATCCCCCCTCTTGTTCCTCTGGTCAGATGGCTTTTTCTCACACCTTTTTGCCATGTGTTTTTCCATTCTTTATCAACTGACTAGCTATTTGGACTGCTGTTACTCCAGTGTTGTTTTGCTGTCGCTGGGTTAAATCTCCACCTAAATTTTTAAGAAGTGTCCAAGCTCATCTACTGTTCTGCTTCATATCCAGGTCCTCAACTAATGTGCACCATCATGATTTCTGATTTTCAGCTAGAGCATGCATCAGTTCTTCCCTAGCTTCAACAGTATGTTCCTGAAAGGAACCCTGGTTGTAGAGTGCCTGATTTTAATGTAATTTAATTTTTCAACTTCTCTATCTATCCTGCAGAGGTTTGATGTTGTCAGTCAGGCCCTGGGAGTACTTGGGGGCAGCATCCTCTTGAAATATTACTATGCATACAATGGGTCAGTTTTGAGTGCATGGGATCGGATCTGTCAGGGGTGATATCATACTGCCATGAACTACATGTACCGTAATGCACCGCTCGTGTAACCCTACCCCCTCTGACCTCCTCTGACCTCACCTAACCCTATTAAAGGACCCTCACCTACCCAACGACCCTTTCTCCTATCCTGACCACTGATCCTCACTGATCGCCATGCGGCCAGTGGAAATAAAGAACTATAAAGGCAATGAATGAGTACTGGGGTCTTTGGGCCGAACCATTCGGAAACCCTCTAACAATTGGTAGCAGAGTTTTTGGTTTTTGCCCATAATTAACCCCAGAAAGCAAAAATGACCAAACGGAAGACCCAGACGAACAAAGGGGGGGCCAAGATGCAGGCCAAACCCAAGGGGCTCAAAGATGGATCCAAAACCGGAGATGACCCGCACACGATCCAGGTAACCGAGCTCCAGAAAATAATCGCTGGGAAAGAGACAATCTCCATGGCAGAGCTACTGGCCCTGATAAACGACGGAGGCGAACGCTCCAACGACAGCGCGGTAAGCTCCACCCCGGGGACCTCTGTGGCGGGAACACCAGACACAACGCCGATCCCAAATCTGGCCGACCAATTACAGATGGTGGCCTCAGATTCAAATCATCTGGTGGGGAACCCCATCGGGCCAATGATACCCAGGGACAACCCAAGCGGGCCGGCAATGCATAAAAAGGAAGGGACCCTGAGACCCGGGAGCCTGGATGCACATACCCCAGAAACGTGGGCCATGCCAATCCTCAGCCCCCAGACAATAGAAGGGGAGTGGGAAACCCCAAGAGGAAGACAAGCGCCTAAAAGGGACACCACCAGCAGCATGGCTGAGTCTCAAGGGGGGGGCAGAGGCCTCCCCCATGACAAAGGGCCAAAGCGGACGCGAGGGGCATGGGGAACTGAGAACACAAGCAAGGGAAATGAGAAAAGCAGAAGCCTACCGAGACCTTTTGCCCATCCCATCCGACCGCGGGAGAGGCTCCGAGGATGATGCAGACCCCCACGCCAGGCCACGATCTGAGGAGGCGGAGTCCTGGCGCTACGGAACTCCCCCAGCCCAACAAAGAAGGCGACATCCCTCCTACGACTCCGCATGGCCTCCCAACCAGGAAAGCAGCCCCAGCGACGGAACTGCACTCCCAGTGAGGCTCCAATCACGGCAAGCAGGACCTCCGGAACAGAGATCCACCCACCTCGAAGACCAACAACGAATGAGCTCTGCGCAGACGCAGATAAGGCAGCAGAGCTCCCCCACTGGCGAAGAAGGAGAAGTACAAGCTCCAACAGACCAGCCAAGCACCGAGAGGAGAACGGGCTCCCCCTACTGGCAACCAAAAGGGGAACAGGCGGGACTTTCAAAACCAACAATATGCGTACCCATACCCTTCTGCCAGTTTAAAGGCAGACCAGGACACCAGAACTATTCAAGCAACCAAGCCCAACAGAGCCAACTGCCAAATAACTTCCCAACCCTCGGCATGACTGGGAAGAACTTTATGGACTGGAACCAACAATTTCAGGTACTGTTAATGAGGGAGGGGGCTTTACACCTAATTCAAGACCCACCAGAGAAGCCATGGTCCATGGAGGTGGACAGACTGCATCACAGGGCATTTTGCCTGCTTTTGGGTACCATAGATGCAACTATGTATGGGTGTATTCCAAATGAGTCAACTGTCTATGATGTTTGGGGGAAATTGTATAACATGTTTTATTGCAAGAACAGGAGCACAACATGCTTACTGCTGAGGGAGCTGTACGCATACAAGATTAAAGAGGGGGATAGCATGGGTGAGCATCTGATGAGATTAAGCAACATGAGGTCTGATCTCATAAGAAGGGGCGAAACCGTTACTGAACAGCACCTAATCAGCATCATCTACAATTCTTTCGACCCAAGTTGGGATGACTTCCTGACCCAATTAGACAACACCAGCGGTGACAACGTCACACTGGACTATGTCACCAGGAAACTTATAGCCGAAGACAACCTCAGGAGAAACAGGGCCACCATACGCAGGGAGAATAGGCCACACAAAAGGGTAGTTTTCACAGAACCCACAACACGTAGGGAAGACAGGCCACACAGGAGGACAGTACTCACAGAGCAAACCAGCCCAACACGGGAATGCTACACATGTGGTTCCAGAAGACATATTAAAAGGGACTGCCCAAGATATGCCAAAGACAGGAGGGATGCGAGATACAGCCCTTCACATGACCGAACACGCCATGATGACACGCCGAGGCCGAGACGCGAGTCACGAGACGAGTACTCAAGCAAACTAAGAGACAACGAGGATAGAGATAATAGACGGTGGAGATCACCCAGTCCAGGCAGGCGCCCTAGGCCCCAAAGAGACCAAGAGAGACACGAGCCTGATTCTATAAATGCAGTGAAACACGGCAAAGGAAGTAGACGCCATGAGACAACCAGGCCCACGGGCACCCGCCCGCAACGCTGGCTGATCGATTCCGGGGCCACTACACACACATCATGCCACAGAGAAATATTTGATTCTTTTGAAGAAGACTCTTTTAGCATCAAGGTTGCCAATCAGGCACACGCTAAGGTAGAAGGCAGAGGCGACATACACATCCCTGAAATTGGACTGGTCCAAAACGTCCTTTATGCCCCACGCATTCCATATAATGTTTTAGCTACTACTAGACTCACAGAGGACCCAGACCTGAGAATAATCTTCGGAAACAAGAAAGCATCCATTGAAAGAAGGGGAAAGGAAATTGGAAGAGTGGAAATCATAGGCGGACTACCATACTTCATTGCAGGGGAAGACGAAGAGGAACAAGTCACCATAGGATCGCTCGACAGTAATGAAGAAGAAGAAGCACAGGAAGGCACATCAGATGAACCCGAGGAACAACAAAATGAAGGACCGGAAGCGGAAGCGGATGACCTCCACAACTCCACCAGGGATGGAGAGGTCAACAGAATGAAGAAAAAAACACCAAGGATAACCATAGGGAAACCAGACCATGATGAGTGTGCACACTTACTACACAGAAAGTTAGGACACATAGGTTTTCCCACCGTCAAGAAAATGTTGGAATGCTCAGAGGGACTGAAGGTCAAAGGCTGCAAGAACTACCTGGACTGTTCTGTATGCAAGAGCTCGAAGTCCAAAACTGAGCCACGACCAAAAACTTCGGCCAGGAAGTCAGATCACCCATTCCAGCTCGTACACCTCGACTTGGTAGGACCTCTCAGAAGATCAATAGGCCAGAAGAGATTTTTCCTAACAATAGTTGACGACTTCAGCAGGTACGGTTACGTATACACGCTTAACAGTAAGGATGAGGCGTTCAGCAAGTTTAAGGAATTCCACACAAGGGTGTGGACTCAACACAACGTGAACGTGAAGCAAATGATGACGGACAGAGGTTCGGAATTCCTGTCAAAAGAGTTTGAAGAATGGATAAAGGAGAAGGGGATGCTGCACTTCAAGACTGCACCATTCTCAGCCTTCCAAAATGGGGTGGCTGAGAGAAGAAACGGGGTACTACAAACCATGATCAGATGTGCAATAGAAGACGCAGGTTTAAGCTTCTCATATTGGGGAGAGGCGTTGCTGTACTCCAACTACACGTTAAACAGGCTGTGGTCTAGTGTTCTCGGTAAGACACCCTATGAGGCAATGTACAACCGAAAACCCAAGCTGGCGCACCTCCACGTCTTCGGCGTACCTGCGGACGTGCACATACCCAAGCAACTTAGAAAGAAAGGGGACAAGATAACCAGAAGGCTAAGGTTCCTAGGCTATGAGCCAGGTTCGAAGGCGTACCGGTTCATAGACCACAACCAGAGGCTGGTAGTTTCAAGATCAGCCACTTTCCACGAGCACGCGAACTGGGGCAAGATACACGCGAATGAAGTATTGATCAGCGACCCAGAGCTTGAAGGGGTCAAGGCAGCACTGCCCGTGGCAAGGCCCGACCAACCAGGAGATACAATATGTGGCAAGTCTGAAACACAAGGAGCACGCACAAGCACCACAGACGCAGGAGACGTCGAATCCCCAAGTCCCACAAAGGAAGCGCCCAGAAGGTCAACCAGGTCGACCAAGAACCAAACCCCGAGAAGACTGGAGGATTATGTTCTGAGCATGGAGACCTACCCCGAAACACCAGCGAGCTACGAAGACATAGCAGAGCTACCACCTGAAGAACAGGACAAGTGGAGGGCGGCCATGGAGAAGGAAATGAAAAGTCTCAAAGACCTCGACGTATATACACCTGCAAGGGTACCTGAAGGACAAAAGACGGTGGGAACAAAGTGGGTATTCAAGGTCAAACAGCTAGAGGACGAACAGATCCTGTACAAGGCCAGACTAGTGGCCCAAGGTTTCACTCAACGATACCCAGATGACTACGAGGACACATATTCTCCAACGGTGAAACCAGAAAGTGTTAAGGCCGCATTAGTAATGGCAACAGTACTTGGAGAACAAGTATATCAATTCGACGTACAGACAGCGTACTTACACGCACAACTGGATAAGGAGATATACGTCAGGGCTCCACCCGGTTTTGGACGCAGTAGTGGAGAAACATGGCTGCTAAACAAGAGCCTTTACGGACTCAAGCAATCTGGCAGAAGATGGTACGAGTGCCTAGCTGAAACCATGAAGAAATTGAACTTCTCTCCAGTTAGAGAAGACAAATGTGTCTTCTTAAGAAAATCTCCAGAAGGGGTAGAAAAGGTTCTGGTTTACGTCGACGACCTGTTGTACTTTGGGAAAAGCAAGTCTAGATGCGATGAGTTCGCCAAAGGCCTACAAAACGAGTTCTCACTGAAGAGTCTAGGAATGGTGAACAAATACCTAGGGGTACATGTGTCAAGGATAACGGACGGCTTTGCCATATCTCAGAAGGAGAAGATAATCGAGCTCCTTAACAAGTGTAACATGTCCGACGCCCACCCATGTGGGACCCCCATGCAGACGGATTTCGTAAAAAACTCCCACGAGGAGGGAGAACCATTCGAGGACATCACACTCTATAGATCCATCATTGGATCACTCTTGCACATCGCCAACTGGACCAGACCGGACATCTCGTTGGCAGTGAACCTTCTCTCACGTCACTCCAGCAACCCAAGGGCCCACCATTGGGTGGCCGTCAAAAGGCTGTTGAGGTACTTGAAGGGTACCATGGACAGAAAGTTACTGCTAACCCCTCAAATAAATGACAGGATAAACATTTCATGCTATGCTGATGCCGACTGGGCCGGATGTACAAAGACCAGAAGGAGTACATCCGGCTACATAGTGATGCTGAATGGCAGCCCCATATATTGGCGCACTGAAAAACAAAAACTGGTCTCCTCCTCCACCGCTGAAGCAGAGTACGTATGCCTGTCTAACGCAGCAGATGATCTGATCTGGATAAACGAGCTAATCTCCCTCATCTGGGAAAAACCCAGCCTTCCCATTATCATTCACGAGGACAACAAAGCAGCCATAGACATGGCAAGGGCCGAATGTTTAGCCAGGCGATCCCGACACATCGATATCAAGTACAAAAAAGTAAGGGAACTCATAGGGGGAGGCTTCATAGACCTGATACATTGTGAAACTCAAGAACAGGTAGCGGATATCCTGACCAAACCACTCCCATTAGCCCAACACAGTTATTTGCTAAATGGCCTACGTCTTAGTGAGTAGGAGAACAACAAATCCAAATCACATCACGTTCTGTCCGTATGATCTCAGAAGGGGTTTTGTCAGGGGTGATATCATACTGCCATGAACTACATGTACCGTAATGCACCGCTCGTGTAACCCTACCCCCTCTGACCTCCTCTGACCTCACCTAACCCTATTAAAGGACCCTCACCTACCCAACGACCCTCTCTCCTATCCTGACCACTGATCCTCACTGATCGCCATGCGGCCAGTGGAAATAAAGAACTATAAAGGCAATGAATGAGTACTGGGGTCTTT
Organism: Bradypodion pumilum; assembly: GCA_035047305.1. Taxonomy (NCBI): domain Eukaryota; kingdom Metazoa; phylum Chordata; class Lepidosauria; order Squamata; family Chamaeleonidae; genus Bradypodion; species Bradypodion pumilum. The sequence goes on along the minus strand of JAWDJD010000002.1, from coordinate 238,917,024 downwards.
GGGCCGAACCATTCGGAAACCCTCTAACAGGATCATCAACAACTTTCATGAACTGTGCCGCTATCGTCTTGCAACCAAGATGTTGCCTGTATTATGCCCTCTCCTCCATCTACCACTGTTAAAGGATGTGGGCAGTTTTAGAGCATGGACAAGTTGAAAGTCATTGGTGTCTGCCCAAGATGCAAGTTTTGCACCATCCTCATTGGTTTGGTTATATCCCCAAGCTTCTATGTGACAATTAAAATCTCTGATAACAAAGTTTATTTCATCATAAGTAAAGTTGTCTGGTTCACTAAAACTAAAATTTGCTTTTGGCAGCTTATAGACAGAGGTAACGGAGAATTGTGGGGTTTGGATGTTAAGAATTTCAGTGTTGTTTGTTTCCATCAGTGCAGCTGATATTATAGGTCTAACAAAAATTGCACTCCCACACTGGTCATGAGGTCTCTTTAGTGTATAAGAACCAAGACACAGGAAACAGCCAAGGGCTGGGTTAACTCAGGTTTATTGCATGGTGGACAGAGGGAACATGAGGTAATGGCGGACGAACAGCTCTATATATATAGTAGTAACGTATTTGAATGTGGCTCCACGATAGCCCATTGGCTACTGCCCGCGTGACGTCATGGCTGGTCACGCCCTTCTTGTCCAGGTGTAGGTAGCGGCGGGAAACTTCCCGCGCTGTGGCCTTTGATGGGTTTGAACCAAGAGAGCTTGGACGCTCGCTGCTGCCAGCTGGTGGTCATTAGCTCGCGTCCTATTACAGGGTTTATAGTGATCAGCTGAAGGTTACATTGTTACCCGTAGGCAAGGTTACATTGGTTCAGATACATTGTTATCACATGTAGAAGGTTACACTATTAGAACACAACACTCCTCCCCCCTAGGATGAGACGAAGTCTCTCAGCCAAGATGGCTTATTTCGAACACGCTGGGGTCTCGGCGCGGGCTGCCCTGCCCCGGCTTCGCTCCCTCCTCCTTGCTCCCTGGCTTCCTGCCCTGTAATCGGAGAGGGTGACTCGTTAGTGGCTTGCCGCGGCTCTGCGGCTTTGTTGGGGGGTGTGTGCTTTGTTTGGGAAGAACCGGGGGCACTGGGGGCTAACGAAAAACCCCTCTTCTCGCTTGGACGGGTGGGGGAACACTCCAAAAAACCCCCCCGGCTATCAAAATGAAAATCGTAATCGAATTCGGGGGACGCGGTAGCGGCGGCTGCAAACTCCTTTTCCCCCTCCCCGGGCTCGGATAGAGCTGATAGAACTGGCGTATCAAAAGGATATGAGCCGGGCTCACTGCTTTCCCCCCTGGCTGCGGACTGGTGTCCTACTCTGTCTCCCCCTTGGGCTAAACGGGTGGGGGAGAACCCTATCGCTGAATCTGGTTGCTGAGCCCCACTGATCGGCCCCTCACTCACTCGGCGCCGCAGTTGGTCAGCGTGCCTCCTCCAGAGGAGACCGGAGTTCGTTTCCACCCGATACGACACTGGTCCCGTCTGTTCTACTATCGTCCCTGGCACCCAGACTGGGCCTGCGTTGGCATAGTTCCTGCAGTGTACAGGATCGCCTACGCCGAAACCTTTCGAGACCGCTAACCCTATGTTCTTCCCTTTGTCCTCGACCCTCGTCGGGTCTAACCTGGACAAAATCGTGGTCAGTTTCCTCCGCATCAGCAGCTCAGCCGGCGAGTATCCGGATGCTAAGGGGGTCACTCTGTACGCTAACAGAAATTGACAAACTTGGTGATTTAGGTCCCCTGAGCCCATGCGCCGCAGCGCATCTTTTGTTGTGCGCACCAACCGTTCCACTTGGCCATTCGTGGCCGGGTGAAACGGCGCGGATGTGACGTGCCGAATTGCATTTGCCTCCATGAATGCCGCGAACTCAGCGGACGTGAAACAGCTAGCGTTATCGCTGACCAGAGTGTCGGGTAAACCGAACGTGGAAAAGACCCTCCTCAGCTGGCCAATGGTAGTGGCGGAGGATGTGCTCCTTACCGGAATGACCTCCAGCCACTTTGAGTACGCATCCACTACCAGGAGAAAAATGGTTCCTCGGAACGGGCCAGCAAAATCTACGTGCACCCTGGACCACGGTCCCCTTGCTGCGTCCCATTCCCTATGCGGGAGACGGGCTACCTCCGGCCGGGAGCCCTGACATGCCTCACAAGTGCCAATCATATGCTCTATGTCGGCGTCCAGCTGGGGCCACCAGAAATAACTCCGGGCCAGTGCCTTGGAACGGACGATTCCCGGGTGGCTGACGTGCAGCAACTTTAGCACCTTTGGTCGCAGGGACGTAGGAACCACCACCCGTTGGCCCCACAAGAGGCACCCCCTCTCTAATGACAATTCTATTCGCTTTCGAAAAAATGGGTCGAATTCCATGCTTGGGGATGACGCCGGCCACCCCTTCTGTACCCACGAGCATACTTTCTCCAGTGTTCTATCCTTTCCCGTTGCCTTGGCAATGTCGGCCGGTACTAATGGGGGTGAATCTAAGACCTCTATTAGCAATACCTGGCGGTCTCTTCCTACCCCTGCCTTCTGATCGTCCGACAAGGGCAACGGAGACCTTGAGAGCGCGTCTGCATGGCTGATCTCCTTCCCGGGCCGGTATTCCAACTCAAGTTGGTATGCGTTAAGAAAAATAGCCCACCGCAGCATTCTCGGGGACAGGATCTGCGGCGTGGGCTTATTTGCAGTGAAGATTCCTAACAGGGGCTTGTGATCAGTCACGATCTTGAACGGGCGACCATACAGAAAATCGTGAAATTTTTTGGTTCCCGCTACTATCGCTAATGCCTCCCTGTCGGTCTGTGCGTAATTCCGCTCTGCTTGGGACAGGGACCTTGAATAAAACGCTATCGGGGCCTCCCTTCCGTCGTTCAACACGTGGCAAAGCACCGCCCCCACCCCCACCGGGGATGCGTCGCAGACTAAAACTATTGGCCGTTTGGGATCGAAATGAGTTAGGATTGCCTCGGAAGTTAGGAGTTGCTTTAACTCTGTGAACGCCCTCTCTTGCTCGTCCCCCCACAGCCATTTTTCCTCTTTTTTAAGTAACTGATGGAGCGGTGCGGCAACAGACGCCTTCCATGGAAGGAAGGTATGGTAGAAATTGAGAAGCCCCAGAAATGACTGTAGTTCGGTTTTGGATGTGGGGCGAGGAGCTTTCTTGATGGCGGCTACCTTAGATTTGGACGGCCTAATTCCCTCGGGCGTGACACGGAACCCTAAAAACTCAACCTCTGTTTCGAAAAATACACATTTGTCTTTTCTCAGTCGCAGCCCCGCCTTTTCGAACACGGTCAGAACTTTATCCAATCTATGTGCCAGCTCGGCCTTACTCCCCCCCGTTATCAACACGTCATCAAAATATGGCAACACCCCCTCCAGCCCCTTCAGGAGGCGTTCCACGAGCGACTGAAAAAGGCCAGGTGCCGAGTTCACGCCGAACTGTAAACGCGACACCTGGAACGCCCCCTTATGTGTAACTATTGTTTGTGCCGCCGCTGTGGCGGGGGTTACGGGGAGTTGCTGGTAGGCCTGTGCTAAATCGAGCTTAGCGAAACACTTTCCCCCATTCAGCCTGGCCAGGAGGTGGCTGACCACCGGCACCGGGTATGCATTAGGGCGGATCGCCTTGTTAATTGTACACTTATAATCAGCGCAAATGCGCACCTCCCCGTTAGCCTTCAGAGCTGTTACAATTGGAGTCTCCCACTCCGCGGAATCCACAGGAACAAGAATCCCCTGACCCACCAGTTTGTCCAGTTCCGCCTCTATTTTGTCCTTTAGTGCGAACGGTACCCTGCGTGGTTTGAGTCTTATCGGGCGGACCTCCGGGTCTAGGTCGAAGGCTACAGGGGGTCCCTTGAACTTTCCCAGTCCACTTTTAAAAACGGCGGGGTGTGCGTCGCACGCCGCTTGTATTGGGTCCACGCCTACGGCATGCACCCCCCCTATGAACAAACCTAACGGCTGGAACCATTGTGTCCCGAGGAGGCTACAACTCCCCCCTTTTAGCACCACTAGGGGAAGCTCCGCAGAATGTCTCTTAAAACGAACCCGGAATGTCCCGACCCCCAACACTGGAATGCTGTTCCCCTGTACGTCCCGTAGTGTGGCCCTCAACGCTTTAAGTTTGGGCCGCACGTGGGGGTCGATTTTCAAGAACTCTCTCTGGGGAATTATAGAATAGGAGGACCCCGAGTCAACTTCCATCCTAATAGGGGTCCCTTGTACTAGTACCTCAACGAAGTAATGGGGCTGTCCCGCAGACACGCTGAACACAGGAGCGTCGCCTTCGCTGTCGTCCGAGATGCGGCCCACGCCGTCCTGCTTCCTCGTGGTCCGGGCGCCCTCTTTGGACCTCGCTGGACGGTCCGGTCTGGCCGAACGGTCTTGTGACTGTCTCCGGCCCTCTTTCCTTTTCCTGCACGCCTTGGCGATGTGCCCCCGACGGCCGCAGTTGTAGCACTCGGTTTTTCTGAATGGGCACCTCACGCGCTCATGGGCCACTCCGCAACCATCGCAACGGCGCCCTCCCCTTCGGACCTTCTGGACCTCCTCGCCGTCGCTGCTTTCCGAAGACGACTTCGAGGTCCGTCGGGTTGCGTGCACCGACTGTCGGAATTTCCGTGCAACGAGTTTTCCGCCTTGCCGGCCCTCGGACGCCACTCACGCCACTTGTGCATCTCATCCACTCCAGCATTCGTGGACTCCGCGGCTTCCGCGGCCTCTACAACCTCTGTCAGTGTGGGTGGCGGCTCCTTGTTCATCAGGCTGCGCTGCACTTCCTTGTCCTTCAGGCCACACAGAACTCCGTCCCTGAGGGCCATCTCTAAAAAACGGTCCCATCTGCAGGGGGTGGCGGCTACTCTCATAGCTGTTACGAAGGCTTCTACCGACTCGTCCGGCGCTTGAACTCGCCTCCAAAACGCGCTCCGAGCGGGAAACATTGCCCTCGAGGGTCGGAAATGCTCACGCAGCAGTTTCATGATGTCATCGGTTTTGAACTCACCCATCTTCTTCAGTGCAATAATGCCCACCAGCGTTCGCTTGGTCTCCATCCCAAGCATGCGGGTGAGGATGGCCCTCTTCCTTTCCTCGTCGTCTTCCTTGACTTTGAGTTCCACCAGTGCCGCCTGGAAGTCCATCTCAAAAAGCTCCCAGTCTTGCGGTTTGGTAATGTTGAACCCGCTCTGTGCCCTGGCTCCTTGGGGATCCATCATCCCACCTTCGTCGCCAATTTAGTGTATAAGAACCAAGACACAGGAAACAGCCAAGGGCTGGGTTAACTCAGGTTTATTGCATGGTGGACAGAGGGAACATGAGGTAATGGCGGACGAACAGCTCTATATATATAGTAGTAACGTATTTGAATGTGGCTCCACGATAGCCCATTGGCTACTGCCCGCGTGACGTCATGGCTGGTCACGCCCTTCTTGTCCAGGTGTAGGTAGCGGCGGGAAACTTCCCGCGCTGTGGCCTTTGATGGGTTTGAACCAAGAGAGCTTGGACGCTCGCTGCTGCCAGCTGGTGGTCATTAGCTCGCGTCCTATTACAGGGTTTATAGTGATCAGCTGAAGGTTACATTGTTACCCGTAGGCAAGGTTACATTGGTTCAGATACATTGTTATCACATGTAGAAGGTTACACTATTAGAACACAACAGTCTCTCAATCACTAGCTCCATTCCAGCCACTTTGGGTCTGTACCTTGCTTTTCCCTGATGTGTTTCCTGGAGCAGAAGTATGCCACATTTGTATTTCCTGCACATGTCCACTAGGAGGACACTTATTACTCAAAAGTCCCTCAATATTGATTGAGATCATTGTAATGGTTGGTCTTGATAAAGATCTTTCTGGTGGATTCATTCTTCAGTTCCTTGTCTGGTGTTAGAAAGGTTATCCCGCAAGGTTGCCGCCTAGGGTATGCCCGATTGCATTCATAATATTTGTGGAGACTCTTTAAGTATAGCTGAAGTAGGCAATTGTATCCCTTGCAATTGTCACTTCTCCAAGCAAAACACACCCAGTTACTACAGCATTTCCGCTCAAGATTTGAATGCAGAGCTTGACGAATGGAAAGTTCAGCAGACCACAGTGCTGGGTCTTTGGCTGCAAATAGAGATGAGCACCACCCAAGAGTCGGATACGACTGGCTTTTGAGCAAGGGACACCTTTACCTTTACTATATGCTTGTTGCTTTGTAAAAGAAATCTGTGCCACATTGACACTAGGCACTGATATTACTAATATTCCAGGGTGGGTTTTTTTTTTTTGTATTTTTCTTAAACTACTATACACAGACGTGAATTAAGCAACAATGCACCCAAAGAAGACTAGCTAATATGTTGACCTAGTCACACCCCTTATTAAAAATGTTTATTTAGCTCCAGTCTTGTTTAGAGCAAGTTGAATATTCCTTGAAACTTTCTGCACATCTGTTTCAAACTGATTTCCATGGAAAGTTGTGTATTGTGTCACAGTATTATAGCATGACCGTACAGCCAGCTGAGTGTTGGGCGGCGGTAAATAATCTGATTCCATAAAGGGGCCAATGACTGCGGTTGGATGAGCCCCTTTAGGTGGGGTGATGCTCCCCTCATTGGAGGAAATGCCACTAGAAACCATAATATTGGGCCCAACGGCAAAATGAGCAGAGGAACCACTTCACTGTTCTGATTCCCAACGGTCATGGAGGTGGAAGAGGCCATGCCAGATGGACTGGCTGTGAAGGCGCACCTTGTCCATATCCTCAAAGCTGTGGCAGTCCATTGCAGTCCTGGTGTTAGATCCTGCATGTCTCATTTAATATGTGCTGCCAGGGCCGTAGCCAGGATTCTAGATGTGGGTTGGATTTTTTTTCCCCGCGATGGGCAACAATGTCATCTATATATGTCGCCATGGAAAGCAGCTGGGAGTTTGATGGTAGACAAACTGCTAACTCAGGGAGAGCAAAGCCCACCCTGGCCACCCCCTGGCTAGGGCTCTTTGTGCCGCAGGAGATGGCTCCGTGATCATAGCGTGTGGGTCACATCATGGCAAGCTGGGATCCACCTTAAACAAATTCACGCCAATGCCATTTTTCCTGATACGAGTTGCAGTCGACAATTACAGCATTATTTTCCATGATCGTAATGATCATTGTGTATAATTATTGCAGCTACTTTCTTCTACAGGTGAAACTGGGAAAATTAGAATATCGTGCAAATGTTCATTCAGTTCAGTAATGCAACTTAAAAGGTGAAACAAATATATGAGATAGACTCATTGCATGCAAAGCGAGATAATTCAAGCCTTACTTTGTTTTAATATTGATGCTTATGGCTTACACCTTATGAAAACCCCAACCCATCTCATGTACCCCATAATCACCACATAATCTCATGTACGCTTTATGCCATGATCATCACAATTACAACGAATTAAGGCAATGACATCTTTCACTTTGCATGTAGTGAGTCTATCTCATATATTTGTTTCACCTTTTAAGTGAAATGTATGGACATTTGCACGATATTCTAATTTTCCGAGGTTTCACCTGTACTGTTGGGTTTATTTGTCGCTAATAACATCCCCTTCCAATAACTCCGGGCAAGCCTGCAGTACGGCATGGGACCACGTGACGTTTGGAAATGCCACAGGTGCAGGTGGTGGTGGTGCAACAGATGCGGCGTAACTGTGGTTTCCCCATGCCCCAGTGGCATGGAACGGCCAGCGCAGAGGCCACTTCGGGGGAACGCTCCTTGAGCCATGGGCTCTGCGGGCAGAGAAATTTAGGGGGGTGGATAAATGATAGGGTTTGATTCACCCAATTTCCTGACCTGACCAGCGGATCTGCTGAGAGAGCGAATAGCTAACCCAGTTACCCATTAGAATAATCACTCATCTCCAAGCTCAACTTTACCCCGGGTGTAAACAGATGCCATGTTTACCCCTGCTTAATCCCCAAACAATGGTGTTTTCCCCAGTCTGTGTTTGGCCAAGTTAATCAACTTCCCTCTGAGAGATTCCCAATTAACCCGAGCAAACAGGTGATGTGATTTCTGTCAGATGACTGTTTTTGCCACCGTTGCACTTTTACTCCTATATATGATGATGCCTTTTTCCCAATAAACCACTGATCTTATCCTCCTCCATGCTGCCTCGTATCGTTCTTTGATCAGTCTCCTCCGGGACCTCCGGCCCTCTGCGGCCCCAATTCCTACATCTGGTGACCCCGAGACGTGATCTACTCGTGAGTAAGCAAGTGGTCTTCCTCAGAGTAGCGATCACACGGTCCGGTTCTGCGCTTGAACCATGTCCGAATCGTCCCGGAGGACAGCGCGGCACTCCGTCCGGCAGCCAGCCGAGCGGAGGGACGGCCTGCGGTGAGGCAGTCCAAAGAGGCATCCTACAGCGTGCTCCCGGCTTTCGCGGCGGCTTGCAGGTTACGGAAAAACGCGTTCCGCTCAGGGCAGCTGTGAATCCCTGACAGCGCAGTGGCCACCGAGGGCCCGTGGCCGCAGTCCACGCTCCGAGCTCTACCCAGGAAGCGACGTCGCCAGAACCTGTTGCCTGCCAAAGACGCGTCGACTCGTCCCAAGGAGGAAACTTCGGAGGACCCAATCGCAGGTAATATGGGGACCTGTCCTCAGCGACAGCGTCCATCCGCTAGCCAAAGAACTCGTGAGGGAGAGTTCAAGATCCTGGCCAGGATATTTAATTTGCGTTTTCACAGCGGGGAGCTAGCGAGACTTTTGGTGTACCTAGGGGAACACTGCCTGCTTTACCCAGAAGTAGGTACGTTAACCCTCGAGCTCTGGGATCAGATAGGAGACTGCATTCAGCAACCCCCGAAAGCTCCAGGAGGCGTAATTCGCACATGGAGAAAGTGTAGGAAGCTCTTAGCGGAGATAGAGCCAGTCCGGGTAGAGGCCAAAGAACCCCCAAATCTGCCAGAAGCGCCAGCCGAGCCAACGGCGCCTACGGCGCTCTATCCGTCACTCCAATTTAGGCAGGGTAGCGTAGGGAGCTTTCCCCCGGTGACAGCTGCAGACGTCACCGGTGGAATGCAAGGAATGAGGAGCGCAGGCGCTTCTCTGACAGCAACGGGTTCCCGAGTTACCAAAAGTCCCCTTCAGCGTACAATTGAAGAGGAGATTAGGAAGGGGGAGTTGCCAGCAGAAGAACTAGCTGAGCTTAGTCAGATATGTCCCATCCGCATGGAAATAGACGCGCTCACAGGCGCCCAACAGATAATTCATTCCCCAGTTCCGTATAAGCTTCTCATGGCCATACGGAAAGCCATCTCAGAAACAGGGCTCCAAAGTCGTTTTACAAGGGGCACGCTTCAGCAAGTGTGCGAGAACACCATGTGGATTCCCCATGACTGGAAAGCCGTCATGCGGATGATGCTCAACCCTAGCCAGTATTTAATTTGGGACAGCGAGTTTCGCCTAGAGGTGCAGACGAGGGCTGCCAGGATGGGAGGCGCATTACTTCCTGACCAGTTATATGGTTCAGGTGCCTTCGAGCCCATCGATGCCCAAATCAACTTGCCTCTTGCCACTCTCCAGATGTCGGCCGAGGCCGCCTTCAGGGGTTTTTTCAAAGTCCCAGCAACTGGCAAAGCGGCTAAAAATTACACCGCTATCAAGCAGGGAGCCCAAGAGCCCTATATGGACTTCATCAATCGCCTGGAGGAAGCAATTAGCAGGCAGATTGACAATGAGCAGGCCCAGCAAGAGCTCATGATGAAGTTAGCCAAGGACAATGCCAATCTAGACTGCCGTAAAATCCTGCAGTCACTAGGCAATCGTCCCGACTTGACACTTACGGACATGATTAGAGCTTGCGCCGACGTTGGCACAGAATCCTACAAGATGGGATTGCTAGCGGCAGCGGTGCAAGGGGGTAAGAGACCAAAAGGAAAGACCCAAGGAGCGTGTCACAATTGTGGCAAGGTTGGTCACTTCGCTAGGGAGTGCCGATCCAAGGGAGGCGGACAAAAGTCCGGCCGTTCCAAGGCTCCGAAAACCCAATGTCCGAAGTGCAAAAGAGGCTACCACTGGGCCCGAGACTGTCCGGATTCGGAAAACTGGAACGCGGGCATGTCTCTGGCCCCGGTCCAAACAGAGGCTTCCCTCAGCTCACCAGAGCTAGACTAGATCCCAGTCCCACTCCAGGCATCGCGAGGGCACAGGCCAGCCCCAAGGGTAGTACAGGGTTAGACTTGACTTGTCAGGCGGACGTTACATGCGACCTGCCAGGCACGGTCTATCTGGTGGACTCCCAGTACATGGGTCCACTGCCCAAGGGCTTTATAGGTTTAGTTTTGCCCCGTAGTGTAGCTGGAGCACGCGGGATTCTCGTAATTCCAGGAGTCGTTGACTCGAATTTTTCAGGCGTTCTCCAGGTTCAGTTGTGGACGCACCTGCCCCAGACAATTCACAAAGGAGACACCTTAGCGCAACTGATCATGGTTCCTTGTCACTCGCCAGCAGATAGCCAGGGAAGGCTCAGTGACGGCTCCGAGTCCCGGTCAGAGGACCGCTCGAGCGCCAGTGAGGCAGTACAAGGATACCAGGTCTTAGCGACAGTGGAGACCAACATTGAATGGAAACAGCGCCCGGTTATCGAGGTATTTCTGAATAATAGAATATTCTCAGGCTTATTAGATACCGGAGCAGATGTGAGCGTGATAAGCAGGGGCCAGTGGCCAAGGGAGTGGGCCATTGAGCCGGTCTCCGATGTGTGGGGGGTAGGCAGCATTCAGGAAGCGTTCAGAAGCCGAGAGTGGGTGACAGTCACGATTCCAAAGGCTGACGGCACGGCGGTAATTCGGCCGCACATTCTTGACGTGCACATCAACCTTTGGGGGCGAGACATCTTACAGCAGTACGGTGCTACGCTTACCTTCGGGTAATGGCGTTGCCACTTAAGTGGCTCACCGACACGCCGGTCTGGGTAGAACAATGGCCGGTAGTGGGGGAGAAATTAGTCGCCCTTAAGCAACTGGTTAAAGAACAGCTAGACGCAGGACACATAGAGCAGTCCACGAGTCCATGGAATTCGCCAATTTTTGTGATTAAGAAGAAGTCGGGGAAGTGGCGACTCCTCCACGATCTCAGGGAGATCAACAAATGCATTCAGCCAATGGGTCCACTCCAATGCGGCATCCCGAATCCGAACATGATTCCCGAGGGGTGGGAGATCCTAGTTGTAGATCTCAAGGATTGCTTTTATACAATTCCCTTAGACCCCCGGGACAGGGAAAGGTTCGCCTTTACGGTGCCAGTTGTGAACCACAGTGAGCCTACGCAGCGTTACGCGTGGAAATTTTTGCCACAGGGCATGCTCAATTCGCCCACCCTGTGCCAAATTTATGTTCACAACGCACTGGCAAGGTTTCGAAGCCTTTACCCTAAAGCCATAGTTTGCCATTTCATGGACGACATCTTGGTCGCGATGCCGCAACTCGGCAGCGAAATATTTTCTGACCTCCAGGCCAGCCTGGGGGACAAAGGTTTACTCATTGCCCCAGAGAAAGTGCAGAGAACCGAGCCCTTCTCATACTTGGGTCATCGGCTTCTCTGCTCTTTCGCCGCACCAGTTTTGCCTCAGATCAATTTACAGGACTCAGTCACCCTGGTAGAATTGCAGCAGGTTTTAGGTAACATCAATTGGGCCAGACCGTATTTTCGATTGGATACGGATCTTTTGAAACCGCTCTTCTCGCTGCTAACATTAGGTAAGCAGCCAGCAGACCGGATAAAAATTTCTCGAGAAGCGCGCTTAGCTCTCGAGAAAGTTAACCAAGTTCTCAGCCAGCGATGGGTAGATAGGATCTCCCCAGGGCCATATGCTCCGATCTTGAATTTGTACATCGTACGGTCAGGTTCCATGTTTACAGGAGCGCTCGGCATAGATGCCGAGAAAGGGGCGAGTATCGTGGAGTGGGTGTACCTTCCGAACACCTCTTCACGAAACATCGTTCCTCCCCAAGAACTGGTCTCCGCGGTGGTTTACCGCGGGCGGTTGAGAGCTAGGGACATTTCAGGGCATGATTTGGCCAAAATCGTAGTCCCGTTCACCAAGGAACAAGTTCAGCAATTAATGCAGCTCGGTGACTCACTTCCGATAGCTTTGGAAGGATTCACCGGATGCTTGGCATACCACTTGCCAAAGGACCCCAGACTTGTCTCACTTCAGACGCAGACAGTTAGCTTATTTGAGTTGCTTTCGCTGGTTCCACTTCAGGGAGCCAGGACAGTTTTTACTGATGGTGGTCGGACATACGGTGTCTTGATCTGGCAGGAGGGCCAAGCTTGGCGCACACTGTTAACTCTTCCACAAAAGTCCGCGCAGCGGGCAGAGTTGGCAGCGGTGAACCTTGCCTTGCGCACCTTCGCCAAGGAACGCTTAAACATCATTACGGACAGCATGTACGTTAGGAATTTGCTTCACAGTCTACCGGGAGCATACATTACTCCCGCGATAGACAAGAATCTGCTTAGTTTGTTTCTCACTGCTCAATTTCATTTGCGTAACCGCACGGAGCCGCTCTATATTGCCCACATCCGAAGTAATCAAGACCTACCGGGTCCGATTTCCGCGGGCAATAGCAGAGCGGACGCGGCGGCAAAGGAAATTCAGCAACGTTCAGTTTTGGGTGTTTTTACTGCGCCAATTCAGAGCCATGCTTTCTTTCACCAAAATGCCAAAGCACTTGCCAGACAGTTTAATTTGCCACTTTCTCAAGCCCAAGGCATAGTTCGCTCTTGCCAGCATTGTGCAGGGGCGCCGGGGGGGCCTTCATGGGGGGTCAACCCACGAGGGACAGAGGCTAATCAGGTGTGGCAAATGGACGTCATGCATGTTCTGCAGTTTGGCAGATGGCAGTACATGCACGTTTGCATAGACACTTTTTCACAATTCGTTTGGGCAACGGCGCAGAAAGGGGAGACTGCTTCCCACGTGGAGCAGCACCTCCTTTCCTGCATTGCAGCCATGGGCAAACCTCGGCACGTGAAAACCGATAACGCCCCGTCCTACAGCTCCAGGCAGCTGGCGGCCTTCATGGCCACTTGGGATATTCAGCATACTTTTGGCGTTCCTTACAATCCGCAGGGGCAAGCGATTGTGGAACGGGTCAATCGGACACTCAAGTCCTATATTGACAAACAAACAGAAAGGGGGGAGCCACCAGCCCTCCCCAAGTCACAGGCTCAGGCACAGCATTGTCTGAATAAGGTATTGTTTACCTACAATCACCTTAATGTTTTTTCGGATTGCACGCCGCAGGAGAAGCACTTCCGCCGCTCGGAAGCTCTCCCGCGACCGATGGTCCGATACCGAGTGCCACCGGACCCTTCATGGAGGGGCCCGGCGCCGCTCATAACCTGGGGGAGAGGGTATGCTGCAGTTATGTCTCCTACAGGTGTCGTTTGGATTCCAGCTCGGTGCGTCAAGCCTCACTTGGAACCACATGGCGTGGACCCAGGCCGACCCGAGTCCGGTCCCGGAGATGGAGGACCTCACCCTGACCGACAAGACCCATCGGAGGAGACGGCCACCGACAGCGCCGAAGATCACCTGGGGGATGATCAAGGCCATTTGCAGTGAGGCCGAGGACGCCCTCCAACGCGAGGAGAAGGAGCCGACACCAGAGAACCTCACGGCTGCAGTCTTCGCCCGAATTCACGCCAACACCATGGCAGCCATCATCCTCCTGACCCTCTCCCTGCTTGTGGGGGGAGGCGTTCAGGCCGCCCCACTTGGGGCCAGCGGCTTGATACCAGACGGAGACCTTTCCGCCCGGATGCATTATAATCTATGGGAAAGGTTGGTGGGTCTCGTCAACCAGTCCGATTTTTGCCTGAAGCAGGACATTGGTTCTGCCTCAATTCTGAGCACCTGTCTCATCCCAGTGTGCCACACTCTAGATGCGCACGCCAGGGATGGCGACTGGCTGCTGAAGAGGATTTTCGGACCGCACCTCCCTGCGAGTTTTGCAGCCTACGCTTGCTGGGGGGGATTGCGGTTCACCATGACTTTGCCGGCTGACGCAGCCACTCTTCACACTCCGCGAGTGGCGGCCAGCCCGAACTCTACTTGTGCTCGAATGGTCGGCTGCGCTGCAGTCGGCCGAACTCAGCGCCGCTGCTTCGATACCGGCAGCAGCAACTGGACTTGTGATAAACCAGAGACACTTGGTTCAACGTATGCCCATGTTACGTTACCATCTAGTTGGTTCTTTACATGTAATCAGTATACTTTTAACTACATTCCCGCAAATGTATCAGACTCCACATGTTGCCTAAGTCGGTTGACACTGTTACTCCCTACTAAGGATATGATCACCCCAAGCACAATTGTTTCAAATGTTTCAGCACCCATAAGGCACACTCGTACCACCCAGTTAGACAGCTCATGTGATAGCAGCTTTAGAGTTTTGAGTCCAGCCGAATATGTCTCGCTGGCAGTCAGCATAGTCGGCGTGCCAGCCTTAGCCGTCGGCAACGCTCGGAGGATTAGTCGATTGGCTTGCGGATTAGCCAAAGCCCTCAACCACACCTCCTCGGCGATCACGCTGCTCAACCAGGAGCAGGCGGAGCTTCGCCATGCCATACTTGACAATAGAGCGGCTATAGACTACCTCTTAATGCTACATCATTTGGGTTGCGAGTCTTTCCATGGTATGTGTTTTTTCAACCTTACTGACAATTCCCGCAGAGTGCAGAATCAGCTCACAAACCTCCACACCATAGTCCAGGGCATCAGAGAGGGCTCTGCATGGGGAGACTGGTGGAGCTCATTGTGGAGCTGGATGTGGTCGTGGATTCCATGGGGGTGGCTTCAGACAGTACTTAAGGTGGTCGTGGGGGTGGTCCTGCTAGGCATAGCAGTCTGCTGCTTGGCGCAATGTATCCCCTCACTGATATCGAAGTGCCGCCCCAAGAAGGAACCCCGAAGCGTCATTCCCGCTCAGCAGCTGATGCCTCTCCTACGCAGAGTCGCCAGTCAGGTCCTTAAATGAGATTAAAAGGGGAGATGTGGTTTCCCCATGCCCCAGTGGCATGGAACGGCCCGCGCAGAGGCCACTTTGGGGGAACGCTCCTTGAGCCGTGGGCTCTGCGGGCAGAGAAATTTAGGGGGGGGGATAAATGATAGGGTTTGATTCACCCAATTTCCTGACCTGACCAGCGGATCTGCTGAGAGAGCGAATAGCTAACCCAGTTACCCATTAGAATAATCACTCATCTCCAAGCTCAACTTTACCCCGGGTGTAAACAGATGCCATGTTTACCCCTGCCTAATCCCCAAACAATGGTGTTTTCCCCAGTCTGTGTTTGGCCAAGTTAATCAACTTCCCTCTGAGAGATTCCCAATTAACCCGAGCAAACAGGTGATGTGATTTCTGTCAGATGACTGTTTTTGCCACCGTTGCGCTTTTACTCCTATATATGATGCCTTTTTCCCAATAAACCACTGATCTTATCCTCCTCCATGCTGCCTCGTATCGTTCTTTGATCAGTCTCCTCCGGGACCTCCGGCCCTCTGCGGCCCCAATTCCTACATCAATCACCAAAAGATGGAGGAAGGGGCTGTTAAAAAGGTCCGATCTAGCTCGCCCGAGGAACCCCAGCACGTCAGGCGTCAGCCCCGCCCGCCCCGCACCTGGGCGCTCCAGCCACCAGGGGGCCGCCGTGACCCAGGAGGGCGAGCCCTGCCCCCTCGAGGACGTTGCCTATTGGCCCGGCGTGGAGAACCAATGGGAGCGCAACCCGACCCGTCGCCTGGGTTTGGATCGTGGAGGTATAAAAAACACAGGAGATGGCACTACGGACTTCATGCTATAAGTTTTTTGAAGCCAGTGGGCGTGGCCTGCCGCCATATTAGGTGGACCAAAACATTAACAGACTACCGTTTAGGATTGCTTCTTGTGTTGGAGGGGTGGTGGTGGAATCGATCCCCTCTCCTGGGTCCCCTGGGTTGGGGGGGGGGTTTGGGGGGATAAAAGGGGTCTGTTCCCCAACCCTTCCAGAGCCAGGGGACCCGGCAGAGAGGGGATCCCCCCCCGCAGGACACCCCGTTATTAAAGAGAAGAAATCAAGCGGTTTCTTCTCTTCAGCAACGGAGTGTTTGGAAGGGGGTGGAATCGATCACCTCTCCCGGGTCTCCTGGGTCCAGAAGGGTTGGAGGGGACAGACCCCTTTTGTCCCCCCCCCCGCAACCCTTCCAAACCCAGGGGACCAGGGAGAGGGGAACAAATCCACCACCACCTAACTCTCCGTTGTTAAAGAGAAGAAACCGCTTGCTTGCTTCTCTTTAATATGGGGGGTGTCGGGGGGGGGATTTCCCCTCTCCGCTGGGTCCCCTGGGTTCAGGAGGGTTGGGGAGACAGACCCCTTTTGTCCCCCCAAACCTCCCATACCCTGGGGACCAGGGAGAGGGGATCGATTCCACATACAACCCAACACTCCGTTTTTAAAGAGAAGAAACCGGTTGGTTTCTTTTCTTTAAAAACGGAGTGTTGGGGGGGGGGGGTTGCGATCCCCCTCTCCGCTGGGTCCAGAAGGGATGGGGGGGCAGACCCCTTTTGTCCCCCAAACCTCCCAACCCCAGGGGAGCCAGAGGAGAGGGGGATCGCAACCCCCCCAACCCACTGATATTAAAGGGGTAACTCCGATCGGGTTTTCCCTTTTAATGTCAGGGGGTGCGGTGGATTCGATCCCCTCTCCCGGGTCCCGTGGGTCCGTGAGGGTTGGGGGGGGACAAAAGGGGTATGACCCCCAACCCTTCTGGACCCAGGGGAGCCAGCGGAGAGAGGGATCGCAACCCCCCCCCGATATTAAAGGGGAAACCCCGATCTACTTTCACGACTCCACAAAGCACGATAAGGCAATGTTTTGGTCCAACTAACATGGCGGACTGTCAGATTAGTCGGCTTCAAGTTTGTGACGTCATGTCATCTGTTTTTTTTTATACCTCCATGGCGCAACCCGACCCGTCGCCTGGGTTTGGGATGTCTCCCATCCGAACCAATGGGAGCCGCTCGGGTTAAAAAAAACAAAAACGGTTCCACGGCGCAGCCAATGAGAGCCGCGAACGTGCGTGAAAAGCTAACGAGAATCTGTGAGGCGGGACCTTAGGGTTGCGGCAGCCAATGGGGCGCAGGGGAGGGGATAAAGTGAGGGGCGGAGGCGAGGCCAGCCAGCAGAGACACGTACGGCTGGCTGAGAGCAGCTGAGGGGAAAAGAAGGCCGGGGAGTGTCGTAGTTTCTCTCGCGCGCCTCAGGTAGGGAACGCGCTGGCTTATGGCGGCCTACTTCTGGCTTCGTTCGAGGGGCAAGCCTCGGGTGTCTCTGACGGAGAGGCTTTCACGAGGGGTGGGTGGGTGGGTGGGGAGGGGTTTCGACGCCTCGAACCCTCTGGAGGAAGAAGCGGGAGGAGGGGAACGGAAGAGGGTGGGTGAGTGGCTCCTGCGTGGACAGTAATGGCGGCCTGCCTCTCCAACGGAGCCCTGCCTGAGCTATCCCGGGTCCCGCCCTTGCTTCACACGGTCCCTTGCTCCGTGTCGTCGTCAGAATGACGCTACTAGGGCGGGAGTGGTCGAAGGTGGGAGCGAGGAGGCTGTCACGAATCATGGCCGCCTCTCGGGTGGGCTTTGAGTGGCGTCGGAGTCAGTCAGTGGGAGAACCGGAGCCAAACGGGGCGTCTCGCCTGCCTCGCTCGGCTTCTTCGCTCCCTTGGCCTGGCCTGGCGGGGATCCTGTAATCCGGAGTGTTTATGATGTGTGTGTGCATGCATATGTCTTTCCTCCTGTCCTTTGGATCTTCCTTGAAGGAAGGAAGCAGTGAATTCTCAAGTGGCTAAGAGACGCGGAAGATCAGCAGTTCGATTCCCGAGTACTGCAGGACGGAATGAGCTCCCGTCTTTGTCCCAGCTCCTGCCAACCTCGCAGTTTGAAAGCAAGAAATTGCAAGGAGATAAATAGGGACCACTTCGGTGGGAAGGTAACAGCGTTCCGTGCGCTAGTCATGCCTGCCACATGACCCACGGAAATGTCTGCGGAAGCAGCAGACAGCGCTGGCTCTTCGGCTTTGAAACAGAGACGAGCACTGAACCCTAGAGTCGGATACGACTGGCTTTCAAGCAAGGGAAACCTTTCCCTTTACTGAAGGAAACAGTCGGGGAAAGGGGGTGGGGCTTCCCTGCCTTGTTGGGAGTTGCTTTGGTGAAAGGGGGGGGGGTGCAGCTGTCATCTGAGGGTCTAGAGTTGGCTTCAGCCCATCGCCCATGGAAGGCTTCTCTCCGGACCTGCGAAGTCACGAGTTCCTCTCGAGTAAACTTTCCATTTCCAGAGACCTGACTTCCACGAGTTAAGAAGAAGGAAAAGCGAAACCACACAGGAGGAGGAGTGTTAATGCACTGAAGAGTCTTTTTCAAGTGGATAATTTAGTACATTTGAGTTGGATTTTCTCTTTTACAGATCATACCATGCCGTTTCACCCAATTAGTTGTGCTGGCCTACCACCCGGTTCCATTCCCCAGTGTTGGCCATGTTGTCTGGTACTGATAAGGACTCAGTTCAGAACATCTGGGTAGTAGGGGTGGACCAGATTGTCGAAATCTGTGCTGGGTTTCAGTTGTGAATTCCATAATGGTGATTGGGAATAATTTGTGGAATATTTGAAGTACAGTAAAAACCCCTACTTAAAAAAAAGTCCGTTCTGTAGGCTTTTGCTTAAATCGGTTTTTTATGTAACTTGAAGCAAACCCATAGGAAACATTATTTTTACGTCACTCAAAGCAAACCCATAGGAAAAATGAAATTTGTATTTAAATCAAAGCAAACCCATAGGGAAATGAATTTTTACATAGCTTGAAGCAAACCCATAAGAAAAAGAATATGTAACTTGAAGCAAACCCATAGGAAACATTATTTTTACATAACTTGAAGCAAACCCATAGGTAACAGAATCTTTATATAATTCAAAGCAAACCCATAGGAAATTGTGTAAATTGAGACATGGTTTTAGCACAAAATCATTATGTAAGTCAAATTTTATGTAACTTGAAGCATATGTAAGTCTGGGTTTTACTGTATTTCAGAGGCATTTATAAGTCAACTTTCCTTCCTTTCTGAGCATTTGCAGCTGGTCTCAGATAAAATTTAGGAGCAAGATGTCTGAGGAAGAAAGTCCCTGTCCTAAGTGAGCCTGAGCCATAATGTCTCTGACCAAAAAACTACTAGGCAGTAATAACATGCCCTTTGTCGCTTTGTCTGTGTTTGAGCTCTTTGTTACTTTGTGTATGCTTGAGTCCTTTTGCTGTTGTAACTTTATTACAGGTCAAAAATATCCACATCCATTGATGTTGTAATGTACTATAGGTGGATTGTCTAGAGAGGCTGAACAATAGTTGCTATGTAGACAAATTGCCATGAATTCTAGAACATAGCAGTGATGTTTTGGAATTCCAGTTGCATAATGTGTTCGGTAAGCCAAGGCAAGGGTTCTCAACCTATGGCCCACAGCACCAAATAATCCGCCCCCCGACCTCGCTCCAGCTGCTGCCGCCAGAATTGGCTGTGGACTCATTTATGGTCATCGTAAACATGTTTACTACAGCCATAAATGAGTCTGTGGCCATTGTAAAAACTTTTATGACAGCGGCAGACGCATTTACAGCGGGGGACAGACGGACCACCAGTCCTACCCAATCAGCTGTTTCAGGGGTTGTGGCTAAAAAAGGTTGAGAACTCCTGAGCTAAGCGGTAACTAATGTTTCACAGTTACAGGAGTTTTCATTGAATGAATCTGACAATAGCAAATTAGGTTTGTTTGTTGTTGTTTTTACTGTGAGACATTCCTCTCCTGCACCCCATTTGCATTTTATCCAGTTGGAGAGAAATCTTGAGAATTATCCCATGCTTAGATCAAAAGTCTTATCTATGGGATTGCTTTTTGAGTTTGAGAGAATTGGGGTAAAGTTGCTGGAAGCTTGAACATACAGCTGAGCTCAAGGTGGAAGATCTCATACAGTGGTACCTCGGATAAAGTCCGATTCGGATAAAGTCGTGGTTTTCATGCACACGTGATGCATTGCATAAAGACCAAAACCACAAAAAAATGGACATTATCCAAGGTATTTGGTATAGGAACCTCGGATAAATTCCATTTTTTGGACATTATCCGATGCATTACCCATTTGATTTGGATAAAGTCCAAAATTGGATAAAGTCCAAACTTGTGGAACGGAGTTTGGACTTTATCCGAGTTTCTACTGTACTTTGTATGAGTGGGAGTGTATCTGGGCACAGATAAATTGTGGAGCAGTTGATGTTGAAAGTAAATCTTGCACCTCAGGTTTTCAAATGAGGATTAGCCTCCTACTCACTCAGCTGGAGCTAGGAGACTAATTTTAAGTGTTGTTTCAGAATGTATTGCAGGGAGGAATGGGATGGTAGCATTATGGGTTATTTGGAACTGGGATACAGGAGGAAATAAGCATAGAGACTTAAAATTGCTGCCATGGGTTTCTAAAATGCCATTTTTAAAAAACCTTTTTAAAATAGATTTTGTACTTCACTCTTAGACTCGGTTTATGAAAACTGGCTCCTACTTAACGTAATGAATTCCTCTAGTGACAGATGCCACCCGTTTGACCTGATTGGATAGCTTTATGATGTTACAGTGTTCCCATGACTTTATGATGTTATTGGTTATTGTGCAGCTTTAAACCTTAGTGTGTGATGTGAGGCTTAATCTATACTTCTGGAGGGGGGCTTACTCTACCTACTCTCTTCCTCTACTTTCTTGAGAGCTAGTAGGTTCCTGTGTGAGGGTAGTGATGAGTAGAATATGAATAGTCTCTTTGGCACTGTCCTCTCAGACCAGCCTTCAGTGGGTAAAGGTTGTAGGTATGACTCAATGTTGACTGGTTAATGATTGATAAGAGATTGCAGTTTCTTCTCCTCAGAAGCAGATCTGTTTTTAACTTGGGCTATACAGGTGCTGCCAAG
This sequence comes from Bradypodion pumilum, assembly GCA_035047305.1. Classification (NCBI taxonomy): domain Eukaryota; kingdom Metazoa; phylum Chordata; class Lepidosauria; order Squamata; family Chamaeleonidae; genus Bradypodion; species Bradypodion pumilum. The sequence goes on along the minus strand of JAWDJD010000002.1, from coordinate 238,896,011 downwards.
TTACAGTCCACGATCTTGGCTGTTTCTTTTGTCAGTTCTAATCCTGTTTCAGTTGTGATAAAGGTGACAAGACTAGCATTTGAATGTTAGTCTTCAGTTAACTATTCAAACATTTGTACACCTATGGGAATATTTTATGTGAAACCTGCAGTGGGTTTCATGTAAAACTAAGCTGACTTGTTGTATAAATCTTGTTGTGTTGATGAAAAGATACAACAGTGATGATGTCACCAGTGGCAAATTGTTGCTGCTTTAAGGCAATTAGTTGTTGCAGATTAACAGTTTTTTTTAAATGCATGCAGCTTGTACACGATGTGAAAAAGATGTGTGCAATAAGATTTCAGTCATCATTTCACCTGCAAAGCTCATGGATGCACTGTTCAACATAATTTGGCTCTTTCTGAAGATGAAATATACTGCTCAAAAAAAATAAAGGGCACACAAAAATAAGGCATCCCACGATCTGAATGACTGAAATACTGTATTCCTATTGTTGTTCACATACTGTAGTCAAATGTGCTGACAACAAAATCACACAAAACTTAACAATGGGAATCAAATCCATCAACCCATGGAGGTCTGGATTTGGAGTTACACTTAGAGTGACAATGGAAGAAAGCACTACAGGCTGATCCACCCGTGATGTAATGTCTTTAAATCAAGTCAAAATGAGGCTCAGTAGTGTGTGTGGCCTCCACATGCCTGTATGACCTCCCTACAACACCTGGGCATGCTCCTGATGAGGCAGTGGATGGTCTCCTGAGGGATCTCCTCCCACACCTGGACTAAAGCAACCCCCAACTCCTGGACAGTCTGTGGTACAACGTGGCATCGGTGGATGGAGCGAGACATGATGTCCCAGATGTGCTCAAATAGATTCAGGTCTGGGGAACGGGCGGGCCAGTCCATAGCATCAATGCCTTTGTCTTGCAGGAACCGCTGACACACTCCAGCCACACGAGGTTTTGCATTGTCGTGCATTAGGAGGAACCCAGGGTCAACCGCACTAGCATATGGTCTCACAAGGGGTCTGAGGATATCATCTCGGTACCTAATGGCAGTCAGGCTACCTCCGGCGAGCACATGGAGGACTGTGCAGCCCTCCAGGGAAATGCCACCCCACACCATTACTGACCCACCGCCAAACCGGTCATGCTGGAGGATGTTGCAGGCAGCATAACGTTCTCCACGGCGTCTCCAGACCCTGACACGTCTGTCACATGTGCTCAGTGTGAACCTGCTTTCATCTGTGAACAGCACAGGGCGCCAGTGGCGAACCTGCCAATCTTGGTGTTCTCTGGCAAATGCCAAACGTCTTGCACGGTGTTGGGTTGTGAGCACAACCCCCACCTGTGGTTCCTGACCATTTGAGAAGACATGCACATTGGTGGCCCGCTGGAGGTCATTTTGCTGGTCTCTGGCAGTGCTCCACCTGTTCGTCCTTGCACAAAGGCGGAGGTAGCGGTCCTACTGCTGGGTTGTTGCCCTCCTATGGCCTCCTCCACATCTCCTGATGTACTGGCCTGTCTCCTGGTAGCTCCTCCATGCTCTGGACACAACGCTGGCAGACACAGCAAACCTTTGTGCCACAGCTCGCATTGATGTGCCATCCTGGATGAGCTGCACTACCTGTGCCACTTGTGTGGGTTGTAGGCTCCGTCTCATGCTACCACTAGAGTGAAGGCACCGCCAGTGTTCAACAGTGACCAAACCATCAGCCAGAAAGCAAAGGAACTGAGAAGTGGTCTGTGGTCACCTCCTGGTGATCCACACCTTTATTGAGGATGCCTTGCTAATTGCCTCTGATGTCCACCTGTTGTCTCTTCCATTTGCACAACAGCATGTGGGATTGATTGTGGTGTTGCTACCAGGGTAGACAGTTTGATTTCACAGAAGTGTGATTGACTTGGGGTTACATTATGTTTAGGTGCTCCCTTCATTTTTTTGAGCAGCATATAAGGCAGGATACTACTCAGTTAAACACTTCAATCCTGTTGGATTTTGGCCAGTGTGTATACAAGAGGAATCTTAGGACTTTATGCAGTTGATTGTGGCTAATTGCTACATTGCCATGTGTGTGGCCAGTTGTGTAATCAGCACAGATCAGCACTTTGTTGCAGCAGTGTTTGCACTTCATCTTACACATACATGAACATCTGATCAGGTTTTGACCACTAAATCCTGTGTTGACCATTGTAATAATGGCTCTCAATAATGGTCCATAATGACAGGTGGTCTATGACTTTAGTTAAAGATAATTAGCGGGAAACATGGAGAATAGCTGTAGTTAACGCTGCATTTGACCTCCCTTTTCTGGAAGAAGAGCAACACCAGCAGCCAGCTTAATGCAATTTAAACAGTAAAAACTATTGTTAGACTAATTTTTGTAACAAAGCAGTTTGATACAATGAAATCTTTTGAACGCGACTGGATTTTCTAGTTTATCAGTGAGAATCTGGCCTGGTGTCTGTATTTTCTTGTTAAGGTTTTGGTATAGTAAATTGATTTTTTCATTTGACCAGTGAGAAGTGCCTTTCTTGGCTACCTTAGCCCATCAGGTATGAATGATCACAATGTATTGTTGAACGAAGAAAACACTATTAAAAGATATAATGTCTATGGGTGAGGAGAAAAAAGAGAAGTGTCTTACTGGGACCGTTCCTTGCTGCATCAAAGTGATCAGCAAAACATGTTTGAGAACAACTGCAATACCAGAGTCTGGCTTGCTTTTAGCATGTGTTATAACTAGAAGTGATGAAGGTTGTTTTTATGTTGGACTTTTTTAGGGACTTCAGTGGCTTTGTGGTTAAGATGCTGAACTTGATGACTGGAAGGTTGGCAGGCCAGAAGTCAAAGACCCGAGTACTGCATGATGGAGTGAGCTCCCATCTTTGTCCCAGCTCCTGCCAACCTAGCAGTTCAAAAGCAAGAAAATGCAAGTAAATAAATAGGTACCACTTCAGGAGGAAGGCAAACAGCATTCCATGCACTCTGGTGTTGAGGCATGCCTGTCACATGTCCACGGAAACGTCTGCAGACACAGACAGCACTGGCTCTTTAGCTATAATCAGAGATGAGCACTGAACCCTAGAGTTCGATATGACTGGCTTTTGAGCAAGGGTGACCTTTACCTTTATCTAGTCACACTTTTAGGTTTGTGGGAGTTACTTTTTAAACTTGTGTCTCGAGGTGTAAAGTGATTTCCGGTATGATATAGAGGTTAGCGTGGCAGACTCTGGAAACTTGGGTTTGAGTCACTTGTCCATGAGAGCTCATGATGATGGGATGATACTGGTAAAACCATTCCTTAAACTGTCTCACTTTAGGGTTTCTCTTAAGTTGGTTCCGGAACTTGATAGCACATACAATGTGCATGCGCACAAGATGTAACCAGTGTTTAGTGTAAAAGATGGAACACTAGGCTGTAGACCTTTGAGTGTAAAAATGTGTTACTAAATGTATGCAAATCTTGCTATACCAAAATCCACTTCTGGATGGAGAAGGAATCATGTTGGCCCACTATCAGACAGAAATTCTTGCTGGTCTGCAGCATATCACCTAGAGACCTACTAGACATCCCATTCGAGGTGTACAGTTTGAAAGCACGAGATTGCAAGTAGATAAATGTACTGACCCCATCGCAGAGGCCATGGGGACCACTTCGGTAGGAAGGTAACAGCGTTCCGTGCGCTCCGGTGTCTAGTCATGCCTGCCACATGACCACGGAAATGTCTGCAAAAGCAGACAGCGCTGGCTCTTCCGCTTTGGAACAGAGATGAGCACTGAACCCTAGAGACGGATATGACTGGCTTTCAAGCAAGGGAAACCTTTACCTTTAATCCTCTTCTATTTGCCCTCATAAGTTAGATAACAATGATTAATAAGCAGATTTTCCATTTATTAAATGAGCAAATACTTTTTCCCTTTTACCATTAAAATCAACATACATTTCACACACAAAAAATGTGTAAGTGCACGTAGAGGATTTTTTAAACATGTAGATCATAGAGTTACTACAGTGCGCTGAGAAAAGCTCTTAATGTTAGGCTTCATTGTAAATATGTGTGTTTTGTTTGGGCCAGGAGCTAATTTGTTTATCTTTGAGCAAATGTTCTTCTTTCAAACCTAGAATGCCTTTTTCCTTGTTGACTTTTAGGGCCAACCCACAATAGTAAAGCCTTTGCTTAGAATGGAGGTCCTGGATCTAACCTTGACATCACTTAAATTAAAAGATTAGTGGTAACAGGACCTGAAATATCTTGGCCAGACTCCTCAACAGCTGCTTTCTTTCAGGGTAAATAAATAGGACTGATCCAGATGAACAAATGGCTTGGCTTGGTCTGTTACCACCAGGGAGTTGTTAACAGATGGCATAATCTGTACCTGAGGGGCTCCAAAAGCCACTATGACCTGTGGATGACCACAATGACTGGTTGGCCACAACTCCATATGGCTGCCTCTCAAATGTTATGGGGAGGGTTTTTCCTGAAGAGTTTATTTTCAGTTTCTAGTTAACTTCACTTTGCAGTGTTGTTGTTCTTTTGCCTTAATAAGAGACTAGAGAAACACTTTTCACTTTGGCTTTTCTCGATTCCTGGAAACAGTAAGGCTTCCAGGGTTTCAAAAGTACTTCTTAACTTCCTCCCCCTCATGAAGAAGGGAGGAGCAATGTTACGTCAGTCTCATTGCCTTCTGTAGTTCATGGTATGTGAGGAGTGGGTGGGTAGCATAAGAGGCTTTTTCCTCTGCTGCCCGCATGACCTATTTAGGTGCTTTAATACGGAGTAATATTGGCTGGTATGAGTCCTGATCACCTGGATTTATATGTTGTTTCTCCCTTTCTTTCCTAAGTCTTGTAAGGTGATTTGCTGATGCCACTTTTAAAGGGACCTCTCGGTCCTTAATTGGGATTTTACTCATGGTCCGGTCGAGCCGGAACCGGTTTTAAATACAGAACGCACCTTAAGATGGCAGTGGATGTATACAATCTGTTAAGGCAACATGATCATAAGGCAACATAACATGATCATCCGGTTTTCTTGAAACAGAGTCTGTCCTTGTCTGCTGGCAGGATTTGGCTCTCTGTTCCAGGCCAGGGTGAATGTGACCCTTGCTCAGCTGTAGCATGAAATGACATGAACTGGGATTTATTTATTTATTGTTAAATTTTTATACCGCTCACTCGGCCAAAGCCGACTCCGGGCGGTTCACAACAGTGGGTAAAAACAGATAAAAACAAATAAAACAGATAAAAACCAGCAATGCTCGGGGGTCGCAGAACTAGTTAGCATGCCAGAGTGCTCAGTTGTGGCCTTCTCCCGTCCTAGAGCTGGACTTTATGGTCTGGGATTTATGGCTAGGCTATGGCAAACCTTAGTATTCCTTCCCCATGAGAACCTAACAATTTTGACCTCTCTTTTGGAACATCAGAAAAGTAAATGAATGAGCATCAGGAAGCAGCCAAAACCTGCTTTCTGGAGGTCAGATTCCCATCTGACACCACCTGCCATGTTAGCCAAAGGAGGAAATGCGGTTCTTAGTCTAGAACAGAAAAGGCATACTGTACTCTGCCTACAAGCTCACTTTTCCTTCCTAGCCAATCCAGATCTGACCCGCAAGCTTACCCTCAAGCCTGTACCTCCTTGTTCTGTGTAAACTAAAGGGGAAAGGGGTTGGTTGCTGAACTGGTTTCAGCCTAAGAAATTGGAACAGTCTCTAGCACCAGTTTGACGAGATTAGCTACCGTACTTATTGTATCTATCTGGAGGAGGAAAGATCCATTTCTCCCCCCTCAGAAGGAAGTTCATTTTACACTTTGAAACCCTGGGAGGGCAGGATAGATACCTGTGGACGTTAGTGCATAGTCTCACAGTTGAGAGGCATCCCACCTTAAAGAGGAACTCCTACCTGTTCTTGAGCTGGTGGGGGGAGTTTGCTGGGATCTTTTTGTCTAAACCAGTGATGGCGAACCTTGGCACTCCAGCTGTTGTTGGACTTCAATTCTCAGAAGCCCAAGTCCCTGTGAATCCACACAAATGGGTTTACTGCGTGTGGATCATAGGGACTTGGGCTTCTGGGCATTGAAGTCCAAGAACAACTGGAGTGCCAAGGTTTGCCATCATGGGCCTGCTGCACCATCCTTACACCAGGGAGGTCATTAGCGATAGCCCATGGGATTGCTTTCCAGCTGCTGTTGCAAAGCAAAGGATCTCTTGCATGTCCCAGTTCCCCCCCACCTGCCTGTCGCTAGCCTTGCAACAGCTTGCAACAATTGCACCATGTGTATGAAGCTGACTGGGGACCTGTTCAACAAATTGCTGCAACATCTGTGGATCTTCCATGCAAGGATGAAATAGGACGGCCTTGAACTCTAGCCAGTGAGTCTGAAGTAAAAGAGCATTACTATATCTTTATTGTTTCATGTTGGGGATTTCCAGGCAAGTGTGCTGTGCACTTATTTTTGGTTAGTCTTAAATCTGTGTAGTAGGTGACACCTCTTTTATTTTCAGCATGCGTGAACTTGAGGTAAAATCTCTCTTCTGAGAAGAATGTTAGATTGAGCAAGAGATACAGCAATTTCTCTCTGTGTGTGATTCTGCAGCCTGTAGGAGCAAGTAGATGTACCTTTGCTTGGCGTGGAGAAAAGAGGTTGAATTCTCCATGTCCATCTCTTTCATTTGGTGCTTCTTGTTTTGATCTTCAGTAGCAAAATTGACACACAAACCCTTGGCCTCTGATAGAGCAGGCTCAGAGTTAACCAAGGGTATCATGATGCCTTTCCTTGGGCACTGTAACACTCTTCCCCCATCCAACCCCTGGCTAACTCATAGGTCAGGCTCAGAGTTAACCAAGGGCATCATGATGCCTTTCATTGAGCACTGTAACACTCTTCCCCCATCCAAATCCTGGCTAACTCATAGGTCAGGCTCAGAGTTAACCAAGGGTATCATGATGCCTTTCCTTGAGCACTGTAACACTCTTCCCCCATCCAACCCCTGGCTAACTCATAGATCAGGATTTAGCAGATTGCTTGAAGTTCTTTTGGTATGGAAAATAATGGAAACTCAGAGGAAGACGCTGGTGTTCCTGAAATGTTGTTTGTGAATGAGTTGGGTCTTTCTGCAAGTGCTCTGTGGACTGGAGCCATCTTTTCGATGAGATTTAGCCAACCAGCCAGGAGATACTGTACTTGGTTTGTGATTTGAGATTGCATCTATGTCTCCGGATATTATAGAGTAAATTATTTGTTCCCAAAAAACAGTTGTTTTCTCGCCCCCTGCAAACCACTGCTGATGTGGCCTTTTCCTTTTCTGCAGATTGTGCATTTTGACCCTGAGAGAATTGCCTCAGTCTGCCAGCTAGCACAATGGATGCTTTCAACAGAAACATACATTTTGATGCCCTCTTCAAATTCTCCCACATGTAAGTATAGTGTTGGTCTGATTAATACCTGTGGGTGCAGCTTTGTCATTACAAAACCTGATGTGTCTGGTTAGGTCTGGTGACTGGGATCTGTGGATTCACGCAGATGGAAAGGACTGGAGGTTGTGGATCGCAAGAGGCAGAACTCTTCCCCACAGAGAGGAATGGCCCTCTAGCCATTAATATGTGTAGGTTGGGCTAAACATTAAAATAATCTACCCTGGTAATTGGCTCTGCCCCAATAAAAACTGAATTCTGTCATCTTTATACATTAATCAGATGTCTCTAAGTCACGAATAGAGATCCTCATTTTTAAAGCTGCAAGCTAAGATTCTCAGTACGTTGAACTTTGGATTCACTCTTCTGTTTAGGAATACTGTGACCAGATCTTGACAGAGTAGCCAGCCCAGGATTTGGGGAGTTGTAGTTCAAAACTAGCTTTTCCAAGCTCACTCCTTGCCTTTGCCTTTTAAAGTCTTGACAGATGACATCCCAAGCTGGAAACACATTTAAATGGGAGCTGGGGGACATTTTCCCTGTCAAATGCTGTGGTTCATGTTCCTTAGGACCATTTGTGGACAGGGCAGGTGGTTGTTATGTGTCACCCCCCCCTTTTTTTTTTAAATGGTAGCATCACTGCACCCAGTTCTTAACTCTATGCAGGGCTGAATGAATTTTCGGACTTTGGTCTCACACTCTGCTATGACAGGGTGCGTAGAATTTTTCTAGTCTTACAAAGATCATCAGCTATTCCTTTGCTTTCTACTTGACTGTTGAACCTATGTGGTACCCTTTCTACAGAAGGTAATGTCCCAGCTACAGAGGTTTCTGAGGTGATAGAACCCAGGTTAAGATGCTTGTAAAGTATTGGCTTTCCTTTCACTACGGTGTCTTGTTGCAGGTCATGTTTTGTTTTTGTTGATCAGTTTACTAGATTCTGGTTGGCTACAGTGCTGTGTCTTTAAGCACTTGAGATGCAGTGACACTGCCTCTGTTTCTTCTCTTGTCCTCTGTAGTTCCACATCGACCCAGCAGCACCTGAAGAAGGTCTATGCTAGCTTTGCGTTGTGTATGTCCCTCGCAGCAGCTGGGGCGTACGTCAATGTGGTGACTCAACTGATACAGGTAAGAGGTCCTTGCTTTTATCTGGGGCTGTGCTATAAACTGTGGCCATTGAAGTCCAGTTGAAGGGGGGAGGGTTGCCATATGTGTATGACCGAACCTGCCAAAATGAGCTGCTCAGTGTGGGAAGGTTGACTGTTGGACCCACTGATGTACCCACACTACCACCATTGAGTATTATTATTATATTTATACTTTTATGCTGCCTAGTCAACAGTACACAATACACAATAAAAATACTTGCAATAAAATACCGATCGTCCAAGTACAAAAGTTCAAAAACGGCCACAGATAGTCCAGAGGCTAGGCTGGCCAGGGTGGGGGGGTGTCCGGCCCCAACCCCAACTGCCAAGTCCCAGCACCAAAACAGCACAACTCCGGCCGTGAGTGTGGCATGGGGTTGGGGCGGTGTTCCTGCCACCCGGAGTGGTGGCTCTTCAAACCCGGCCATGGGGTTGAGTATGGTCTTCTATGCCCTATCCTATCCAGAGGTCCTTCCTGTTGTCAAAGCACTCTTGTGCCTGACAGCTGAGATGTGAGTTCTATGAGATTTGATAGGATTTCCTCTCCAGGAAGTATATTTAGATTTGGGGCTACCCTACCAGTTTAATAAATTGCCCAGTGCCTGTCCTGAGTCCAGCTGCCATTAACCTCCCTCCTTGCCTCTCTTTACACTTAGTTTGGACTGCTGACTGGCCTGGGAGCTTTGGGTCTGATGATTTGGCTGATGGCCACACCCCACAGCCGGGAAACAGAAAAGAAACGGTTAAGCATGCTGGCAGGCTTTGCCTTCCTCACAGGTAGGTGATGCTGGAGGAGTGGCGAAGGAGCTAGAAATGAAAGTCTGTGTGGAAGGAGGTGGGTGCATTGACCATGGCAGACAGAAGGTCGAGAGGGCCAAGAGCAGAAGGCCATCACAGGAAAAAAAAATTGAGCCATCCTGCTTCTGGCTGGTCCAGAAGAGGAGACCTGAAGCTTGCAAGGGGGCAGGCGAAGCACATTAATCCTAATGTGGTGGACTTTCCTTCAGAGGAGGTTTTCATATAGCAATTGAGTGGCCTTCTGCTCAAGAGTGTTTTTGTTATGGCTTTTTCTGCCTGGGGGGGTGGGGGGCTGGACCAGAGGCAGTTCCAGCCCCCACAGTTCATGATTCTGAAGAGTCAGGGAATCTACAGTGAACTCGTGTTTATTTGCAAGTGTGATGTTTTCACACTCTTTAATACAGTAAAACCTCTACTTACGTAAAAAGTCTGTTCCTTAGGCTTTTATGTAAATTTGTTTTTTACTTAACTCAAAGCAAACCCATAGGAAAAATGAATTTTTTACTTCACTCGAAGCAAACCCATAGGAAATTGTGTTATGTAAATTGGGACATTTATGTAAATCGGGACATGGTTTTAGTGCAAAAATCATTATGTAAGTCGACTTTTATGTAACTCGAGGCATATATAAGTCGGGGTTTTACTGTAGTTTATATCTAGTGATTTTCTGCTACACCTTCTGTCAAATAGGAGCTGCTTTCCCTCAGGGTTGGGGGGTGGGGGGAGAGAATGATGGCCATGCTGTGTATAAGCAGGGTGTTGGCCAGCCTGAATACTGGACGGAAACGACCTACCAGTAGGACTTCACAGTTTGCATGCCCAGACAGGTAGTCTGTGAGGTTGCCTCACTCACAGGCAAGTGGCTTTTGCCTTCCATTGTGCAGATTACAAAGTGAGGCCTCAGCCAGCCAGCTCAGTCCAGCTGCATAGTTTTGACTGGTTCAAAAGAGCAGTCTCTTCCTTGTGAATTGGTTTGGAAGCGACATACAGTTGTACGTTGCTTTTGCAGTAGTAAAACTGACTTGAGCACTTCTCTATGGGGTTTTTATATGGGGGTTTCCATTTAAAGAGGAGCAAAATCTCCTTGGGCACAGATATGAACCACAGCTACTTCATGTGTGTAGCAAATAAGGATGGAGTTCTTATATGTAGGTAGATGTGTGTGTCCATCTGTGAAGAGTCTGGCTCTGATGCTGTATACCTCTTTCTTCACAGGAGTTAACCTAGGACCCCTGCTAGAGATGTGTATTGCCATCAATCCAAGGTAAAAATGAAACGCAAAAAGGCAGCACCCTAACGTTTCTGCAGAGGAACGGCCAATTCTGTTGGAATTTAAAACCAAACCATTCCATATCACATCATCCTAAAAAAAAAAAAAAATCCAGCTACACCTCAAACATATTTTCTGTTTGTATGTTTCAGTCTGGAAACATGCTGATCAGGGCTCAAGGTTGACTCAGCCTTCCATCCTTCCAAGATCAGTAAAATGAGTACCCAGCATGTTGGGGGCAAAATGCTAATTGTGAACCACCCAGAGAGTGGACTAATTGCTATGGGGCGGTATATAAGTGTGATTGCTTTGCTTTGCATGAAGCAGGGATGAAAACTGTAATCTTCATTGGACACCCATCCACACCCATAAACTCTTCAAATTTTAGACTGGACACCTCTGAGATTAAACTCCCACCTTTGCTTTGACATTTCTCTCACTACAGCATCATTCCAACTGCTTTCATGGGCACAGCCGTGATCTTCAGCTGCTTCTCCCTGAGCGCGCTCTATGCCAAGCGCCGTGCCTACCTGTACCTAGGAGGTAAGGACCAGCACCGGGGGGGGGCATAATCTCATTTTACCGTCCCTCCCACGCCTGGTGCAATAACGCTTCCTTGGTCTTGTTTTTGTTCATTGTGCATTTGCTCTCCTTTTGCAGGCGTCCTCTTCTCTGGCCTGTCCCTGATGCTGCTCTTCTCTTTGATCAACATTTTTGTGGGCTCAACTTGGCTCTTCACAGTAAGTGGCTCTCAGCAATGGAAGAAGTTAGGCAAGTGGACAGTGACAGCATCTCACAGCAGCAAAAGGGCTCGAATCAGTGTGTGGGACTGGCAAGCCTGCCCCAGTGGAGTCCACTGTGGTAGACGTCAATTATGTGCCCAGCTCTCCTCTCCTTTCTATTATTTTAAAGATAGAATTTCATGAATGGTGTTGTTCATTTGACTGCACCAGAATAGCTCATCTAAAATTCTGTGAAGTTTGGACTATGCAAATTTTCATGCCGCCGTTCTTTTCATAATTCCGCACCTAATTGCAATGGGGAGGGCGTGCACAGGCTGCTGAAGCATCTTTTCCTGATTTAAGAGCTACAGGACATGGGCTGGTAGCATTTTTCTGTGGCTCATTCCTCAGCTGCTTAATTTTCCCAGCATCAAGGAGAACTCAAACACGGTTCCTCCTGCAGTTTAAGTGATTTATTGCAGTGCAAACAAACATTTCCCCAGCAAAGGGGTGCCAAAACAAAAACAAAAAAACCTAAGGCCAACAGGGCCCCTTCCTTTAATAATACATATTCAAACTAAGAAGGCTAACACCTGCCCACATTCACCTCACCACCGTGGCATCATGTTGCATCATTTTATACCATTTCCATCACCCCCTTCTGTCACTCACAGATTTTGTGCAATCCGGGCCTTCATAGCAATGGTCTGAGGTTTTTTTTTAAACCTTCTCTGGCGTAATTATCGGCCAGGACCAGATAGTCTTCTGATCCTCTCCCATCAAGGTCAATCCTCCCCTTTGGAAACTGCTGCTGATGTTAGCTGGGCCAGAGAGAAACACTGCCTTTATCAGCCACCTGTGTGTCTTTTTGTAAATTTGTCTTGCTCTTATGATCAACTCCTCATCTTACATCTGCCTAGTGAAGATGATGTTCTCAGGTTTTGGCAGCATACATCCCACTGCATTTTTGCATTTTTAAGGGCTAGGAAGTTGGGCTTTCCCAAACTCACAATGAATGTTGATTTTCTTGCGATGCTGAATTTTTTGCCTTGGTACAGATTCTGCACAAAACATCGTTGCTATAGCAGTCTGAAATCATGGATGCGGGAATGTCTTTAGCAAATGGGTTCCCAAACTACGGCCCGCAGGCCAGATCCAGCCCCAGATGCCAATTCATCTGGCCTGCACCACCCTCGTTGCTCCCGGAAGCGGAAATAAAATGTGCTTGTTTTACTTCCACTTCCGGTGGCAACATGGGCTGGATGAATTGGCTTTGGGGGCCGGATCCAGCCTGTGGGCTGTAGTTTGGGCACCCCTGGTTTAAGCAGAGAAAATGGCAGCTTAAAATTATGACATCCTGTTGCAAAATAGATTGCAGGGCACATTTTACTTCTGCTTCTGGTGGGAGGAACCACGTGACTGGCCCATGGGCTGAAAAATTTGGGCACCCCTGGTTTAGCAAGTAATAGGGTTGGCTTGAGCCATGTGATTTTGACAGCTCTTGACTCGTGGGCTGTTTCCTTTTTTTCCAGGCTAACCTCTACATTGGACTTATGGTGATGTGTGGATTTGTGCTGTTTGACACTCAGCTCATAATTGAAAAAGCGGAGAATGGAGACAAGGACTACATTTGGTGAGTACCTGGAAATGGATAATTGTTGAAGTGTCATGCCCAAGGATATGTATCTAGACATGAAGGTGAGACGGCCTGCTGCAGTAATACAGAGGAATAAGTAATAGATAGGACATGATGTGCAGGATGGAAATACAGTGGAACCTCGTTAATGTGTTCTCCCGACGTTTCATACAATGAAAATTACTTAGACCAAATTTCCCATAGGAATGCATTGAATGCAATTTCCCATGGGAATGCATTGAAAACCAAAATACATTAACTGAAGCATAGTTTCCAATAGGAATGCATTGAAAACCCATTAATCTGTTCCAAAAAATTCTGTCAACCGAGCCACTATTTGCTATGGATTTCCTTTTGTTAGGCAATTTTTATGTTAACCAAACTGTTTGTTAACTGAGGTTCCACTGTAGGAGGAAGCATGTGGTTTATGTAAAGAAAATAATCTTTGCTGTCTCTGACCAGAGATCTAAACAAAATAAAAGGCTTTGGATTGCAGGAAATGGAATTAAAATATTTTTTTTTTTGAGGAAATGAAACAAAAATGAGCAGGGGACCATGACTCCAAATGAAGAGTGGAACAGTAAGATTCAGAAGGCACAGTGTCTTGCTAGGTTAAACGTCTCCAGAGACCATACTTTATCAAATAGCACTGAATCTAAGAAAGATGCGTTACTTGTTGTTGTTGTTGTTGTTGCTTCTTTGGGCTGCAATTTAATGTTAAATCCCTTCTTTCTCTCTCTGACAGGCACTGTGTGGATCTCTTCCTGGATTTTGTCAACATCTTCCGGGAACTCATGGTCATCTTGGGCATGAATGAGGTCAGTCTGCTTTCCTGAGGGCATCCCTACTAGTTGTTGCCATTAGCTATGAATTCTCCTGCCACAAAGCAAACAGAAGGCTAGAATTCAACAAGCTGTGATAGTCCGAGATCGGGGTGCCCAAACTTTTTGGGCCACAGGCCAGTCACGTGGTTCAGCGGACTGGTCACATGGTTCCTCCCACTGGAAGCGGAAGTAAAACATGCCTTGCAATCTGTTTTGCAACAGGCTGAGATAGATTTTATGCTGCCATTTTCTCTGCTAAAACCAGGGGTGCCCAAACTACGGCCCGTGATCCACACACACCCTGACGGCAATTCACCCTTGCTGCTCCTAGAAGCAGAAGTAAATCGCACCTGTACGGGCACGTTTTACTTCCGCTTCCAGGAGCGACAAGGGTGGCATGGGCCGGATGCATTGGCATCAGGGGACAGATATGGCCCATGGGCCATAGTTTGGGCACCCCTGTCCTAGATGGTTCTGTTGAGAGGATTTCTTCTCACCTGTGGAGAGAAGCAAAAGGAGATAGCCAGAATCCAATTCTAGAAGGTTTTTCTGGACAGGTATGCTGGACAAGACTTGCTAGGAACTTCTCTTGACCTCTCCACTGTTCTTTGATCACAGTGTCGCTATGCTCTGCGTGTGTTCTAGAAACTAGTTGTCCAAACTCTAGAGTTACTCCATTAGTAGGTCATTGTAGAGGGGTGGACCTGGAGGCTGACAGCAGCAGGGCTCTCTCCCAAAAGAGTGTAAGAGTGTAGTACAAGGAGGAGGAGGGATGGGTTCTTCTATCCAGGCAGCTATCGGGTCTTGGATGTGCCCAGGACCCAGAGCACTGATGAGGTGTGTGTGTCTCTGTCCTTTTCAGAACAAAAAGAAGAAGAAGTGAACACTGGATGCCTGTGTGGAATCTCCATTCTCTTGTCCCTCCTTTTTGCCGCCTCCTCCTCCTCACTTCCATCCATCTTGACCCGCATTAAAGGTGTCCCTCACTCCTATTCTGTGTGAATGAGAAGCATCTGTGAACACTTTCATACTTTATGGAAATTCTCTTTTTTCTCTCTTGGTTTTTGAGCTTTTTGAAAAAGCTAACTGCCTGATCCTAATGCTGGAGTCTGGCTTTGCTCCACTTCCATATGTATACCAATAAACCTTTGTAATTCCAGTTGCTCAAGCCTGTCCCACAACTTTCCCTGGGTAGCCTACGTAAGTGCCCCAAAACACACTGAGAGCAGGTGCAGATCATACAATTCACTCTTGACCAGGAAGTGGCCAGCACTAGATTAGTGAACTAATGGGCACATACACACCAACTGGGTCTCAGTTCTGCTGCTGGCTAGAGAAATTTTCCTCCTGGGTAAGGGAGTCTCCCATCTTGGATGGCAACAACTAATGCTAGTAGTCTTCTGAGCCAGTGTCAGACTGGGCAGGTTCGATGTGGCGGTATGGCATTTGCAGGTTTGGCCTCCTGAGGCTTTGGTTTGCTTTATTGGCAGGGATTGAAGGGACTTTGCCAATGGCTTGCAAAGAGCCACGGGTGCTAGCTAAGAAAGGCAGGCTGATCAAGGGATCTGCCTCACCCCTGTTACCAACTGCAAGGGGGGTGTTTGTTGGAGGGGCCTTGCTGCCTGCGAGATGGATAGAGCAAATCCTGCCTAAAGTGGTATTTGTACATTAATGAGGTTCTGCGTACAAGTGTGTCAAGAAAATTTACAAGCTTCCACTGCAGCAAGCAGGATAAATGTCTATCCTTTCTTGGCAGCCAAAGCCAGACTTCAGCTTTGCTTGCTTTGAGAGAATAAAATATATATATTTTCCCCTTTCTTCTTCCTCTCCCCCTCCTCCTTTGAAACCAGTGCCAAGAACTAAACTTTGAGAGAGCTACTTTATAGAGACCATGTCTAACAGGTTTTAATACAATAAATGACTAAACTCTGTCGCTCATTGGATATCCAGCTCTAGCTGCATTTCTTCAATTCCTACTGTGAAGAGACAGGGTTTTTAAAACAACAAAAGTGTTTTGATTCAAATATGAAATTTACATTGTCTTGCTTTGTACAAGAAAAAATATATTAAAATAAAAATCCTCAAACTTTAACCTTTACCCCCTCTATTTCCTGTGTTGCTTTCACAGAGGCTCTGACCCTAACTTAGTTTTGGATGGATTGTGAGATACAGCCAGGGGTTTTGGACCACCTGCCTTCAATGGCCTTTTGACAGCGTGGAATTGCTCTGCATTTTCATACCTGGGGGTTTGCTCTTGGGCAGGGCTGAGGAAGAGTCCCCTCTGGCTCCTGTTGAATTGGCCCCCATCAGCTTGATCAGTGTGCCAGCAGTGAGGCTGGCTGAGAAGTAACTCATCATCAGTTGAGAGGTCTGTTCTGCAGCATAGCGTTTTTCTTAGCAGGAGAACTAATCAGACTGCTAGGCCTCAACATACGTTTGAAGGTAAAGGTCACCCTTGCTCAAAAGCCAGTCATATCTGACTCTAGGGTACAGTGCTCATATCTGTTTATACATTTTTGTGGACATGTGGCAGGCATGCTTAGGCGCCGGAGTGCACAGAATGCTTTTTACCTTCCCACTGAAACGGTACCTGTTTCTCCACTTGCAATTTCTTGCTTTCCAACTGTTAGGTTGGCAGGAGCTGCCACAGACGTTGTGCAGTACTCAGGTCTTGAACTTTGACCTTCCAATCTTCACATTAACTACTAAGCCACCACAGTCCCTAAGCTTGAAGGATACACACTGGTAAAAGGGAGTAGTATAGGTGAAACTCGGAAAATTAGAATATTGTGCAAATGTTCATTCATTTCACTTAAAAGGTGAAACAAATATATATATATATAAAATCGAGGGTTAACCGTTGGAACTTGCTATAGGCTCCTTAGCCAGGCCCCACTAGCCTGCACCCTCCATTCGGGAACAAGTCCGAACTGGGTACGCAGGTAAACGCAGGATTGAGAATTGCGCCAGTGGGGCAACAGCCCCACAAATGCGAAAAAAGGGAAACAACTTCATTTCCCAACATTCCTTGTGCCGCGCCGCACCAGAGCCAATCAGCCTCAGAGGCTCTGCCGCGGTGAGGCGCAAGGAACGTTCGGAAATGCGCTGTGGCCAATCAAAACAAAACAGTTTTAAAAAAACCTAGCACAAACACAAAGCATAAACCCATTACTACAAGCCCCAGCGTCCTGCGCGCCATGAGCGCGCAGAACGCTGAGGAAGTCAGCACCCGAAAAATTAAAAACAAACTCACCGCCTCACAGCTACGCAAACACCAACCACCCTTCTTTCCCTCACCAATGGCGCCTGAAGGTCCCGATTGGAGCTTTCCCTTTAATATCAGTGGGTGGGGGGTTGCGATCCCCCCCTCTGCTGCCTCCCCTAGAGTTGGGAGGTTTGTGGGGACAAAAGGGGTATGTACCCCCCACACTTCTGGAACCAGGAGAGGGGTATGTCCCCCCACACACACTTCTGGAACCAGGAGACCATGGAAAGGGGATCGATACCCCCCCAACCCCCCCGTCTTTAAAGAGAAGAAACCAAGTGGTTTCTTCTCTTTAAACACGGAGTTTTCTTTAGGAGGGGGGGGGACCGATGCCCTCTCCCTGGTCTCCTGGGTCAAGAAGGGTTGGGGGGACATACCCCTTTTGTCCCCACAAACCTCCCAAACCCCGGGGAGCCAGCAGTGAGGGGGATCGACACCCCCACCCACTGATATTAAAGGGGAAACCTGATCTACTTTCACGACTCCACACAATCAAAGCACCATAACACAATAAAGCCTGCGGAAATAAACCAACCCCCCCCCCAAAACCACAACAAAAATAAAAATAAATAAATATCAAAAAATACCTTTAAACACAATCAAAAACATCCAAAAATACACAAAAACAATCAAAAACAATACAAAGTAAACAAAAACAATCAAAAACAAAACAGTCAAAAACAAAACAAAACCCAAACACCCCCACACACAAAGAAAACAAGCCAAATCAACAGCACACGTCCTACCTGCATGATGACTGGAAACGAAATGAATAAAGAAAGAGACTACTTACTGGAAGAAGCTCCACCCAGAGGCCAGGAGAGAAAAAACAGTACCAGCACCACCTGCTGGCCACAATAGTAAAAACAATTCAAAAACACACAACAGCCCCAAACAAAAGGCCACAACAGTAAAAACAAATCAAAACAATAACAAAAAAAAATCACAATTTTACACAAAAAGTCACAATAATGTTGTTCAGTCACACAGTCGATTCTGACCCTTTGCGACCCTATGGACCATTGTTCTCCAGGCGCCTCTGTCCTCCACCTTCCCCCTCAGCACTCCCAGTTCTGTGCTCACTGTGTCTACAATACCATCTAGCCATCTCATCCTTGGCCTCCCCCTTCTTCTTTTACCCTCCACCTTTCCCAACATCAAGGCCTTCTCAAGTGAATCCTCCCTTCTCATTTGATGTCCAAAGTACTTTAGCTTTGTCTTTACTATTTGACCTTCCAATGAGCAGTCAAGGTTGATTTCTTCAATGATTGACCTATTTGTTCTCCTCGCTGTCCAGGGTACTCTCAAAACTCCTCCAATACCACATTTCAAAAACACAATTTAACACAAATCACAAACATATGTCAATAACATAAAATAAAAAATAAATTAAAATCCTATGCTGAGTTGTAACTCAAATAAAAACACAAAACAACTAAACACATTTTAAAAACTTTGAATGTAAAAAACATTTACTTTCACATTATTAAAATTGTTACCTACGGTACAACTATTTAAAAACAAAAACTAAAACATTATTCAGTTACATAAAACAGCCAGCCAAGCCAAAAAATTTTTTTGTATAAATAAACATTTAAAAAATTAAAGACTACGCAATTTTTAACAAACATTTACACAATTTAACCTTCCAACACAATTTAAAACAGCCCGGCAACGCCGGGCAACCTCTGCTAGTATGAGATAGACTCACTACATGCAAAGCGAGAGATGTCATGCCTTGATTCGTTATAATTGTGATGATCATGGCGTACAGCATACATATGATTATGTGATGATTATGGGGTACATGAGATTGGGGGGTTGGGGTTTTCATAAGCTGTAAGCCATAAGCATCAATATTATAACAAAGTAAGGCGTGAACTATCTCGCTTTGCATGCAATGAGTCTATCTCATATATTTGTTTCACCTTTTAAGTTGCATTACTGAACTGAATGAACATTTGCATGGTATTCTAATTTTTCGAGTTTCACCTATAAGTAGTACAGGGAAGCTGCCTTTCACGTTCACGATTCAAGACCACTACAAAGTCCATGAACCTCTGTCAGATTCATGACACTGCCTTTCAAGGATTATTGCCTGCCATGATTTCCTCTCTAAAAAGCACCTCCCCAGTATCCAGGGAGCTTCAGACTTCTGCAAGGAGAACAACGTAGCATCAGGAGTTCTACTTCATGTTGGGAAGGCACCCTGAAACTTGCTGTATGTGAATTTAGGAGAGTAGTTCTCATAGTACCATTAAATGACAAAGTGGAGAATGCATTTTCTTGGACGTACTTTGAGAAAATGTTGGGAGTTTGACACCTTCAGTAAGTTAACTCCATTTCCTGTCCAAGAAAATGGTGTAAACAGTTGTTATATGTTAACAAACTAGTGTAGTAGATAGGGTGATAGAGGCCTGGGTTTGAATCCTGTCTCAGCCATGGAAGCTTGTTGGGAGGATGGTGTCAAATTGATAAAACCACTCTTAAGGACGTCATTTACCTTGAAAATGCTCTCGGGGTTGCTGTAACATCTGACTTAACAGCACAAACTACGAAGTCAACTTTGGTCTTTCTCCATGTGCATGCAAGTTTGGAGAGAGAATTGGACCTAAGCTCACCTTGCAAACAAAGTACTGTACTGCATTTACTTTCTTTGAAATAGCTAGATGGGAATGGGGACACAGAACCTTTATCTGGGAAATTACATGGCGCATACTGGGTGCCAAGAAGAAAAACCCACTCACTGGGTGTTGCATTTTAGCTGTTTCACTGCAGGATAAGATCTAATCTGTAGACAGCATGTTGGGGTAGAGGTTTTTAGAGATATCTGCCCTTTATTGCTATTCTGTGGTAAAGAAGCCTTCAGTAACTACTACTACTACAGTTACATCCCTGTGCTGCAGCTACGTGAGGCTGGTATTCTTCTGTGATGTCCCAATTCATCCCTAATTCATCCTGATGGCCAATGGGGTTAGACAGCTGCAGAACACCTGGAAATTGATAGCTATTGC
This sequence comes from Bradypodion pumilum, assembly GCA_035047305.1. NCBI lineage: Eukaryota > Metazoa > Chordata > Lepidosauria > Squamata > Chamaeleonidae > Bradypodion > Bradypodion pumilum. The sequence continues at coordinate 238,875,915 of JAWDJD010000002.1, read as the reverse complement.
GACTGTTGTATATTATTTCCTCCATAAAAGGCAGCATGATTCTGAACACTAGTTACTGGAGCTCTTGAATGGAAGAGGTGGCCTTGTCCTTGTGGCCTTTGGACCTAGGCTCTCTGGAAGGTGGCTGGCCGGCCACTGTAAGAAAAATATGCTAGGACTTGGTCTCATCCAGTAGAGTTTTTCTTACATTCTGGCACATCCTTTATGATCTTTGTATCCTGTGGGTGATATGATGCTGTATTGCAGGGATTCCCAACCTTTTCAAGCCAAGGGCCGGGTCACACTTGCTCAGTCAGTTTCGAGGGCTAGACAGTCATTTTGCCCTGCCTGCACGATGGGTGTGGCCATTTTGTCCCAGCAGCTTCAAAGGGGTGGCCATTTTGTTTCTCAAATGCCCTTGGAGGAGTAGGGGCCACATGAAATGGTCTCATGGGCACGATCCGGCCCACGAGCCTTAGGTTGGGAACCCCTGTTGTATTGCATCCATCCACGTTTGTGACTGTAAACATAGTTGGCAGGTAGTGGGAGAGAACTCAAAAGGCTTTATATCCCTCCTTAGGAGCACTTAACACTTGCACTGGTAGAAACATGCAGTGTTAGGCGTCCTTTGTTAAGCACAACTTTATAAATGGGCTCATCTTCATACACATTATGACTGCCTTTGCAGCTCCCTTGGTGGCTTAGTGGTTAAGATGCTGAGCTGGAGACTGGAAGGTCAGATTTTGATACCCGAGAGGGCTGCACTTGGAGACATGAAAGGCACCTCATTTGGGCGTCCCCTGAGCATAGTTTCTCCAGCAAAAATCATTTCAACCCAGAGTAATTTCTGACTCGAAATTATTATTATCACTGCCTTTTAATGAGTTTGAAGTCCACAAGCTCTTTCCAATAAGTGAATAGCTCTAAATCCTAGGGTAAGATCACTGTCTTTAGGTTACGTGCTCAGGACTATCCTCACACTTTCAGCCAGGGCTAAAAATGGTAGAAAGGCAATCTTCCTAACCTATAAAATCGAGGGTTAACCATTGGAACTTTGCATAGGCTCCTTAGCCAGGCCCTACTAGCCCGCACTCACCATTCGTGCACATGCCCGAACTGGGTACACAGGTAAACGCAAGATTGAGAAATGCGCCAGTAAGGCAAGAGCCCAACAAACGCGAAAAAGGGAAACAACTTCATTTCCCAGCGTTCTTTACGCCGCACCAGAGCCAATCAGGCTGAGAGGTGCGACCACAAAGAACATTGAGAAACGCGGCGCGGCCAATCAAAATCGAGCCGCAGAAGAAAAAAAACGCATCACAACCACAAATCACAAACCCATAACTACAAGCCCCAGCGTCCTGCGCGACATGAGCGTGCAGAGCGCTGAGGAAGCCGGCGCCTGAAATTTTTTAAAAAAACTCACCGCCTCACAGCCACGCAAACACCAACCGCCCTTCTTTCCCTCACCAACGGCGCCTGAAGGTCCCGACTGGAGTTTACCCTTTAATATCAGTAGGTGGGGGGTTGCGATCCCCCTCTCTGCTGGCTCCCCTAGGGTTGGGAGGTTTGTGGGGACAAAAGGGATATGTCCCCCCAACCCTTCTGGACCCAGGAGACCAGGGAAAGGGGTTCGATTCCCCCCCAAAAACCTCCATCTTTAAAGAGAAGAAACCAGGTGGTTTCATCTCTTTAAAAACGGAGTTGTTTTAAGAAGGGGGGGGGGAATCGATCCACTCTCCCTGGTCTCCTGGGTCCAGAAGGGTTGGGGGGGACATACCCCTTTTGTCCCCCCCCCCAAACCCTCACGGACCCACGGGACCCGAGAGAGGAGATTGATTCCAACCCAACCTGATATTAAAAGGGAAAATCCGATTGGAGTTTCCCCTTTAATATCAGTAAGTGGGGGGTGGCCATCCCCCTCTCCGCTGGCTCCCCTGGGGTTGGGAGGTTTGTGGGGACAAAAGGGATCTGTCCCCCCAACCTTTCTGGACCCAGGAGACCAGGGAGAGGGGATCGAATCCACCACCACCACCCCAAAAAAACGGAGTTTTTTTTATTTTGAGGGGGTGGAATTGATCCCCTCTCCCTGGTCTCCTGGGTCCAGAAGGGTTGGGGGGACATACCCCTTTTGTCCCCCCAAACCTCCCAACCCCAGGGGAGCCAGCGGAGAGGGGGGTCGCAACCGCCCACCCACTGATATTAAAGGGGAAACCTGGATCTACTTTCATGACTCCACACAACCAAAGCACCATAACACAATAAAGCCCCCCTCCCCACCACCTGGCCCAACCTTCCTAACCCCCACCGACCACGCCCTCCTCCCCACCACCTAGCCCACCCTTCCTAACCCCAATGACCACCCCCTAGCCCACCCTTCCTAACCCCCAACAACCACACACCCCTCCCCACCACCAAATAAATAGATTTTTTAAAAAATTTAAAAACACAGTCAAAAGCATCCAAAAATACACAAAAACAAACAAAAACAACACAAAAAATACGAAGTAAACAAAAACAAAATAAAAAACAAAAATACAAAAATACAAATTCCAACCCCACCCCCACACACAAAAGAAAGAAAACAAGCAAACTTACCAAAAGATGTCCTACCTCACGAGGACCAGAAAAGAAATGAATAAAGAAAGATACTACTTATCAGACAAAGCTCCACCCAGAGGCCAGGAGAGAAAAAAACAGTCAAAATACAATAACACCTACCAGCACCACCTGCTAGCCACAATAGTAAAAACAATTCAAAAACACAAAACAGCCCCAAACAACAGGCCACAAGAGTAAAAACAAATCAAAAACATAACACAAATTCACAATTTTACACAAAAGGTCACACCAATAAAAACAAGTCAAAAAATTACACTAAAACACACGTTAACACAAATCACAAACATATGTCAATAAAATACAATAGAAACTTTAAAAATCCTGTGCTGAGTTTTAACTCAAATTAAAACCCAAAACATCCAAACACATTTTAAAAACATTGAATGTAAAAAACATTTACTTTTACATTATTAAAATTATTATCTACGGTACAACTAATTAAAAAAATTCAAAAAACAAACATTATTCGCTTACATAAAACAATTTGAAAAAATTATATCATACTTTGTTCTTTTATTAATCCTAAAAAAACAACCAAAAAAGCAGATCACAGTTAATAACAGCCAAGCCAAAAAATTTACATAAATAAACTTTTTAAAAATTAAAATTACAGACTAAGCAATTTTTTAAAAAACATTAACACAATTTAACCTTCCAACACAATTTAAAACAGCCCGGCAATGCCGTGCAACCTCTGCTAGTTAATAATAATTTTGTGTCAGAAATTAGTAGCATGTTATGACTTAATTAGGCTGAGCATGGCCATTGCATCCTGCTCTTGATAAGGGACCTTTAGCTCAATCTTAATGCCATACACACACATCTCTTAAATGCCTGACCTTCAAACATGACACTATTTCTGCAGTTTATGCCAGAACACTTGGCTTAAATGGTTTGGCCTTGAGGCAGAATGAGTGAAGGTATGCCCCTTTTTATATGATTTTTGGTAAGGTGCATCATGTCCCCCTCTCCCACCCCTGAAAGGAAAAGGATAAAAATATCTTCTTTAAAGCCACCTGTAACATAAACTGGGAGATGGCGTTTTTTCATCCCATTTTTGTCATCTAGTGGCACACTGACTTACCTTACAGAGTTTATTTATTTAAATTTCTATACCGCCCACTTGGCCAAGGCTCTGTTGGTAAGAGGTTCCAGAGAGCCGGTGTGGACACGGGGAAGGCCCTCCTCCTTGTGCCAGAGAGACGAGCCCCTCTAATCTTGTTTTTTTATTTAAAAAAATGTTATAGAATGTACCGCAAACATTAAACCTTTCTGCAGCAATTATCAGCATTATATTCACAACAATTAAGTCTCAGGAACTTGGAGCTAACTCGCAACTGCTGCAGAGTGGGGTGCTGTATCATTACAAACCTGCGAATGGAGCAATGATTGGACCTGGCTGAGAAAAGATGCTGAGCCATCTAGGTCAGGGGTTCCCAACCCACAGCACCATTTCATGTGGCCCACGGCCGCCCTCACTGCTCGTGGAAGTGGATGCATTAACATCAGCTGTAAAATGCATGTGCGTAAACGTGCCCGTGCCTGCAGAAGTGGGTGCATTTACGGCTGTTGAAAATGTACCCGCTTCTGCTCCTGGGGTGTGTGGTCAGGTTGGGACCCCCTGATCTAGGTGGATAACAAGGCTCAGGCTTTCTCTGCCTGGTGATCTGCAGCCTAAGAGCCCAGGCTGCTACTGTCCAGAGACAGATCAGCTCCTCCTTCCTAGTGCTTACCTAACACTGCCTGCCTACAATTTCCACCCATTTATTCTAGTCCAGTGCCTTCAGCAGGGGACAGGAAACCTGTGGAAAGTGGTTTCCAGGCCTTACCTACTATGCTCAATCCACTGTTCTAGCAGAATAAAAGGGCTAGTCAACATGCTCCCCTATTTCTTTCCCTACCTAGCCAGGAGAAAAATCTTGTTAGGAGTGTTGCTTCAGCTGTAATCTGTACAGACACACCCTTGCTCAGGAAGAGCCAAAGCAGCTTGTATGGGAGGCATTTGCTTAGTCTTCTCATTAACCCGTGCAACGCCCTAAGATGAAGATGAAGCAAAGTTGCCTCATATGCACAATAGGTCCGCCAAGCACCCTACTCAGAACTGAGTAGTGCACTAACAACAACACCCTTGCCCTGCATTACTGCAGAGCTCTTGAGCGGTCTAACTAGGCAGTGTTGCCCATCTCTTGTCAATGTTGTTAGGCCAGGACTAAAACTCACCAGTGCGTCCTCCGTCGGATCCCTTGGGCCAGGTGAAAGCGGAGCAAAAACGTCATGGTCTGCCTAGCCAGAGGGTAATATGATATCCAAATTGCTAAAAAAAAAAATGCATGCAGATGAATTTCTCAAGTCCATTTGCACATGCGGAATGTCATCATGGAGAGATCTACCAATGCACAGACTACTTATCCTCACTGAATAATGACTCCAAGGTATCCACAGTACCACTCGGGAATCCTGCAATCACACTTTCAATGGCTCTGGGAGGCACCACCTCCATAGGAAAACTAATAGGAACAATAATGTCATAGAGTGTGTTCCTTCCTGGTGGTTTAGGTAGTGCATTGCGGTTGTGCCGTCCTTTGCGATTTGTACTACTTTTCCACTGATCAGTGGTTCGCTTTGCATGCCTTGAAAATTTGCCAAGAGTTCGAGATGATGTGGACTGCTCCAACGTTGAACACTGAGCATGAATCAAATGACCTTTACAGTGAGTGCCCCATCCCACCAGGTTAGTGTCCATCATAATTTGTACCTTCAGTCTCAAAGGCGTAAACAGTTTCCCTAGAGAAAGATCTCTTACTCTCATCCACCACCAGACTTGGAGAGTGAGTTCCAGGGTCATAATAAGCTTGATTTGGAAATCCGTCTAGTGATTGAACTGATTCAGAAACCAAGCCTGCAAAGCTTGGCATGTGGAATCGATACCGTGAGACCCATTAACTTCTGGGTACTGTTAAGTTTGTACCGTGTTTTGCTGGATAAGATACAAAGCTTGTATCTTCATATTGCATCATCTCTCTCTGCATCAAATCAAGAACGGCTCTGATTAATTTTATTCATTGAGTGGGAACCAGATGGGACTTAACGTTGATGCAGATACCCAGGTTCAATAAGAGATCTGTGGCAAAGCACATGTCCCTCTGAGCCAGAGCTTTGGACTCCGAGATGATATGCCAGTCGTCTATATACAGAAAGACTTGGATGCTTCTGGTTCTGAAGAAAGCCACCACCAGTACCATGCATTTTGTGACCCGTTGGGCGGCTGCCAACCTGAGCAGAAGAACCTTGAACCCAAAAGCAAGTTTGCTGATCACAACGTGGAGATAACATTGATGATCCTGTCAGATGGTTGTGTGAAAATAGGCATCCTTCAAATCTAATTGCAAATCCATAATTATGTCCTGTAGAGTTATCATTTCGAATTTTTTTGTGCAGACAAAGCAATTGATGCTCATTAGATCTAGAATGGGCTGGAGACCTCCATCCTTCTTAGGTATGGTGAAGTACTGTGACTAGAAACCAAAGTGCAACTCAATTGGGACTGGTCTTATCACCCTTTTCTGCAACAAAGTAAGGACCTCCTCCTTGAAGTAAAGCCGTCAATCTTGTAGATCAAAATTAACCCGGGGGTGGGGGTGGGGGAGAGCAAAACTCTATGGCAGGGGTTCTCAACCTATGGCCTGCGAGATCCATTCCATTCAGCGCATGCTCTCGTTCCCACTGCCGTCCTTTTGCCCTATGCCTGGCTTAGTGTGTCCCTAACACTGCTCCATAGCAGTGCGGATGTTGATTGCATGTGCTCCATCAGTTTAGACCTGGGATTCTCAACCTGTGGCCCATTGGCCGGATGTGGCTCACAGCACCATTACATGTGGAGGGCCACCACCACCTCCACCACACCTGGAAGTGCCATGTGGTGGAGGAAGGGCAAAATGGCCGTCCAGCCCTAAAGCTGTCTGAGGGAGCGTGACCCAGCCCCCGGCTTTAAAAGGTTGAGAACTCCTGGTTTAGACTTTGGTTTGGAAGTGCACATAACTGGAAGTGGGCAGACGTTTTGAGGAACAGCATCCACAGCCTGCAGAGATTTTTGCTCTAGCTGTAGAGAGGGAGCTCTTTTGCAACTCAGGAACATCCCAAGTTGTCTGTACATGCACAGGAATTAACCCATTTGTGTGCATCAACGGGGACCATGAAGAACACGTTGGACACTCTCCACTCCTCCTCCTCAAATGGTATTGGCACTACTCTGTGTTTGCTAGGGGGAGCCATGGCATTGCCGTGTGAAGTAGTACCCCCTTCCCTTCCTCCAACAATGAACACTGCTGATACAGATTAAACTGAGCAGATCCTCCCCTAGAGGCATGGTGTTTCCATGATTTGTGCCAAAAGCACTTTGGAGGAAGGAGAAAAAAATATAAACACAAAGCTCTTGGAATAAAGGGCATTGAAGTTTCTTCAGCCCCCCCTTAATTAAGACAGGCTGGAAAGAAGTGAGTTAGAAAGTAGGATCCATTTTCTTTGTGTCAAAATCTCAGTTCAGCCTCAGTCTGTGGGAGGGAGAGAGGACAGAAAAAGCCATCCTGCAGCTCAAGCCACCTGTAACCTTGTTGTTCAGCCGCACAGTCGATTCTGACTCTTTGCAACCCCATGGACCAATTTCCTCCAGGCACCTCTGTCCTCTACCACCCTCCTCATCCCGCCCAGCCCTGTGCCTACTGCGTCCACGACACCATCTCATCCTTGACCGTCCCCTTCTTCTTTTGCCCTCCACCTTTCCCAGTATCAAGGCCTTCTCAAGTGAATCCTCCCTTCTCATTTGATGTCCAAAGTACTTCATCTTCATTATTTGTCCTTCTAAGGAGCGGTCAGGGCTAATCTTCTAATATTGACCTATTTGTTCTCCTCGCTGTCCAGGGGACTCTCAAAACTCTCATCTCAAAGGCGTCTATTCTTCTGCGCTCAGCCTTTCTAATGGTCCAGCTCTCACAACCGTACATTACCACCGGGAATACCATTGCTTTGACTATGCAGACTTTTGTTTGCAGTGAGATGTCTCTACTTTTAACTATGTTCCCCAGGTTTCTCACAGCTTGTCTCCCAAGAATCAGTCTCCTCCTTTTTATTTCATGACTGCAATCCCCATCTGCAGTTATCTTTGCTTCTAGGAAAGTAAAATCTGTGACCTAGAAAAGGTATCGATCGTCTCCCTCTTGCATCTGGAGAAGAATTCTGAGTTCCCTGGACAGCAAGGAGATTAAATAAATCGATCCTGAAGCAAACCAAGCGACTGCTCCTTGGAAGGACAACAACTGAAGATGCAGCTCAAGTACTGAAGATTAAGCTCAAGTACTTTGGACACCAAATGAGAAGAGAGGACTCACTTAAGAAAGCCTTGATGCTGCAAAAGTTTGAAGGCGAAAGGAGAAGGGGCGACAGAGGATGAGGTGGCTAGATGGCACTGTTGATGCAATTGTGCATAGAGTTGAGCGGGCTGTGGAGGATGGTGGAGGATAGGGGTGCCTGGCGTGCACTGGTCCATGGGGTTGCAAAGGATTGGACTCGACTATGCGACTGAACAACAAAATTGATTTTATGGTCACATGGCTGGATTTTGTTTACTGAGCTTCTGAAGGGATCACACTCCAACCAGAGTTGCTGCCCTTGCTCAGGTCAGTCAGGATGGGAGCCACAGAACAAGTTTTCAGGCAGGGCACGTTCCTCCCTTCCATGACTATTTAGGGCCTTCTTCTTCTGCCACATCCGAATTGGAATATAGGCGATCCTCATGGCGATCAGCCATGAAGACTGTCCTAAGAATATAATGCAGTGGCGTTTCATCTGCCTTCTGCATCGTTGCATAACATCCGCACCACCGATCCAGTTCCATGAGTCACTTTCTGGCCCAGAGTCATTTGGTCGCGCAGTCCTCCTTAGCCCCAGGCCAGTATTGATGAAGCTGCTGCCCTCCATCAAGATGGATCCAAGTGGGATTTAATCCACTTGGGGACCATCATCTTTCCCTGTGGATTTCACCACCCAAGGCTGTTAGTCCTCAGGGTGGTCAGGTTAGTTAACCGCCGCCTGACACTTGATGCCTACACTTTACAAATATGTTGGCAGGATCCTATCTTTTCTCCTGGTTTTGGAATACAATGACAAACTAACAAACTAACTTCCCAACAAACTAACCCTCCTCCTACCCATGGTCAACATCTGAGGAGAAAGAGGAAGGTCTCCCCAGGGTCTTCCACTACTACGCACATTACTGTACTGCTACCAGTGGCCAGACACTGGAGTGCAGGGAAATGTCTGCAGATGCAGACAGCGCTGGCTCTTTGGTTATAAACCAGGGGTGCCCAAACTATGGCCTGTGGGCTAGATCCAGCCCCCATTGCCAATTCATCCGGCCCACGCCACTCTCGTCGCTCCCAGAAGCAGAAGTAAAACGTGCTCGTACGGGCACGTTTTACTTCCGCTTCTGGGAGCGACGAAGGCAGTGTGGGCCAGATGAATTGGTATTGGGGGCTGGATCTAGCCCACAGGCCATAGTTTGGGCACCCCTGAACCATGTGACCGGCTCATGGCCCAAAATGTTTGGGCACCCATGCTATAAACAGAGATGAGCACTGAACCTTAGTCAGATATGATTGGCTTTTGAGCAAGTGTGACCTTCCCCTTTACCTTACCAGTGGCCAGAGTAGTGGCCCTTACCAGTGGCCCTTCTTCCATGTCTAGGTCAGATGTGAAGCTGCCCAAATGAAGCCACCTGTTAGTGAGTTCATTCCGCAGTTCCTTTTGCCCAATCTAGTGTGGGAAAGGTTAGCCAGATGAAATAACAAGGAGAAAATCCCACCTGAGCTAGTGGCTAGAAAGAGAATGCTCCTCCGTGTTGCTATGAGCAGCTGGACAAAATGTGCATCTTCTAACATTCAAGGAAGCAACAGATTTTAAGCTACAGGCAGGGCGAAGCTGCAGTCTTAACTGGAAAGCTACCAAAACACATCGCCATAGCTCTGGCTGGAATTGCCATTTAACAAAAAGGAAGGGAAGGCTCCATGTATCCCCATAAAAAAATGCTGTTTGTGCAAGTTAAGCCCTTGCTTGAAAGCCAGTCATATCCGACTCTAGGATTCAGTGCTTACCTTTGTTTACAGCCAAAGAGCCAGTGCTGTCTATGTCCGCAGATGTTTCCGAGGACATGTGCCAGGCATACTTAGACACCAGAGTGCACGGAACACTGTTTCTCTTCCCACCAAAGTGGTTACTCTTTATCTCCTTGCAATTTCTTGCTTCCGAACTGCTAGGTTGGCAGGAGCTGAGACAAAGATGGGAGCTCATTCTGTCATACAGTACTCGGGTCTTGAACTGCTGACCTGTTGCCTTCCAGTCTTAACCACTTGAACTTTGTGCAAGTTAACCCCACCCCCAATTCCCCAGCCAAAAGCAGCCACACATTTTTTAAACCCCCTTTATTTTCTGGGAGAGCCAAGACAACAAACATTCTCATTTCACAATAACTTATTATAAATAAGAAGAGAAGCAAAAGACATTGTAATATTTTTTAAAGAAAAAAATATCAAATTTTAAAAAGGACAACAGAAAAGGAAGACTCACAGGGAAAGAACAAGTCTGTACACAGCAAAATAGCACCATCCGGGGAACGCTCCACAGCTCCCACAGAAACAGAGAGGAAAGCAGTCGAGGCTTGGACTATGTGGAAACTAGAACGGCAACATGAATAACTTAAAATGTTGTAAAAGGTTACACAGGAGTGAGGAAACCAGCTGTTCTTCCCAAGGCCCCGGGAGACCATGTTCCCATCGAAATACATCTCGACTGAACTGGGTTTGGATGATGAGAGAGACAAGAGGAGAAACCAAACCAGAGGAGAGTGAACCAAAGTAACACGAAGATACAGTAAAACCCGACTTACGAACACCTTGAGATACGAATTTTTTGACTTACGAAATTTGTAAACCGGGGTCCCGACATACAAAACCCCCGAGTTACACACAAAAAATTGTAAGTCAAAAAATCAGTTTTTTAGCACCCGAAATGGTGCCGCTGCCATTTTGGGCACTAATAATCACTCCCAGCACCGTCGGAAGTGTAAGAAAAGGAAGCAGCAGCAGCCAGAAGGTAGGAAATATCTCCATTTTTAAAAAATTATTTTTAATGCATGCCTCGAGTTACGAAATAGGCCAGGGAACTGATTTTTTTCGTAACTCAGGGTTTTACTGTACTCGTAACTAAAGAGGGATGTGGAAGGGAACTGTCGTCTTCCCCACACCCCTTCCTCCTAACCATTTGTTCAGTACACTCCTGCACCAACCCTCTCGAATGGGAAGAGTGGGTCAATGGCCCCACTCTTGCTCCTCTTCCTCAGCGGAATAAACACTCAGATATGGCCAAGGCTTCATCTACTCCCCAGGAGTTCGGTAGTGGGGCAACTGAGGGGTCATGCTTCAGCAAGAGTGCACAGCCTGTGAGGTCAAAAAAAAAAAGGGAGGGCCCAGCTGCTTTTAAGGGTGGGATGTTCTTCCACAGTGAGGAGCTCACGAAAAGTCTCGGGCACTTCCGTGTAGCAACGGGCACCAGCCGAGGCTGGAAAACTGGAGGTCAGAGTGGAGAAGGTTTAAAGCTGGCGGAAATTCAAAGGTCCCTTCAAAGAGGCAGCTATTTGGAGCCTGGCAAAGAAAGGTCTTGAGCTGCCTGCTGGCTTAAGGGAATGGCAGTCCAAAATGGAAACCGCCTTCTCCAAGGTTGGTAAACTAACTTTTCAAGGAGAGACCCTCTCCCCGGAACGTGCCACAGGCCTGGTTTCGAAGATTGCTTTGGAATCAACTCTCAGTTCCCTATGGAACTTTCCATCCCAGTCAACGGACCAGTAGGTTATTAGCAAGCAGGACGGATCCCACGCCTCAACCAAAGGAGACCCTCTGAATCAAAGGAGCCCCATAACACACCATTCATCAGGAGAATACAGGCCACCCACCCCCTCGCTCCCTTTCTTCCTCTGATCTCGTCTTTTGACAGTCTCCAGGATTCAAGACACCCCATGTGCTCAGAGCTGACAGGCAGGGTTGCTGGATGTGGAAGACACACGGTGTTCCCGGTCTAGGGCCAAGCTTTGGCTTGGGAGGATCAAGTAGGAGCCAGCGGGCAAAAGCGCTGGTGAAGCACCAGATAGAAGCGGGTGGTGATTCCAGCCAAAAGAAGCCAGTGTCCTGACGTGGCCCCGGCCACCCCAGCCAGCCTCAGCCCTGGCTGCCACAGGAGGACAAGCTGTCATAAAGAGAGTCACTGAGGGACTCGGAGTTCTCTAGACCCGGCTGCCCTTCGGGCCCCATATCTCTGGAACGGGCCTCAGTGCTGACTTCTTCACCCACATCGGAAGCGCTGGGAGTACGGCTGCTACTGGTGCTGAAGGCAGGGGAGGCCTGGGGCCCTTCAGAGGAGGCCCGTCTTCTCTCCACAACACTGCAAGCCGAGCCCTACAGACAAACAGAGCAAGGAGGCAGGACTGTTTAGGGCAGGGGTGCCCAAACGACGGCCCATGGGGCAGATCCGGCCCCCAATGCCAATTCATCCAGCCCTCGCCGCCCTTGTCGCTCCTGGAAGCAGAAGTAAAATGCATTTTGCTTCCGCTTCCGCGAGCGATGAAGGCAGCGTGGGCCAGATGAATTGGTGCCAGGGCCGGATCTGGCCCACAGGCCGTAGTTTGAGCATCTCTGGTTTAAGCAGAGAAAAATGGTAGCTTAAGATCTATCTCATCCTGTTGCAAAACAGATTGCAAGGTACGTTTTACTTCTGCTTCCGGCGGGAGGTACCATGCGACCGGCCTGCTGAACCACGTGACCGGCCCATGGTCCGAAAAATTTGGGGGGCCCTGGTTTAGGGCATGGGCATAAGGCCATACAGGCACCATGCATTATGGAAACTTTGTAAGCCAGGCACACATCCATTAGCACGAATTAGGCCTCTGCTGCCACCTCACCTTCACTCCTCACCTTTCAAGGGGGGACCAAGCAAAGGCCATCCACACAACCAGATACCCACTGTAGCTAACAGTATGAACTCACTTCCACCTTTAGTGTGGTTTTACACATCTTTGTGCCAGCCACTTGGCCAGGCGAAATACAGCTTACCAAATACTCTCAAGCTACAACCCAGAGTTCTTCACCACTGGTTATGCAGGGAAGAGCCTCCGGGAGGGCTGTGCATAGCCTACACCTGTGAAGCAGAGATTTAGGTGATAGCGGGAATGAATGGCAGTAAAACGGAGGTGCTGGCTGAACTATGCCAAACTTGCCAATACACAAGGGGTCAAAAACAGGGTCCTTGCCTCAGATGTCCCACCTTGCTGCTTGTTAGCAGTTGCCAATTATCATACTCCATTTATTTAAAAAACATTATGCTTTAAAAGCAGTCTGTGAAGCTTTTGGCTTGTATAGCTACATTTATAATCTAAGGCTAGAAAAATGCTGTTTAGCTAGGCAATTAGACAAAAAGAGAAACTGAATTAAGTGGGGGGCAAAATAGCCTGCATTGGCAAGTGAGTACCACACTACCCTGGCAATTGCTTTGCTTAGGTGAGCAGGGGGGGAAATAGCTAGGATAAGAAGGGGGATCATGGACTAGTAAAGGTAAAGGTTTCCCTTGCTCGAAAGCCAGTCATATCCGACTCTAAGGTGCAGTGCTCATCCCTGTTTCAAAGCCGAAGAGCCGTTTGAAACAGACGTTTCCTTCTGCAGACGTTTCCGTGGTCATGTGGCAGGCATGACTAGACACCAGAGTGCATGGAACGCTGTTACCTTCCCACCGAAGTGGTCCCTATCTATCTATTTGCAAGGTCTTGCTTTCGAATTGCTAGGTTGGCAGGAGCTGGGACAAAGACGGAAGCTCACGCCGTCCTGCAGTACTCGGGACTCGAACTGCAGACCTTCCACCTCCAAGTCAGCGTCTTAGCCACTTGAGCCACTGCAGTCCTGAGCATGGACTATGTCATTCTTTATAAAGGACAGTAGAACCCCGCATAAGGAAAAAGCTCCGTTCCACGAAGCTCTTCGCTATGCGTTTTTTTCGTTATGTGGATCAAGTGGGCGATACCTGCATAACGAAAATAAAATGTTTGCTATACAGGGTTTTCGTATACCCCGCTTAACAAAAACCCCACGTAATGAAAAAATTTCGTTATGCAGGGTATTGTGATTGCCGCACAAACACTTCATTGTACAACATTTTCGTTATAAGAAGCATTCGTTATGCGGGGCTCCACTGTATAACGGGGGTTGTCCCATGGGTTAAAACAGCACAGGCTGCTAATAGCCTCGCTCCAAGATTGTCAGGAAACCATTACAAAGGGGGATGTATGTTTATGCTTTCTGCAATTGTTTTGATAATAACATGTTCCTATCAAAGAGATAGAGATGCTTTGCTGAGAACAGGAATAGCTAAAAGTATAACCACACTGACTTTCATTCTAGCAACAATAAATTAAACAGTCTCCAGCACCACACTCCACTGGGGTTAAAACACCAGAAGCTTCGTCTCACAAGCTCCGAGGCGTGTCAGAATCCTAGTTGCAAGTAGCACCGCCCATCTCGCTATGGCCTCCTCTCTCCCCACCTCCCCATACAGGGTTGCTCCATTTGTCCCATCTTACCATTGCAGAACCATGAAGCCCCTCCAGCCTATGAGGGGAACAGAAGAATGGGTCTGTGCCGATAGACACTTTGGCATTGGGGAAAGTCCAATTCTTGCTCTGCTGGGTGTGCCGTGGCTTGCTGGGCTCACTGCAGGGATCTGCGAGAGGAAGAGATGGGTAGGATGATTTGCAGTGGGATGGAGCCACTCTGCCTCGCTTCCTCTGAAGGGCACCACAAGAAGAAGGTCCATGGGTCAGGGACCATGGGTCACAACAGAGACAACTCAGCTTTCCTCCTTTCCAAATTTCCTCCCACCCCACTTGAGCATAACATGCTGAGGACATGCCGATGGGGCAGAAACCTGACTGCAGAAATGCATGCTTCTTAATACAGTGGAACCTCATGAAACAATGGAATCGTGTAACAATTAGGTTTTTTTTGTGGGGAATGGCGTCCAACATTACAATTTTCTCTATGGAAAAAATCCGTACAGCAATTTTTCAATGGGGAAAAATCACTGAGTGAAAAAAATCATTATTTTTTGTGGGGAATGGCATCCAACATTACAATTTTCTCTATGGAAAAAATCCGTACAGCAATTTTTCAATGGGGAAAAATCACTGAGTGAAAAAAATAATTGTACGATGCATCGCATAGGGAAAATCGCTATACAATGCATGCATCGTATAGCCATTGTTTCGTACAACAACGAGCCCTGTGGAACAGATTAAAATCGTTGTATGAGGTACCACTGTACTGTATAATACTAGCCAAAACATGGCTCTGAAACTTCTTTGTCCAAAAATGATCCATAGCGCATGCCTTGCACAAGGTTGACACAGAGTGGCCAAAGAGATTCGAAGCAACTACCCTGATATAATTTGGAATAGGAAAATTGTTCATTAAAACTCTATTTCATGTACAGCAGAGAGAGTGTGCACACAATTTTTGAAAAAATGGATGCTAATTTCAGAAAAATTGTAAATTATTTATTATTTATTTATTTGGATTTATATCTCGCCCTTGGGCAACTCAGGGCTGCAGACTTACACATAAATATTATATAAATCCCCTTAAAATTTTAAAATAAAAACTATTTAAAACCATCATGAATTTAAAAGACCCTCCCTTCCCACCCAACAATAAAAAGGGACATATGATTCTAACAGAGCCAACGAGCGGGAGTCAGCACCCCGTCGGCCCCCCATACTTGCCCTGCCAGCCAGGTTTTCAACCTTTTCCTAAAGGGCAGCAATTCTGTCTGTAGCCATAGGTCTGCTGGCAGGAGGTTGCACAGGATTGGGGCGGACACGGAGAAGGCCCTTCTCCTTGTACTAGGGAGGCAGGCCCCTCTAGCCGATGAGACACAGAGAGCCCCTCCGGTCCGCCCTGGTAGGACAGGCAGACTCTCTTGGGGCGATGCGGTCTCTTACGTATTTGTGGTTTAATTGGTTATATTTAAACAATTTTAAGGCCATAAGTGCTTGCATATTTCTAACATTTTTAGATCTCAGCAATCCCCACCTTTATTATGATTATGATGGTGTGGGCGTACACACAGTTCAGACCAAAGTTTGGAACCTCACTGTCCAAGCCCTAGATCTAAGAGCTAGTGAGATATCGTCGGATAATGTAGCTGGTACCTAGTAATGCTGCTCCCTGCAACTGCTCTATTGCAATCTTATCAATGCCAAGGGGTGGAAGTGATGTTATTTTAGTGCAGCAAGAATAGCAGAGAGTATTCTAGCACCTTTAATACTAACCAAGTATTTTGCGGTATACAGGTGATACTCGGGGAAAATTAGAATATCATGCAAATCTTCATTCATTTCACCTAAAAGGTGAAACAAATATATGAGATAGACTCACTACATGGAAAGCGAGAGATGTCCTGCCTTAATTCGTTATAACTGTGATGATCATGGAGTACAGCGTACATGAGATTATGTGATGATTATGGGGTACATGAGATGGGGGGTTGGGGTTTCCATAAGCTGTAAACCATAAGCATCAATATTATAACAAAGCAAGGCTTGAACTATCTCGCTTTGTATTAATGAGTCTATCTCATATATTTGTTTCGCCTTTTAAGTTGCATTACTGAACTGAATGAACATTTGCATGATATTCTAATTTTCTGAGTTATCTTTAACATGCCAAGACCCTTGGATAAAAGATACAAACCTTCTGGGCAGCCCCTGCGATCGTGGTGCCCAAGGGCTGGCGCAGCACTGGTTAAGACCCCGTGGAAAGCTGGCATGCTTTGATGCTTGCTCGGCCCCAGCAGGTCCTCCCCACTGGGCACCTCCCGCTCCAGAGTTCGGGCTTTGCGGGGCATCCTGGTGACCGGTGGGGGGCCACGGGCTGGGGAAAAGCCAGCGGGAGGAGGGTCAAGTCGAGGCCTCAGCTTTGGCACACTCTTGCAGGGCATCCCACTGCAGTAGTCAGGCGGAGGGAAAGTGCCGATGCCACTGTCCAGAGTCCGGGTCAGGGAGCCACACACTGCAGAGACATGTGGAAGCAACAGTGAGATGGAGTCAGAGTCTGCCAAATTTCAAAGAGCCACTGCCGCTTTGCCCACCTGATATAGGGGCTGGGCTTAATGATCCATTGGGGCCCCTTCCAGTTTTGCACTCCTCAGATTAGTTAAATAAAGAGAAACAAGTTAACCAATGACATCTATAAAATAATTATTCACATTCTGGAAATGGTGTCCCTATGACTCATACAGGAGTGCCTTCTTACACAAACAGCAACACGGACATCTGACCTGGCCTTCCCTCATTCCAGCCACCTTTGCAGTACTCTGTGAATTTCTCCAAAAAAACTCTCCAGTTAAGCCTGGTTCTGCCGAATGAGCAGCCGCTTTCCTCCTCCTCTACCACAGGTCCCCCCCCCAACAGAGACTATCCCACAACGCTCACCTGCAAAGTGCTGGGAGCCCACCGCCTCAGCCAGGTTGTCCTCCGGTGGGACCTGCTCTTGCAAAGCTGCATCCCGAAGCTGAGGAGAACAACAGGGAGATGGAGAAGTCAAGGTGGGATTTGGGGAAGAACTGACCTGGTAGAGGGAGAACATGTTGGGCCCCACCCTTCATGAAGGACCCCGGGGAAAGGAGAGTGGTCGGGCTGGTCAGGACTGGCTCACCTTAGCAGGGGTCTCTGGGCAAGCGTGGAGATGCCCAACGATGCCGTTGCGAGGCGGACGGACAAGGTGAGGGTCTTTGGCATCACCCAGGCCTCTCTGCAGCTCATTCTTTTGCTCCAGGTGAGTCTCAAAGGGCACCTCTTTCCCATCCACCCTGCAGTACAGAAGAGGTAAGGAGAACCAATTCTCCCCCAGCCCCACCTCCAAGAACCTCAGCCTCACCTCCCTGATGCTGGCAGGTGAGCAGCCACAATCTCTGAGGGAGACGCTGAAGAGATCCCCCTCTAGGGTAGTGCAAGGACTGCCAAAGCTCAATACATAACCTTGGAAAGTTGGGTTTCCATCCACACCCTGGTCTGTCACTCTCTCTCTCACACACACACACACACACCACACTCTCTCAGCTTCAAG
Source organism: Bradypodion pumilum (assembly GCA_035047305.1). Lineage (NCBI taxonomy): Eukaryota > Metazoa > Chordata > Lepidosauria > Squamata > Chamaeleonidae > Bradypodion > Bradypodion pumilum. The sequence continues at coordinate 238,858,105 of JAWDJD010000002.1, read as the reverse complement.
GGCTGGATGGCCCTTTTGCCCTGGCTGCATGATGGGGGCAGCTATTTTGTCCCAACAGTTTCATGTTGTTCAGTCGCACAGTTGATTCCGACTCTTTGTGACCCCATGGACCTCTGTCCTCCACCATCCTCCTCATCCAACCCAGTCCTGTGCCTACAGCGTCCATGACGCCATCTGTTTGGCCGCCCCCTTCTTCTTTTGCCCTCCACCTTTCCCAGCATCAAGCCCTTCTCATTTGATGTCCAAAGTACTTCAGTTTCATCTTTGTTATTTGTCCTAAGAAGCACTCAGGGCTAATCTCTTCTAATATTGACCTATTTGTTCTCCTCGCTGTCCAGGGGACTCTCAAAACTCTCCTCCAACACCACATCTCAAAGGCGTCTATTCTTCTGCACTCAGATTTCCTAACGGTCCAGCTCTCACAACCATACATTACCACCGGGAATACCATTGCTTTGACTATGCGGACTTTTGTTTGCAGTGAGTTGTCTCTACTTTTCACTATGCTCCCCAGGTTTTTCATAGCTTGTCTCCCAAGAATCAGTCGCTTTTTTATTTCATGGCTGCAATCCCCACCTGCAGTGATCTTAGATCCTAGGAAAGTAAAATCTGTCACTGCTTCTACTTCTTCCCCATCTATTTTCCAAGGACTGATAGGATCTGTTGCCATTATCTTGGTTTTCTTGATATTGAGTCTCAAAACAGCTTCACAGGGCCAGTCATTTTGTTTCTCGAATGCCCTTGGATGTGTGTGTGTGTGGGGCACATGAAATGGTACAGTGGGATGGATCTGGCCCATGGCCTTAGGTTGGTTAATAGTTGGCCTTAATAGTTGCTTAACTATTGCTCTCCTCAGCTTAACGCCCCACACTCTCTGTTTCTCAGTGGTTTCCCCACAAGCATGGAGACCAGGTCAGAATCTGGTGTTTGGAGGAACCACAACATTTGTTCAGAAGACAGCTGGAGAGATTGGAAAGTGTCTAGCCATCAGGTTGTGAGAGTTGGAGATTTTGCCAAAGTGTAAAAAAAGCTGGGTCATTAACTAATTTGGCATACAGCATTATTATTATACAGTACTTATGTATGTTTATCCTGTTAAGATCCAACCAGCGTATGTCCTCTGAAGGATGCAGATGCTTTCTGATTTTGTATAAATCACCCCTGTAAGAACAACCTGTAATAAATGTTAAAGACACATTTCTCTCTAATATGTATCTTGCCATTGAACAGTTGTAAAAAGGATGCATGTCTAGATGCTAATTTAATCAAGCATGCTGAGAATTTTTTCTTGAAGGATCCTGGGTTTTGGGTAAAAGAACCAGATTTGAGTTTTGGGGTAGAGAATTAATCTTTACCGTGCCCACTGCATAGGGAATTTTCATTCTCGCCTGGTTCCAGTACCTCACAAAACCACCTATGTTGTTCTATTATACCACCTTCATAACTTTCCTGTAGTATTCTCTTTTAACAGCATGTCTCACAGAGAGGGAGATGTGCTCACACAGCAACACTGAGGTTAAATTCATTAGCCTAAGTTCAATGCCAGGTATTTGTTTTGTATTTCCCCACATTTAAAATTAAATAGGGGACATTTAGAGTGGATGGGAATAACAGCCAGATATCTGCCGCCAGCTGTAGGAAGCTGTATTGATTTGCATGCTCATCTGTCATTCTGATTTAATCACTCTATGCCTCTGTATGTGGTGTATATAAGCTCATGGCTTGCAGTTTCATTCCTATGTCTGATGAAGTGGACTTGATCCACAAAAGCTCACATTAAAAATATAGCAGTTAGTCTTTAAAGGGCTGCAGTGTTTTTGATTTTGCTTTCTGATATAACAAAACCATGCATCTCACAAAAATAAATCATAGCTGTCAAGTCTCCCGTATTGGCCGGGAAACTCCCGTTTCTCGCCATCATCCCATATTTGTATTTTCCCTCAAATCTCCCGTATTCTATAATTTTTTAAAAAATGCACGGAAGGAAAAGGCAAAACCTGTACTGCGCATGCGCAGTGGTGCAAAATGGGCCGGGAACTACAGCCCCCATGGTGCCTTGCGTGGAAGGAAAAAGCAAAACCCGCACAGCGCATGCGCACCGGCACAGCGACTGCCCAGTGCCACTGGATTTTCCTTATTTTAAAATCAAAACTTGTCAGGTATGAAATAAAATCCACATTTTTATGCTGCTTTGAGATGAGGGGCTAGAGCAGAATGACATCCTGCCAGCTGCTTCTCTGTACTACCTGTTCCTGTGAAGGCAGAGCTCTTAAGCAGCCATGGCATGTTAGGCTCAAAGGTCCCCTTCCCGGCCTACCTGTTGAGCAGCTGCTGCATGAAGTTCTCTGCCGTCACCTCCTGGTACATAAGGGTGAGCTGGCTGTGGCCAGGATTGCAGCCGTGGGGCCGGGGCTTATCCAGCGCCAACCCATTGATATAGGCCTTCTCCTCTTCCAGGGCTTTGCGCAGGTCCTCAGCCTTCTCCATCAGCTTGGAAATGTTCAGGCTCTCAGCTTCTAGCCTCCGAGAGCCCAGCTTGCCCTCCTTGGCCTTGGGGGCCTCCGGTCTCCGGTTGAGGGCAGGCAGTTTGCTCTTGCGCAGGCCAAACCAACTCGCCAGGCCACTGGAGTTCTTCTGCTTCACTTCACCTGCCGCGGGGGCCCCTTTGTGCCTCCGCAGAACGTTTTCCTCAATGCCTTTCATGACCTTCTCCTCAATGGTGGCGGGGCCCCCGGCTTTGCCTCTGGCTGGGTCCGAGCAAGGTGGGTTCTTCCGCCCCATGCTGGTTTGGGACGCTTTGGTCGGCGGCGGGCACGGCCTCGGCTCCTGGGCAGGGGGCTTCGTGGGAGACTTTGAAGGCAACTTGGTCGGACTCCCGTGGGGGCTCTTTGCGTTCTTCCCAGGTGGAGGGACCTTGGCAGGATGCCTTGCGGCTGGCGTCCCCAAGGGACGGCTCCTGGAGATGTGGTGCTCGGCGTCGCTCCCACGGGAGCCCACAGAGTGAGAAGCGTAGCCCCGAGGGGACGGCTCCGCACTGTGGCAAGGCTCGTGGTGCTTGAGGCTGCTGCTCCCGGTGACCAACCGGGGGTGGGTCTCCACAAGGCCCTCGACACGCTCACAGGGCTGGGCCGGGGCCTTGCCCTTCTCAAAGCCTGCTGACTCCTTTCCCTCAGTCCCCTTCAGCTTCCCAAGCACGGTTAGCCGCTCCTTGAAGGACATGTTTACTACCTCGGGCATGTTCGTCCGCTTGCTCGGGCCATTGAGCACCTTCTTCAAGCCCTCGGGGTTTCGGCGGGCCAGAGGGGGGGAGTGCCTGCTCTCGGGGCCCGGCTTTTCTGGGCCAGCTGCAAAAGGGTAGGGCTCCAGGCAAGCATGGCTGGCTGGCACTACCGGGAGAGGTGCTGAGCGGCAGGCGGGTGAGAGCCCTTCGGGCCCGCCTTGCTTACCATCCCGGGGGTGGGAGTCCATGGCGCCGCTGAGGGACAGCTCCAAGATGTTTTCATAGTCGTGGGGTCTGCGGTAGCCAAAAGGCTCTGGGGAGGTCGGCGTGACTTTGGTGGGCCCAGGGATAAGATGGCGGCCGGCCTTGGGCGACGGGTGCCCTCCCGCTACACTGGCTTCGTGAAGGAAGGGGCTGTCAGGGGAACCTTTGTGGTTGGGCGTCAGGGAGTGGTACACCTCATAGGTGTTGCTGCGGCAGGGGATCTTAGAGCTGCGGGTGAGCTGGGGGCTGAGACTAAGGGCGGCGGGGCTGGGGGGCGGTGGCGGCATCTTCAGCAACTTTAGCACCTTAGAAGGAGACGGAATGGGTGGGCCTTGGCGAGGCCTGTCCTTGACCTCACCTGGGGCTAAAACACCCAGGTAGACTGGCTCACGAGAAGCCGAGGGAGGTCCCAGTCCCTCCAGACAACTGACCGCCTGGATGTGCTTGTAGCCACTGACCGGGCCTTCCGAACTCTCCAGCACACAAGGCCCATTGGGTTCTCCATTGAGCAGAGCTGAGTCACCTGCCTCTCTCAAGACCTGCTGCAGGTAAGTCTCCACGTCCCCCAAGTCTATCTTACGCTCAGCCAGAGCGCTCAGGAGCACCTGCCCTGGGTGGCCTTTCTCAGGCGGCTCGGGCTCACCGGCCTCATCAGAGGAGGAGGAGGAACTGCCTTCTCTTTTCAAGGGAGGCGGACCGGCCACGCTTTCTCCTTGGGCCAGGAGCAGGTATGGCCAGGCTTCGGCAGTCACACCTTCTGTAGTAGCTGCTTGCCCCGGTTCTCTCCAAGGAGAGGGAAAAGCAAGCAAGGGGTCCATCTCTTCCAGAGAGCGAAGCACTTCCAGGATTTGGGCCTTCTTCCTCAGGAATGGGGAGAGTGCCTCCAGAGCCTGGGGGTTGGGTCTAGGAATGTCCACACAAGTCTCCTCAGAGAGGACCTTTGGGGAGCCAACAAGAGAGAGAGAATAATTAGTAATTATCTAAGACAGGGGTGCCCAAACTACAGGCCGCAGGCTGGATCTGGCCCAACACCAATTCATCCAGCCCACGAAACCCTCGTACAGGCGCTTTTTACTTAGCTTCCAGGAGCAACGAGGGCTTCGTGGGCCGGATGAATTGGTGTCAGGGGCCAGATACGGCCCACAGCCCATAGTGACCGCCCCCCCAAACCACATGAATGGCCTGCGGCCCGAAAAGTTTGGGCACCCCTGATCTAAGATCTTATGCCAGGGTAGCCATGTGAGAGCCAGTGTGGTATAGTGGATGGGACAGATAGATAGATAAATCTTTAGATAGATAGATAAATCTTTATTGTCATTGTCCTGCACAGAACGAGATTGGGGACAACGAGATTGGGGTTATGCTGGGATGCCAGACTAGGGGCCAGGAGATCAAATCCCTGTTCAGCCTTGGAAGCTAGATGGGAGCGCATGGTAAAAGTGTCTTCTTGAACATCTCATGAACTTTTAAAATCTTACCAGGGTTGACATAAGCTGGACGATACTTGGCGGCACAGAACAAGAACAGGATCTCAGGCAAAGAAAGGCCTTTTGCACTGTTTGCAACCCAAACTGGAGTTCCCAAGGATTAAACTGACCATCTTCAACACACAGAGCAAATGCCCTGCCAGATACAGCACGGTACCAAGTACTACTTTTGTAGTACAACTTTGCAGGGAGAGGGAATCAGAAAAAAGCAGAGCTTAAAGCCTTTCTTTCCTCCCCCCCCCTTCTTGCCATGGAGTGACCCACACACTATGATCTCATTTGGGTACTCGGTCTCTAAAAGGTTCACCATCACTGTTCTAGAGTTCTAGCAATAGTGCTTAGTGTGCGCTCTGGGCAGTTCACAAGGTAATTAACCCCCACCCCCCCAACCCCAACATGCCGCGTCCTCAATTTACCCACCTGGAAAGGAGGGAAGAGGTTGACTCAACCTTGATCCCCATCAGGATTGAACTCACACCATTTTGACTGCAATGCAGCAGTTTAACCACTGCAGCACCAAGGGCTCTATGGATAATAGATCAACTGCTTCTCAGGTCTAACATGATGCTGAACTGTGCAGCAATGCAGCAACCAAGTCCCTGGGCACTGCTCCAAGAAACGAACGCCTGCCATCTCTTAATCTGTTACAATGCATAATGCAGTGGGAGGGGAAGGCTCTGGGTTTGCTGGGCGTTGCACAAGGGCAGCTCTAACAGCTCTGTCCTGCCAAAGGAAGTCAGGGGTGGAAACAAAGGATGGCTTGCAGGACGTACCTCTCTCTGCGTGATGCAGCGTCCCAGGGGAAATGTCGTGGGGAATTTCTCTACTGCACCCGTCTGGGAGTTGGAGAATGGATCCGGGAGCAAGGAAGCAGGATGGACTGGAAACTGGGGAGAAAATGTACACAACAGTGGAACCACGTGTACTGTTTTTGAGCACAAAACCCTTTCCCCTCCACACGGACATGAAAGACACAAGGGGGACATCAAGCCACTACACCAGGGGTTCCCGTGAATGTGTGACTTTCCAAATGTCCTTGGACTGCAGCTCCCATTAGCCAAACCCAGCATAACCAGTGGTGTGGAATGATGGGAATTGCAGTCCAGCGACATCTGGACTAATTTTCCACCTCTTGCAGAAAAGACTGCTCTGGTGATGAAAAAGCCCAAGTCTTCCCTTTCTCCCATTCCAGGAATTCCAAAGGGCATGAAAAGATGCACTGAATGAATCCACAGGAAGCTGCATGAACCATCATAGGAGAAAACATGGCAAACCACACAGAAGTTTAACCAAGACAACACACTAATTATCTCTCTCTCTTTCTTTCTCTCTCTCTCACACATACACACTTTCTGCCTAGTCTCTAGTTTTGAACCGCACCAGGGACAGGGAATTAGCCACCTTCCAGATGTCGCTGGACTGCAATTCCCATCATTCCACACCACTGGTTATGCTGGGTTTGGCTAATGGGAGCTGCAGTCCAAGGACATTTGGAAAGTCACACATTCACGGGCGTTGAACCACATAATACAGGGTTCCCAAACTAAGGCCTGTGGGCCAGATCTGGCCAGTGGCGCCATTTCATGTGCCCCACCCCCCACCCCTACATTTGAGAAACAAAATGGTCACACCCTTTGAAGCTATTGGGACAAAATGGCCGCCCCCATCATGCAGGCAGGGGGGAATGGTCTCCTGGCCCTCGAAGCTGACTGAGAGAACAAGACCCGGCCCCTGGCTTGAAAAGGCTGGGAACCCTTGACATAACATATAGAATGTTTCCCAGAGCTTTTAAGTCACCAAATGCAGTAAAAACAAACAGACTGGTGTGTGTAGTCCAATGTGCCAGAGTGACAGGGGGCCTACCTGTGAGAGGGGCCCAGAGGTCAGCCTCTGATGGAAGAGGTCACTGAGGGCTTGGTTTTGTCGTTCAAGGTCGAATACCCGCTTTTTCAGCTTGATGCATTCCTCACGAAGATCCTGAATAGAAAGGAAGAGTTGTCCTCTTTATGCCCCCGGGGTTCAACAGCCAAACCTCAGGTGGGAATAGAAAGAAAGGAGAAACCACCACAAGACAGCAGCTGCGCATTTCTATTACGGTGGGATGGCAGATGGCAGCTAACCAGCTATACAAATAATTTGCCTTAGGGGATATATTCTACAAAGAGAAAAAGGGGAGGAAATAAACCAAACTGAATAATATAATCCCAAGTATGATTATTCTGTGCCTCTTTCTCCCAGATAAAGACTGCACAAGGATTACATTTTACGAAATTTATTTTTCCGCATTTTTGAAATGGTAGCTGTTAGTTTGTGCAAGCATATCAGAGAGAAAACAAAATTTAAAAATCACTGCTGTGCCACCTTAAAGACTAACTCCTGTATTTTAATGTTAGCTTTCGTGGATCAAGTCCACTTCATCAGACATAAGAGTGGATTTTCATGGTATACAGGTGAAACTCAGAAAATTAGAACACCATGCAAATGTTCATTCAGTTCAGTAATGCAACTTAAAAGGTAAAACAAATATATGAGATAGACTCATTGCATGCAAAGCAAGATAGTTCAAGCCTTACTTTGTTCTAATATTGATGCTTATGGCTTACATCTTATGAAAACCCCAACCCCCCAATCTCATCTACCCCATAATCCGAATTAAGGCATGACATCTCTCGCTTTGCATGTAGTGAGTCTATCTCATATATTTGTTTCAACTTTTAAGTGAAATGAATGAAGATTTGCACGATACAGTTAATAATAATAATAATAATAATAATAATAATAATAATAATAATAATAATAATAATAATAATAATAATAATAGTATACCATGAAAATCCACTTTTATGTATTTAAGGTGCCGCAGCGGGGAGAGGGGGTTTGTCTTTTGTTTTGCTTTGTTTTCTCTCTGATATATGTTTCCACATTATTTCCTTATGCAGCCATGGGCACTGGCTGGCTCAAGGAAGAGGACGTTCCAGCTAGGAGCCTCTTTTCCTCCTTCTCAGAACAGAGACTCACCTTTTGGTTTAGCAAGGCTTGCACCACATGATTGGCCACCTGTGGAGAGTAAAGAACAGGGGTGAGCAAAGAAAGTTTCTGTACCCAGAGTCCAGGCTGTGTGTGGCTCAGGTGGAGGAGGAAGAAGAGGAAATGTTTTACCTCATCTAGGCAGCGTTCGTAGGTCTCCCGCTGGTTCTCATTGGCTTGGGCCAGGGCTGAATTCTCTGTCTGAGTGTACAGAGAGAAAAGTCAAGAGAGCAAGTCAGAACCCCAGGTCTCCTTTCCCAGGGACATATACAAAAAGAGAGGGTGGTGGTGGTTATGGGAATTGTTAAGTAATGGTCTCCCTTGCTCGAAAGCCAGTCGTGTTCAACTCATACCTGTCAAGTGTCCCGTACTGGCCGGGAAATCCCGTATTTTACCCCACTTTCCCCCTCTTTCCTGCCGTCATCCCGAATTTGGAGTGGCCAGAGGGGGGGGGATTACTGCGCATGAGCATCCATCAGAGGTGGAGGTGTGCATGCGTGAGGGGTTACTGTGCATGGGCACCCATCAGAGGCAGAGGTGCGCATGTGCGAGGGGTTTCTGCGCATGTGCGCCCATCAGAGGCAGCGGTGCTTCCCATATTCTCACAACCGCATCTTGACCGGTATGGTCCGATTCTATGGGGCAGTGCTCATCTCCGTTTACAGGGCTGAGATATATTATAGTTCCCTTGTACAATTGAAATAGCACAGCATGAACCTTTGGAATAGTTAGTATAAACAGAGGTCACCCTTGCTTGAAAGCTAGTTGTACCCGACTCTAGGGTTCAGTGTTCATCTCTGTTTATAGCCAAAGAGCCAGCGCTATCTGCGTCTCCAGATGTTTCCATGGCCATGTGGTCAACATGACAAGATGCCGGAGCGCACGGAACACTGCTACCTTCCCCCACCGAAGCGGTACCTATTTACCAACTTGCAATTTCTTGCTTCTGAACTATTAGGTTGGCAGGAGCCGGGGAAGACAACAGGAGCTCACTCTGTCGTGCAGCGCTTGGGTCTCGAACTGCTGACCTGCCGACCTTCTGCTCGTCAAGTTCAGCATCTTAACCACTAAGCCACCGCTCCTGTATAGCAGTTATGAGAAGTTAAGTTCTGTATAAGTAACTGCAGGGCCAAGGCAACAATCTCAGGGAATTCAGAACAGAAAGCTACAAGTTAATCTCATTTGGTTGGCTTGAGATGACCCTTGCATTTCCCACTCCAGCTCTGCTCTACCGGGTCCAGAGCTCACATCCATTAAGCCAAACAGTGGGGTGCTACACATGTCCCACGCAGAGAGTACAGGAGAATCCCCATGGAATGACGCAGTTATCCAAGTCTTCCAGTTCCATGATCCCTGAAAACTCCTTTCCATAGGCTCAGCACCCTCTGTGTGCATGACAGGTGGAGAGACTGGATTTTGTTAGGAGACTATCTGGCACTCTGGCAAGCAGAAGCATAACTATTCAGTAATACTAGATTTGAATAATTTTTTTTACATAAAATAATGTGTTTTTTTTACATAACAACTCTTAAGGGCTCAAAGGGTTTTACTTTCATTTTTACTGCTTGCCCCTCCTTCTTCACACTTAGCTTCTTGTGCAGATCTATTCCACTCCCTTCTCTTCAATGATTTTTTTTTTGAAATTTAGCACCTAGGAAGTAATTTACAAACCTCTGAAAAGGAATAATGGGAATGGGGCCTTCTTCTCAACTCTGTAGGTTTATTTCATAATTATTATTTTTGCTCTGAAGAAGGCATGTCATCTCAGTAGGCTCAAATCCATAGTTAGGGAACTGGAAAACCAAGCATCTGTGATAAATGTTGCATGAATATTCAGCCTCATGCTGCATGATTAAAAGTTCTTCCTTATTTCATGATGGAAACAAACCTTTGGGCTATGAATCTTAAATTTTAAAAACTATGTTTAATTTCCCCCCAAAAATCATTGTATTAAAATAACTAAATTTTAAAAATCCAATTTAAATTTTAAAAATTAGTTTTAAAAATCCATTGATTTTTATCTATCCTGATTGTGGAGTAATCTGGATTAGTGACTTAATTATGATTATACTAGGACTGTGGTGGCTCAAGTGGTTAAAACAGTGAACTTGCTAACTGGAAGGTCAGCAGTTCGATTCCCGAGGACTGCAGGATGGAATGAGCTCCCGTCTTTGCCCCAGCTCCTGCCAACTTAGCAGTTTGAAAGCAAGAAATTGTAAGTAGATAGAGACCATTTCAGTGGGAAGGTAAACAGCGTTCCGTGCACTCTGGTGTCTAGTCATGCCTGCCACATGACCACGGAAACGTCTGCAGAAGCAGACTCTTCAGCTATGAAATAGAGATGAGCACTGAACCCTAGAGTTGGGTACGACTGGCTTCCAAGCAAGGGTGACCTATGCTTATACTAACTATTCCAAAGGTTCATGCTGTGCTATTTCAATTGTGCAAGGGGACTATAATATATCTCATTGGTTAAGAAGCTCGCCTTGTTAGCTGGAAGGCCGGCAAGTCAGCAGTTCCAGACCCCAGGTACTACATGACGGAATGAATGCCCGTCGCTCCTGCCAACCTAGCAGATTGAAAGCAAGAAATTGCAACTAAATAAACTGGGACCACTTTGGTGGGGAAAGATCTCGGGGATATGAAAAGAGCCTCATTTGAACATCAGTTTCTCCAGCAAAAATCCTTTCAACCCAGAATAATTTCTCACACAAAATGATTATGAACAGAAAAATAATTTTAGTTTTCTTCAAAAAAGCATTTTTTAAACCACAAAGATCATACTATATTTTTTAAAATCTGAGTTTTATCCACCCTAGGGGCTGGCAACTGTCAGGGCTGAGAGAGTACACTGGGCCCCATTGGAGCCTGCCATGAGTCATGCCCTGATAAATCTGCTGCAGAATCAAACCATCTGGCCTTAAAATAAGGTGTGGGGGAGCATGCCCCTTGTTTCCAAGCTGACCCACAATTCCGAAAAGTCCTTAGGGGCCATTCAACAATTACATGATCCGTTTTGGGGGGGGGGGGGGGGATTGACCACCACCCCTGTAATCTGACCGTAATTTTCTCTTCAAACCCACCCACCCCCCTTAAAATTATGTAATCCAGAGCTTTTGTATCGAAACTCTAATTTTTAGAGCTTTTCAATATTGGTGCCTAATGCAGAATGTATCCCTGAGGATTCAATAATCTCAAATCGGATCAAAATTCCCAGAGATCATTTTTAAACCTTAAAAAGTGCCATGTTTTGAAACCACAACAGTTCCAAATGGATTACGTAATCTTTGACCTGACACACACACACCCGCCCACACGTATTTTCCCATAATTCAGATGGCAGACCCCCACCCCACCCCCTCGAGGATCACATAATTGTTGAATGGCCCCTTAGCCCATCTCATTTTCAAGGTAAACTGATGAAGGACAGTGACATTGCCACCACACTGCCAATACTCAATAGCTCAGCAGCAAATGTTGCAGACCACAGGATGCCAAGGGATGCAAAAACAGCTCAGAGGGAACACCCCCCTCCCCCCGTTAGTTCTTTTGCCATTCTTTTAATCTCAGCATGCTCATACAGCTTTCCCGAGCAGTATGTTGCACAACCTAAAAAAGAGAGACAAGACCGCATACTTCCAGCTCCCGGAGTCTCTGAAGAAGCTCTTGGGTTGTCATTGGCTCTTCACCACTGCCGCTTCCTGCCTTCATCTCCCCCTGCAGCTTGGCTTCAGACATCATTTCCTTCTGGGGGAAAAAGAACAACAGTCTCTTTCTCTCTTTTCAAGCAATGAAAGTGCTAAGAATCCTGATCCTTGTGATGAAGAGAGGGCCAGAATTTTGGACTTCTACAATGCTACTAGACCAGGGGTGCCCAAACCTTTTTGGGCTGCGGGCCGATCAAGTGGTTCAGGCCGGTCACGCGATTCCTCCCACTGGAAGTAAAACATGCCTTGCAATCTGTTTTGCAACAGGATGAGATTTTAAGCTGCCATTTTCTCTGCTTAAACCAGGCGTATCCAAACTATGGCCCATGGGCCAGATCTGTCTCCCGATGCCAATTCATCCGGCCTACGCCACCCTCGTCACTCCCGGAAGCAGAAGTAAAATGTGCCTGTATGAGGGCAGCGCAGCTGGATGAATTGGCGTCAGGGGCCGGACCTGGCCTGCAGGCAATAGTTTGGGTACCCCTGCACTAGACTTTTATGAAAATGGTGTTCTCATGTAGTGGAGTTGTAAAGTGACAATGGCTTTTTTTTTTGGGGGGGGGGAATAGAGAAAGAGATATCGGAAGTTTTGGAATTGGATTTGAAGTTGGAGTCAAGTATCGCCTTATTGACAGAAATAGATAATATGGATATGGCCTTAAAAAAAAAAGATTTGTTGTCTATAATGTTAACTGTGGCAAGACAATGTATTGCAAGAAATTGGAAAAATGATTGTGTTAAAATTGGAAGAATGGTATAAAGAAATGTAGGAAATTGCGTTAAATGATAAATTGACAAATGAGTTGAATAAAAATAAAGGTATAATTAAAGAGAGTAAATTTGAGGAAATATAGACCCTTTGTGGAATATGCATTAGTGAAAGATAAAGGAGACAAACCAGTATTATTATTATTATTTATTGATTTCTACCCCTCCCTCCTAGTGCAATGCACCACTCAGGGCGGCAACAATGGAAAAAATATATATGTACAATACAAGAAAGATAAAACCATTACCAATAAAAACATTAAATAAAGAACTCAGCTAAAAGCAAAATTAAAACACATAAAAACTAACATCATCATCATTAAAAGCTACCCTAACCCTCCCTCCACCAGATCATATGAATTTTTGGAAATGTTAGAGTAATGGCAAAACTGTGTTCCTCAGGGCTTGTATCACGGGGTGATATTATCATGGACTAGCAGATTTTGCCCGGCGGTGCCGGGCTGTTTTAAATGGTTTTGGAAGGGTTTTTTTTCTTAATGTTGGTAAAGAGCCGGGCTGTTTTAAATTGTGTTGTAAGGGATAATTCTTTTTGGTAATTTATGTTAAAAAGAGGTGTGTTGGTGGTTAGGGGTGGTTTTGGGTGTGCACAACCACCACTACCCATACAATACCACTCCAACCACCAACACACACACTAAAAATTCCTGGCAAGGCAGGAGTGGTGTGTGTGTGTGTGTGAGAGAGAGAGAGAGAAAGAGAGAAAGAAGCAATGTGTGTGTGTGTGTGTGTGTGTGTGTGTGTGTGTGTGTGTGTGTGTGTATTGTCCCCCCAACCCTTCCAAAGCCAGGGGACCCTGCAGGGAGGGGATTCCCTCCCCCCACAGGACACCCCATTATTAAAGAGAAGAAACCAAGCTCTTTCTTCTCTTTTAAAACAGAGTGTTTGGGAGGGGGGTGAATTCGATCTGCTCTCCCTGGTCCCCTGGGTTTGGTAGGGTTGGGGGGACAAAAGGGGTCTGTCCCCCCAACCCTTCTGGACCCAGCACCTTTCATTGCCTCCCTCACCCACCCCCTATCCCTTACCTAACCCTTATCTTTTCCTGGCTCCCTCCAGCTGGGTCTTTCAAAGTCTTTCCCTCTGGCTCCCACCGTTTTTTTTTTTAAAGTCAGCGCGCGTTCCCAGCCTCCTCTGTGCTCGTATCCCTCAGCCTGATTGGCTGAGGGGTTGCACAGTGCAATGGACGCTGGGAATTGAAGTCCTTTTGCTTTGTTCACATTCGGGGGGCTCCTTGCCCACTGCCACATTTCTCAACCTGATAGTTACCTGCGAACCCGGTTCGGGTGAGTGCAGGGAGGCTTGGTCGGGGCTAGTGGGGCCTGGTGCAACATCCTTTGTCACATTCCAACGGTTAACGCACAGATTTATAGGTATAGATAAAAATAATAAAATTTCTGAAATATATATGTAGATTTATAAGTGGTTATATATTATGGGTGATGTCTATAGAGAGAGTATATGTTTGATGAATGAGAACTGGGTTGAAGATGAGACTAGTTTAAACCGGAGAGCACTGTAAGTTTTGTTTTTACTATGTATTCATTTTTTCCCTTCATTTATGTATTGTTTAGTATTTGTATTGTAAGAAATGTATCATATTTTGTTATTGTTATTTTGCTATTTTTCTTTGTTACCTATTATGTTTTCCCCCAGAAATCAATAAAAATTATTTTTAAAAAATAAAGAAAATTGTGTTTTCTAATTAAGAGTAGAATAAAAAAGGTTTGGGGATTTTTTTCCCCTCCTGACAAAGACTCACCTATTTTTCAGGGGTAGATGATGGGCAAAAATTTAACAAGCAGTTTCCCCCCAGCTCTGCATCTCTCACATGGGAAAGGAATTACTGTCCAGCTTTTGCCCATCATCACAGAACAAGTAAAAATATCTGAAGCTTCAGTATTCCTCTGTTAGAAGTAAAGAGCAGCCCAATGCAAGATTATTTGTCTTTGCCACACTTTTACCCTGCTTGTTCTCTAAAGAGCTCAGACCTTCTAACAGATGTTGCTAGTAATGTACTACTGAAACATCACCAAGCCTCCTTTCCATGCTCTGTGCCTTTCATTTCAAATTAGACAGAAATTGTATAATCGTCTCCTTCCTTATGACCTCACAAGCAGGGAAGACGTCGCGCATCCCAGGAGATTGACAGTTTGACCCATTTTCTTCGATACGAAACGTCATTTGTTCAAAGGACTGTCAAAATGTTCCAAGAGAGACTAGATCAGTGGTTCCCAACGTGGGGCCCAAGCACCACAGGGGGATATTCAATCCCCAGAAGCCTAAGTCAGTACATTGGCTGATCAATGCTTTGGGGAATTGACCTAGGCTTCTGGGAATTGAAGTCCAAAAACCAAAGGTTGGGAAACACTGCTTTAGATCTTTCTTGTTTAAAGTTCTCCAAATGACGAATCTAAATTGAGTTGGTTTGAGTTGGAAACAGTTGCAATCAAGCCTCTTAGAAATAAAGGTAGTCATTCATTTTAATTAATGAACAAGGCAAATCTGAGTACGGTTCTGAGGTGCCTTGTCTGAACATGTGTTTAGTTCTTTCAAACAAACAAAAATCCTTCCTAGTTCTCTTCCTATCCCAACATTCTTAGTTTCTACAACAGGGGTGCTCAAACTATGTCCCGCGGGCCATAGTTTGGGCACTTCTGGTTTAAGCAGACAATGGCAGCCTAAAATATCTATCTCATCCTGTTGCAAAACATATCTGTTGCAAAACATATTGCAAGGCATGTTTTACTTCCGCTTCTGGTGGGAGGAACCATGTGACTGGCCAGCTAAACCATGTGACTGGCCCTCTGAACCACATAACCGGCCCATGGTCCAAAACGTATGGGCACCCCTCTTCTACAAAACTTCATTGCCTGGGAGCTGCTATAAACTGGGTATGAGGAATCTTTGATGGGCTTCGTTATATCAGCCACAAACACAACACAATATTCTTATCCATCTTCCATCCATTTGGATTACATGATTACTGTATATACTCAAGTATAAGCTGAGTTTTTTAGCTTCCAAAAGGGGACTTGGGTCAATGACCACGAAGGTCCCAAGACTGTGCCGGATTGAGATGTGTCAACAATTTGATTATTTTTACCATATTTCATGTATTTTGATTATTAAAACTTACTATCAGCTGCTGCATTTCCTACCCTCGACTTATACTTGGGTCAATCTATTTTCCTGGTTTTTCAGGTCAACAGTCGGCTTATATTCAGGTCGGCTTATATTCAAGTATATGCAATATGTATAAAAGGCATGCTGAGTGTATGACCTGTTATCTCAATGCTTTGAAGAGCCTCACCACAGAAATCACTGAGCACTCAAACCCACGGACAGGCACCTTGTGGAGCAGAGAAGCAGTGGTCTCAGGCAGCAGATTTCCACCGACTAGGAAAGCTGACTACAAATGCAGGTTCCCCCAAACAATCCCCGTAGTGCCCCCCCCTGGTACTTCTTCCCAATCAAAGAAGATTGCAGAGAGAATTTCCAGACAGATGGCATGAATCAATGAGGTTGGGGGATGGGGGAGAGATCTGTAGCTTTTTCTCTCTTCCCCAAACAAAACATTACAGCCTTTCTCTTACCTTTTGGAAATGACCTGGTGGTAGACACTACAGCTGGCCAAATCTCTTAGTTGCTGTCATCTGGAAAAAAGACCAAAGCCAAGCAGATTACAAAAAAGTTTGATGACCACCTCCACTGTGATAAGGTTGCACTTAAGAGCCACAACTCGACTGTCACGGGAGAGAAGCAAGAGAAACACAACGGAAACTCAGGAGGAGAACTAGAAAGCTAAATAAGGGTATTTTTAACGGAAGAGCCTCTCTAGCGTGCTCCTCTTCCTCCAAGAACTTCCCCTTGGCTGTTCTTCTTCCACTCCTTCTAAACTGCAATCTAGCAGTTTGCAAAGTACAAAGAAAAACAGTGATATCCCAAGCACT
Organism: Bradypodion pumilum; assembly: GCA_035047305.1. Classification (NCBI taxonomy): domain Eukaryota; kingdom Metazoa; phylum Chordata; class Lepidosauria; order Squamata; family Chamaeleonidae; genus Bradypodion; species Bradypodion pumilum. Next base: position 238,841,664 of record JAWDJD010000002.1, on the reverse strand, counting down.
GAAAACAGGCGCAAAGTAGTCCTTTTGTATGAAACTGCTAAATGAAAATGTTTGGGCTGAGATGTGGTCAGATGTGCTATCAACTGCTCCTTTTCCCCTCTAAGATAAAACTTTTCCATTTGGTTCCAACTCTTGCCAAATTCCAGCTTCATCAAGTTTTATGTGCTTGTGGAAGGGCCCTACTATCTTTTTGTTTATTCATTTAATCTTATTTATAACCTACCTTTCTCCCAGAACTGTCATGCAAAAACGTACTTTTTTTTCTTAATTTTTAACCATTAAGCCCCGCTAGGCGGGAACCAGCGGCCATCCACTTCTTCCGCCGACCGACCCCTTCCGCTCTCCCTCCCAGAGGCGCACAGGAGCCCCGCAAGCCAGCCTTACTTTTTAAAAAGGTGCATATAAAACCACAAAATTGTTGGGATAACAGCAATCTTGCATGCACTAACACTGGGTATCAGTGGGAAGGGCTTTGCAGCCTAATGTGATTGTCCTTTGCTATTAACTTGACTTATCAAGTTATTTCTCCCACCTTTGGGATATGAGGCAAGCCTCTGCCTCTTCTTCCTGTCTGCTTTTCTTTCTTCCATGATTTTGCTGGTACACTTCATTCTCGAACCACCAACCAAACAAGCATGGAGGTTCTCTCCAGATGGTGGAGACTCCATTCCCCCTGTTTTTCCTTCTGACTGTAACTACAAGTGATAACTGTAAGTAAATATACTTTTTTTCTACTTTAAATACTTCTAGTGTGATTTTTAGCATACAAAGTGCTAGTTTGGCAGAACCAAAGACAGGCTGCTGAAACTGAGCAAATTTCTCCAAATTTTCTCTGTGTTGTTGTGTGTGGGTTTTTTTTATCTCATGCACTGCTAACTAAGAATAACTAAAATCCCCCAATAACATTATGTAAAAACAAAGTTAAAACAAATTTTAACAGTAGAATAATATTGAATTGAAAGCAATTTAACTTCACATGGATCATTTAAAAGTCTTTTCATCAACAACTAGTTAGTTGCCAAAAACCAGCCTGACAAGAAAGCTACTGAACCAACAAAAGAATAGGGAAGGGACCAGTCTGGCTTCCTTTGACTGGATGTCCAACAGCCTAAAAGAAAGTTCCTTTTATCTCAAAGGTGTTGAAACAGAAAGACATAAACTATCTTTGCTGCTGCTGAATCTCCAACACCAGCAACCACGGCCACAACATCTAATTATCTAATTTTTATTTAATTATTCATTTTTAAAAGATCAGACTTATGAAGGATCGATCAGGGATGGCTAATAATTACATGTGACTAAGAGAAGATCTTCCATGTTTGGAAGCAATGTGCCTAGTTTTCAAAACACTAAAGAGAAGAAGTAATTTCGCCTCTCTCCAGCTTGCTTGACCACTGTTAACAAGGCAGGATCCTGGACAATTTAAGTTGAGAAAGGTTTATGACACTGAAGCTGTAATGACTCTACAGACTGAGGGGTGGAATGGGGTAGAGATGTCTATGAGCCTCCCCAATAAAGGTAAAGGTCTTTCCTGCTCGAAAGCCAGTCTCATCAGACTCTAGGGTCAGATCTCCATTTACAGCCAAAGAACCAATGGTCATGAACTGTGGTCATGTGGCAGGCATGACTCAATGCCAGAGGGCACAGAACGCTGTTACCTTTCCCACGAAAGCAGCATCTATTTATCTGCTTGCAATTTCTTGCTTTCGAACTGCTAGGTCGGCAGGAACTGGGACAGATGACAGGAGTTCACTCCGTCATGCAGCACTTGGGTCCCAAATACTGACCTGCCGACCTTCCAGTCGTCAAGTACAGTCTCTTAATCACTAAGCCGCCTTCCCAATACTCAAATACTATAGAACAGAGACTGGATCATACCATTTTCAGTCTATGCCAACATGGTCCCCTTTACCAGGTAGCAGCTCTTAGAACTCATACAAGAAATTCAGATAAATTATTTTTCTTCTATAACTCCCGGAATGCTGTAGGAAGCTATGCTTCCTGGTGGATGCCGCAATTTTCAGTTCAAAAAATAACCTTCACAACTTCTGCTGGCAGTAAAATAACCTGATATGTCAGGAAACGTACCGAGAAACTATGTCATCTATCAGCAAACATTGGCTACACCCCTATGCCAGTGGTCGCCAACCTTTTTAAGTCAGGGGCAAGGTCATGCTCCCTCACAGTTGAGGGGTCTGGACGGGGTGTGTGTGTGTCATAAATGCTGCCATAAATGCATCCGTGGCTGTTTCTGGTGCGGCGGCGGCAGTCAGAGGGAGGGCAGGGCCCGGATTATTTGGTGCCATTGGCCAGATTCGGCCTGCGGGGCATAAGTTGCCAACCCCTGCCCTATGCAATCATTTTATTTACTCAGTTCTCTCCAACACCCAGGGACTACAGATGCTCAAGTGGCTAAGATGCTGACTGGGAGACTGCAGTTCAGCAGTTCGATATCCGAATACTGCAGGACGGAATGAGCTCCCGTCTTTGTCCCAGCTCCTGCCAACCTAGTAGTTCGAAAGCAAGAAATTGCAAGCAGGTAAATAGGGCCCACTTCGGTGGGAAGGTAAACAGTGTTCTGTGCGCTCCAGCCTCTAGTCATGCCTGCCACTTGACCACGGAAACATCTGAGGACTCAGACAAGCGCTGGCTCTTCAGCTTTGGAACAGAGATGAGCACTGCACCCTAGAGTCGGATATGACTGGCTTTCAAGCAAGAGTGACCTTTACCTCCAACACCCTAAATGGAGGGCCTCACCCTCCCAGCATTGCTTTCTCTGTGGAGAGGGCAACATGTCTGTAGGAAGAGGAATTCCTGCTTGCATGCACACACTCCTCTAAACCTGTTGGCCAGAACCCATAAGGACTGAATAGGGATTAAAGACCACTTATCATAACTAACATGTCTTGCTTAACACCCTAAATAGGATGACCACATCTAGCAACTATAACAGGGGACTTGGAAACACAGAAAGAGCCTCCTTGAAGCTTATGGCCGAATTGGATTTCAACCTGAATTAGTTACCATTCCCAGTCCAAATCCACTCGCTATTCCACACTCCTGAAGGCGGATCAGGTCACGTCTCATACTCTCAGGCAATACTTATACACATAAAGCCATACCTGTCAAGTTTTGGATTAGAAAATAAGGGAAATTTCCCGGCCAAAACGGGATACTTGACAGCTATGCTTATCCTGTGCAGCCCTCCAGTGGCGGCATTAGGGCACTGCAGGCTAACTAATACTGGAGAATGGCGGGAAAGAGGGTAAAATACGGGAGTTTCCCGGCCAATACGGGATACCTAACAGCTATGCATAGAAGCAATGACATCCTAAAGATGCTCAGCAGAGTACCACATCTTTCAGCAGAGCGCTGCAAAATGTTTTACATCTTCAGGCATCACCACTGGATTTCTAACAGTCCCAGGGACGGCTCTTAAGAGCTCAAAGTTTGCTCCACAAGAAGTCAGGGAAAATGGCCACAAGACTAGAAGCAAAAGACAGAAACTTTTGAATTGGAAATGACAACGTGTTCATACTGCATATTTGTGGCTTTGCTCTGCCACGACAAAAGCTGGAGACTAAGATGAGCACAAGTCTGAAATTGAGTGTTATGAACATAACATAATAAGTCCAGAATTCAGGAATATAGAAACAAACACTATGGGTACAAAATCATTTTCTTTCCCCTCCCCCTTTCCCCCCTTCTTAGTTCAGAGATACCGTATTTTCCGGCGTATAAGACGACTGGGCATATAAGACGACCCCCAACTTTTCCAGTTAAAATATAGAGTTTTGAATATACTTGCCATATAAGACTATCTCTCTTCCAATGCACACCAAATAAAAATTAACCCACACTCAACCCGAAGACACGCAGCCCTCCGAGTCGAATGGGCAGGTTCTGGTGGAGAGCCAATCCACGCTCACGTCCTCCTCCTCGAGGTACAGGAAGATGTGTGCAGCTTGCTTCCCCTTGCTTCATACTCCCCGCACAGAGCAGGGACTCGGCCGCGGCACCCCCCACCATATGCGCTGGACATATGAAGCAAGGGGAAACAAGCTGCAGTTAAGTACCTGTCCTATAAGACGACCCCCGACTTTGGCACAGATTTTTCGGGGTTAAAAAGTAGTCCTATACGCCAGAAAATACAGTAATTTCCCCAATCAGATGACAAACAGCAGCTCCCACAAATAGCACCATACAAATAGAAATAGATTTGAGGATCTTATTTATCTATTTCACTAAATGCTTTTTTTAATCTCCCGTTTGCTCTTAAGGCTATTTACAATAGATTAAAATAGTAATAATAAGAGAGATTAAGAACATACAGAACAAAAAGTCGATTCAGAAACAATTTTAAACTTTTAAAAACTGGTTGAATATATTCTCCAAAAGCCAGTTTTAAATATACCAATTGTAGAAACCAAAGGCCCTTAAAAACAGTACAGTGGTACCTCGAGTCATGAATTTAATGCATTTCCTGGGACGTTTTGTGTTATGAAAAAATTCGTAACTGAACTTCCCATAGGAATGCATTGAATGCAGTTTTCCATAGGAATGCATTTAAAACTAACATTCATAACTCAAAACGCAGTTTCCATAGGAATGCTTTGAAAACCAATTAATCCGTTCTAGGGAAAAAATTCGTAACTCAAGTGATTTTTTCTATGGATTTTCATTCATAACTCAAAATTTTTGTAATTTCAACCATTTGTAACTCGAGGTTCCACCGTATAGTTTTAGCTGCCTGCCAGGGGCCTCACAGAGACAGAACCAGTTTACACGTCCCTAGAAGGGAGTTCCACCAGTGAGCTGCTACTACAGTAGAACCTCAGATAAAGTCCAAACTCCGTTCCATGTTTGGACTTTATCCAATTTTGGACTTTATCCGAATCAAATGGGCGATGCATCGGATAACATCCAAAAATGGACTTTATCCGAGGTTCCTATACCAAATACCTCGGATAATGTCCATTTTTTAGCAGTTTTGGACTTTATGCGATGCATCACGTGTGCATGAAAACTTTATCCGAATCGGACTTTATCCGAATCGGACTTTATCTGAGGTACTACTGTACCTCAAATGCCCTGTCTTATGCACCTACCAGGAGTTGTAGAAGAGTAAAGCGGTATATAAGCACAAATATAAATAAATAAATGATGAGACGCATAAAATAGCTTCTGTTGAGGAAATCAGACTTTGGGCAGGATCCATACATGGGAAGGAACTGGCCTGTGAGTGAATGGCAGTGATTTTGTTAATTTATTTGTATTGGATATTTAAATATAAATATGATTTTTAATTGTTAAATATTTTTTTAAAAAAAAACCAATGTGATGACAATTTTAAATTAAGATTTGGTACAGCTCAAAGACTTCAGTACCAAATAGGGATTATAAATTCCAGTTTGACATTATAAGACAAGGTATTCAGAGAATCATATAATAATGAAGTTGGAAAGGGCCTACAAGGCTGGTGAGCCCAACCCCTTGCTGAATCTTTTCTTTAAAAGTTTACAAACAGGGCCTAGCAGTTCTTGTATTGGAACCTCAATTTCATGGGCTTCTGTGTAAACTATATTATTTTGGCTTATCTTTCTATCTCTCTTATTATTCAGTCACAGATCCTATCAGAAAAATGAGCAGTCCTCCAATATGTGATATAGAATAACAGGCCTTATCAGCCCTATTTTCTAAATTCTAACTGACTGAAATTACTTCTAAAGTAGGCCAAAATCCTATTAATATTCATGCAAGGTTTGTACAACTTGTCAAAGCAAACTGCAGTAAATTTATAAGGTCCTAGGGCAGGGGTTCCCAACCTTTTCAAGCCAGGGGCCAAGCCACGCAATCAAAGCCAGCTTTTGAGGGCCGGATGGCCATTTTGCCCTGCCTGCACAATGGGGGGTAGCCATTTTGTCCTAATTGTTATGCGCTTTCGTTGCTATACGGTGTGACTGTTGTATGAGGTTCCACTGTAGTTGGAAAACTGTATTGAAAACATATAGAGAATATCGTGGTTATTAACCAGTAGGCAAACATCTTAGCTAACCTTACACCCTTCCGTTCACCTAAGTAGGTAGGAAACTAGTAGAACAATTTTCTCCCAGGTTACTCAAACACGCAATCATTACGTCAGTCTTGTGTGTGTGTGTGTGTGTGTGTGTGTGTGTGTGTGTGTGCGTGCGTGTGTATGTGTGTGTGAATATATATTTTAAAAATTGTGTATGAATATGGTACACCATTTCAGTTGCTTTTTAAAGGAACAAAACCCAAAAAGATTGTAGAAAGAAAGCTATCCAGAACTTATTGTTTTAACTGCACTTCTAGGAAGGAAGCAGGATCTATAAGACAGCTGAAAAGAGAACCAGAAGTTGACTCAGTACTGGATCTTCTACCTCTTTTTAAAGAAGAAAAAAGATACAGTACCAACATTTAACTTTCCTTATACAGTATTCTATTACCAAGGGGTCCTTTTTTTATATTCTATTACTAGGCGTGGATAATCTTGATAGTTTGTGGGGAGGGGGTTTCTGCCTGGGAACCCCCCAAAGAAAATAAAACAGTGTAAGTAAAAAAAAAAAGTTTTCAAAAGTCTTTTTTTAAAAAAAAATTAGTTAAATGGTATTTACAGACCATGTGGCCTACTTAAAAAGTGAATCACTACTCCTGGAGACTTCTAGGAATGACAAGTCACCTTTTCTTTTTTGTTGATTTTGATGAAATTCAGAGGGGGGCACCATACCTGTCAACCTTAACGGATTGACTGGGATTTCCCGTTTTTCGGCGCCAATTGCGCCATTTCCCACCTGCAGCTGCCAAAATTGGCAGCGGGGGGAAAGGAGGTACTGCACATTCCTTGGCTTTTGCGCTTGCATAGAACCCTTCTATGCATGCGTAGAACCCGGCTACGCATGCGTAGAAGGGTTCTACGCAAGCGTAGAAGGGTTCTATGCAAGTGTAAAAGGGTTCTACGCAAGCGTAAAAGCCTTCTACGCATGCATAGTAGGCAACTTGCGCAGAACCGTTCTGCGCAGGTCCCGGATTGTCCGGAGCTGTGGTTGACAGGTATGGGGGGCACATAATGTACCTCTCTAGGACTGCAGCTAATCCATAACCCGGAGGTGAAGAATTCCCAGGTCAAGAAAAGGAAGTGGAATCCTGAATTCTTGAGCAGAAAGAATGGAGGTGGCCAGGGATACAGAGCCCTCTTCCCATGGCCTCCCCCTGGCAGCCTCCGGACGCCCATTCCCCTTGTATCTCTGGTTTCCTCAGTGACACACAGGGGTCTAATTAAACCTGGCAGTTGGGATGCTTGGGTCAATGGTTGCTTTGAGATGCTCCAATAAGCAGCGTGAAAGATTCTCCTGTGGCTAGGCTGGCTCTGCGCTTCCAAAGCAAAGGGGGTCCCCTTTGCCAAGCCCAGCAATCCGCAGCTCGACCCACAAGCTCGTAGAATCGTCACAGATCAGATGCCCACATTCATCTCTCTGTCGGTTGGTCACGGTCATGCTTCCTTAACCACCTCTTGAGCATCAGCAAGTGTGTTCTGCACGCCAGCAACATTCCTGTGTACATTACCAGCCATGCCAAGATCTAGCATGCTAGTTTGTAGCCAAAGACGCTCAGGCGACGCATGCCGGGAGGACTGCATTTTCTTGGACACAGTCCTGGTTTAGGGGGGAAAGGAAAGCTGCCAGGTAGTGCCAACGTCCAGATGCTCTGCACAAAGAGACTAGCCAGAGCTGCAGGGAGTGCAGAGGCATCCAGAAAGCTAGGGACAAGCTTAATCTTCCCTCTCAAGCAAATAAAGCAGCTGTTGCAAAAGGACTATCGCTTCCACCCACAAAATAAGCAGGGTTTCTTAGGTAAAGGTTTCCCTTGCTCCAAAGCCAGTCGTATCCGACTCTAGGGTGCAGTGCTCATCTCTGCTTCAAAGCCGAAGAGCCAGTGCTGTCTGCTGCTGCAGACGTTTCCGTGGGTGATGTGGCAGGCATGACTAGATACCGGAGCGCACGGAACGCTGCTACCTTCCCACCGAAGTGGTCCCTGTTTATCTACTTGCAATTTCTTGCTTTTGAGACCCTCCTAAATCCCTCTTCCTCAGCAAACTCACTTCCCCAGGAACAATATCTCAACAAACACGAGAAAGTCACTATAGGGGGGTGTCCATGCGCGCACACGAGAGAAATAAGATCTTATGGAACAAGATATGCCACATTACACGCACCCCTTCAAAACGGGCCAAAAAACAGTATATAGCCAGGGCTGTCTCGAGGCCTCTTTCCCAAACAGGCACATTCACACCCGCGTACGCACACGTGTAGTAGCTTATTCCCTCACCTGCTTCTCGCTCTCTCCCACCCACACGCCTCTGGTCACGGAAAAGCCCCCATTAAAGTACCCGATGCCCCTCTCGACACACACACACAGACACACCTCAACACCCGCGTAGGCGAAGGGGCTGCAAGTAGGATGCCTTAATCCGCGGCTCAGGTTTGCGCGCATCAGAGTTGGGCACATCACCCCACAGAAGCCACAGATCCCCCCCTCACCCCCCCCAACACACATAACAGACGCGTATGCCTTCTCAGATGCCCACAAATGGGTCCCACCACTGTCGGCAATGAATCGCCCTCTCCCCAACCCCATGTTATTTCCCGAAGTCCTCCTTGTCGTCGTCGTGTGCCCCCCCCTTGCCCTCTCCAGCCTTTTCTCCTCCAAATCCCGGAGTCCCTTTTGGATCAGAGACAATACAAAATCCCCCCCCCCCTTTGAAATCGCAGGTTCCCAATATCCCCCTATACACACACACCACAACAACAACACACCCGCAACCACCACCCCTTCTCCGCCCCAACGCCTACCCGGGGGACGAGAGAGGTGGGCTGGGGGGCTGTCCCGTCTCGGCGGTGGAGGGAGGAGGAGGAGGAGGAGGAGGCCCCGGCGCGCCTTTTGCGCACTCTCCCCCACCCGAGCCAGAGCCTGCTATTGTTGGCGGAGGCGGAGGGAGGCAACCCCCGCCGCTGAGCTCCGCCTTATCCGTCGTCCCCCCCCCCCTTCCTCCTCCTCCTCCTCCTCCTCCAGACGGCCTGGACCAGACCCCGCACCCCACCCCCTCGTCCTCTTTTCCCTCTCCGTTTCCCCCTCAAGGGCGCCCATGTTTCGCCCTGGGGAGGAAAGGGAGACTCCGGGGATAACCAAAGCATTTCCCCCGCCCCAGGTTGGTTTTAAATTATGTTGTCAGCCGCCCAGAGTGGTGGTGTTGGCACGGAGCGGTGCCTGTATCCTCCCCCCCCCCACGCCTTGGCATCCTATAAGGCTGTGATGGCGAACCTTGGCATTCCAGATGTTCTTGGGCTTCCAATTCCCAGAAGCCCAAGCCCCCTGTGAATCCACATGGATAGGTTTACTAGCGCTGCCCTCATCGCTCCCGGAAGCGGAAGTAAAATGCGCCCGTACGGTTAAAACTCGTCCGGGTTAAGCCTTCCTCTGTACGGGCGCATTTTACTTCCGCTTCCGGGAGCGACAAGGGCAGTGCGGTCCGGATCAATCGCAGTAAACCCATTCGTGTGGATTCCCAAGGTGCTTGGGCTTCTGGGAATTGAAGTCCAAGAACAAAAGGAGTGCAAAGGTTCGCCATCACAGCTATTTGTTGTTCAGTCGCAGCCGATTCCAACCCTTTATGACCAGTGATGGGCACCAAAAAAATTAACTACCACACTGTGGGTGTGGCCTAACTGGTGGGCATGGCCTAATCGGTGGGCATGTGACTCGGTGGCCAATCTAGTCACGCCTGCCACATAGCCCATGAAAACATCTGCAAACACAGACAGCACTGGCTCTTTGGCTGTAAATGGAGATGAGCACTGCACCTTAGAGTCAGATACGACTGGCTTTTGAGCAAGGGCAACCTTTACCTATTGTTAGAGCTAAAGCTGCCAGTCGTATCTGCCTCTAGGGTTCAGTGCTCATCTATTTATAGCCAAAGAGTCAGCACTGTCTGTAGATGTTTTTGTGGACATGTGACAGGCATGACTAGACACCAGAATGTTGTTACCTTTCCCACCGAATTGGTTCCTATTTATCAACTTGCGGTTGCCAGGAGCTGGGACAGAGACATAAATTATGACCCTATGGACCACTGTCCTCCACCATCCTCCTCAGCCCGCCCAGCTCTGTGCCCATTGTGTCTACAATACCATCTAGCCATCTCATCTTTGTACGCCCCCTTTTTCTCTTGCCTTCCACCTTTCCCAGCATCAAAGCCTTCTCAAGTGAACCCTCCCTTCTCATTTGATGTCCAAAGTACTTAAGCTTCATCTTTACTATTTGCCCTTCCAATGAGCAGTCAGGGTTGATTTCTTCTAAAATTGACCTATTTGTTCTCTTCGCTGTCCAGGGGACTCTCAGGACTCCCCTCCAACACCACATTTCAAAGGTGTCTATTCTTCTGCACTCAGCTTTCCTAATGGTCCAACTTTCACACCCATACGTTACCACTGGGAATACCATTGCTTTGACTATGTGAATTTTAGTTTGCAAGGTGATGTCTCTACTTTTAACTATGTTCCCCAGGTTTCTCATCGCTTCTCTCCCCAGAATCTGTCGTCTTTTTATTTCATGGCTGCAATCACCATCTGCAGTAATATTAGAGACTAGGAAAGTAAAATCACAGCTATAAGGCAATAATAATTTCATGTCAGAAATTATTCTGGGCTGAAAGGATTTTTGCAGAAGAAACTCCGCTCAGGGAATGCCCAAATGAGGCTCCTTTCATGTTCCCAAGAGCTGGGACAGAGATGGGAGCTCAATCCATCATGCAGTACCCAGATCTCAAACTGACGACTTGTCAGCCTTCCTGCTAACAAGGCGAGCTTCTTAACCACCCTATAAGATGCCCCCATTCATCTCTCTGTCTTGGTTGGTTATGGGCATCCTTCCTTAACCACCTCCTGAGCATCAGCAAGTGTAATGCATGCTAGCAAAACATTCCTGTGTAACATACCTGCCATGCCAAGACCTAGCATGCTAGGTAAAGAGAAATGTCACCCTTGCTCGAAAGCCAGTCGTATCTGACTCTAGGGTTCAGTGCTCATCTGTTTATTGCCAAAGAGCCAGCGCTGTCTGCGTTTGCAGAAGTTTCTGTGGACATGTGGCAGGCATGACTAGACACCCAAGGGCACAGAACACTGTTTAGCTTCCCACCAGAGTGGTCCCTATTTATCTACTTGCAATTTCTTGCTTTTGAATTGCTAAATTGGCAGGAGCTGGGACAGAGACGGGCATGCATTCCGCCATGCAGTACTCGGGTTTTGAACTGCTGACCTTCCGCCTCTCAGTCAGCGTCTTAACCACTTGAGCCGCTGCACTCCCTAGCATGCTAGTTCACAGCCAAAGGTGCTCAGGTGACGTATACCAGGAGGACTGCATTTTCTTGAACACCTACTGTATAAATTGAAGGGCAGGCCATACCTATACCTAATAATAAATACATCCCACACAAATAAGATAGACATGTTTAATCCCAATCCCTCACCCCTAAAAATGGTCTGGGCACATGAACCGCTCCTCCTCTCTTTAGAGAAGTGAAAAATTGCTCCAGACAGGGGTTTGTTTGTTGTTGTTTTTTTGGGGGGGGCAGAGCTCTGCCAATTCATTAGTTGTTAGATGGGGTACACAGAAAGAGCCTTCTTGAAGATTATGGTATTATTCAACCACAACCGGGCTTACCCCGAGCAATAGCAACCTTGTGCCAGCTAAATTTTCTCACACGAGGTCAGGTGAAAAGAACTATGGAATGAATTCATCAAAAAGGTGGCTTCATTTTAGCAGTACTGGGGGCTGGGATGGCTCAGTGGTTAAACTCGCCTTGTTAGCTGGAAGGCCAGCAAGTCAGCAGTTCGAGACCCGAGTACTGCGCCCGTCTCTGTCCTAGCTCCTGCCAACTTGGCAGATTGAAAGCAAGAAATTGCAAGTACAGTGAGTGGTACCTCACATAACGAATGCTTCGCATAACGAAAAATTCGCATAGCGAAGCGTTCGTTATGCAAGGGCGATACCCCACATAACGGAAAAAAAAGTTCGTTATGCAGGTTTTTGGTAACTGGGGTATACCCGGTCTATGGGAACCCTGGATAACGAACATTTTTTGTTTGTTATCCGGAGCATCTCCCATTAGCTTTGCATAATGAAAAAAACCGCATAGCAAAGCAACTCGCAGAACAGAGTTTTTTTCGTTATGCTGGATTCTACTGTAGATAAATAGGGTACACTTCGGTGGGAAAAGATCTTGGGGAAATGAAAGGAGCCTCATTTGGGCGTCCCCTGAGCAGAGTTTCTCTTTCAACCCAGAATAATTTTTGACACGAAATTATTATTATTTTGGCAGTTTCACATCTGGCCTAGACACAGAAGAAGTCTGACAAAGTGTACTTGATCCATGAAAGCTAACATTAAAGTACAGGAGTTAGTCTTTAAGCTGGCACGTTTTTTGTGTTTTTTGTTTTGTTTGCTCTGATATACTTTCCCAGACTAACAGGGCCACTTCAAAAAAAAAATCAACAAAGTATCCCAAATTAGGGTGAATTACAAATAATACCTTTCACTGTTGCTTGTGTTAAAATGACACTTCAGGCCAAATATTTCTGGGTATCTAATACTGCACACACTGAGAGACTCTGAACTGTAGTTATTATTTGGTGTGTACCTAATATCTTGGGTTCATATTCTGGTTATATTTTAGATTCAGACCTTGGTCTCTTCTTATTCCAGTTGCATTTGTAGCTTTAAAAGAGCTACAAATGTCAATTTTATTCCTACACAGATTGCTTCTGAACTCTAAGAACTATTTGGGGCTCAAAGTCAAACCTTCAGATGAGGAGAAGTAAAAACCTAACATCCCCTTATCTAAGGATTCCCATAGCTCCTTTAATGAGACCTGTCTTCCTTTCAAAAAACCATTTGAAGGTATTACACACTTTTGACTCAGTCTGAGGGATTTTTAATAAATTCTATTTTTGAGGTCAGAGAACATCCTGCACTATATGCAGAAAAATGTCTACTTTCATGAAAAGCTTTAAATAAATGGGGGAAAATTTAAATACAGTACTACTATTCTAAGCACACTTGTGACAGAGTACATCCCATTGAACATGGTGTCACTTGCTTCTAAGGGCACGTATTTGCCAAACCTTTCTATTGTGCAAGTTTTTATTCAGGGAGGGAGAGAAAATCTAGAAAGTTTTGTCTTCCAAAGTGAAGGAAAGTTCAAGAGAAAACAGAGAAAAACACACAGAAGATGCCTGGAGAAATAGCACTGGGAAGAAGCACTAGTAAACAACAAGCCATATTAATACCCCAATAGCTTGATGAGCAAAACCACAGAGACATCTTGAAAGATTCGTTTATTTTTTCCAGTGCCGCAGTTACATTTGTTCCCCCAACATTATGCTGAGGTTAGCCGTGCTGATTCAGAGCTGGGCTGAGTTTCTTCTTGTTTTGTTTTTATAGTTCTGTCCTTGGGAGGATTACTGAGGGAGCAGGCACATATGTGCACGAAACACACAAGGCCGGAGTGTGGAAACTGAAGCTACCCACAACACTACAGAAAACCTTGGCAGCAGCAATACCGGGTAGTGGGGCATGATTTAAGGCCAACGTCTCATCCGCATTTGCCTGGGAAGTGGGCCAAGTTGGCCACAGGGAGCTAAATGCTCTCTTTACAGCCTGCAAGCCAGTACCACAGAGGAAAGGGCAAGACTTAAGGAAGCTTCATTTTTGGACTGAAGAGCCCAGAATCCTCAAGCAGTTATCATGTGGGCTGGGGGGTTGGGGATATATAGTTCAACAATTACGTGATCCTTTTTCTGGGAGGGGGGGAATTGACCCCCCGCATGTAATCCAACCGTAATTTTCGCTTTGACCCCCTCCCCCCCTTAAAATTATGTGATCTGAACCAAATAGTACTGTATTTTGCACCACCAACCAGTGGTGGCGCTGCAGGGGAAATGGGTGGGCAGGCCAATTGCACTGAAGCAGGAAACAATGCTCTAGCCTAGCCTCTTGCTCTCCCTGCAACCAGGAAGCATGGCTTTCCCCCTCCATTTTCAATGCATGGAGAAAGGCACAAAGGTAAATAAAACCCTTTCTTTTTATGCACAGGTTTGGTTTCCCGCTATCGGTTAGAAACAGCTCCAAATGGATTACGGAATTTTGACCTGACCCCTACTGACCCCACGTAATTTTTCTGTAATTCGGATGGCAGACCCCCTCCCCCCCTTTGAGGATCACGTAATTGTTGAATGGACCCAAAGCAGAACTTTTCCAAGTGCTGAGAAATGAGGTGGCAAGTCTTCTAAAAATGCTTAACCAAGATGTCCTTCTTCAGCCCAGAGAGAACAAGTTCAGCGCTCTGCTTATAGATGCTCAGAAAGCTCTCAACAAACCTTTTATAGTGCAGTTGGAAAATCTGCTAATACCCCGTAAACCAGGAGTTCTCAACCTTTTCCGGAAGCTGTCTGAGGGGGCTGGGTCACGCTCCCTCAGACAGCTTTGGGGGCCAGACGGTCACTTTGCCCTTCCTCCACCACATGGCACTTCTGGGTGTGGTGGAGGCAGTGGGTGGTGGGGAGCCACATGAAATGATGACACGGGCAGCAGGTTGAGAACCCCTGCCATAAACCTTGCAAACTAAGCTGGAATGGCCTAGTGGTCAGTGCATTTCTAGACAAAGAATTCCAGCATTTCCAGCAAAAACAACAACAACAAACAAACACTGGGCAGCTGTTCTTTTTTGTCTCCACCCCTAGTAAAATGGAGTAAGTAGTGGAGAAACATAAAAAGAATAAAAGTAGAAGATAATTCCTCCTAGAGTCCTCCTATAGAATTCCTTGAATGTATGGAGTTCTAATAACAACCTCAATGCTGTCTGTTACTGAAGTGACTGGGAGGGAATTCTCTGGATTCAAAGAAAACCCCACTTCTCTCTGGCCTGTGTTAATGCTGTTGATCTGTTCAGTTGGCGGTTAGCATGCAAGCAGTAAAGAAAGCAGCATGCACATGTCTGTAGTTCCAAGTAACTGTATGTAAAGAAACTTTTTTATTCTTTCTCCCACTAATATCTCAGAGTGAATTATTGGGACTTTTAAAGTGATGGCTAATGAAAAAGAAGGGGACTCTGGGAGACCTGCAGCTATTCTCCTCTGTGGGTCCCTACACTTCTGCTGCACGGCTAAAAAGGAATTTTACCAGAAAGTCAAAACTCTACAACAGAAAGAAACGAAAACAATTGCATTACAGGTGAAACTTGGAAAATTAAAATATTGTGCAAATATTCATTTATTTCAGTAATGCAACTTAAAAGGTGAAACAAATATATGAGATAGACTCATTACATGCAAAGCGAGATAGCTCAAGCCTTATTTTGTTATAATATTGATGCTTATAGCTTACAGCTTTATGAAAACCCCAATTTCCCAATCTCATGTACCCCATTGTAGTAATGATATATTAGTTTGTGTAGTAATGATATATATTAGCTTGACCCCATGATCGCCTTAAATTTATAATCATTGTTATTTAGTATTAGCAAGTTCCGAAAGGTGGGGGCTGTGATGCCATCTGGCATTACTAGAACTCCTGGAAAATTGGGAGTCCGCAACATTTCTTTCTCCAAGGACGCTTCCTTGCTGAACTTGCGATTCAGTACAATGGTCCTTTGACCAGTGTGTGGAAGAATTCCGGACCTTGATATGGGGCCTCACTAATCTTCCTCCCCAGAACTCCTTACCCTAAACATATGTATCTCTTTTGGTACAAACTCCCTGGCCATCTGACGCCAGGCATTCTTATCTGAAGTACGTCAGTGAAATGTAACAAATATTCGTCATGTAACTGTAGTTCCTTTGTTAGAACAGTAGGATTGCTGATTCAAGGTATAGCCAGGTTTTATGATAAATACTAGGTGTAAAATAAAGGGGACAGCCGTCTCACTTTGACCCTCCAAGAAGTTTATGCGTGTCGTTACTTTTACACCGCTGCAGTAGGCAGATCGCAACACCCCATAATCATCACATAATATCATGTACGCTGTACTCCATGATCATCACAATTATAACGAATTAAGGCACGACATCTCTCACTTTGCATGTAGTGAGTCTAGCTTATATATTTGTTTTACCTTTTAAGTGAAATGAATGAACATTTGCACGATATTCTAATTTTCCAAGTTTCACCTGTATGAGCTTTGGTCTGAAACCACTTCAGAATCAAGAGGTTTATAGACCATGAAGCACAACAGTTTGACCTTCCTTTGCTGTCACAGTTGCTATCAAAAGTTGGAATCAAGTGCAGCAGCAACTTAAAGTGCAGTAGTTGTTGGAGAAACTGTCTTACACCAGAGGGCTCTGTCCGCCTCCAAAAGAGAGCATATTTTTCCTTTGCATCACCTGCAAGAAGTAAGCAAAGGTGGATGTGGGGGACACAAGTTGGGTGAACCAGATATTTGATGGCCACTTTCTCTCTTTCTGTGGCTATTAGACAGAGTATTTTGGAGCCAGAAGAAGAACGTGGAAAGGTTACCTTCTTCTGGCATACAGTAGAATCAGGTTTCTGGTCCCCATGGTGCCTCTGGGGTCTGCATATACTCCCCCAAATGTACTCCCCATAAAAAAGAATCCCAAAGAAAGAAAAGTGGAAGCTCCTGGAAGTCTATGTCTTTTTTTTTTAATGGGCATGAGTACTAAATTTCTTTCTTATTCTTGTTTTTCTTTTGGCAAGAAAAATTCACTTTTTGGTGAGGAGTGGGACTAGGAGCTAAAGAAACCATATTGGGGAGGGGGAAGGTATAAACGCTTAGAACACTGGTTCCCAAAATGGGGCACATGCCCCACAGGGGGACTTCAATTGCCAAAATAGTAAGTCAGTACGTTGGCTGATCAGTGCTTTGGGGAATTGACTTAGGCTTCAGAGAATTGACATCCAAAAACCAAAGGTTGGGAAATGCTGCCTTAGAGCCACACCTGGCCCACCCACTATGTACAGCAGGGGTTCTCAACCTTTTAAGCCATGGGCCAGGTCACGCTCCCTCAGACAGTTGAGCAGGCCGAACTGGTGGTTCCCCCTGCCCTAAACGCTGCCGTAAAACTTGTCTGCAGCTGTCGTAGATGCATTTACGACAGCCATGGACGCACTTACAGCTGTTTCAGCCGCTTCCACCGGTGGTGGCAGGAGCAAGGGCAGGGGCCCACATGAATTGGCGCTGCGGGCCATAGGTTGAGAAGCCTTGATGTACAGCAATAGGCAGAGTCAATGAAGGCTTTTCCCTCTGGCCATAGTCCCAAACATGTGTAAAAAACAGTATTTGCCTCAGGGCCATAGCCAGAGGGGGGCCATGGTGGGCTTGGCCCACCCTGAGTTAGCAGTTTGCCCACCCCTGATAAGGCGTGATTTCTCATAGGAGTGTATTAGAAAGAGGTTTTGCTGCCCACCCTGAAAAAATATTTGCCCACCCACATCTGGAATCCTGGCTATGGCCCTGATTTGGCTCCTCTCTACGACGTCTCTACATGTTCAATGTCCCTCCAATGTTCCCTGCATGGCTGTCGGCTGCACAAAGAGCCAGTCATTCATTTCCTGGGCCTGTGTTTTCTTTCTTTTCCTCCCAAGAAAGTTTTGAAAGGTGCTTCTGGCACTCATTCTCTAGAAGGTGTGTCCCGCCATTAGGAGGGATGAGGAATAACTATGCAAAACCAACAGCCAGGGAGGAAAAGCTGGATAATGAGAACCAGATGCACTGGCTGTTTTGAGGATGATTCAGAATAGCTCTCAACACTTCTTGGGCCAAAGACTGAGAGTGATGATGAGAAAGGAGGACATCTGTTAGCCTCCCCCATCCACTCCTTTTTTTGTGGGAGGAGAAGGGAAGACAGAAGGGTACAAGAAAGAAGTAGCAAAGCTTTTTTTTTTTAAAGGGTTCTTGCAGAGACAGATAATAAACATGTGAATAACAGTTTTGCCCTGTGTATTGATGTTTTTCCTCTATAAGGTAGCACTTGGAGGTTTCCCCTTCTACAACTGAAACAGCACAGTATGAACCCTTGGAATAATTAGTACAAAGCATAATTAAACCACTAATCCAGATTACTCCCAATCAGGATGGATAAAAATCGATTATTCTCAAAACTTTTTTTGAAATCAAATTTTTAAAATTGAAATTGCATTTTTTAATTATTTTTTTAATAAAATGCTTTTTGAAAAAATCCATCTAAACATAGCTTTTTATTTAGGATACCCTATAGTTCAAAGGTTATTCATCATGAAATAAGGATTAGTTTTTAATTATGTGTAGCATGAAGCTACATAATATTCATGCAATATTTAAATCTTTGGTAAATTAATTCCATTAACCCATCCACAACGTCATGTTCTTCTATTGGTTTCTGTAAGATTATTGGGCATTTTTCTAACCAGAACAGATACTACACTTGATCTTAGCCAAAAGGCCGAGAAGATATTATCACCGATGCTTGGTTTTACAGAACTGTGAATTTGGGTCTGCATAGATCACATGTCTCCTCTCCACAGCAAAAATATTATGAAATAAACATAAAGATTTGAGGAAAAGCCAAAGGCCTTACTCCTATTGTTCCTTTTCATTACCTCTTAGGTCCTAAATTTTTTTAAAAATCAATTAAGAGAAGACAATTGTTGGGAGTAGAATAGATCTGCACAAGAAGCTAAATGTGAAGGGAAAGTCAAGCAGTAAAAATGAAGGTGAAAGCTTTGAAGCAGAATACACCACAAATCTTTAGGCCATTTTTGTTCAGGTTTATCATATTATTCTTTGCCTGGAGAAGAAAACCTATAATGGCAGCAGGCCATAAAAGAGCTTGGGGATATTTTAATAAAGTTCCTCTACCTACAGGTAATACAGGCAGACATGCAAAATGCAAACACTGCATGGACGTAATGAAAGGCTTGGTGGTCCAAATGAAACAACATAAT
This sequence comes from Bradypodion pumilum, assembly GCA_035047305.1. NCBI lineage: Eukaryota > Metazoa > Chordata > Lepidosauria > Squamata > Chamaeleonidae > Bradypodion > Bradypodion pumilum. The sequence continues at coordinate 238,822,656 of JAWDJD010000002.1, read as the reverse complement.
GAGAAGCACTATGATGAAGATGACAAAAGGAACATATGTGAACAGTCAGGATCTTTAGGGTGCTAAGGGTTTTTACTGCATCATCTTAACCTATAAATCCAAGGGTTCACCGTTGGAACTGGCTATAGGTTGCTATGTGTCGCCCTACTGACCCGCACCCACCCTTCGTGCGCACGGCCGAATTGCCTACGCAGGTCAACGAAGGATTTAAAAATCCGGCACGGGGGCCTCAGCCCCACAAACGGCAAGAAAGGGAAAGAACTTCACTTCCCAACATTCCTTGCGCCGTGCCGCGCCAGAGCCAATCACGCTGAGAGGCTCTCGCACAGCGCAGCGTTTGGACACGCGCCGCAGCCAATCGAAAGAAACGCATTTTAAAAAAACCCAGCAAAAACACAAAGCACCAACCCATAACTACAAGCCCCAGCGTCCTGCGCGCCCACGCAGAACGCTGAGGAAAACGGCGCCTGGAAAATTAAAAAGAAAAACAGCTAAAAGGCAAGCAAACAGCAGCCGGCTTTCTTTTACTCACCCGCGGCGCCTGAAGCTCCCGAATGGAGTTTCCCCTTTAACATCAGTGGGAGGGGGTGGCGATCCCCCACTCCGCTGCCTACCCTACTGTTGGGAGGTTTGTGGGGACAAAAGGGGAATGTTTCCCAAACCCTTCTGGACTCAGGACACCAGGGAGAGAGGATCGATCCCCCACCACCCCTCCTTAAAAAAACTCCGTCTTTTCTTCTCTGTAAAACCGGAGTTGTTTTAAGGAGGGGGGTGGGGGATCGTTCCTCTCTGCCTGTTCCTCTGTGTCCAGAAGTGTAGGGCCAATATACACCTTTTATCCCAAAAAACCACCCAACACTAGGGAAGCCAGCGGGGAGGGGGATCGCAGCCCCCACCCACTGATATTAAAGGGGAAAAACGATCTACTTTCACGATACCACAAAAACAAAGCACAACTCCACAAAAACAAAGCACCATAACACACTACAGCTCCCCTCCCCACCACCTAGCCCACCCTTCCTAACCCCCAATGACCATGCCCCCATCCCCACCACGGGCCGGCGGAGTAGATAATCCAACGAGTCCGGCCAGCGAAAAAAACCCCAGCCTAACAACACATGGTATTTCAATGGCCCACCCAGCCACCGAGGCCGGCCCACAGAAATACCCACTCCAAAAACACAAACAACAACATTAAAAAAAAGCAAAAACAATACTAAACATAAAAATTACAAGGAAAATCTTCCCCAAACAATCCAAAAAAAAACCAAGGACAAACACAACCCCCCACCCCCCACAAATCACAACAAAACAGAGATCACAACTTACCAAGACCCGTGCAGCCTCAGCGAGAATCAGAATTGAAATGAGAAAAGAACAGGAAGAATACACAGGCCAGGACAAAATCAACATGAAAACATTACGCAACAGCACCACCAAGTGGCCACAGGAAATATTACACTCAATGAATTCAAATTGATCTCCAAACCATCTACAAAAAACATACACTTACACATTTCTAAAAAAATCTTATCCAAAGTACACATATCACCAAAAACCACATAGGAACACATTATTTTTAAAAATGCAATTATTGGGAAAAAATATATCAACCTTATCTCTTTTTAAAATCCAAATTTTTTAATAACAGTTTAAAACACTACCTACGTATAAAAAAACAACACATTTTAAAAAAACATAACTAATTTAAATACACATACAACAAAAAACATCCAAAACCATTTCTCATATTTTTTAAAAAACAAAACCCCCAAAAAAGCCCGGCAACGCCGGGCAACCCTTGCTAGTATTTCCTAAAGACTGCCATGAGGAACTGTCACGTTTGAGCAAAATTATATTTTCTATTATTATTACTGCTTGTTACTGTTATTTTGATACAGCTGTTATAAGGAAAATTGAATAGAAACAAGAAAATTTAATTGAAACAAGAAAATATTCTTTTTTGGGCAGTACAGCATGACAGTGAATACAATAAGTAAAACTAAGTAAGCAAAAATGGTATAAACAATAAAATAACAGCAAGCATTGACTATTTTGCTTGGAGAATCTATCATCAACTTGAGAAATACTGAACACACAGTGAACTTCCTAAAACCCATTTCTGAAGCTTTAAAGTTTAAACAAAATGCAGAAACATAGCTGTTTTGTTGCTGCTGCTGCTGAAATTTGGAAGGAACTAAGTGAGCACTTAAAAGCAGAACTATATATACTGACATAATTAAATTCCAAGCATTAAAAAAGCAAATGGGACAATCACTGTCTCTGGTAAATTTTCATGCAATGATTGTCAAAATCTGGTATCAGTGTCAAATATTAAGTGCTGAGGAAGAAGAATTAGCATCCAGCCGAAACGGCAGTTGTAATAAACTTTAGAACTAAGGGGGAACTGTTCAACAATATATGTTTGCTGATGATGTTTTAAAGCAGTTCTCAACTTTTTAAAGCTGGAAGTCAGGTCACACTCCCTTAGACAGCTTTGGGGGCCCGATGGCAATTTTGCCCTTCCTCCACCACATGGCACTTCCTGGTGTGGTGGAGGCAGTGGAGGGCCGCATGAAATGGTGTCACAGGCCACATCTGGCCTGCAGGTCGCAGGTTGAGAATCCCCACTTTAAGGAAAGTCAAACCAGTGAACCGGTAGAAGCCGTTGATTTACTTGGATTTAGAGACCACTGAAGAAATGATTTCGCTTTTAGCTTCTTCTGCTGGTGTAGAAAGAATATTTTCTTCCTTTGGACTAATTCATTCTAAACTAAGAAATCATTTGGGACCCAATAAAGCAGGAAGGCTTGTTTTAATTTTCCAGTTTATGAATTAAAACTAAATGAGTGAACTATAGAGGACAGTATTTTAAGTTTTTCATGTGTGGACTGGACTGATAGTATACGTTCATTTTTAAAAAGATATTTTGTTTAACCACAACAGTTAATAAACACAGATCTTTAAACAAATACAAGAATACATATGAATAATGTGATTGTTTTAAATAAAAAATATTTAAATGGTTATTAAGGTAATGATTATTATTTTTCTCCTAATAAAATACAGCAGAACAATTGAGCAATTAACCTTTTAATTGTTTTTAATTATTTTTAAATTATCACCTTGCAATAATTTCATAATTACAGTATTTATCTATTGGTGTGTTTCTAACAGTACAGTATTCTCAAATCAGTAGTTTGTTGATCTATCTACGAAACTAATCTGAAAAGTTGCTCTTCTAAAAATGAAGCCTTCGTCTGGTTGTAGCTATTACGATTATACCAGCAAGAATGAGTCTTTAGGTCGAGAACCATCATCTAAATCTAGTTTTACTCACTAGTGATTTAAATCAAATCTACTCAATAGAATAAATATGGAGGAAAGAGGGGACAGGAGGCCAAAAGGGAAGGAGTGAGATTGAGATGAGCATTATGGGAAAGGCTATGGGAGGACTTCCTGGAAAGACCCTGTAGTGTACACTATGCCTGCCTGGTTGGGAGAAGGAGCTGTGTTTTGCTTGTTCAGGAAAAGAAACAAATAATCTTGCAGCATGGTAAAGGGTGTGAGGCCCATCTCAACACATGTATGCAAGAGATCAACACAAGGGGGAAATTATGATTAGCCCAGAATCTCCCTTCCGATGATGTAATCATCTATACCAGGGGTTCCCAAACTTTTCGTGCCGTGGGCCGGACCACGCCCCCCGGACAGCTGAGCGGGCTGGTCACATGGTTCCTCCTGCCATAAATGCTGCCGTAAAACGCATCCACAGCTGTTGTAAACACATTTACAACAGCCACGGGTGCATTTATGGCATTTACAGCATGCAAGGGTACGTTTACGCATGCACGGGTGCATTTTTATGGCTATCATAAACTGGTCCGCTTCTGCTTCTGGTAGCGGCAAGCATGGCAGTGGGCCAAATGAAATGGTGTTGTGGGTCAGAGTCTTTATCTTGAAACACCTGTTAGAGCATCTTCTCACAACCAGCGTTAAATGCTTATCAAAGGTTGTGGCCAGTAGCACGTCAGTAAACAGGTTTGGTGTTAGCATACACAGCCCTGCAACTCATTCACAAATGTGTCTTGGAATCACCTGTGTCCTTCTTCTCAAATGGCAGACTGGGCCACTGGTTAGAATTTATCGGGCACTATCAAACACCAAAAACACTACTAGTGCTTGTGTGGAGTTTGTGTAAATTGCTGGAGTTAATATCAAACTGATGAGGTGGCTGAGCATTGCATGCCTGGTTGTATGTCCGACTGCACAATTAAGATGCGTCCCAGTACCTCTGTAGTTACCGACATCATCTTGTGCAAACCTTAAGCAAATATCAATAGAATTCTAGGCATTGTCCTGCCATGGTTTAGGGCGCTGGACTAGGAGATTCAGGTTGTCATCCTTGCCTGGCCAATCACTTGCCCCTCTCTCACACAGAAGACCCTTGGTGGCTCAGTGGTTTATTTATTTATTTATTTATTTACAGAATTTCTACTCCGCTTTCCTCATCCTTGGATGACACAAGGCGGCTTACATAAAGGTTAAAAAGTCATAAAAATTTAAAACATACCCTCCCTAGCTCCTTAGAATAAGAAAAAAATACAAGTGGATTTAAAACTATTAAAAGTTTAAGAAAATTAAAAGATAATAGAATAAAATTACAAAGATTAAAAAGATAAAAAAAATTGGGTGGAGGTGGGAGGGGAAAAGCGCCTTCAGGAGCGCCTTCCTGAAAGGGAGTAGCTCTGTCTGGAGGCGCAATTCTGGTGGTAAGAGGTTCCACAGGGCTGGGGCAAATGCTGAAAAGGCTCTACTGTTAAACTACTGTACTGCAGCCAGAATGTTGTGAGTTTAATATGTAAGGTTGACTCAGCCTTCCATCCTTCCAAGGTGGGGAAAATGAGAACCTAGCATGTTGGGGGCAAAATGCTAATTAACTTGTGAGCCGCCCAGAGAGTGCACTAAGTGCTATGGGGCCGGTACACGAGTGTAATTGCTATCACCTACTTCACAGGGTTGCTACGAAGATAAACTGGGGGGAAAGAGTCATACACATTGCCTTCAGCTCAGTGGAGGAAAATTGGGATATAAATGTAACCTATACATTTTTTTTAAAGAAAAAAATCCTCCACAGCATGTTCTACAGACCTGCACCCTTAATGTGAATTCTACTTGGAGTTAGCTCTGCACCACCGGCTTTTGGATCCAACTCCACAAAGTCCTGGAGGGCACAAAGAATTTTCTCATGTCATCTCCCATAATGGCGTGAATCACAGATATGTATTCTATACACACAGCGCTCCACTTTCTTCCTATATACAGACAGACGCTTTCTGCTTAAACCTTGCTCCTCCCCTGCAGTGAAAATACCATTACTCCAAGATAGTTCCAACCAGATAAGAATTGCCCTGCTGAGTCAGGGCCACGTTTACCAGTTCTGTTTTTCTGTAGGCAGCCAGCAGCCAGTCTGGTATCACGGGGATTTGCTCAAGCACGCATTCTGCAGGGAGAGCAAGGAGGATAATCTTCAGCAATTAGTAGTCAGATGTACACACGCTCTGCTCATCCTTGTCTTCTGGATATTCATCTGTTCCACCTAGCAATTATTATTACTATTTTGCTAGCTGGCCACCACAAGATCCTGAAGCAATGAATTCCCAAAGCTTGACGAGGCACTGCATGGAGCGGTCTTTCTTCTTGCAGTTAATACTTTCCAAAGACTGAGTTATGGTGAAATATGTCATCTAATAGCCTAAGGTAGCCACTTCAGAATAGGTAACAAATACTTATTTCAAAGAACATGTTTGTGTGTTATGTGCTGCCAAGTTACATCAAACATACAGCAACCCTAATAGGGCTTCCAAGCTAGATGAGACGTTCAAGGAGTGGTTTTTCCCAGTTCTCATTCCCAGTCCCCAAGTTTCTATGGTCAAATTGGAATTCAAATTCAGGTCCTGAGCTCTGGTTGGTCAATCTATCCACTAGACCAGGGTTCCTCAAACTTGGCTCTCTAGATCAGTGATGGCGAACCTTTTAGAGACTGAGTGCCCAAACTGCAACCCAAAACCCACTTATTTATTGCAAAGTGCCAACACAGCAACATGGGAGGAAGGAAACTCTCCCATTGGGCTGCTGGGCAGAGGGGTGAGCGGGGTGAACTCTGTGCTGGGGGGAGGGAGGAAGTGCTCCCATTGGGCTGCTGGGCAGAGCAAACTCTGTGCTGGGTGACTGCACAGGTGCCCACAGAGAGGGCTCTGAGTGCCACCTCTGGCACATGCGCCATAGGTTCGCCACCACTGCTCTAGATGTTCTTGGACTTCAATTACCAGAAGCCCAAGTTGGCATAACTGCTGGTCAGGGCTTCTGGGAATTGAAGTCCAAGAATATCTGGAGACACAAGTTTGAGCAACCCTCCACTAGACAATATGGTGTACTATGAAGCGCACACAAACAACTTTAAAAGGAAGCCAAGCAATCACACTTATATACCGCCCCATAGTGCTTAGTGCACTCTCTGGGTGTTTCACAAGTTAATTAGCATTTTACTCCCAACATGCTGGGTACGCATTTTACTGACCTCGGAAGGATGGAAGGCTGAGTCAACCTTGAGCCCCGGTCAGGATTGAACTCACAACATTTTGGTTACAGTACAGCAGTTTAACCACTGCGCCACCAGTGATTTGTCCCATCTGAAAGCAGGCATGGGCTGGGCCACTGGGACAGGGGGATTCATCCCAGTGCACCTGCACTTCTGGCACCATGGGGTGTAAATAATATTTTTATTATTATTTTATCCACCTGGCGCGCTGCACTTTAGATTAAGCCATTGCTCCAAGCGCCCTCCTTCAGCTTGGACCAATGGTTTATTCTAAAGTGCCATGTGCTGTGTGGAGCAAGCAAGGGGCAGCGGCCAAGCAATTCCCAGGGGCAGCCTTCTCCCCTGTCCCTTGGTCACTGCCCCTCATTTGGTCCACCCAGTGTGTGGCACTTTAGATTAAGCCATTGCTCCAAGCGCCCTCCTTCAGCTTGGACCAATGGTTTATTCTAAAGTGCCTAGCGCCAGGCAGAGCAAGCGAGGGACGGTGACCAAGTGGTTCCCGGGGGCAGCCTTCTCCCCCGTCCCTTGGTCGCCGCACCCCGCCCCTGTCCAGCGCCCTCCCATGGTGCCTGTCTGGGACCACTTCCCCTGTCTGGAAGTATAAGAGGATTGCCTAAGGAGCCAAAATCAAATGTGTCTAAAGACATTTGTCTAAATTTGTTTAAGACCAATTTGTCTTAAACCATTTGATTTTAAGAGAACAAGAGAGAGAGAAATTTAACCTGGATGTTAGCATTACTTTGGACAGTTACACAGAAGGAAGTTTATTTCCAAAATGACCAGCTTTCCTTATTTCCTGCGACGGCTCCCAAATGAATAAACCTAAGAGAGGGATTTCAGAGGCATTTGGAATGAGCTGCTTTCATGCGGAACCCAAACTGTAGTGAACTGTGTCAGAATGAAAGATAAAACAGAAAAAAGATCTGTTGCCAGCCTTGGTATGCCTAGACACAATAACAGCAGCAGCAGCAGCAAAAATAGCAACAGAGCCCGGAGGCAAGAGTGCAGCTGCTTATTTATAACGGAGATTAGCCACTAAACCCAGCAAAACACTGCAGACCAGCAGGGCGACGCATGTGCACAAACCGTATCTCGCGACAGTCAACACCTCCTCTCTGCTTTGGATATCCCCAGTCCCTAAGCAAGCATGGAATGAGCAAATGAGAAACCATAAGGCAAAGATGGGGAATCTGTGGTGGCCATCCAAATGTAGTCATACGGCAGTTTTCGTCATCCTTCACTGCTAGTTCTTCGGGCTGATGATGGGAGCTGTAGTCCAGCAGCAACTGGATTAGCCCGTATGTTCTTATCCTGCCATAATGTTTGGCATCTGTAAAGCACTTTCAAGTGGTCAGAGAAGGCCTTATAGATAATATTCTTGGCAGTCTTTATGTCAGCTCTATACTACAGGCTTGTATTATCACAATAGCGTAGAGGAGTGGGGGGGAGATTCTGGGCAAACAGTGGCTTTCTCTAAGCTGCAGAGAGGAAGCCTGAAACCATCTTGGCCGACATGCTAACTCTCAACACAAATGCATCCTTTCACCACCATTTGGAAAATGTCACAGAAGGTAAGGAAAAGACAATCCAGGATAACGTCATCCCAGTTATTTTAATACCGGCTTTGCTGCTGCTTTGCTTATTTGCTTTTAAACTGCATTTTTATCCTCTACCCCAGAGGTTCTTAAGCTGAGGGCCGGGTCATGCTCCCTCAGACAGCTTCGTGGGGCGGACGGCCATTTTGCCCTTCCTCCACCACATGGCACTTCCTGGTGTGGTGAAGGCGGTGTGGGGCCAGATGAAACGGTGCCGTGGGCCGGAGATTGAGAATCCCCTTCCTCAAAGGAGTTCAGGGTTGAAAACGCCCTCCCTCAGCTTGACCTTACAGCCACACTGTCAGTTAAACCGCACCATTATTGACTGACCTTGAGTCACAGAGAATGTTTCGTGGATCAACAGGGGACAGAACTCAACACTTCTCCTGCTGCCTGAGGCCAATATTCTGTCCACAACACCCCTGTGATCCAAGCAAAGTTTCTATTTCCTAAACAGGTTCTAGATCCAGACTGCTGCTTGTACACCAGAAGTGAGAATTTCCTGGTCTTGATGCCAGAGAAGTGTGCCAAAACCAAGAGTCTAGCGCATACAGACACACTGAATTGTCACCTTCTCCCAGGTTCCATATTTGTAAACTAAATTCAACCCTGACTAACATGCCAGAAGGAGCAAGAATAACATTTCAAAACCTCAGAACAGGCTATTTCTTAACATTGTTGGACTCCAGTTCACAAAACCTCTGAAAATTTGAGCATGTTGGCTCAACACAATGGCAGGTCGTAATCCATCCAAAGGAGACTGAAGATTAACAACCTCTGGCCCAAAAGATGGTATAAAAACAATTATGAATAAATAACCAAGTTGCTGTCATTTATGGGTAGTATTGCCTGGAATGTGTTTTCCATGTGTTAGTACCATAGTGTTCAGATCCTCACAAAAATAAAGGATAATTAACAGTGAAATGTTTGAGTCCCAACATGGACATGTTGGTGCAATTTGAGGTGTGGAAAAACCTTTATACATCATAATATGATTTGGGATTTAATCTCCGCACAGACACTTCTGTCTTCTCCACTGAATCATGGAGTTTTATTATCTTAAAGGTCTCACTTGCTCAAAAGCCAGTCGTATCCAACTCTAGGGTTCGGTGCTCATCTCTGTTTCATAGCCGAAGAGCCAGCACTGTCTGCTTCTGCAGACATTTCTGTAGTCATGTGGCAGGCATGACTAGACATCAGAGTGCACGGAATGCTGTTTACCTTCCCGCCGAAGTAGAACCTATTTATCTACTAGCAATTTCTTGCTTTTGAACTGATAGGTTGGCAGAACCTGGGACAGAGACAGGAGCTCACCCCATCATGCAGCAATCGGATTTCAAACTGCTGACCTTCCAGTCGTCAAGTTCAGCATTTTGCTATGGAAGGTGGGAATTCCTATCTCTCCTTTGCCCCTTTCAATGTCCAACCCACCAAATGCATCCCAGAGTTATATCATCATTTATAACACTGCCCGCCACTCTATTTTTGGCATGAACTAACTATCTACGCAGGCTATGGACTAGAACGCTTAGAATCACAAGAAAAAACTGTAGCTCTAGCACAGACCTACAAAAGGACAGCTTTAAAATGCGGTTGGACGGAGTCGAAATATGTGTGGATGCCAATAATTTGGTTAAAACCAAACTGCAACAAAAAATGATCCAAACAGCTATATGCCTGTGTGGACAGATTCCACCCCCCACCCTCCAAATCTCTTTCACATCTTTTTGGTGACATCTAGCATTTAAAAGAATAACCAGCTCATATCTAAATCAATCAATCGGGGATTTAGTTTCTTGACAACACTACAGCAAAATGAAGCAACTATGGTGGGTGGTGGGGAGACCCACACAAACCATTCGATAATGTTTCAAAATGCAGGGGAGAAGATCCCACAAAGAAATAATCTAAATTTGGCAAAAAAAGTCTACTTCTCGTTTTGAAAACTGGGGTGCATTTGCGTGTTCAAACATGGGATTATGGGTGGGTTGTGAACTTTTTTTAAAAAAAATGATTGAATAACTGTCCAAAGCATACCTGTCAAGCGCAGCTCCGGAGATTATGGGACCTGTGCAGAACATTTCTGTGCAGGTCCGTTGTACGCATGCGTAGAGGGCTTTTACGCATGCGTAGAACGGACGTACGCAGAACTGTTCTGCGCAGCTCACTTCTACGCATGCGTAGAAGGCTTCTATGCATCCCCTTCTGCACAGAAGCCTTCTACGCATGCGTAAAAGCCTTCTACGCATGCATAGAATGGACCTGCACAGAAGGGATGTGCAGTAACTCCTCCCCCCCCCCCCGCTGCCAACCGCTGCCAAACTACGGGGTAGCGGCAGCTCCGGGCGGGAAATGGCGAAAATCTGCACGGAAATATGGGAAATCCCGGCCAATCCGGGATACTTGACAGGTATGGCCCAAAGTAATGCTAACATCCTGTTTAAAATTCTCTCTCTTAAAGTCAAATGGTTCTTTCATGTCTTTAGACAAATTTGATTTTGGCTCCTTAGGCATTACTCTTATACTTCAAGATCGGGCAAATCACTGGTGGCGCAGTGGTTAAACTGCTGTACTGTAACCAAAATGTCGTGAGTTCGATCCTGACCAGGGCTCAAGGTTGACTCAGCCTTCCATCCTTCCAAGGTCAGTAAAATGAGTACCCAGTTGGGAGCAAAATGCTATTTAACTTGTGAACCACCCAGAGTGCACTAAACGCTAGTAAAGGTTTCCCTTGCTCGAAAGCCAGTCATATCCGACTCTAGGGCGCAGTGCTCATCTCTGTTTCAAAGCCAAAGAGCCAGCGCTGTCTGCTGCTGCAGACGTTTCCGTGGTCATGTGGCAGGCATGACTAGACACCAGAGCGCACGGAACGCTGCTACCTTCCCACTGAAGTGGGCCCTATTTATCTACTTGCAATTTCTTGCTTTCGAATGTGATTGCTTTGCTTTGTTTTTAAAACACCACTTCTGAGGGCTTCCTGGAGCTACACTTGAGCTTTTTCCTCAGCGGGAGCGAGGTGCAACCTCCAGGCTGTGCTTTGCCAGTCTCTATGGAGGAGCAGGTACTGTACCTGCTGTGAACGGGTGAGAAGAGACAAACAACTCAGGCCTCCTAGGGGTGGACGTTTGGCGCCTGAGGCTTCTACCTGCCCAGTTGCACCACAGAGGCTGTGAACAGCTGGAAAGAGCCCTCCTAATCCACCCGCACAGCTGGAAGCCTTGGCCTTGCTGTGTGCAACATTTCTCTCTCCAGTGTCAACATGCCCAGGCCAGCTGCACCTTGAGGCCTGGACATTTCTCCGAGCTTGTCCTTGCTTCTTCCCCTCTCCTCACCCTGTCCCGCCCAGCCACTGAGATTTTTGCCAAGGCTTCTAACAGCCAGCCTAGATTCCTCTCCTATTACACAGAGTGCGTCTCCAAAGCTTTGTCCCCAAGCTGCCCCTTACATAATGAAAAGAAAAATTGCCTGAGCGCATCCTCAAGACTCCTCTGTGTGCCTTCCTGAGAAGGAACCTGAGGTCATAAAATCCCAACCCAAGGCAGCTTCTGTCAACACACATATCAACTCATATAACCCACAGTATTTCACACCAACAAGGGGGGGGGGACCCAAACAAGCTCTTTTGTACTAAATGATGAGGAAGAGAAAAAGATGGCTCAAAAGACAAACAGGTTGGGTCGATTTCTGCTTATTATTTCTCTGTGCCCCAAATCATGTCCTACAACCAAACGCCAGTCTCCATCTCTCTCCTCACCATGTTTTGTTGTTGTTCAGTCGCACAGTTGATTCCGACCCTTTGCGACCCCATGGACCATTTTCCTCCAGGCACCTCTATCCTCCACCATTCTCCTCAGCCCACCAAGCTATGTGCCCATTGTGTCAACAATACCATCTATCCATCTCATCTTTGGACGCCCCCTTCTTCTCTTGCCCTCCACCTTTCCCGGCATCAAGGCCTTCTCAAGTGAGTCCTCCCTTCTCATTTGATGTCCAAAGTACTTTAGCTTCATCTTCACTATTTGTCCCTCCAATGAACAGTCAGGGTTGATTTCTTCCAGTATTGACCTATTTGTTCTCTTTGCTGTCCAAGGGACTCTCAGGACTTTCCTCCAACACCACATCTCAAAGGCATCTATTCTTCTGCCCTAAGCCTTCCTAATGGTCCAGCTCTCACACCCATGCATTACCACTGGGAATACCATTGCTTTGACTATGCGAATTTTTGTTTTCAAGGTGATGTCTCTGCTTTTCACTATATTCCCCAGGTTTCTCATCGCTTGTCTCCCCATAATCAGTCGTCTTTTTATTTCATGGCTACAATCCCCATCTGCAGTGATCTTTGATCCTAAGAAAGTAAAATCTGTCACTGCTTCTACTTCTTCCCCATCTATTTTCCAGGTACTGATCGGACCTGTTGCCATTATCTTGGTTTTCTTGATATTAAGTCTCAAGCCAGCTTTTGCACTCTCCTCCTTCAATCCAATCAAGAGGTTCTTTAGGTCTTCCTCACCAAAATAACTGAACAGAACTTCGCCCAGTCTTCAAACAAAGCAGCAACCATTTCCGTCATATCTGACGGGGAAATGTATCAGGATTCTCTGTAAAATGGAAATTGTCCATAGCATTGAAATTTAAAACTTGGGGTGGGATTTATTGCTCCTAGCATATCTAGCTAGCTAGCACAGCCAGTGGCTGAAACCTGCCATCTCATAGGTAAAGGTCACCCTTGCTTGAAAGCCAGTCGTATCCGACTCTAGGGTTCAGTGCTCATCTAGACTGCCACACCTGCCGGTGCTCCTGGTCCCCGCCCCCTGGACCAGGCTTAAAAGACTGCTGCGGTGGCGGGCGGATGGACTCTCTGCCGCCCACGCCCTCGGACTTGCCCCCGATTGGGGCAAAGAGGCCTGCCAGCCATGAACGCCTGGACCACCTCACCTGCCGGCGCTCCCACCCCCGCCCCCTGGACCAGGCTTGGAAGGGTTTGTGTTGTGGGGATTTATTGTATTATTGTATGTGGTCTTGGGATAGGGTATTGACTGGGTATATTGTGCAGATTATTGTGGTGGATATTGCTTAAATTACTTATTTATATCTTGTATTGTATTTTTGCTTATGCTGGATATTTTGACTGTATTAATTGTATTGAATTGTTTATTTCATTGTATTTCCATTATATTGTAGTATTATTATTTGTTGGGAGCCACCCTGAGTCGGCGCAAGCTGAGTAGGGCGGGATATACTGTATTTTCTGGCGTATAAGACTACTTTTTAACCCCGAAAAATCTGTGCCAAAGTCGGGGGTCGTCTTATAGGACAGGTACTTAACTGCAGCTTGTTTCCCCTTGCTTCATATGTCCGGCGCATATGGTGGGGGATGCCGCGGCCGAGTCCCTGCTCTGTGCGGGGAGTATGAAGCAAGGGAAAGCAAGCTGCACACATCTTCCTGTACCTCGAGGAGGAGAACGTGAGCGTGGATTGGCTCTCCACCAGAACCTGCCCATTCGACTCAGAGGGCTGCGCGTCTTCGGGTTGAGTGTGGGTTAATTTCTATTTGGTGTGCATTGGAAGAGAGGTAGTCTTATACGGCAAGTATATTCCAAACTCTATATTTTAACTGGAAAAGTTGGGGGTCGTCTTATACGCCCAGTCGTCTTATACGCCGGAAAATACGGTAAATAAAAATCATATCTTATCTGTTTCATAGCTGAAGAGCCAGCGCTGCCTACTTCTGCAGACGTTTCTGTGGTCATGTGGCAGCCATGACTAGACACCGGAGCGCACGAAATGCTGTTTACCTATTTATCTACTTGCAATTTCTTGCTTTCAAACTGCTAGATTGGCAGGAACTAGGACAGAGACGGGAGCTCATTCCGTCCTGCAGTATTCGGATATCGAACTGCTGACCTGCCGCCTTCCAGCCAGTGTCTTAGCAACTTGAGCCTTTCATATTTTGCTGCAATTTCTTGGGATTCAAGCAAAGAAGGATTTATCTCCAGACATCATCCTCCAAACTGGAAGTATATCTAACTTTAACAAGAGTCCCTACTCGTTACTGAGACTTCACAGCTTGGATGTCACCAAGCAAGCACCACCCACCCTTTCCAGCTATAAAGTACATTCTAGCGAAACACCCCAAAGTCACTGTCATGCCGAACCATCAAAAGTAGATGCAGCACTCAAGTGCTGAAGTCAATTCACATGTTTGCAAGAAAAGACTGTGGACAGCAAAGTGAACAATGCTTCCAAATTCAGATTTTTTTGTTTTGTTTTAAGTGGAGCCTTTGCAATGAGTTGTGGTTTTAATTACTAGATAAACCGATTAGACAAGTCCTTTGCTGCTTTGCGGGTCTGCACACGGCTCAAGTGTTAAGACGCTGACAGGGAGGCGGAAGGTCAGCAGTTCAAAACCCGAGGACTATAAGACGGAATGAGCGCCTGTCTCTGTCCCAGCCCCTGCCAACCTAGCAGTTCGAAAGCAAGAAATTGCAAATAATATCTAAAGAAAATAATACTATTTTCTTTAGATTCTGTTTTTTTTAATAGTAATGATTTTAGATGAGTGAAGATGATATACAGATGTTAATTCAGTTAGTGTATATGATAACCGAGTTTTAGAAATTGGATGGTAAATGAAAGTTTTTTAAGTTTATGAAGAATGGAATAAGTGTTTAAAAGAATTGAAATTTATGAGAATGATGAAAATGAAAAGGTATGTCTGAAGAGAAGTAGTCTATGCTATGTTATCATTACTATTATTATTTGGTTTTTTAGTGTTTATGAATGTACAGTAAAACCCCTACTTACGAAAAAAAAGTCCGTTCCATAGGCTTTTGCTTAAATCGATTTTTTTTGTAACTCGAAACAAACCCATAGGAATTTTTTTACGTAACATGAAGCTAACCCATAGGAAAAAGAAGCTTTATGTAACTCGAAGCAAACCCATAGGAAATCGTGTAAATCGGGACATGGCTTTAGCACAAAATCATTATGTAAGTCGAATTTTATGTAACTCGAGGCATTTGTAAGTTGGGGTTTTGCTGTGATTTAATTATTTTCTTTGTTATGTTGGTGTTTCTTTTTCTGTTTGTTTGTTTTATAAAATCTGCTCCTTTTCTTTTTGCTATGTTGGGTGAAACTCACAGTAAAGCGCATGCAGTCGTGGAGACCATCGTTCCAGCTGACACCCCATCCACCATCGACTTCACTCAGTGTGAGCCCCCCTCCCAATTTTCCTCCTTTCCCCCTTTGTTGTTCTAACAGTTTCTCCCTGCTTTTCCCCACCCCACCCTACCGTACTGGCAGGAAATGGCACCACATCAGCCAGAGACCTAGGGAAGTGAGATGTTGTCTGGAAGGAAAGGGGAAGCCAGCAATTGTGCCTTGAACAATGGCATGAAAGAAGAGTAGCCCCCCTTCCCCCTACCCCTAATTACTTCAGGGGGGTCAGGACTAGAGAGCTGGGGAGGAAGTGGGGTGCACAAATACCAGTGATCTAATCAGAGGGGATGCAGAAGTTCTTCCCTCCCTTCCCCATCTCAACTTTTGTCTTCTATCAGAGAGCGCCAACATAACATATAAGTTCAATCCAACCAGCTGTGGTGATGTGGCATGGCTGCAAGACAAAAATAGGTTGCAGGATGTGTTAACCATCCTGCAAACGGCACGGAAGCTACACAGACCGTGCTCCAGGGCCTCCAGATCTGATCACACAAACACTCACTTAAAATTCTACCTACAGGAAGGAATTAGTTGCCACACCAAAATCAGCAGTTTTCAAATTATGTGCCAGGAGCACTGGATTATAGACATTCAAACTTCTGTGGCCACAGACTATGTAAAGGAATTTGTCTACTACTGCATCTTTGTATGGTCCTCTATGCCAGGGATGCTCAAACTTTTTGGGCCGTGGGCCGATCACATAGTTCAGTGGGCCGGTCACCGTGGTTCCTCTCACCAGAAGTGGAAGTAAAACGTGCCTTGCAATCTGTTTTGCAACAGGATGAGATAGATTTTTAGGCTTCCCTTTTCTTTGCTTAAGGCACGGGTGCCCAAACTATGGCCCGTGGGCCGGACACAAATTCATCCGGTCCTTGACGCCCTTGCCCCTCCTGGAAGCAGAAGTAAAACGTGCCCATACAGGCACGTTTCACTTCCGCTTCCAGGAGTGGCAAGAACTGGATGAATTGGTGTTGGGGGCCGGATCCGGCCCATGTGACATAGTTTGGGCACCCCTGTTTTATGCTCTACATTTGGACACCCTGCAAATCACCTCCTTTTTTCACTTGATCTTTCTCCTGCATCAGATATCATTGAGTGGTTGAAATACAGAGGATGCCAAAAATGTATACACATTTTAAGAAAGAGGAAAAACTATTAAAATTGTTCTTCTTCGGTGTCTAGGCCAGACATGAATTTACCAAAATGAAGGCACCTTTTGGTAAATTCATTCTGCAGTTCAATTTGCCTGAACTAGTGTAAGAAAGATTAGCCAGCAACACAAGGTTATCATTATTAGGGTACGCCTGATTGTAGTTCAAAAATACTACAATCTTTGAGGATCTTTCTGTGTAACATTCAATATATACTGATGAATACAAGTCATGTTTGACTTCTGCATGTGCTCAAAGTAGTCACTATCAGTGTCCAGACACTTCTGATTACAGCAAACTACTGCTTTAGCAACGTTGACCACTTGTATTGCTGCACATGCCATTTCAATTCCTTCCTGAAGTGCTGCTAGCATAGCTAGTTTTCTATGGTACACCTCATCCTTTAAAGTAGGAGGTAGAAGTGAAGTGGTCAGGGCAAATGGGCTACAGCTGAATCCTAGCAAGACTGAGTGGCTATGGATAGGGGGTCCTGCGTTATCCCGGGAGCTACCATCTTTGGTTTTGGATGGGGCTATTTTGCCCCAGACCGACACGGTGAGCAACTTGGGGGTCCTCCTGGATTCGCGGCTGCTGCTAGAAGAACAGGTGGCGGCTGTGGCCAGGAGGGCCTTTGCCCAATTTCGGGTGATTCGCCAGTTGCGCACGCTCCTGGACCGGGACTCTTTGCTCATGGTCACTCATGCTCTGGTGACCTCCAGACTAGACTACTGTAATGCGCTCTACATGGGGCTGCCCTTGATGACCATTCGGAGGCTGCAGCTGGTCCAGAATGCGGCGGCCCGGGTGGTGATGGGGTGTGGACATTATGCCCATGCCTCACCACTGCTGCGGGAGCTGCACTGGTTACCAGTTTGTCTCCAGGTGCAATTCAAGGTGCTGATTTTGACCTTTAAAGCCCTATATGGTAGTGGGCCAGGTTACCTTAGAGACCGCATCACCGGAGGGGCTCTCTAATTGTGCCATCGGCCAGGGGGGCTCGCCTCTCTGGCACAAGGAGGAGAGCCTTCTCTGTGTCCGCACCGGCCCTTTGGAACCTCCTGCCTTTGGAACTGCGTCTCCAGATGGAGTTGTTGCCCTTTAGAAAAGAACTAAAACCAGGCTGGCGGGCCAAGTTTGGGGTGCAGGCGGAGGGGTGGCTTCCGTTGGGTGGTTAATATAGGGGAGGATGCCTGCCCCACGGTTTCTTCAGTTCCTGCACCCCTCTCTTTTTAGGGGTGGGTTCTTATTGCTGGTTTTTATCTGTTTTATTTGTTTTTATATGTTTTTACCCACTGTTGTGAACCGCCCGGAGTCGGCTTTGGCTGAGTGGGCGGTATAAAAATCTAACAATAAATAAATAAATAAATAAACGTGGGGGAAACTCAACTCCACCCCTTCAAAATGGCCATGTGCTCCTTGAACGACAACCGTGTTTCCGCCATTTTCCTTGATTTCCTGCCTGTCACATGATAACTCTAGCATTAATTCTTTTGAGCAAATGTCATACTATAGCTGATGGTGAACCTTGGCACTCCAGATGTTCTTGGACTTCAATTCCCAGAAGCCCAAGCCCCCATAAATCCACATGAATGGGTTGACTGCGATTCATCCGGCTCACGCTGCCCTTGTCGCTCCCATACGGACACGGTTTACTTCCGCTTCTCAGAGCGACGAGGGCGGCCTGGGCTGGATGAATCGCAGCAAACCCATTCGTGTGGATTACAGGGGCTTGGGCTTCTGGGAATTAAAGTCCAAGAACATCTGAAGTGCCAAGGTTCACCATCAAGGTACTATAGCAATGTATAATATGATGTTTGCTCAAAAGAATTAATACTAGAGTTATTTTCAAGGAGGCTCTTTCCATGCAATACTCAATATATACCGATAACAAAAGGTGATAGCAATTCAATTCAACTTCAAAAAGTAAGACATTGACAACATCTCTTAAAATGTTTATACATTTTGGTACCCTATGTATTCTAGGCACAGATACACAGCAGAAAAACTCCGTCCTGCAGGTTGATGATGCTTGCTGTGTCTCACGAGTCACTGTACTTGGCTCATCTCTTTCCAGTTCAGGTATCATGCAAAGATCAGCAGCTTATGAAGAAAACTAAGATTTCTCCAATTATGGATAATTTTTACCTTTGCAGAGTTATCAAAGATTCTACCGGAGCAGGACCTAACAAGCAAGCCCCGCTTAGATCAACAAGACTTATTCCCAATATAAGTCCCAGTATATAAAGGGAAACCAGTGAACTATGCCTGGTTGCTGCAAAAATCTTTACCATATTTTATAATTTGTGTTTTCAGGAAACTTAACTATGCTCAGACAAAAGTCAGTGACAAAGGTGGGTATTAGAGGAAAGGGATATATATTTGGGATCTGATATGCCTAATTTCACCCCTTACAAGCAGAATAACGGCATTTCAGACAAACCCACCTATATATACACCTGAATCATGTCCCTTCTGTCATTATGAAGAGGAAACCACATGAGCAGGTTCCACTTACATGCAGGTAGATGCAACTGCTCACTCCAAAGGAGGCCTGCTGTGGAGAGTGCAGTGGGGCTAGGGAAGACCCGTATGCATTTGTCCCTCTGCCTCCCATTTGAGCAACAGGATACCGACCAAAGAATCTGGGGCATCTTCAAATATTAACAGGTTTTATCTAGCACAAGCTTTTAAATGTATTTGAAGAACTGAGTGAGGAGCCATGAAACAGGGCCGTAGCCAGAGGAGGGCCCGGGGGTGTGGTGTGGTGTTGGCCCACCCTGTGTTAGCAGTTTGCCCACCTTAGCAAGGCATGGGTTCCCATAGGAATGCATTGAAAAGAGGCTTTGTTGCCCATCCTGAAAAAATATTCGCCCACCCACATCTAGAATCCTGGCTACGGCTCTGCCATGAAATGTTACGTCAAATAAAACCTGCTTGTCTTTAAAGTATCATAAGACTGTGTTGTTGTTGTTGTTTGCTGAAAAAGACTTAACACGACTGTGATTTTTAAAGATATATGCCTGTATTTTAGTAGGATGTTCACTTTTCCTGAGCTGTTGTGAGGAATGGTGGAAAACATGCTTACATAACTGCTCTTGTTGTCCTAGAAAAAATGGTTAAAGCAGGGGGAGGGATTATCTATATCTATACTGTATCTATAAAACAGAGGTGTGGGTTTGTATGTGCTCGAAAGGTTCCCACACCCCTGGACCAATCCCGCTGAAATGTGGCATATATGTACCTTGGGCTGGCAAGATCAGCACTGCTGTGGTCACAAGCCCCATGGGATGGTAGTAGATGCCCCCCAAATCGGGAAGCAATTTATCTATACAATGTGTGTGTTTCCCAGTGATGTAATTGAGCTGATGACATAGTCCCAAATAGGTTGAGATTGTGACATCATTTGACTAGCTCAGCTGTAGCCCTCTGAGCTCAGCTGTAGTTTTCACAGTAGGTAGAAGGCAAATGGGGGGCCTGGCCGGCAGTGGTGGCAACGGAGGCCCTTGAGAGTGCCGGGAGGGCGCAGGAGCCGCAGAGGAGGCCGCCCCCCCTCAGGAAATGGCCACCCAGCCTCCGTGGCGGAGGTGGAAGCCACAGTGGGCAAAGCCGAGGAGGAAGGGAAGATCCAAGGGCTCCTCAATGGCTGTGTGCCGCTCTCTCACCAGGTGGACACATGTATGGGAAGGATAAGGGCAGTAAGTGACCATTGACAAGAGAAGCGGGACGGGTGAGGGAAGAGAAAGACAGAGGAAGGGAGGCAGGGTTGACCCACATACACCCCACGAGGTTTCCAAGAGGGAAAGGCTGGCCTATGTTAAAGAAATGAAAAACCCAAGCGAAGCCGGGTAATCAGCTAGTAAAGTATATTACTCTACTACCATCCTGGCTGCCTTAACCTTCTCCAGATTTGGACCTTGACTATAACCTCCATCGTCCACCACATGGAAGGAAGGGGCAGACTGACCTCTACAGTTAATGGAAGTTTCTAATCTCCCCTTTGCCGCACAATCCGCCTTTCCCCCAGCCCCAATCAGAGCAAGGAACTGAGGGAAGCTACTTTAGCCTCTGACAGATGCCTCAGACAAAAGGAGGTCATGGCTTAAGGCAACAGATTCAGCAGACTGGTATGAGGGGGTGTGTGGGGTGGAGCTGCCCAGACATCGGAACCAAAAGTGCCTTGGGCCTTTTGTTTCAACAGGCAAGCCAATACATTTTTTTTAAAAGCTAGACTCCCCAAAGACTTAAGACCATTCTGTCACCCATTGTAATGGACAAGATTCAGTGACCTGCTTAGAATCCTACAACAAAGAAGGAAGAAGTTTCAAGTGGGGCAAGTTCTCCTCAGGGGAGGACACCTACTGAGCTTCTCCTTGACATTTAGCTTAAAAAAGATACCACTAATCCCTCTCTCACATCCTATTCTTGTTCAGGCATCCATCCCCTCTCTCCCTCTCTCACAGACACATGCAAACACAATCCAGGTGAGGCAGTCACCTCAGGGAGCAAACACCGTGAGGCATAGCATCTAAATCCAAGCCTTCTGGGCTCTTGCCCTGCTTTGCCCCTGGATCGGCAGCTTTGCTGCTTTTGGGAGAACCAGAGGTCACATTCCAACCATCACCAGCACTGAAGTAAGCCCCTGCCTAAGTAGGTTCTTAGTACTGTATGTTGAAATGTATGTGTGTATATATATGAGGTGAAGGCAATGAGATGATCTTGTCCATCACCTCAAAAAGCAAAACTATCTTGCTCTCAGCCCACATGCATGTCTACTTTCTCTAGGTCAGGGGTGGCCAACCTTTTTGTGCCATAGGTCTGACCACGCCCCCAGGACAGCTAAGCGGGCTGGACTATGCCCCTAGAAGCGCCCACTCCCACATTTACTTCAGCTGCAGCATGTCTGTGCATGCCCTGAGTTGGGTCCCCCTGAGTGGGCAGTATATAAGCATGAAAATTAAATTAAAATTAAATAAATTTATGGCTGACATAAAAATGCCCGCTTCTACTTTTTACTTCCGCTTCCAAGATCGACGAGGGCAGCGTGTGCCAGATGAATCGTAGTCAACCCATTCGTGTGGATTCACAGGGGGCTGGGACTTCTGGGAATTGAAGTCCAAGAACATATGGAGTGCCAAGATTCTCCATATACCAATGAAAGCCACACTCTTGGGCCTGGCCCAAATCCCACCAAAGAAATACAGAACAGAACCTGGGTAGCTATGGAATAATGTTTATTCTCTTCCCCCACCCGCATATCCATGCATGTCTATAGAAATAAATATAAAGCCAAATAAAGGTTGAATACCAGGAAAAACATCTCAACTGCTAGAGCAGCACAACAATGGAACCTCGAGAAGTGTATAGCACTCCAATACTGGAGGCATTCCAGAGAAAACTGGACAACCATCTTTAAGAAGTGGGCTCCTGAATTGAAAAGGGGGTTGGACTCAATTGCCTCATTGGCCCCTTCCAACTCAATAATTCTTTTGATGCTATCTACAGGTACTTGAATGTGCATGTGCACACACACATGCAGGGCTGACAGAAGATGAGGAGATATTTTTACAGAGAAAGAAAGATATGTTGTTGAAGATGCAACTGTACTACAGAGTTTAACAGCCACCTTTTGTATCTCTCTCTTTGATGATCATAGTATGAAGGCATAGGCATATCTGACAGTTTGAAGCCAGATGAATTACTAGCATATTTTTGCCTGGCCTTGCCGGGTAGTTTTTATATCGTTTTTTGTTGTTGTTGTTGTTTTTGGTTAGGGGTGGTTTGGGTGGAGGTGTTTTGTATTTGTGGGTTTTTACTTTATTTTATTTATTTTCCATTTTGATTTTATACATATTTCTTGGCTTGTTTTTAGTCTTCCGGCCTCTAGGTGGGGCTGTTATTTAGAGCACTGCAATTTTCTTTCTTTGTTCAGTTTAGTACCTGAGGCATGGAGGGAGGACGTGTTTGGTAAGTGCTCTTGATTGTTTATTCTCTTTTTATTTTGTTTTGATTTTCTGGTGTTGGGTTGGAGGGTTTAAGTAGAGAGTTTCTACTTAAACCCCCCCAAAGTGTTTCTTGATTGTTTATCCTGTTTTTATTTTGTTTTTATTTTGTGGTGTTGGGCTGGGGTGTTAAGTAGAGAGTTTCTACTTAAACCCCTCCAAAGTGTTTCGGCTTGTTTGTTTGTATTGTGGGTTTTAGATGTGTTTAAATGTTTTAATTATTTCTGGTTGTTCTTTATTTTTTTATTTTTTTCATATTTATTTGTTTAATTTGTGATATTATTGTTTGTTGAGTTAGGGATTTTTGTGTTGTGGATAGGTGTTTATAGTGTGCTTTTATGATTTTTCGTTAGCCTTTGGTATTTCAGGTGTTTTTTGTTGATTTTGTTTTTTATTGTTTTGTTGTTTAATGGGTTTATTTTAATTATTTGTTTATTTATTTGTGTTTTATTAATTTTTGGTGCTTGGCATTTTGGTTAACTGTTTGGTTTTGTTGTTGTTGTGTTTTGTGGTTTGAAGAACGACCTGTTTGTCATTTCCTCTTTTCCCATTGCTGCTTCGAAATTAGGTTTTGATGCAGTGATGGGGGGAAAGGAAGAGCCGGCAGTCAGCTTGCTCTTCGTCCAGTAATGTTCGTTAGGTAGGTCGGGTGAAAAGGAGGAAGAGATGAGCTATCTGCTTCACGATGGTTCTCTCCTCTCTGTCTCCTTTTCCCCTGGTTTACCTAACAGGAGATCGGCAGGCAGCGATCCATAAGGGGTGGTGCTCTTCCTTGCAGATTGCTGGCTGCTGCTTTTCTATTACCTCCACCGCTGTTTCGTGCTACTTCTCGAAATAGCGGTGTGTGTAGTAGAAAGGCAGCATCCAGTCATTTGCCAGGGAGTGTGCTTCCCCTGACAAATTGCTGCCTGCTGCTTTTTTCCCACCCCGACTCAACTTACGTTGAGGTCAGCGGTGGTCTCGCCGTGTCTTCGGCGGGGTAGCGGGGAGGAGAGGGAGTCCATCTTCTCCCCATTGCTCCGGGAAAGAAGGGCGGTGGTTGTCTCTTCGTGGTTTTTGCAGGTTTTTGTTTGCGAGGCCGTGAGGCACTGCATCCGCCTGCGGCAGCCTTGCGCTTCCTTTGAGTGAGGTGTTAATTTTATTTTTTTGCGTGCCAGGCTTTTTCAGCGTTCTGCATGCTCACGTCCTTCAGCCTGATTGGCTGAAGTGCTCACGGTGCATAGAACACTGGGACTTGGAAGTTTAGTTTATTTTGTGTTCGTGCGCCGGCAGTTTTTATTGGGCATGCCGCCTTTCCCAAAATTCTGCTTGCTCTCGCCTGTCAGCCTGATTGGCTGAGGAGCAACGCAGCGCAGAGGACGTTGGGAATTTAAGTTTTGTTTTGTTTGCGTTCGTGGGGCTATTGCCCCACTGCTGGCTGCAGGACCCTTTTGGCGCTCTGCGGGCTGGGTAAAGGCAAGTGCAGGCAGCTCGGTACAAGACAGTATGGACGGGTGCGGGTGTGTATGCCGGAGTCCAATGGTTAATGTCCCTCCTTATAGGTAAAGATTAGTCCCAACTTAGCGTAAAGATGGCAAGAAGTCTTGTAATGGTGACAGAAGAAATTGAATATAGGCACCATACATGTTGGAGGTAGCCAGAAGATTGTTTTGAAGAGCTTCTTCTTCTTCCGTATCCAAATATTGGTGATCAGCCATGAAGACTGTCCTGAGAATGTAATACCATGGCCTTTTGTCTGCCTTCTGTATTGTAGCATGATCCCTGTACCACTGATCCAGCTCCGCAAGTCACTTTCTGGTCCTGAGCCCTTTTGGCATGCAAAGTCCTCATCAGCCCCAGTCCAGTATGGATGAAGCTGCTGCCCTCCATCAAGATGGATTCAAGTGGGATATAATCAACTTGGGGACCATCACCCTTCCCTGTGGGCTTTGGCACCCATGGCCGAAGGATTATCAGGTGAGTTAATCACCACCTGATACTCAGCATTGAGTCACTGGCAGTATGATCTACTCTATTATCATAGCAGGATAACCTGGTCAGAGATTTGAGATAGTAAAAGAGCCAAGGCTCCAATCTCTTCTTTTAAAAACAAAAAAAACCCCATTTTTTTTAAACCACAAGCCTTCTGTATTTTAACTGCCAGCAGGACAGTTTCAGACTAGAAACCTTTCTTTAAGAGATCTGAGCATATTATGAAAGGCAGATTAGAGGAAAGATCCACGTAAGCCTAACTCAAAGAGTTTAGGACCAGAATGACGGGGACAAGGCAAATAACGGATCTGTATCCTGCAACGTGTGGTGGATCTGGAGAAGACTGTTCTATGTCCGTTTACTCAACAAGGCTTCCTTCCGAAATATATATAGGTTTGCAGCCCCATTGTAGAAGCAGGCTTCGCAAGTACTTATTCCCAGTAAAAATGCCTCTTTAAAATTACTTCACTCTCAGGACTACAGAAGCAGGATTTAGCTATGTACTAGTGGCCCTGTCAAAATCAGCCTTCAGCACAGTGGAGATGGGATTGAAGAGGGTCGGGGATTTTATTTCCTTTAAACACCTCCTCTCCCAGATGCAGAGGGTGTGGGGGTGGAAAGACCTTCTATACTAAGTACATACTTTGGTGCTGGAGATTTCCAATGGAAAGCAGGGCAAATGCACTTGTACAGATGCTGGAGGCTGGGGAGGGGATTGGCAAGACTAAAAATCAGAACATATTGCAAGCTTATGGGGTTTCTTTTGTCTGCCACTGGAATTCAAACGCATCAGCTGCTAGAGCCTTGATGCAAAAGATGCCACACTGAGAATTAGGACACTGCAGTGGCTCAAGTTGTTAAGATGCTGACGGGAAGGCGGAAGGTCAGGAGTTCAATACCTGAGTAATGCATGAAGGAATGAGTGTCCATCTCTGTCTCAGCTCCTGCTAACTTAGCAGTTCGAAAGCAAGAAATTGCAAGTGGATAAATAGGCACCACTTCGGCATACCTGTCAACCATCCCGATTTGGCCGGGAAAACCCCGTAATTTGATGTCAATTGACGTCATAAACCGCCCAGCGCTGCCAAAACCCCGTAATTTGGCAGCAGGAGGAAATGCTTTCCGCGCATGCGCGGAAGCGCTATGTCGCTTGCGTAGGGGCTGCACAAGCAGCATAGCGCTTCCGCGCATGCGTGGAAGGGGTAAAACCCTTCCATGCATGCGTGGAAAGCGACCTGCGTACAAGCAATCTGCGCAGGTCCCGTTTTTCCAGAGCCGCAGGTTGACAGGTATGCATTTCGGTGGGAAGGTAAACAGCATTCCGTGTTTGGTCATGCCTGCCACATGTCCACAGAAACATCTGCAGGCGCAAACAGCGCTGGCTCTTTGGCTATAAACAGAGATGAGCACTGAACCCTAGAGTTGGATACGACTGGCTTTGAGCAAGGGTGACTTTTACCTTTCAACTTTCTCCCATCCATTTGTCGTGAGTATCAGAACTGAAGAGACTTGCAAGTTTTTCCACCTAAATAGCCAGTTCTAGTTGACCTCCGTTTCCCTCTATTGGGGACTATAAATTTAGCAACAAGGGATTCCCTTTATTTTTGAAATAAGGAGTAAAGTATTTCAGATGTGAAGGGGCGGGTTTTTATTTTTGTTGCCACCCATGTGTTTCCTTGCACACCGCTGGCATGCAAACATTAAGTGATGGGCTCTGCATTCCCTCAATTCTTTAACTCCTCGTGTCTCAACTGGCTAAGACGCTGACTGGAAGGCGGCAGGTCAGCAGTTCGATTCCCGAGTACTGCACGACGGAACGAGCTCCCGTCTTTGTCCCAGCTCCTGCCCACCTAGCAGTTCGAAAGCGAGACATTGCAAGTAGATCAATAGGGGGCCACTTCGGTGGGAAGGGAAACAGCGTTCCGTGCGCTCCGGTGTCTAGTCATGCCTGCCACATGACCCACGGAAACGTCTGCAGCAGCAGACGGCGCTGGCTCTTCGGCTTTGAAACAGAGATGA
Source organism: Bradypodion pumilum (assembly GCA_035047305.1). Taxonomy (NCBI): domain Eukaryota; kingdom Metazoa; phylum Chordata; class Lepidosauria; order Squamata; family Chamaeleonidae; genus Bradypodion; species Bradypodion pumilum. The sequence continues at coordinate 238,796,102 of JAWDJD010000002.1, read as the reverse complement.
GCACTGAACCCTAGAGTCGGATACGAAGCGGTCCCTATTTCTCTACTTGCAATGTCTTGCTTTTCGAACTGCTAAGGTTGGCAGAAGCTGGGACAGAGACGGGAGCCCATTCCGTCCTACAGTCCTCGGGAATCGAAACTGCTGACCCCCCTCCCGCCCTTTCCAGTCAGCGTCTTAGCCACTTCGAGCCACTGCAGTCCAGAAGTGGAATGGCCATTTCTGCCTCGGGTTGCTCACCCCACCCCACCCCCCACCGTCTCTTTCGACAGAAGCTGCTCTCCCACCCAAGGGTTCGAGTCCCCGCGCGGGCATTTCGAAAGGCAGGGTCTGTCCAGGAAGGGGGACCTTCATTCCCCTCCTCCCCTCTCTGCAGCACCAACCGGAGCCACAAATCGACGGTGGCCGGGGTGCCTAGTCTGCTCGCTTCCCCGGCCGAGCCCAAGAGGCTGCTGCATCCCGACGTGCACCTTCTTCCCCTTGGCCACCCCTACCCTGGAAGAGTTTACGCGGCGGCTCCAGACCGCGAAGCAGTTCCGAGACTAAGGCTTTGGACTCACCCAGACACGCCGCGGCTGGAAGCGGCCTCATCCCCAGCGCAGGCGTCGACACGTCTGGTCTGTCCCTTCCTTCCCGGGAAAGGGGGGGGGCAGCTCCCTCGCTTTGCCCCGCCCTCATCCGAGTGACGTCAGGCCCTGAAACCCCGCCCTCTCTCCTGCCCAGCAGCGGCAGCCAATATGTGTCTGTCTGTCTGTCTGTCTGTCTCCCCCGGGCTCCCTTCCAGCCATAGACGTCCCTTAGCAGCTCCTCGGACACCCCAGTATCCGACCCTATTTGGGTCCTCCTGGCCCTAAAATCCCACCCAACCACCCCAAGAAGCAGAGAGAGGTATCTTATGGTAAAGGCCAGTGGGCAGGAGCCACACTGCCCTCAGGGCCCCACACCTGCCCCGCCAGCCAGGTCTTAAGACATTTCCTGAAGGGAAGCAACTCCGTCTGCAACCGTAGCTAGCTCTACTAGGAACCTCTTCAAGGAACCTGCTGGAGCCTTCCCTCATTGTCTGAAAATTCCCATACCAGTGATACCTCATACAACGTCCAAACTTGGTTCCACAAGTTTGGACTTTATACGGATTTGGACTTTGTATGAGGCATGCAAAATCCTTGCCGCAATGCCTCATACAACGTCCAAATCCTAGCCGCGATGCCTCATACAACGTCCAAATCCTTGCCACGATGCCTCATACAACATACAAATCTTTGCCGCGATGCCTTGTACAACGTCCAAATCCTTGCCGCGATGCCTCATACAACGTCCAAATCCTAGCCGCGATGCCTCATACAACGTCCAAATCCTTGCCACGATGCCTCATACAACGTCCAAATCCTTGCCGCGATGCCTCATACAATGTCCAAATCTTTGCCGTGATGCCTCGTACAACGCCCAAATCCTAGCCACGATGCCTCATACAACGTCCAAATCCTAGCCGTGATGCCTCATACAACGTCCAAATCCTTGCTGCGATGCCTCATACAATGGCCAAATCCTAGCCACGATGCCTCATACAACGTCCAAATCCTTGCCACGATGCCTCATACAACGTACAAATCCTTGCCACGATGCCTCATACAACGTCCAAATCCTTGCCGCGATGCCTCATACAATGTCCAAATCCTTGCCACGATGCCTCATACAACGCCCAAATCTTTGCTGCGATGCCTCGTTGTTGTGTTCTAATGGTTTTACCTTCCACAATGTATCTGAACCAATGTAACCTTGCCTATAGCAACAATGTAACCTTCAGCTGCATCATATGAACCCTGTAAGAGGACGCGAGCTAATGACCACCAGCTGGCAGCAGCGAGCGTCCAAGCTCCCTTGGTCCAAACTCATCAAAGGCAACAGCGCGGGAAGTTTTCCCGCCATCACCTACACCTGGACAAGAAGGGCGTGACCCGCAATGACGTCACGCAGACAGTAGCCAATGGGCTACCATGGAACCACGTTCAAATGTATTACTACTGTATATAAAGAGCTATCGATCCGCCATTACCTCATGTTCCCTCTGTCCACGATGCAATAAACCTGAGTTAACCCAGCCCGAGGCTGTGTCCTGTGTCTTGGTCTGCATACACCAAATTGGCGACGAAGGTGGGATAATGGATCCCCACGGAACAGCCAGGGCACAGAGCGGGTTCAACATCACCAAACCGCAAGACTGGGAGCTGTTTGAGATGGACTTCCAGGCGGCACTGGTGGAACTCAAAGTCAAAGAAGACGACGAGGAGAGGAAGAGGGCCATCCTCACCAGATTGCTCGGGATGGAAACCAAGCGGACGCTGGTGGGCATCATCGCTCCGAAGAAGGTGAGCGAATTTAAGGCGGACGACATCATGAAGCTGCTGCGAGAGCGCTTCCGTCCCTCGAGGGCAATGTTTCCCGCTCGGAGCGCGTTTTGGAGGCGAGTCCAAGCGCCGGACGAGTCGGTTGAGGCATTCGTGGCCGCCATGAGGATAGCCGCCGCCCCCTGCAAATGGGACAACATCCTAGAGATGGCCCTCAGGGACGGCGTGCTGTGTGGCCTGAAAGACAAGGAGGTGCAGCGCAGCTTGATGAACAAGGAGCCGCCACCCACGCTGGCAGAGGTCGTAGAGGCCGCGGAAGCCGCAGAGTCCACGAATGCTGGAGTGGACGAGATGCACCAGTGGCGTGAGTGGCGTCCTAGAGCCGGCAAGGCGGAAAATTCGGTGCACGGGAAGTCCGGACAGTCGGTGCACGCAACTCGACGGGCCTCAAAGTCGTCTACGGAAGGCAGCGACGGCGAGGAGGTCCAGAAGGTCCGAAAGGGTGGTCGACGCTGCGATGGTTGCGGAGCGGCCCATGAGCGCGCGAGATGCCCATTCAGGAAGGCCGAGTGTTACACCTGCGGCCGTCGGGGGCACATCGCCAAGGCATGCAGAAAACGGAAGGAGGGCCGGAGGCAGTCACAAGACCGTTCGGCCAGACCGGACCGTCCAGCGAGGCCCAAAGATGGCGCCCAGACCACGAGGAAGCAGGATGGCGTGGGCCACGTCTCGGACGACAGCGAGGACGACGCCCCAGTGTTCAGCGTGTCCGCGGGACAGTCCCATTACTTCGTTGAGGTACTAGTACAAGGGGCCCCTATTAGGATGGAAATTGACTCGGGGTCCTCCTATTCTATAATTCCCCAGAAAGAGTTCTTGAAAATCGACCCTCACGTGCGGCCCAAACTTAAAACGTTGAGGTCCACGCTACGAGACGTACAGGGAAACAGCATTCCGGTGTTGGGGGTCGGGAAATTTCGGGTCAATTTTAAGAGACATTCTGCGGAACTGCCCCTAGTTGTCCTTAAGGGGGGAAGTTGTAGCCTCCTAGGGACGCAGTGGTTTCAGCCCTTAGGTTTGTTCATAGGGGGAGTGCATACAGTGGGGGTGGACCCAATACAAGCGGTTTGCGATGCGCATCCCGCCGTTTTTAAGAAAGGACTCGGAAAGTTCAAGGGACCCCCTGTAGCCTTCGACCTAGACCCGGAGGTCTGCCCGATAAGACTCAAACCGCGCAGGGTGCCGTTCGCACTCAAGGACAAGATAGAGGCGGAACTGGACAAACTGGTGGGCCAGGGGATTCTTATTCCTGTTGATTCCGCGGAGTGGGAAACTCCAATTGTAACGGCTCTAAAGGCTAACGGGGAGGTTATCCCAGTAAAGAGCACGTCCTCCGCCACGACAATTAGCCAGCTAAGGAGAGTCTTTTCCACGTTCGGTTTACCCGACACTTTAGTCAGCGATAACGCTAGTTGTTTCACCTCCGCTGAGTTCGGGGCATTCATGGAGGCAAACGCCATTCGGCATGTCACATCCGCGCCGTTTCACCCGGCCACGAATGGCCAAGTGGAACGGCTGGTGCGTACAACAAAGGATGCGCTGCGGCGCATGGGCCCGGGGGACCTAAATCACCAAGTATGCCAGTTCCTCTTAGCGTATAGGGTGACCCCCTTAGCGTCAGGCTACTCGCCGGCAGAGCTCTTGATGCGGCGAAAACTGACCACGATCCTGTCCAGGCTAGACCCGACGAGAGTCGAGGATAAAGGGAAAAACATAGGGTTGGCAGTCTCGAAAGGTTTCGCCGCCGGCGACCCTGTTCACTGCAGGAACTATTCCAGCGCAGGGCCAGCCTGGGTACCAGGGACGGTTGTAGAACAGACGGGGCCAGTGTCGTACCGGGTCGAGACTAACACCGGCCTCCTCTGGAGGAGGCACGCAGACCAACTGAGGCACCGAGTGAGTAGGCCAGTCAGTGGGGCTCAGCAACAGGATTCAGCGTTGGGGTTCTCCCCCACCCGCTTAACCCAAGGGGGAGACAGCAGCGGACAACAGTCCCAAGCAAGGGGGGAAGGCAGAAGCAGCGGCCCCGACTCATACCCTTTTGATACACCAGTCCTATCAGAGGCCGGGGAAGGGGGAGAGGAGTTCGCGACCGCTGCCCCCGAATGTAATTTTGATTTTGATTTTGCGAGCCGGGGGGGTTTTCAGGAGTGTAACCCCACCCATCCAAGCGAGAAGAGGGGTTTTTCGTTAGCCCCCAGTGCCCCCGGTTCCTCCCTAAGAAAGAGCACACCTCCCAACAACGCCGCGGAGCCGCGGCAAGTCACTAACGAGTCTCCCTCTCCAATTACAGGACAGGAAACCAGGGGACAAAGAGAAGGTAGCAAACCCGGGGAAAGGCAGCCCGCATCGAGACCCCAGCGTGTTCGAAATAAGCCATCTTGGCTGAGAGACTTTGTCTCCTAGGGGGGGGGAGTGTGTTTAAGTGTGGGCTCGAGACTTTGTCTCGTCCTAGGGGGGAGGGGTGTTGTGTTCTAATGGTTTTACCTTCCACAATGTATCTGAACCAATGTAACCTTGCCTATAGCAACAATGTAACCTTCAGCTGCATCATATGAACCCTGTAAGAGGACGCGAGCTAATGACCACCAGCTGGCAGCAGCGAGCGTCCAAGCTCCCTTGGTCCAAACTCATCAAAGGCAACAGCGCGGGAAGTTTTCCCGCCATCACCTACACCTGGACAAGAAGGGCGTGACCCGCAATGACGTCACGCAGACAGTAGCCAATGGGCTACCATGGAACCACGTTCAAATGTATTACTACTGTATATAAAGAGCTATCGATCCGCCATTACCTCATGTTCCCTCTGTCCACGATGCAATAAACCTGAGTTAACCCAGCCCGAGGGTGTGTCCTGTGTCTTGGTCTGCATACACCAAACTCGTACAATGTCCAAATCCTAGCCACGATGCCTCATACAACGTCCAAATCCTAGCCGCTATGCCTCATACAACGTCCAAATCCTTGCCGCTATGCCTCGTACAATGTCCAAATCCTTGCTGCGATGCCTCGTACAACGTCCAAATCCTAGCCACGATGCCTCGTACAACGTCCAAATCCTAGCCACGATGCCTCATACAACGTCCAAATCCTTGCCGCGATGCCTCATACAACGTCCAAATCCTTGCCGCGATGCCTCGTACAACGTCCAAATCCTTGCCGCGATGCCTCGTACAACGTCTAAATCCTTGCCGCGATGCCTCGTACAACGTCCAAATCCTAGCCACGATGCCTCATACAACGTTGTTTCCATAGAGATACATTGTACTGTGACAGCACAGACTTCAGGGCAAAGTCAAGGAAACAGACAGGAAACTGACAGAACTTTAAGAAAACATTGTCTAAAGGCTAAATACATTTCAGAAACATGTCAAACAACCCTGATTGTCCAAAAACCTGAAGAATGCTGCAAAAATCCCAGGAATGCTTCTAAAAATTCTGATGAAAAATTCAAAAATAAATTCCAAAATCACGCTCAAAACCACTCCTAAACACTCTGCCTCGTGCAAAACCTACCAGAGCAATGCACGCATGTGTCCTGCCTTTTATACTGCCCAGGC